>JAQISU010000071.1:11237500-12437500 GCA_029339505.1 Unio delphinus | reverse complement strand
TTTGTTATTTTTCATCTCGTTTCTTCACGTATTCAAAAAGTGTACCGGTAATGTTTGTCAAGGACATTCAGTGACTGGTTGATTTAGAACATAAAGACATTAGATTTCTTTTTTTCCTTCTTTCTTTCCTTATTTATTTTGTTTATGTTTTATTAATTAATTTATTTATTTTTCAGATGTAGGAATTGCAATAATTGCCATGCTGTGGCAAATGTCTACGCTTCATGGTGCTCCAGTAAAGGTTTCAAGATCAGCAGATATAATACAGACTTCAGCCTCTTATAATCAACCTATTATGTATCAACCTGGATATTCTACTGGCAGAATATTTGAAGAAGAAACGCACCAGTCAAGTTCTATATTAAGTTCAACTCTACTATCTGGATCTAAAGAAAGGTCACAAGGTTCCTTTTCTATAACTGCTATCACGCCAAAATTATATAGATCAACTCTTAGTCCGAGCCATTCAGTACAAACCAGCACCAACACCAAGTTTTCAGTTGACCATTTAGTACAAACAAAACTAAACAACCAATCATCCTCTGACGAAACAGTATTAACTTCCATCAACACTTTTTTCAATACTGACCAATCAGCGAAAATCACAATCAACGTCAATCCAGTTTTAGTGCAAACAACAGAAAAAGCCAATATGTCTGTCGGCCAATCCTTTTCATCTACAAATGCAGACGGTCAAACCATTACTCGGATACTGGATGAGCCCAAGACAGACGGCACAATAGAAATTACAAATAATTTTGACTTTTCAAGCAAGTCTGATGCGACTGAAATTCATATAACAGACTCCACAACCTCTCCAGCAATTAGTTCTCACGATACCAGCATCAGACGTCTTGTAAAGCGATCCACAGGCGTGAGAGTAACAAACGAGATGCCTATAATTTCTTCGAGTACTATAACACCGGACACAACAGCAAAATCTGAAAACAGCACCGCGGGTGGAACTAGTACGTCTGAAGCATCTGCAGACATAAGCTACCCAGAGCTGTCAAAGACAGAAGTAAGCACTCTGCCAGAGAACAAAGGTCGAGACGGCTCAACAGCACCTTTTGCTGATGATACTCTTCTGATTTCGTTTTTTACAAATACGTCGAAATCACGTTACTTGTCCATTATTGCCCGATCTCTTTCATCAGCTGCAGATTTGTCAAAAAGGAACGCCATGTTTAGTGTAAGTGAGGCACGTCCAGCGCCTATCTACATGTATCCGTCTCAGTCTGTCTGTCTGTCTGTCTGTCTGTCTCTCTCTCTCGTCGTATTATTCGCAATTTGATACACGGATGACAAAACACATAAGGCTGATTATTTTCGCAAAGTTCATTTGAGTTTTCTAACTCTTCCAGCTCTAATAAAAATCACTTCAGGATAAAACAAAACGTTAAAATAACAAGGTAGTATAAATTACTAAGTTTTCCTTTCTGTGAAATGAAACAAGCAATTCGTGTTATGTGATCCCACCCCAACCCCCCATGCAGTTGGATACGAGTAATACAGACACTTACAAAGATCTAAGCCAACGGTTTCTTCTTACTGACAATGGGTAGGCGTTTGTGTTGTCTTTTATATTTCAAACTTTTAAAGAAAAAAACTATATGAACCTTATCGAAATAAACAATTTTGTAACGTCTGAATTCTGTTTATGTTTTAATCTCGTTTTCCATTTTAAATGATTCTCTTACCCTCTTCAGTATTATTGCTATAGTCTTTTCAATTTAATTTTTAGTGCACAACTATTCGCAATGTTCCACAGTCAGTTTGTGAACAGATTTTCAACGCAGGTATGCTGAAAGAAAGTGAAAACGTGACCTGCACAAATATCAAGGTACCTCTCTCTCTCTCTCTCTCTCTCTCTCTCTCTCTCTCTCTCTCTCTCTCTCACACACACACACACACACACACACGCTCTCGCAAGAAATCTAGAAAAGGTGACTTCTTTCCAGCATCTATTCCACAAATCAACGGGATAGATAATAAATATGGCTCGTACAGTCTATTCATTTTGTTTATTTCATTCTAAAAATTAAAATCTTTGGTAACCGCCACGTAAATTTTTACGATTTACATTAGATAAGCCACTAGGACATAACAACAATGACCATATTGATTGCGAAACCCGATTCTGGTAAGCCATAATCAAGAACAGACATAGCTCAATACTTGTTAGAAATTGGTGATTTTGATATAGTTCACCTTCAATAAAAGATGCTTGAAAATATATCAACAAGCCCTCAATTGATGATATTTCAAGCGAACTGAAACTCGTCAAATATAGATTTTTCTGCCTTGTTAATTACAATGAATATGTTTTTTTTCCGCCACATACGTTCGCACGTACGTATACTTTATTGTTGTTGTTGCTGCTTTTCATCTGTGAACGGTCTTCAACAGAGTTTCTAATTCAAATTTGTTCTGCCTGTACGAATTACATCTAAACTAAAAGAGAATACAAAGAAACATTACAATAATGTCCATTTTCTTTGCAGAGTTCGTTTACGCATGCGCTGCAGATGATCAAGTCCGCCTGGGCCAGTGCTTCATATTTCTTCTCGTCTGGGGCCGGAAAATATCCTTTTATGCCATTTCTGAAAACCGCCGCCAACTACATCGGGCAAATCGTAAGTATATATATATATATATATATATATATATATATATATATATATATATATATATATATATATATATATATATATATATATATATATATATATATATATATATATATATATATATATATATTTATTTATTTATAGGCTTGTTAGGTCATGAGTCGAAATGGATGTTTAAAAATGATGCTAGATTGTAGCTCTTTAAAATTATAGAGTAATATCAAATGATGATTTTAGTATCGTCAACACACCCATCCATCCATCCATGCATCCATACATGCACAATATTTACTACTGTCAGTATCATTTGAAGCTTATTAGTTTATTCTTATCTTACATTCCCCTTGTGTATGATCAGAGGCTGTATTATGAATTTGTTTTGGTGCTGTTATATTGAAATCCGTACTACTACTACTTCTAGCATATCTCAGCCACTCATGTAATTATTATTATTATTATTATTATTATTATTATTATTATTATTATTATTATTATTATTATTATTATTATTATTATTTCTTGCAGGGAAGCTTCTGTGGTTTGCCTATTCCTAGCTCGGTTCTCCTTCCCACAGGAACACCGGGACCGGACTACGACCGCGACCTGCGTTTTCTTGGTGAATTGTACTCCCAAATTAAACTGGTGGATTCAATAATGATGCAGATACGATCATGCTTCAGTATTTCATAAATTATTTTTTGTCTTTAAATATATTTTCACAATTTTATACACGATTAGATTTTTTTTTCAAGATTTAATGACCTTTTGTATAAATATGTACTCAGACATGCTTGAGTATTGTATACAATATTTTTCGTCTTTAAATATATTTTCACAATTTTATAAAACGAATACATTTTTAAAGATTGTAATGACCTTTTATCTGTTCATCATCATACCATTGTTACATGATTTATTACACATGTTTAGTTTGTAAAACGTCTTGATATTGTTTAACATGGCATATTTAGTGACAAATTTGCATTTTATATTTTACATATCTGGTGATTTTGTTTTCATGTATTATTTATTCCTCTGAATAATTGCTCAATAATTTTAATTATTTTATTTCTATATCGTTAAAAGCTTGTATCAAGTTCTGGATCGAATATTATATGTACTAAAAATGCGTTTTCGATGCAAGAAGTAAGCAGTATTCATAATTCATGGGTCCAAACATGGATCGATGTTCTATTCCGCTATATTTTTTGGAATCCGCCGCTTTGTCGCTAAAGTTTCCTCGCAAACTTTGCTTATTTCTATTGATCTCAACAAAATATCTGTTTTATTAGGTGGACCATATTTTCTTTTCACTATTCACATGAACAAAACTTGTTTATTTTTGCATGCTTTGCTACGTCTCGTATATTTGGTAGTTTTAAACTGAACTTCTTTTGCATGTGTTTAATTTAATATTCCAATCATATTTCAGTATTTTCGGATACAAAATAAGAATCAGTAAAAGGTATCAAAACAACAATTATAATTCGTACAAATATTTGCAAACCAAAACTAATCGACAATACAGAGCAATATTTATACATGTCTAGCCCAATACTACTCGATAGACAATACAGAGCAATATTTATACATGTCTAGCGCAATACTACTCGATAGACAGTACAGAGCAATATTTATACGTCTAGCCCAATACCGCTCGATAGACAATACAGAGCAATTAATTATCCACTTCAGAGGCAAACTTTTGACATTATTACAATATAAAAACCCCAAACAAAAACAAAATACAATATTTTAAAAGTTTGATTATCCGTCCAATCAGTAGTCTCCTTCATTTTAATTTGTGCGTGCGCGCGCGCGCGCACGCGCGCGTGTGTGTGTGATCATTCATCCTTAAGATTGACAATATCCATATGATGTATAATTATTATATTACGTAATCCATTTTATAATAGTGATATTAAACGTCGTTATCCATGTGTCACAGTCATACATGTTCAATATTTATTTCATAGTGGTATACAGTCTATACATTTGTCTAGGTATGTTTATAGGTAAAACATTGACGAACACGTTTCAGAAAGTATGTTGGGTATAAGACTATGTCTTATATTGTGCGTAGTACTTTAAAAGTACAACTTTTAATTTATTTTTTTAGTTTTGTACACGATGGTTGTTTATGTTTCCATCCATTTATATTTTTAATAAAAAAAAAAGATAATTTTAGAACAGTGGTGTTTGTGTCTTCTGTGTATATTCTATGTAACAAATCTGGGTTTGCAAAAATACAAAAACAGTGAAAAAGGTAAACAAATAGCAAAACATGAAAATGAACGAAAAAGAAGGAAATAATGAAAGAAGGAAGAAAAGCAAACATATATTAACATCCTTATTCACTCTGCCATGTTAATGTGTTTTGGAGTCTACCGTCTGTCAGCCTACCTCTATACCTCACCTAATACTGATCTATCTATCTATCTATCTATCTATCTATCTATCTATCTATCTATCTATCTATCTATCTATCTATCTATCTATCTATCTAGCTAGCTAGCTAGCTAAATTGACAGACATACATATACAGACATACAAAAATACATACAGATATACAGACAGATAGAGAGAGATATATATAGTTGTCAGAAAGCGTGTGGATCGGATGTTAAGATCTTTATCATAATAGAGGGAAAAGTACAATAAATTTATTTACAACTGAGAAAGGGAAATAATTTTAATGTATATTGAATATTCTGCTATGAGTTACGTTCCTTGCATCTAACAATTTAGTTAATAATTATTTTGTCTGAACTAACCAATTAAAAAAGCTCATGAAAGGATTACAATAAATAAAGATATTTAACTGTGGCTACTTCTTTCTCAAAGCAGTCTCGAAAGAGCTTGTATACGTTAGAAGATATTTTACAAAATGTATGTGTATTTAAATTGCCTATACTTTAAAAAAACGAAATAAATCTGTGTAACTAAAATAACAATTAATATCGACGCACATCTCAGACTGTAATGCAGATTTTTTTTAACATTTTGCCCAGTCAAATCAGATGTTGGTTATATATCTAACACACAATGCTAGCACTGCAGCTGGTGTACGTACTTTATGTTCATATGGCCCGTTATCTATCAATCGTTTGTTTGTTTTCCATTGATGTATCTAATGTCAAGATTCGGCGGAGTTGTGACAGATTAGGTTACATTGTTTCACATGAAATGCTATTTGATTTGAATGAATAGTCATCAAGTAGATTTATTTTAAATTCCGACAGCAGTGTTTGCATCTGGAAATACGCATGAAATTTATACATCGATTTCCCTAAATCTAGAATATTGTTGTCCCTCAAATGCATTAAAGACGTCTCACGACCAAATGTTGTATTCCATACTGCCCATTTTACGTGGTCCTGTCTAAATTTCATATTACCCTGTGATTTGCGTGTTTATAAAAATTATCAGTTTGCATGTTTAAAGTGTAGTAAATAAAAACGTTCAGAGAGTCAGAATAGTAAATGTTTATCTAACTAAATATATGATATGGTTACTCAACCAATCTACTGCTTTAAATTGAGCTGAAGGACATTAATACGGAGATGTTATTGTAAATTCTTTTTAAATCCGAAGTTCATTTGTTAACGATGAAAGTTTTGCTTTGCTAAGCAAAAACCTATTCTCCTGAACAATGTTCTGCATAACTCTGCGCCGGTATCTTGCTTTTTTACACGTGTATTTCCTATTTTGTAATGCCTGATTATATAACCTATTTTGTAATGCCAAATATTCCCTATCTTGTAATGCCAGATTATATTCCCTATCTTGTAATGCCAGATTATGTTACCTATTTTGTAATCTCAAATATTTTCTATCTAGTAATGCCATATTTTATTCTCTATCTTGTAATGCCAGATTATATTCCCTATCTTGTAATGCCAGATTATGTTACCTATTTTGTAATCTCAAATATTTTCTATCTAGTAATGCCATATTTTATTCTCTATCTTGTAATGCCAGATTATATTCCCCATCTTGTAATGCCAGATTATATTCCTCATCTTGTAATGCCAATTATATTTGCTATCTTGTAATGCCAAATAATATTCCCTATCTTGTAATGCCAGATATTTCCTATCTTGTAATGCCAGATTATATTCCATATCTTGTAATGCCAGATTATATTCCTTATCTTGTAATGCCATATTATATTCTCTATCTTGTAATGCAAGATTATATTCCATATCTTGTAATACAGATTATATTCCATCTCTTTTTATGCTCGATTATATTCCGTATCTTGTAATGCCAGATTTTATTCCGTATCTTGTAATGTCAGATTATATTCATTATCTTGTAATGCCAGATTATATTCCATATCGTGTAATGCCAGATTATATTCCATATCGTTTAATGCCAGATATTACATATCTTGTAATGCCAGATTATATTCCATTCTATCATGCCAGATTATATTCTATGTCTTGTAATGCTTGATTATATTCCATATCTTGTAATGCCCTATTATATTCCATACCTTGTGTTGCCAGAATATATTCCCTATCTTGTAATACCAGATTATATTCTATATCTTATTGTCAGGATTCTCGCGGGTTATGAGCGTTATCCGTATAGTACTGTACAAGCCCCACTTGTCAAAGGGTAAGTGTTAAGTTCCACTTTGTCAAGGGTATTGTACAATATATACTGATAATAACTACAACCCACTCCCTTTTGATACTCGTTATCTAAGAGATGACCGCCCTTGATATAATTGCACGGTTCGAGTATGAGAATTGATAGTGTATAATGAGCAGGTATATTGAACAATCAAGTACGAGCCCCCGTAAAAATAAACAAACAGTTTAATAAATTGCATACACAATTATGAAACTTCCTTTCATTAGGAATGCACGCTGTTTAGAAATATATTTTTCACCTAATTACAATAAGATTTGAAATAGATTTAAACAAATTAGCCGTTCTATGACTGATAGTTTTAAATCATCATATGATCGAGTGGTACAATCGAAGTCAATGCCTTCTTCGATTTTCATAACCTGCTATTCTCGATCCTCGTTCACTGTTCCTTTCAATGTTGTTTCAAGAAGTTACTGTCTCGTCCAATCTCTAGATACTCTGCACCCGTGGATGTTTCCGCTCGATTCCGGACTTGTCCACTGTATCATGCGTTCACTGCAATTTCCGCTTCCCAATTCCCTTTTCCAAAGTTTACGTCGCTATTCACGTAACTTCACGATCTTCCCCAAAAAAGCTATTTGATCCCTTTTAAAAGAAAATTAAAACAACATAATTCTCTCGTTACAATGGTTACAGTTGAGACTGTCAACTATTCCTGGTTCGAAAAATCAGATCTTTATATCAGTGATAACAACTTTAAGGCTAGTAATTAAATACACGTCCTCAAATGAATGTAGTTAAACCCATTGCGAATTATACATCGAGGCTTTGAATTTGGGCCCCATAATTTAAACAGCACATAAATTGAATACACTGTCGCTAAATCATCTATAAAGTCAAAATTCGGTGAATTCACATGTATTCTCGTAACCCCTTACTAATGTAATACGTTAAATTCTTAGAACATAATCATTATTCAAACAAGGTGATAAATTCAAGAATTAACGTAACACTTCCTATTCATAACTCAGCATAGTGTTTTACGACCTAAATTAACACTATGTCATTCTTAACTAAGAATTAAGGTAAGAATTCCAATTCATAATTCAAAAGCACATTATTATACAAATGTATCGAATGAAGTCAGTTATACAAATGTATCAAATGAAACCATGCAGACATGTAAACTAAGCAAACATCATATAAATTGCATCAACAATATACATGGAATTGTGACAGTACCTTTGTGTTTTTGGTGTGTCCCTCCCTTAATTTGGCGGTTTTTCCTGGACCATGATTCCATAACGGATCTATTTCTCTCAAATAACGTCCGGAATCCTTACTAAATAATTGTACCCCAGGTTCTCTCTCACAGAGCAATTTCAAGACTAACTTTTAATTTAGCTAGTATGATATTGTATCCTACAAATTTTCGTGTGAACGTACACATGTTAACTTAACCGTGACCAATCAGAATCAAAATGTATTTTCTACCGTTTTTCTCTAAAAGTCGCTTACGCCAAGGTCAATATGACATGCTTGTTTTTAAGTAACAGATTCCCTGCTTTTTCTCAACTCTAACACTTTGCGTATGAAATGAAACTTTAAAATGTCGCTAGCAGACAGTCGGGCTGCTGAGTAAACAAGGTTTAATTAGTACAACGGTCGCACTCGACACTACAGACACCCCTTTGACACAGCGTGTCTCCATAAATCTAACTAATGGATATCTGTTCTCACCTAATGGTTTTTTAATAGATCGAGTGAAATTTGTCACTTCACACTTATAATGATTGATTATATTCCTTATCTTGTAATGCCAGACTATATTCCATATCTTGTGCTGCCAGAATATATTCCCTATCTTGTAATGCTAGATTATAGTCCATATCTTCTAGTGTCCGATTATATTCCCTATCTTGTAATGCCAGAGTATGTTCCATATATTATGATGCCAGATAATATTCATTATCTTGAAATGCCAGATTATATTCCATGTCTTCTTATGCTCGATTATAATCAATACCTTGTAATGCCAGATTATATTCCATATCTTGTAATGCCAGATAAGAATCCATATCTTGTAATGCCAGATTACATTTCCTATCTTGTTATGCCATATCATATTTCTTATCTTGAAATGCCAGATTATATTTCCTATCTTGTTATGCCAGATTATACTTCCTATCTTGTAATGCAAGATTACATTTCCTATCTTGTTATGCCAGATTATATTTCCTATCTTGAAATGCCAGATTATATTTCCTATCTTGTTATGCCCGATTATATTTCCTATCTTGAAATGCCAGATTATATTTCCTATCTTGTTATGCCCGATTATATTTCCTATCTTGAAATGCCAGAATACCTTTCTTATCTTGTTATGCCATATTATATTTCTTATCTTGAAATGCCAGATTACATTTCCTATCTTGTTATGACAGATTATATTTCCTATCTTGTTGTGCCAGATTATATTTCCTATCTTGTTATGCCAGATTATATTTCCTATCTTGTTATGCCAAATTATATTTCCTATCTTGTTGTGCCAGATTATATTTCCTATTTTGTAATGCAAGATTACATTTCCTATCTTGTTATGCCAGATTATATTTCCTATATTGTTATGCCAGATTATATTTCCAATCTTGTAATGCAAGATTACATTTACTATCTTGTTATGCCAGCTTATATTTCCTATCTTGTTGTGCCAGATTATATTTCCTATCTTGTTATGCCAGATTATATTTCCTATCTTGTTGTGTCAGATTATATTTCCTATCTTGTTATGCCAGATTATATTTCCTATCTTGTAATGCAAAATTGCATTTCCTATCTTGTTATGCCAGATTATATTTCCTATCTTGAAATGCCAGACTACATTTCCTGTCTTGTTATGCCAGATTATATGTCCTACCTTGTTATGCCAGATTATATTTCCTATCTTGTTGTGCCAGATGATATTTCCTATTTTGTAATGCAAGATTACATTTACTATCTTGTTATGCCAGATTATATTTCCTATCTTGAAATGCCAGATTACATTTCCTATCTTGTTATGCCATATTATATTTCTTATCTTGAAATGCCAGATTACATTTCCTATCTTGTTATGCCAGATTATACGTCCTATCTTGTAATGCAAGATTACATTTCCTATCTTGTTATGCCAGATTATATTTCCTATCTTGTTATGCCAGATTATATTTCCTATCTTGTTATGCCAAATTATATTTCCAATGTTGTAATGCAAGATTACATTTCCTATCTTGTTATGCCAGATTATATTTTCTATCTTGTTATGCCAGATTATATTTCCTATCTTGTTGTGTCAGATTATATTTCCTATCTTGTTATGCCAGATTATATTTCCTATCTTGTAATGCAAAATTGCATTTCCTATCTTGTTATGCCAGATTATATTTCCTATCTTGAAATGCCAGACTACATTTCCTGTCTTGTTATGCCAGATTATATGTCCTACCTTGTTATGCCAGATTATATTTCCTATCTTGTTGTGCCAGATGATATTTCCTATTTTGTAATGCAAGATTACATTTACTATCTTGTTATGCCAGATTATATTTCCTATCTTGAAATGCCAGATTATATTTCCTATCTTGAAATGCCAGATTACATTTCCTATCTTGTTATGCCATATTATATTTCTTATCTTGAAATGCTAGATTACATTTCCTATCTTGTTATGCCAGATTATATTTCCTATCATGTAATGCAAGATTACATTTCCTATCTTGTTATGCCAAATTATACGTCCTATCTTGTAATGCAAGATTACATTTCCTATCTTGTTATGCCAGATTATATTTTCTATCTTGTTACGCAAGATTATATTTCCTATCTTGTTATGCCAGATTATATTTCCTATCTTGTTATGCCAGATTATATTTCCTATCTTGTTATGCCAAATTATATTTCCAATCTTGTAATGCAAGATTACATTTACTATCTTGTTATGCCAGATTATATTTTCTATCTTGTTATGCCAGATTACATTTCCTATCGTGTTATGCCAGATTCCATTTCCTATCTTGTGTGTGTGTGTGTGTGTGTGTGTGTGTGTGTGTGTGTGTGTGGTTAAATGAAAGTGCTTCGGCCGCGAAGGGTCATTTAGCACTATTTTATCTGTCAAATGACAGTTATTTAATTTTTCCCTTGGTGTAAGGAATGGTGCCACATCCCGACGGGCGTTCATGCGTACAAAGCACGCTATTTAATTTTGGTCGTCATGTCGAGTCCCTATTGAGGGACTATCGACATGAATGTAAGACCTTCAGGTGAGTGGGAATAGTACCAACACGCACTCAACCCTATCAACCAATTATTTGGAAGATACTAGAGGTGCAATGGCACCAAAAAATGACGAGAGAAAGATAGTTTTCTCATATCGTCATGTTGAGAGTTACTGGTTGCAGAAAAGGAGGATAAAGTCTCGGAAAGCCAGCCTTTGGATGTCGTTTACGCCCTGGAAAGACCTAGCCATACTTATTCCAAATTCAGTCCAGTTATACTAATGGACAAAAAATATACCAATATTGTGTAGGCCACCTGTGCAATTGAGTCAAATATTTAAGTCGTAAAATTTAGAATATACGTCTTAACTTGGTTGGAATATAGTGTACAGAGTGTACATTTCATTTCTAAAATTATAGACCAATCGTTTAAGTCATTATGACTAAATGATTCTCATATAATTGGGTATGAATAGTTAGTTATTAAGTTTTTCGGCGGAGTCCAATCAATATCGTATTAGGTTTTCAATGTGGTTTAGTTCTCAAGCCAAAGTGAGAACATAAATTTAAGAGGCATTTTGAGAGTAGCCCTTAAAAGGGCTCTCTGGTCGGCTACCAGAAGGTTTTCCTTCGGTGTTCTTCAGACAGTAACTGCACCACAGTTCGTGTTTCTTTAAAGGTGACTTCAGGAAGCGCCTCTAATTCACACAATTTTGCTATGTCAACAGTGACATCGACAAATTCATGGAGCGGAATTTCGTGGGCAATCTTTTCGTAATATTCCAGTAGGATGCGTTGGGCAAAGCGCCATTGGCCTGTTTTTTTTTTTTTTTTTTTTCGATTTTAGTTGTCTCCAGGCGATGTATCTCACTGCGCTTATGAAGTTACGGGTTGTCCTTTCTTTGGATAGTGTATACTCTATTCCGAGTTTCTTAATTTTTGTGTATGCTGTTTTTTTTTCAAACTCGGTGAGTGGCTCAGAATCCGTATCCGATGCTGCTTCTTCCGTGCGCTCCGCATGTTCGATGACTGTCGTCTCTTGCACGAGTGGTGGCCGAGTTATGGTTATGACCTGGGTTGATTTATCTTCTATATGGGAGTGCTTTACCGGTATCTGAGCGTTCGGATTGTTGTTCATACTGGCGGTGTCCGTTCCGGGTTTTGGATGCCATTCTCTTTTGAGCAGCTTTCCTTTGTTCCCTACGTTTCCTATTGCGAGAACATGTATTTGTTACAAGTCCGTATTCCTCTAGGTCTCCTTTGTTTAAATCCTCTCCCTCTGTGGTTATATCCCAGGATAAGAGTAAAGTTGTTTTTTTTTTGCGCCGGCCCGCAAACTCCAATTTGTGGCTTGCTTTTTTCCAAGAGCCTTTATGGTCCTTAGTGCTGGCGCTGGTATAACTGCAATGACTGGCAGCCATCTTGGGGCCGCTACGCCACTTGTTACAGTGTTGTATTCACGAGGTGCTCTGTTCGCTGTCTCTCGTGACTGATGCCAAACAGCAAAATCTTGTTATGCCAGATTATATTTATTATTTTGAAATGCCAGATTTCTTTTCCTATCTTGTAATGCAAGATTACATTTCCTGTATTGTAATGCCAGATTATATTTCCTATCTTGAAATGCCAGATTAATCTCGAGGTCGAGGCTACAAAGTGATGTTGTCGATTGTAATTGAGCAAATAAAACTATTATCAAAGACACAAAGATGCCTTGAATTAAAATCTACTACCTAAGTAGTTATGTTTTTCAGGAAGTTTAGCTAATGATAAACGTTATTAGGCCTATTAACGACATATTATAGTCGTATGTTTACGCTAAGCCTACTTTGCCCGCCAAGACTATTGACATGAAATTCTCGAGGCAAATACAACGTAAGGTTTGCTTTACCATATTTTGCTAGTCATAGATACGTTATTCAATGAATATCATATCTACTACGATTTGTATTTACGTTTCTCAATAAGGTATAAATGTCCTTATATGGCACACGTAAAAAAGAGGCTGCTGACGGAGGACGATTTAACAGAAAATATCGGATGATTTAGCGGCTTTTTATGAGAATACCTTGTATATCCTACGTCATGTTAAAAGAATCTTTAATTCCTTTTATTTTGGTGCATGATTGATGGGTGTAATATGGGGTATAGAGTATACAGCTTGGCCTTACTTCAGATGTTCACCTATTAAAATAAATTCATGCTAGCTCTGCTTAGTCTTTTTCACCTTTGGATTTCAGACGTAAATTCTAACAAAAAAGAGCCGATAACTTTTATTTTACATTTTATATGTTCTGTAATTCGTTTATTACACTTTCAAAAGCTAGTAAATATCATTTCCCCCATTTTAATAACTGCTAGAAATAGTGAACTATAGACTAATTCAGGATATTTTTTGTAGCACATGGGAGCAGTCCTTTTAGTTAGCTGTGTGATTAGATTATGTACAATTTCCACAAGTAAAATATCCAATGAAATTTCAGCTACATTACATGAAAGTAACCTAGATGTATACCAACATTCTCTCCACTGTGTATGTTATAAATGCAAACAACGTCACCTTACACACACCACTCTCTAATAAGTGTATACTATTTATAGAGCGCCCGCCCTCCCCCCCCAACATTTACGATTCAATTCATTAAAGCTTGCATTAAAAATTGAGGGCAATTTAATTTATGTCAGACTATGTTTGACATCTTAATCGTTTTGACAACATCCCGTGAAAGAGTGTGAATTAAACCAGTCTGCTCCTTTGTTACATGTAGTTTCGTTTTAGCATCCCTCGACGAAGTACGGGTAATAATATTAGTACTAGGGAATTAAGTCTTTTGCATATGTGGAGCAAATGCTTTTACATCAATAAAACAATCCCCATCATCGGCCCTTTTAAATAGAAAACGCTGTGGTAAATATCATTTATGCCTAAATAAAGAATCTTTACATATCATTCCATGTATTGGTTTTGCTTAATTAAATTCCATTCTGATTTTATTCACAGAACATATGTATGCGCTTGTAAGTGTGTGTGATACGGATTTGTAACGTAGCTTTTTAACATTTTTTCAGTCCTATCGCTACAATGTCTGCAGTGTGGCAGAATAGAGCGATGTCTAGATCTAGGGCATCGGGCCGCAGACATGTAGCACGATGTCCCACCCAGTAACATCATTCTGACACTAAGCCGACCAGTCCTAACAATAGCCTCTTAGTGCTTGATGCCTAGCGAGGTTGCTGTTAGTACCATTTTTGTAAGCTCTGGTATCACTGCCGGTGATCGAACCCACGACCTTGCTCACACGATGCAAACGCTCTAACCACTAGGCCACCGGAGCGGTCTAACACATGGGCTTTCAAACTAGGTATTGATCATGTATCCTAAGGCAAGGTTACATGTGTGTCAAAGAGCACTAAATGAAAGTAAATCGTTTACAAACGTTCTCGATATTGTAATAAAAATCGATTGAGCGAGAGATACAGTTACTCTCTTTTTATTATTTTAGATAAGTGACTGTCCCTAGAAAGACGGTAGTAAAATGTTGTTTTTTGTTGTTGTTGTTGTCATTTTCCGACATCTATGATTTACATCTGCTTTGTAAGGATAAACATACAAGGGAACGCAATGAATTACATTTGCGTGCTACGATCAACAGCGTCAAAGAATGTGGCTGAATACATATTTCGTGAAATATACTATAAAAAACCCGAAAACAATTATCACCCCAGTTCCCCAGTGGCGCTTGAACTGGATATATGCGGTAAATTTATATGCCTGGTTAACAAAATCGTGCGTTAAATAGAAAATATTCGACAAAGCATAAATGACAATTATGTGTGATAAACTGATACGTATTAATCATTGATACATTGTAATATTACTGAGTATCAATTGTTGATACATTGTTTAATTGATACGCTAGAAATGGAGAAACAGCCTTCCTCAAAGACGCACTCTCTCATCCTCAGACATTGAGCGCCACCTTCAGAAATGGCCACGTTTCAAGCTTGGACTTTACAATTTTGAAATAGACGGACACAGTGTCTGGCTCAGCAATTCCACGTATGCATTTCGTTTGCCATACAATTCTAGTAGTACAGTTTCATTTTTATATCATTATGACTGAGCTGAAACCATGATTACATTTTCTTTTTTTCCCAATAACATTCAGCTTGCATATGAGTCATCACTTTACGTCTCAAAAATTGTTCTATCTACTGTGACGTACTACTCGTAAACGCCAAAGGGGCAACATCCTTGAATAATTCAAAGTCCTCAACGTTCTGTGATAAATGCGATCGCGATTTATTTCAACTAAAGTTGATTAAATTCGTAGAATGATGTAAAATATAACTTTCTGCAAGAAATTGTGTATCTTCAGGTTCTTCAACCTTTTATGTCAAATGAACATTTGCATAGGATTCTCTGTGTGAAGAGATAGACGACATTGACATTTAATGACATTACATACATTCATTGCATCGTAGTGCAACGCGCCATTCAGGCACGTCACTCTTGTACAGAGGCGTAGCGGGGGAGGGGGGGGGGGGGGCGGGGGGGGTACATATGTCCCCGGGCGCCAAGGTACAGGGGCGCCAAAATGAGGCTTGCAACGTTACATTATAATAAGAAAACAGGGGTAATAAATCTGTCACAAGATCGCTGGGGCGCCAATTTTATAGTTTGTCCAAGGGCGCAAAATATCATCGCTACGCCTCTGCTCTTGTATACTCCTAAGTTCGTAATTTAATTTAGAGTTTTGCATATTTTTAAAATGTCGTGAACACGATATCTCGAAAGCAATAATTTAGATATGATGTTCATCGAATTTTTTTCAGACAGAGTGTTGAGATTTTCCAAACTGTTGTCACGCGTACATAATAAGAATTCTGTAATGATACAACTTATGGTTACCTGAGTTTATCGATATCCTCATTTTCTCTTTTTATTGATACGTATTCACAAGGTTCAAGTTCGACCCGCTAAGTTATGTCATATCTTACAATAGTTGATGCCAGTGAAAATTTGCTACAATTTGTTATTCATTTTCCAAAGTGATGTTTTCTGACACTTTTATATATTCCTACACGATATTTTCCCGCAGTAATACATTTTGCATGATGGTGCGCCTTGTCGGCGACAAAACATTTTTCAAAAAAATATTTGCAACAAGGAAAATAAGAAAGAATAAAGAACCACTTATATGAACATGAAGGAATGCCATATTTTTCATCAATGAACAGAGAAATATTTCAACACTTAAATATGCTTACGATTGTGCAAATGATCACTTTATCATTACCACCAAAAGTCTGTGAAAGCGAGTAGAATTTAATGATTTCTGGAATATTCGCATGCATAGTAGCTCTAATTGTTATGGCGGTCAGAAAGAACAAACACCTTAACTCCAACATTAATGAAAAAAGTATATAGTCATAACAAAACAAAATAGTGTTAAGTAAATTTTTTTTACTCTCCCCTCGCCCATTTAAGCCCATGCAGAGTTTCATTTTCCGAAATGATCATGTCCTTAAATTTACATTCAAATGTCAGCATTATTAACGAGGTGGCGAGTGTGACAATCACACGCGCGTTCGGTTTGTCCCAGATATTAATTACCACACTTTCATTTACAGTTTAATTTACAAGGTCAAATAGCATTCATATATGGAGGTCATCTGGCACAGATCCGAAATTGCGGTCGGTGGTATACAAAAAAGGAACGAAATGGAGTGAAACCATCGCCGTCAGATTCCGAAGACTGCCATTGGCTAGTACCAATACATCGCCGTCAGATTCCGAAGACTGCCATTGGCTAGTACTAATACGAGTTAAACCTGTTACGTATCGGAAGTTTAGATCGATTACCTTTGTTTCCAGAATATTTGTAAACATTGATTTTCTGGAATTATTGTGCAATATAATAGGTAATAGATGCTTAA
Organism: Unio delphinus; assembly: GCA_029339505.1. Taxonomy (NCBI): domain Eukaryota; kingdom Metazoa; phylum Mollusca; class Bivalvia; order Unionida; family Unionidae; genus Unio; species Unio delphinus. The sequence continues at coordinate 12,420,075 of JAQISU010000071.1, read as the reverse complement.
AATTTCCATGTTTAAAGCATATATATGCACTCTAAATTATGGCTCTTGTATCAATGTCCGTCTTTAATCAACTCCCAAGAAAGGATGACAATGTATACATATCGTAAGTAATTTACAAAGCCAGAGCAGGTGTATACGGACTGTACTTAGCATCTGTTTTTATAAGATTTCACCTAAATTGAGAAACTTTATCTAATCTTGGCTTAACTAAAAGATCAGAATCAAGCAATCTGACTGACCGAAAGTTTAGTCTGACTTAAAATTTGCAAATTTCATTGGTCTAAACCGGTGCTGTCCAACATTGTTGTCACACATGGGCCACTGATTTTTTTCTTTTTTTTCAAGCCGATGGCCGCATCAGAAATCTTAAAAGCAACGACTATAAAAAGTTATTCACAATTGTTTACCTGGTTAAGAAGATATGCTATGAAAGTACGTCATGGACTTTTATTTACATAAATGCGCTACAAATTGTTGGAACTCTGACGGGCCATATAAATCAGCCCGCGGGCAACAGGTTGGACATCACTGGTCTAAACCTATCTTCTGACTTTGAAATTTAGGCCTGGTGCTTTCCTGTGTGAAACAGTCTCTAGTAATTCAGATCTTAGGCTGACTGAAAATACTATCTAGTAATTTGGATGTTAGGTTGGTTGAAAATAGACTCTAGTAATTTAGACCTTAGGTTGCGTGAAAACAGCCTCTAGTAATTCAGAACCTAGGTTGGTTGAAAATAGCCTGTAGTAATTCAGACCTTTGGTTGGTTGAAATAGCCTGTATTAATTCAGATCTTTGATTGTTTGAAAATAGCCTCTTGTAACTCAGATCTTTGATTGGTTTCAAATAGACTCTAGTATAGTATTCCGATCCTTGAATGGTTTAAAATAGACTCTAGTAATTCCGATCTTTGATTGATTGAAAATAGCAACTAGTGAGTTGGATTTTGGTTGCAAAAGTCTTTAGTAGTTCAGAACTTAGGTTAGTTGAAAATAGACTAGTAATTCATATCTTTGATTAGTTGAAAATATACTCTGGTAATTCAGATTTTTTATTGGTTTAAAATAGACTCTAGTAATTAAGATCTTTGATTGATTGAAAATAGCCTCTTCTAATTCAGACCTTAGTTGTTTTTTTTTTAAATAGCCTCTAGTAATTCAGATCTTTGATCGGTTGAAAAAGGACTTTAGTAGTTCAGACCTTAGGTTGATTGAAAATAGAAACTAGTAATTCAAATCTTTGATTGGTTGAAAATAGACTCTAGTAATTCGGATCTTTGACTGTTTGAAACTAGGCTCTAGTAATTCAGATCGTTGATTGGTAGAAAATAGATTCTAGTAATTTAGATCTTTGATGTGTAGAGAATGGACTCTAGTAATTCAGATCTTTGAAGTATTGGTTGAAAATAGCCTCTAGTAATTTGGATGCTAGGTTGTTTGAGAATAGCAACTAGTAATTTCGATCTTTAATTGGTTGAAAAAGAACTCTAGTCATTCAGATCCTTCATTGGTTGAAACTACTTCTAGCTTCTAGTTGTTCAAACCTTAGTTTTTTTTTAAACGACTCTAGTAATTCAGACCTTAGGTTGGTTGGTCATAACAAGGACAACAGTCAAGCAGCCTTACTGCAATTGGAACATATATTTATTTTTGTGTATTTTATAATATTTAATATTCTTTTGTGTTTACGTACAGATCTTTAAACAGCAATATATATATATATATATATATATATATATATATATATATATATATATATATATATATATATATATATATATATATATATATATATATATATATATATATATATATATATATATATATATATATATATATATATATATTTCAAATTGATGGATCGAATACAGAACTAATTCGAATAAAGGACACATAAACACTTTCTTGCGACTACTGTATCCTGTCACTTATCATTTATGCCGACATTTATCGTAAACTCTAGTTGTGACCATTATTTGTAGTTTCTTTAAATACAAGTTTATTTTTTGTGTGTGACTCAAAGACATTAATTATGTAAGGAAGATATCAACAAGAAACGATTGGCTTTCAATGTAGGAAGTAATGCTTTCATTGGGGAGGGGGAGAATTGCGTTAATTAGGCGATGTAACAAATGTACATGACTACTTCACAACAGCAGTGTAATGCTACTCATTGTAGTTGAAAAATAGTAGTATCACTTGTAAAGCAGTAAGTGTGGCACCATCAAGTAGTAAGTCGCAGTAGTGAGTAGTAGCAGTAGTGGTATAAAGTTGTTTTAACAAGTATTAGACGTAAGTAGTATTAGTGGTAAGTAGTAGTGGTAGTAGTAAGTAGTAGTATCAAGTAATAGTACTAACAGTAGTAGTAAGTAGTATTAGCATGTAGTAAAAGTAATAGTAGTAGTAAGTAGTAGTAGCAAGTAGTAGTAAGTAGTAGTAGTAAGTTGTAGTAGCAAGTAGTAGTAAGTAGTATTAGCACGTAGTAGTAGCAATAGTAGTAGCAAGTAGTAGTAGTAAGTGGTAGTAGCAAGTAGTAGTAAGTAGTAGTAGTAAAATAGGATTAGCATGTAGTAGTAGTAAATAGTAGTAGCTAGTAGTAGTAGTAAGTAGTAGTAGCAAGTAGTAGTAAGAAGTAGTAGCAAGTAGTAGTAGTAAGTAGTAGTAAGTAGTAAGTAGTAGTAGCAAGTAGTAGTAGTAAGAAGTAGTAATAAGTAGTATTAGTATGTAGTAGTAGCAAGTAGTAGTAAGTAGTAGTAGCAATTAGTAGTAGTAAGTAGCAGTAGTAGTAAGTAGCAAGTAGTAGTAGTATTAGCAAGTAGTAGTATTAGCAAGTAGTAGTAGTAGCAAGTAGTAGTAAGTAGTAATAGTACGTACTAGTAGCAAGTAGCAAGTAGTAAGTAGCATTAGCATGTAGTAGTAGTAAGTAGTAGTAGTAAGTAATAGTAGTAAGTAGTAGTAGCAAGTAGTAATATTAACATGGAGTAGTAGTAGTAGTAGTAGTAGTAGTAGTAGTAGTAGCAAGTAGTAGTAAGAAGTAGCAGCAAGTAGTAGTAGTAGTAAGTAGTAGTAGTAAGAAGTAGTAGCAAGTACTAGTATTAACATGGAGTAGTAAGTAGTAGTAGCAAGTAGTAGTAAGTAGTAGTAGTAGTTGCAAGTATTAGTAAATAGTAGTAGTACTAGTAGTAAGTAGTGGTGGTAAGTAGTAGTAGTAAGAGTAGAAGCAAGTAGTAGTGGTATGTTGTAGAAGCAGAAAGTAGTTTACTACAAATTAGTACTAGTAACAATAACAAGCAGTAGTAGTAAGTCGTTGTATTAGCAAGTTGTAGTAGAGGTAAGTAGTAGAACTAAAAAGTAGTAGTAATAGTAGTAGAAGTATAAAGCAGTAGTACAAAGTAGTAGTAGTGGTCGTAATTGTTGTTTTCTCTTTTTATTTGTAATGATTTGGAAGTGCTCATGATCAAGGAGTTAAAGTAGCAGCATAGCATATGCTACTGGTTTCATGTCGTTGAGAGAGAGAGAGAGAGAGAGAGAGAGAGAGAGAGAGAGAGAGAGAGAGAGAGAGAGAGAGATAGAGAGACTAGAAGTATTCTTGTATATAGCACGTGTACTGATTATATTTCAGTGATAAGTGTGTTCATTGTAGCTGTTGTTCAGCCTCATTTGTTCACCACCAGAGTCGTGAATAGTGGGCACCTGCAGGACACCTCCCTAAATGTCATAAATAACCCACCAACTTTTCTGGAATCTGTAGAATTTCGTCCTAGACAAAGGACTCAGGATGAAAATGAGATGAATACATCCACAACTGCATATAAAGAATCATTGCATAGAACTAGACAGAGTTCTGCACAATTCTTGAGTAGAGCAATCCTTCTGGCCAAGAATGCCCATGATCTGGCGTACAAAAGGTTTTATTATCTGGTGAGTAATACTTATAAAGATTTCATTTAATTCATGAACATTTTCTTTGTCGCCTATTTGTCTTCTTAAGGTGTAAAAATTGACAAGAAGACGTTATTGAAAAGTTTCACTCTTATACTCGGAATATCCTAGCACATGAATTAATCCAGCGACATTTTGTTAACTTTCCACAGTATTTTAGTCTGTATCTATTGAGAATATATAAGGAGGAAAATAAATCTAAATATCGTAGTCCAATTAGGACACTATTTAACTTTCCTCGCCGTGCATGCCTAGAAACACAATCCAGATTCACTTGCCGAAATGACACCCTGTTTAGCTGTCTTTAAAAAAACAGCAATGGAATGGCCTTAACACACTGTGTGTGTGTGTGTGTGTGTGTGTGTGTGTGTGTGTTTTGTGTAATATATATGGATGTTAATTTTTGGATTAACTCACGATAATAGTCAGAATGACCATAGACGTCTTTGATAACTCTTTGATAATTACTAAAACCAAGATTGTTCGCGCACGCAAATCGAATAATTTATTTGGGCTGGCATGATACAGAACGATAAGCAATGCCGCACATGGAAGGGCTTTATGTGAGGGGTTCAGAATGGTACGATAATGGCAAAATAGTGTTCATCCGAGGTTCAAACACTCAGAATCATTCAGAGATATCTGAGGTGCAATGTAATAAAAGAACAGTAAATTTTAACTTTATTCACCGTAAAGAACAGAAGTGATAATGAAAAGTTTCTTACGTAATGATGAATGTTTCGGATGATAGTCCTGTTTAGTGACCGGCCATTTTTTTAAATTAAAATAATACCCCACCTCCCTCCTAACAGATAATGCCACAAAAGAACGGATTATAAAAGTGCTGTTCTAAATGTTCTAACAATGTGTTTTAATATTTTTCTTCAACGGTACATAATAGCAGAGTGTGTCATTTATGGTCTACCGTAAAATCAAACTTCATAAATATGTGTCAAAATTCTCAGTATAGAGTTTTTCTCCAGTGTACCTCAAGCGGAGTACTTCTACAGGTATGCAGTACAATTTATCACCATAATCAGCTTCCCGGACCGGCGCCAGTGGTCTGCAATACATGTGTATGTAATTATGTATATCCGTTTTGAATGTTTCTTAGCATGTTCTTAGTATTTTATCTAAATTATCTTAATATTTTATCTAAATTGGCATGTGTTCTAATTAGAAGCTCAATATTCAAAGCAACGGTTGTGTAGTTATATTGGACATCAAAATGACTTTTGGATTTGTTGCGTAAATAGATGTGTTCAATATGACTTGATCTATTCATTATCGTTTTCATTGGTGACTAACCAATTTTCATTTCTTTAAATACATTTTATTTAAAGATATACAATGTGTATGGCCTCCTATTCAATGACCATTAGTTACTTTGCACATGGATATATTTATAGAATTCGATGTTCTCGGTAGTTTCTATTCAATTTTTTTTTAAGGTTGGCGTGATCACCTGGTTTATGTTCTGATGCAGTGGAAATGTTCGTTACATTTACCAACTAATGCAAAAGCAATTATCATTTACACAAATTATATCAGCTGAAATATACTATCGATATGTTCATCTCTAGATGCTGAACACAATATGCACCAAGCTCATACAAATAACAAACAAAATATGCAAGACAGACTCTAATTTCGCTAAGGAGACTGTTATACTATGCATTAAACTTCGGATACAAAGGGCAATAACTCTAGGGAAGGGATTATTGATAATCGCATCTATCGGTGACATCCACACCATTTTTCAGTTTGGCTAACGAGATTGTAACATGTAAACAAAGCCCAAAATCTCTATCAAAATAGTGAGAACATACTTGTATTGTGGATAGGGACTCAAGATTCGGATGAATTTATAAGTGTTTCAGGTGAGTTGTAATTATTTAAATCAAATTTGAGCCAAAAAGGAACAAATGATTTCGAGAAAGACTTCATCAAATTCATGAATAAAATTGTATTTGGTAAACGGAAGGAAAATTTCAGAAAAGAAATAACAGTGAAGACATGTGAAGATGATACTATTAAAACGGATGAAATATTTTTAATTAGCAGAGTTAGTTTCAGTCAGTTTGAAAAAAATCAAGACAAATAAAAAAAAACAGTTTGCAGTTTTCTTACGATGTATGAGTTATCAGAACAGTTATTATTTTACTACAACAAGCTCAATACAGGAATAATAATTAAATAAGACCGTTAATGAATGATGCTGATTCATTGTGTACCAATGTTGGTTAGAAAACCAACATTTTCAATGACGAGAAAGATAACGTTTGTTTGTTTGTTTGTTTGTTTAGGATTTTTTTACGTAGCTTTAACAATTTTTCAGTCATATCGCTACGATGTCTGCAGTGAGGTAGTTTATAGTGATGTCTAGCACCGGGGCATCATGCTGCAGACATGTAGCATGATGTCCCACCCGGTCACATTATCCTGACACCAGGCCGATCAGTCCTAACACTAACCTCTTAATGCTGAGCGCCAAGCGAGGCAGCTATTTTTGTAAGTCTTTGGTATGACTCGGCCGAGGGTCGAACACACGACCTCCCGCTTCCACGGCGGATGCTCTAACCACTAGGCCACCGGAGCGGTAGAAAGATAACGTAAAGATTTAGATAACATTGACTATTTTGACTATTTAGTCGATAACATATTTTATCTCACAAACGATGAATAAGAATGTTACTTGAAGCAGCAGAAGGGGCGAATCAGACAACATTTTTAGACAAGTTTTCACTGAAATCACGCTTAAAAACAATGAAACCAGTGACATCAGGCCCCAATGTGTGTGTGAATCTGATATCGTTTCATGGATTAGGTCCAAAAAAAAAATATGAAAAAATCAATGAAATTAATGAAATCCTCCATCGATTTTTTGGGAAAAGGGACTACAACATCGTTGTCACTCACTAGAACTTTCAGTTGGGGTTAACCGAATATTTGATCCAGTCCGATACGATATCGTGTTCGAGGGTCATGTAAATCACTACGACGAAAATCACTACGATTTTACAAATAGACTAATTTGTAAAACCTCCTCTTGTAAATCAATCAGATTATTAGACTGGTCAGTGAGTTTGAAATTAATTCTGGTTAATGAATTATTATGACATCGCATATAGACTGGATTCACCGGGGACTCAATTATTAAAAACCCTGGAGGAGCTGTTGGTGCAAATGAATACAAAATATATCCCTGCTGAGCTTGATTTGATCGTTCTAAATTTATTTGATAGCTTCCTTCGATCACATCACATACTAAATTGAGCGCAATCACCGATGAAATATTCACGTTGAACGGAGCAATATGCCTGCCACCACCATCTGGGTCATTATTATGTTTGAGTGTTTTTATTTCCGGTGATGTTGTTTTTTTCCATGCATCATGAATTATTTTAAAACCAACATCGATGGCATCACTGAGAAGTTTTTTTAGTTCTGGTACGTTATATTCTGGTAGTTTGAATGTGGGGATATCTTCAACGCGGATATTATAGTCTGTTGCAAATCTTGTTCTTGTTTCAGGATAACTGTCATCTAATATATCCTGAATAATTTTCAAATTAAATTTTTCCATATCGTCGATAATTTTATTGCATGTTTCTACGACGCTGATAAATTCATCTCGGGTGAGAGAGCCGGATTTAAGAGGTATTAACAACAGTGAAAAATCATTATTCATTGCTGTGAATTTTTCAGCGATTTTAAGTTCGTTAGTAATAAGAAATTTCCTTTTTCTATCTATATCGTCAATGGGAGTAAAAAATCTCTATTATACGTGTGATCTTTATAACTCTTTATTGGATTATCAGATTTTATCCTGTCTGTGACATAATCAGATTTTTGTGGTTCTGGTAAATCAACGGTTTCTTCCCGGGGTATTAATTCAGGCTCTCCAGTAATCGATTTTATTCTACGCGCGAATTCATTATTGATTTGTTCGATTTGGTATGATCCGGTTGGTATGGAAACAACATTCCAGTCTGGGGTACCGTCGGGTTTATTCTTATTTGCAAATACCAGTGAATTATTGGGTTGTTGATCACCAAATGATTTTGACCTAATATTTGGCCAACTGTGGTATACTCGTAATTTTGCTAGCGCTATCTCCTTCACTGGGACCGGAGAGGGGAAATTCACACTGAATTCTGGATTCGTTGAGGTTATTGAGATCATGCTTGTTTGTACTGGGTTTGTGTTCTCCACTATTTGTTGAAGTAATTCCATCGGTGTTGTCATTGTTATTATACTCATGTTTTTGTACTTCTAATTTTGACATCACAGAATCATATATATCTACCATCGCTGAAAACTCACTCTCTGATATAATTGTATCATCGAGCGATGACGATATCAATGAGGATAATTGCGAGTATGCAGTGGACACAACATGAAATTGAATTATGTAGTCTTGTAGTTTCCGTTGGCTGCATGAGGATATTTTTTTTGTGATTATTGAAATAATTCCAGCGATTGTTGTTGCCGCAGAAATGCAAATTGGAACAGCTATCGGAGCCATCATTGTCACTGAAGACAGTATAATACCGGCTCCGGTGATTACACCACTCACTGAATACACAGTAACATCAATTGCGGTAATTCTCCTGCGATATTTTTTAATTTTCATTGCATACTCCTCAGACAGGGTTTTGAGTCTAGTTTGATATTCTCTGACCTGATCATAGCGATATTGCGATGATGAAATCATTTTTTATTTTAACAACGCTAGCGTTTTCAATTACGATTTACTTAAATCCGCTACGAATTCCACATTCCAGGTTACTGAAGCCTTAGTCAAACTTTTATCAGTATATGTTATAGTGAACTTTTCAGTTGTATCCTTGTCGATGATCGTTGAAATCGTATTATTGACCCCGGATGAACTCGACGATGATATATTAAATTTAGTTAACGGTGTTACTAGTGTTAATCGATAAATACCTTTAACGGTTGCAGTGATATCTAATTTGTTGTTTGTAGATGACCACTCAAATGATCCGTGTTGGATTGTGTATACCACGTTGTTGGTTTTCTCATGAGGAATTTTTGTTTTTTCAATGATTGTTATCATCCTCGAAAAATCACCTTTGACGGCTTCGATGAAAGTTTTCGTCTCATCGATGGATTTTTTAATATCAGGGAGTTTTAGTTCAATTTTATCGAATGTAGTTCCAATAAATTTATCAATGATATTTCTACGAAATGCGGTAAACTGTTTTATGTGTTCTTCGGTTTTAGATTGAAGTGTTGCTAGTTCCAACGCAGAATCGTTGAGAATTTTTAATCGATCTGTAATCGTCGAAACGAGTACACCCGGTTTGAGTTTACCCTGATCGGAAAATAGCGCAACGGTGTTTTCGATTGCGTTTTGTTGTTTAACTAAAATATCATCCAGAGAAATATTACTGGTTTTCAATTTACCCTGATCGGAAAATAGCGCAACGGTGTTTTCGATTGCGTTTTGTTGTTTAACTAAAATATCATCCAGAGAAATATTACTGGTTTTCAATTTACCCTGATCGGAAAATAGCGCAACGGTGTTCTCGATTGCGTTTTGTTGTTTAACTAAAATATCATCCAGAGAAATATTACTGGTTTTCAATTTACCCTGATCGGAAAATAGCTCAACGGTGTTCTCGATTGCGTTTCGTTGTTTAACTAAAATATCATCCAGAGAAATATTACTAGATTTCAATTTACCCTGGCGATCTTGAAATACAACTATTTCATTGGGTTCAACACTTTCTAAATTCAACGTCTCAGCTATTTCATCTTTAATTTTTTTTGTTATATCCTTGATAGAATCAGGGGTTGCAGTGCCATCGGGTTTGGGTTTCAAAGATCTCCCCCAAATATCAATCATGTTATTGTAAAACTCTTTCTCTCTCTAAAAAGCGATTGCTGGTGTAGTCATTTACGACAATATGAGGTGGTTTTCTAGATGCTGAAATAGCGTCAAGGACATTTAATACTTCACTGCCGCATATTGGTGGGTCATTGATTTGTTGTGTTGGTAGCGTAGAATACCAAGTCTTCATTGGAAGGGTTTTTATATACCGCATAAACTCTTTTGGTGGGGCTAATCCATATGAATCAAAATAGACAATCCCACGTGGATCAATAGCGTATGCAACCCAGTGAGTTCCAAGTCCGGTGCTGTTATCGAGATTAATAATACCTGTTTCAGTTTTGTTTGGTTGATGTGGTAATTGATCTTTCATAAAAACACCTCTGAAATGTTTAATCGCTAGTTTTTTAGCAGCATCCATTAAATCAAAATTGGACATGGGAACCATAGGTTCCTCAATTAATAAACCATTCCTGGTAGTCTCAGGCCTGATCCGTGAACGGATCTCCCGCTGTACCATGAATACGGGGTCCCTGGTAGTCTTAGACCTTTTCCGCTGTACCACGAATACGGGGTTCCTGGTAGTCTTAGACCCAATCCTTGAACGGATCGTCTCTTTTTTTTATATCCTTGTCCAGCTGCCTTTTTCAACGCCATTCCTGCTGCAGTACCAACGGCTCCTAACGCCGCTGCTTTAGCCACCGCTGGGGCTGCTGCTGCAATCAATGCTGGTATTGCAGCTAACAATGGAAATATACCGCCTGTTTTAATCATATTTTTGATAGCAGCCGCAGAGAGAGTAATCTGAACCCCTTTTTTATCCTTGAAAGCATCATTGAAATGTTTCACCTGACGAGTTGTCAGCGATAATTTATTTGCACCACCAGTCATTTGGTTGGGTTTCAACGTGATTGTGGTTCCACATTTTTTAGCCGATTCTGATTGCAATTTTTTGATTTGACCAGGAGTTAACGCAACACTAATAACACTATATGACATTATATATAATTGATTGATTCTAATTCAATGAAAAATCGAGAAAAATCGTTCAAAGATTTTCTACTGGGGCATCTACCACTCTCATTCTTCCACCAACACCTTCAAGTAGCATTGATTTATCACTGAGAATGACAGCAACCGCTCTATAATCAGCAATAGTAGCAGGACGAGTCACATTAGCTCTAAAGTGTATATCAACAACTGACTGTCTCATCAAATCGAGATGTTCCAGTGAGAAGTAATAGATCGGATACAGATTTTTAAAATCATATTGTGATATTTGCAAACCAGTATCCACATTTTGATCGCGTGCCATAAATGACAACAGACGATGATAAACTCGTGCAATATGATTTTCTGTGTAATTAAGTTGTATATCCTCAGATGGTTCCTGTTGGCCGTTTATTCTCAGTGAGACGTCTTTCACACCTAATTGATCAAATATCATATGACTGGAGAGTTGATTGCCAACTCGTGTGGTATCCTGTAACGCTACGAATATATGACGTGGCGCAGAAACGCCTTGATTTGATGCTAGGTTCCAAGTGAATAACCCGTTGATATTTGATTGCTTCACATCTGTACTCACGGTTAGCCAACTCAACAACGACTTTCCTCCTTGATCCATAAATGATAGTAATCGTTCTTCTGCGGTGATTGCTGGAGTCAACACTGGCATCCACAATGATATTTTTGTTAAATCGACTCTACCGGCATCAGCATTGGCGGCTGCAGCATTTGCTGGAATCCTCCAAATTGCATCATTATCATCACTTTTTCGTACAAGCGATACTGTATGCTTCGCCCCGTAGATAACTTTTCTGACGTTTCTACAGAATCCAAATATGTGATGCAGTGGAATCGCGCATGAAAATGATTTACGCTCTCCTTGCAACATTGCGTTTCGTGTTGCGGCTCCTAGATTGAAATTAACGTCGTTGTTTATAATCATATTCTCGACATCAGAATCACTATTATCACGTTTTTTTGGTCGTCTTACAACAAATTGATTTCCACCAGCGGTATTCTTACCATCTTTTGCAAACATCATAGAAGGTCCTGCTGATCTTGTATAATCATCAGAATATCTCGCTAACCCGATTATTGTTGTGGCCACATCAACATCACGATCTATGGACTCAATTTCTTTTCCATCAATGAGATATCTAGCACTCTCAAATAGCGCCATAATACCATTATTGACAAAACCGACTTGAGTACCAGCTGGATACGGTGCTGGTACAGCAGTAGTATCAGCAGCTGTTACAATTTCTCCTTCTACTTCAATAAATGCTTCACAGGGTAAAAAGTATTTACTGGTATCATGGACTTGAAGATCAATTCTTGCTCGACTATTTGAGTTTATGGCATGATAGGCGTAATATTGATAATCGCGTACAGAATCATTCTTGGGGACTGGGGCATCTATATCAAATGCTGGATCAGATGATTTTTTGAACATTTTATTCTATTTATCAGAGTCTAAATAGTGAAATCGTAAACGATTTTTCCATTTTCATCGTCGTGGTTTTTTAAAGCCACTTCCTGCTATCATGTTTGCAATATTGCTTTGGTCCCCTTGATTTACCATCGACGCTAGTTTTTCATCTACTGCGTTATTTATAATTTTACTAACACTTGCAGGCATTTCTTCTGTAGACGGTAACGGTTTCTTTTTTCGCCTCACTAATGATGTTATTTTATCCTTCGCAGTTGAAAACGCTTTCCCGGCAAGATCTCCAACAGTACTAATACCCTTATCACGAATAACATCAATGGCTTTCATTGATAACTGTTTAGCTAACGGCATCACTTTTGGGGCCATTCTTGAAAAGAATCCTAAAATGGTATTGCCGAGGCCATCTCCATAGTATGCCTTATAAACTGGAAACCGTGAATTAACTACATAGACGGGGGTTGGTTTATCATGATTGTAATGGATGATCATTATTATAAAAACAATAGTGTTTTCAATTGTTATTTAATCACTATGATACCCATTTGCTAACTCGTCAATGAAATCTCGATATGTTTTGATATCCATGATACCGCCGGCAAATAACCGTCTACAGATATCAGCTGCTTCATTAATTATTTCTGGAGAGTTATTTCCAGCTCGGAATCCTCCTACAAGAACATCTAATCGTGATATATCATTGATAACACTATCAGGACATACCCCACTTAGGGGTCCACTGGAATCTTGCAGTCCACTTCCGCTATGACCAGCTGCTTCATCTAGTTTTTCTAAACCCGTTTCTTGTAAATAATCATCATCATCATCATCATCAGGTGGTAGTTGTTGTTTTTTAGGAGAGAAAGATATTTTCTTTGCAGGTTGCTGTCGCTTTCTTTGCAATTTTGGCGGTTTTTGTTGTTGTTTTAGTTCTTCATATTGATTATACACGTGATCCACCATCCTGATATATTCAATGTATGATGCACTATCTGTCTTTTTTTGACTTTTTCCAGTTTTGATTTTGTAGAATATATCAGCCCAGTGAGTGAAATTCTTAACAAACTTATGATGTTCTGGTTTCAACATTTTTTTTCTGTTTTCATAAGAAGTAACAACAAGCGTAGGAATTTCTGTTGGATCAGTCTCATCAATTGCTGCTAACCCTTCTTCGTTAAATCTCATGCGTAAATCATCTACTGTTCTCTTTGATTCCATTTGTTTTGTTTGTTCAGTTTTCGCTGCTATTTTTTCAAGTTCACCAATAACAGATTTTCCCGTCTCGGGACCATCTCCCAGTAAAGCACGCTCTACCCCTTTCGTTGCTGTGGTTACTGGTTTAAACAACTCTTCAGACCCCAGAGCAAAATCAGTTTGTAAACTCTGTCGTTGCTGCAGTTTATTTCTTACAGAGTCACGAATTGGTACAAATCTCTTAATTGCATCCAGTCGTTCACGAGCCAATCGGGTTGTTAATGCTTCATTGACCATTATTTGAAATCGCAAACTATTTTTCAATTGCAAAACAATTTTTCAATCCCGACCTAACACCATCGTGCAACTCCTTTTTTGACATCAGTGACATGTCAGATGATTTTTAACACGGTCATGGAAGTGTTATTTCATCCTATAACAGCTTCTATCAGTGATGAGGAAAGTCACATAATTGTATATAAAATTAATAATACTGTGACTTTCCTCACTTTTCCATTGACCATCCATTAAAGGTCCATAGATTTTTTATTCACTGATTTTGACATTTTCAATCCAAAAATGCTAAAAAAATGAAAATCTCTTGAGGGTCGGAATGATAAAATGGTCGGGCAATCAATGGTCGGGCAATCAATGGTCAGGCAATCAATGGTCGGGTAATCAATTTTCTTGAATTAATGCTCGTAGGTTTCTAATTTTAGAGTTGACTTCTTTTTTCAATTCGTATTCGTACCCCAATTCTTTTCGTATTCCCTCTACGATAGCATACAACGGGACGAACACACTGATGTCACTGGAAAATGAAAGAGAGTCTTTAATAGAATTCTGAATTCTTTTGATGAGTGCATACTTCTTGGGTAGCATATATTTGTTAGTGTTAACCCCGTATTCTATATCCTGAAAATCAGACACAATTTGATCAGGATTTAATCCATCTGATAGTTTGATATCCGGATTTTTCAATTTTGCTATTTCAACTATGATGCTATTCATGTTTTCAGAATTCATTATTCTATAAGAATGACATATCTCTAATTGGAAATTATGACGCATTAGACATAACTAAATTGAACTTTTCGCCCCGTCTTTTTTGAAATAGCCGATCGATAAATTCCCTCTGCAACTCTTCGTACTGAAGATCGACAAATATTGAAATACTTACCGGCTTCATTCATTGATTGAAAAATCATTTCTTCATTAGTTGTTGAATTCAAAGATGTCACAGGTCTCTTCCCAACCGTTTTGCAAGTGCCAGTCTCCCCTCTTTTCAAATTCTCACTCTGTGTGATAGCTTGCAGATTGGATAAAGAATTGTTTTTCGGATTAGAATCCTTGTGATCGATAACAAAACCATCTTTAATCAATCCATTAAAACATTCAAATGCGAAACGATGATTGAGATAAGTTTTCTTTTCTTTTCCTCCGCCAACAGTAAACATCAAGTACCCGTGATTATTCACAAAACCAACTGATTTTTTCAGTCTACGGTTTCTGACAGTACCATCACTGGATGCTTCATATTTTGTAATCACTGGATGTGGTCTGAATTCTTGGTTCATATATATTATTCTATTGTTTGTCTAATTCAGTGTTTGGTTCAATAATTACATCACTGAAAAATCTTTCGATATAGTCTTGCGGAGTTCTTATGATTTTGTCAGTGACGTTATCAGGGTCAAAGACTTTTTCAGGGTCATAATTTCTGATGGATTGTCCATTTTTTATTCTTTTATCATAATAACGCTTCAATTCCCTATATCGCTTACCACCACAATCAATACACAATTGTGATCTTCCCTTGACCCCAACCCCACATCGAATACAGGGTAACGGACCAAGACTTCCACGTCGAAAACTTTGCATATGATACCTACAGTACTCATTTTTTCTGCATGATTTGTTACACGGGGTTACATTTCCCATCATGAGCCATTTGCAGTGATTCATTATATATAAAACTTTCATTTAAATGTTTGTTTTATGTATAGCATGAAGGAGTTCAAGAGATCGACTTCGAAAAATGCTAAATTCAATGCTGATAGAGAGTTCAAGAGATTATTGAAAATCAATCCTAGATTTAATCTCGATAGACCAAAAAAACGTCCAATAGACGGAAACATGAAAGAGTTTAAGAGATTATTGAAAATCAATCCTAGATTTAATCGCGATAGACCCAAAAAACGTCCAATAGACGGAAACAAACGTAACAAACGTCCAAGAGATGGAAACATGAAGGAGTTTAAGAGATTATTAAAAATTAACCCTAGATTTAATCTCGATAGACCAAAAAAACGTCCAATAGACGGAAACATGAAAGAGTTTAAGAGATTATTGAAAATCAATCCTAGATTTAATCGCGATAGACCCAAAAAACGTAACAAACGTCCAAGAGACGGAAACATGAGATCACCATGGAAGGATGCTCAATTCAATCTTGATATAGTTTCTAATACACCCAAGAATAAAATTCTTGATAAACCCATCAGAGACTGTTTTAATGAATTCAAGCGTGATGGGGCATCTTATTGTTGGTCAACATTTCGAATTGATGGTGTTGTTGACGCTACCATGAATGATGAAAAGGCAGCAGTGATCATTTCACGTATTGGGGAAAAAAGTCATTTTTTCCGAATTAAATTCGTTATCCGTGAAGATGACAAATGGATTATTAGGGATAAATTTGAACCCATTCTCAGGGGTAAAAAAACTGTCACCGTGAATCAGGATTCAAAACCGGGAATTTTGACTGGAATTGATAAATCCTACTACGAAAGATCTTATCCTGTCACAGCAGTTGTTTACGGGATCTATCCGCTCAATGAAAAACCTGATATTTCAAAACTAGCACCCATGAAATATTCGACAGGGCTCAATTGTGTAGCAGAACGAATAATAGAACACTTCACAAATGCGTCCCGGGGAAATAAACTCACTGATCTAAGACGAAAAAAAATAACCGAGTGGGAGTTCACGGTAAAAGAGCATGGGGCAACAATTCAGGATATAACTAAATTAGAAAAATCATTAAGTTTTCCAATATCGGTAAGGACAATCACCGGTGAAGTATTATACGAATCGAAATATAAATCACAGGGAGCTCCCATTGAAATTATTGATCATAACGCGCACGCGTGGTCATCTGCAGTAACAATATTCCCACGGGATAGAACCGTAAAATATCTATCCCAAACCGAAGAGTTTTTTTCAGAGCAGAAATTATTTGATGCTATTTACCATTTGAGTAAAAACGATCCTGTGTCAGCGTGGCTATTTCATAGTAATTCAGACGAGGAATGCAGATTTGATCAGTTTGTAAGGCCTAACGGAGAATTATACCGTACTGAAGAACTGCAGAATCAAATGAAACAACTAGCTAGTGAGTTTTCTGGGGACGGAGAAGACAACGATCAATTATTAGCAAACTGTTTCACAGTACCATCCATTGCAGCACATTTTGCTAGAAAGAAAAACGCGTGGAAACCAACCCAAAGTGAGTTTTTATCAGATGTCAAATTGTCCTGTCTTGAATACAGCCACGGCGGATTATGGAACACAAAATACACCGCTGATACCGTTATTTCAGTTGATATGATTGCGTGTTATCCAGGAAGTTTTCTTGGGTATGGAGAGTGTGAGAAATATTTCAAACGATTTGGACACCCCACACACGAAATGACCCGTGTTGCTATTAATGGACCACTGCCTGATTTTGATTTAACCGGATTCGCTTGTGTAGTATCATTTGAAATGGCTGAAGGACTTCATCCGTGTAGTTATCTTTGGATTGGTAAACACATGTCTGAAAAACATTGGATGCCAATAGTGTTATTACGGTATATGCTTGATTGTAAGATGTTAAAATCATTAATTGTCAGTGAAGCAATTATATCCTATCGAGCACAGAAATCAGTCTGGTTACCCCAACCTGATCTAGAAAAAATAATTAGCGAAGAGCGAAAACTGTTTCCAAATTTCAGTGAACAACAAATCATGGATTGGTCCCAACAGTTATTTGAAATCAGAAACAATGAAGCAAAAAATCTTGGACGAAGAATAATCGGTAAATTTACCCAAGGTGGCAAAGATGATAATACGAAATATTCTTCACGATTGATTATAGACAACGCTGAATACGATTTTGTAATGGCGGATTTAACGAATAAGGGCCTATATGTCAATCGTAAGGACGCATTTATGTCCGATGGAACCAAATTGGGTACAATTGTTACCTACAATGATGGATACCATCCGCAGTACACACACTTAAGAGCTTCCATGCTCGGTTATGCTTCTATCAATCTGTTTTCAATGATCAATAGATTTCCTACCACCGCAGTTAGAGTTGCTACTGATTCATTTTACATAAATAGCAAAATGGCTGATTTTAAGGCTACTGGCAACGAGAAATGGGGATCATGGAGAATTAAGAAAGAAATGATTCATGATTATATTCCATCAGCAGATGGTACCATTGAAAATAATTACTTAGAAAGCAATCAGTGTTCAGAATTTTCTAGTGCACCACCGATTTCTGATCCAATATGCCTGTATAAAACAGTTTATTTAAACGGCTGTGGTGGGTCAGGAAAAACAACCCGGGCAATTGAGTTATTTCGTGTTTCCAATCCAAACATGATTGTGCTAACACCAACTCATAGACTTGCAAGAGAAATGATACAGAGAGGGGTAAATGCCTGCACTTATCACAGCTTTTTCCGATGGAAGGGAGATAAATGGACTCCTGAGCGCATGGGAGAGAAATTTATTCCTGAAATCATGATTTGGGATGAAATAGACACAGTGTCAGAAGATGTCTTAAAAATATTTCTTGAGTGGTTGTTATTGAAGAATACAAAAGTCGTCATGTGCGGTGATCACGGGCAACCACCGCCATTTGTCGGTGCATCCCCCCATGAATGGCTAAAGGGTTTTGTAGACTATTATGAAGAAATTGATACCGATCATAGATCACTTGATAATGAATTAAAAGAATTGAAGAAACTAATTAGATTACAACCGGATAGAATCCAGTGTGAAATAACCCGTGAAATAATTTCGGAAACTCCCATGAATGAGTTTTGGGAAGCGTGGAGACCAAACGATTTGATCATTGCAAGTAGAAAAATAGTCAGGGACACACTTCAGATGAAGTTATTTGAATTGCATAAACAAAAATTTGCAACGCTTCCAGTACCGTTATGTTATAGGCCATCGGATACGCGAAAACAGAACATCGAAGTTCATATTCCAGGACAGAGTGAAAAACAAATTCTCGTATTAAATGATATTGTGCTGGTTGATATCAATGTCGTTGAAGATGCATTGCGTGCTAATAAATCCCCATGGACGCTAGGTTATGCAGCAACAATACACTCTTCACACGGATTGACTATATCGGATACAATTGTTTGGATGGTGGATAATCACATCGAATGGTCAAATTTAGTCTATCTTTCAGTATCCAGAGTACGAAAAATAAATCAACTTCGAAGAATTGTCCTGACAGAGTCAGGCGATGATGAAATCATTGGCGATGATGAAATCATTGGTGTCGATAATGATATTATTGATAAAAAACTCTCCGGTTACAAACAACAGGACAAAAAAAAAACAACGAGAATTTGATATTGATGCTGAATTAATAATCACTTTGAAGCAACAACAGAATAATCACTGCGCGAGTTGCAATTGTATAATGCGTTGGCAGTATTCGGATAAGGATCCTCGCCAATTCACCGTAGACAGAAAAAATAACAATCTCGGTCATGTCAGAAATAATGTGATGTTGACTTGTCTTGAGTGCAATAGACGCAAGGGTGCTAGTTAAGACCATGCGGTGGTAATTGAGTATCGTCAGGAATTACTTGTAATTGTTGTCTAGTAAAACCCCGTTGAGGGGCAGTTAAATCCAGTTTATAGATTGGAGGTCTACCCGTAGATCGTGTTATACTAGATATCTTATGCGTAGTGACGCTCCAAATAGGATCAGTAGCCCTTTTTCTACCCCCTTCAAGCTCTCCTGGTTCGTATAAGTACCTCACAATGACATTACTACCAAGAATTGGTTCTTTGAAATCTTTTTGTGGTTTTTCAGGTATCGACTTCTTTTTAATCGCGTTGATAGGTTTCATGTTGATGGTTCTAGTAATCTCGTTATTCAGTGCGGTAACTACACCTGGTAATCTCTTAACCCATTCACAGGATCTTTTTTCTTGGATGAATTCTTTTGCATATTGATATCCAAATAACCGCTCAGCAAGAATCCGATTAAATCGTTCTACAATGGCCTGATCACGATGCAGTGCAGTATGCCCTCGTCTGATAGCGACATTGTGATATTTCATTGTAGATAACACTACACCCTGAAATTCCTTGCCCGGGTCAACTTGTAGCAGATTTGGCCAGTGCAGAGGGCTCCTTCGATAAATCCTTTCAAATGCAGAAGCCACTTCAGTGGCTGATTTTGTTTTTAACGGTTCTGCTTCTTTGTATCGACTTGCAATATCAACTAGAGTTAACGCATATTTGTAACCACGATCATGTGGCAGAAATAATATATCAGCCTGATGAACTTCATTAGGAAAGGTCACATCAAAATGCGAGAATTGAATTTGTTTAGGCGGTGGTAGATAAATTTGCCATAGTGCCTGTTTGGATAACCAATGAGCCGCAGTGGTTTTTTTCACTTTTGCGGCGCTAGCGAGTTTACTGATTGCAGCGTTACCCTTCCAGTATCCTCTTGGGGAATAATAAATAGATTCCATGCTGCTATTAATTACCAGCACCTAACATCAATTTGCTTTTCATTGCCGATTTTATCAAAAAGGAAGCCAATTTTTCTTTGAAGGATTTATCAGTGATAGAATTCAACGCATGAATTAATTTCACATCTGCTATATGCCTGTGCTGCAAATTGCTACTTTTATAAGCAACATCATGAAGGTGACAGGCCTTATCAATAGCGTTTATTGGTTCCTCACCGGGTCGGGGCTGATTTTGATCATTGAGTCTGATATCAAGTCTTGTTCCCGGTCCACAATAACTATACCCTGGAAGGTGTTTTTCTCCGGGGTATTTTGCCCATGGGGTTCCAGGGAGTTTTGCTAATTTGGCAGCGATATCACCTCCTCGTTTTTTTTAAAGGTTCCTTGGGTTCCTTGGGTTTAGAAACAAATCTAAATTTCTTTGTACTACACTGTACGCATTTACCAGAAAGCGCTGATCGGTTATTTTTAGTTGTAATCGTCGTCAAGTCATCTGTGCCAGTACGCGCCTTACACTTCACGCAATATAGATCCATAATTTATGTATAGAGATATGAATATAATTGATTTTTCAGCGAGTAAAACAAGAGAACCAGTGAAGCATCATGCAGCGCTACCAAACTCTATCCGCGCAATTATAATCGGGCCATCTGGATCCGGTAAAACGCAATTGCTGCTCAATTTAATAATGAGATGGATGAAGTGGGATAAGTTGTATTTAATTGCCCCTAGCGTAGACGACCAACGATGCTATGAAGTGCTAAAAGATTTTAATGAAAACGCTTCAGAGATTGCCGGCGAGGATGTTATTGAATTTATAACCGATATTGACGAGGCGCCATCCGTGAATGACCTCGATGGAAGTATCAACAATTTAGTTGTATACGACGATGTCATGTTAGATAATCAAAAAAATCCTGCTAGAATATTTTCCCGAGGCAGGCATAAAAACACGGACGTGATCTATGTCACTCAACGCTACACTCAGATTCCAAAAGTGATTAGAGATAACTGTAATATGCTTGCTGTATTCAACGGCGTTGATACACATACGCTACGAAATATTTGGCAGACATGGTGCTCCGATATGGACTTCAATCAATTTAGAAATTTCTTTAGTCATGCTCAGTCTGCCCCACACGGATTTGTAACAATAAATTTACATGACCCTCGAACACGATATCGTATCGGACTGGATCAAATATTCGGTTAACCCCAACTGAAAGTTCTAGTGAGTGACAACGATGTTGTAGTCCCTTTTCCCAAAAAAATCGATGGAGGATTTCATTAATTTCATTGATTTTTTCATATTTTTTTTTTGGACCTAATCCATGAAACGATATCAGATTCACACACACATTGGGGCCTGATGTCACTGGTTTCATTGTTTTTAAGCGTGATTTCAGTGAAAACTTGTCTAAAAATGTTGTCTGATTCGCCCCTTCTGCTGCTCTTGATTTGTAAGGTGTTGTTGTTTATTTCAAATGCGGTGTTCTAATTATAGATTCAAGCGCGTTGAGATCAAAATTGTATTTATTCACAACGAATAACAATGAAAAGAAAGTCGACAAGTGAATAAAAAAAAGTGTAATTAAACAAATTTAAAGATCCATATGTACCTAGACTGCTTATGGAATCGTAAGGAATACTATTGGACAGGATTGCTTATTGAATCGTAAGGTATGTTACCGCACATAATTTAAAGATGGACATTTGAGTGAACGCTTTCTTTTGTCGGACTTGTTGATTAGTAAAGTGGAAAAAAGTGATATCAGTGTAATTGAAATTATTTTCCACGTTTCGCCTCTCCACAAATTATCATATTATGACACACACGTAGATAAATGCTTTGCCAATATCAAAACATAAATAAAATAGCTAATTATATTGAATGTTTACCTGAGTAGCAGATATGAAAGAAAATATATTGTTAGTAGCCATAATATTTGTATTTTCTATTGATTTACCGCGAGGTATCTTGTTTAATATTCACTAGTTTAGAACACCAAAATGAAGTTTGTTATCCGTACTTCTCAGATCAAGCCAGATAGAATGGTTATCAGTATAACAAATTGAGATCAAGTCGTATAGAATGGTTATCAGTGTAACAAATTGAGATCAAGTCATATCGTATGGTTATCAGTGTAACAAATTGAGATCAAGTCGTATAGAATGGTTATCAGTGTAACACATTGAGATCAAGTCGTATAGAATGGTTATCAGTGTAATAAATTGAGATCAAGTCGTATATAATGGTTATTAATGTAACAAATTGAAATCAAACCAGATAGACTGGTTCTGAGTTTAAAATTAATTGAAATCAAGTCATAGGATCATTATCGTATAACAAACTGGAACACAAACTTTGCTTTTTTAAATTTCCAAGAGGTTTAATTGTTCATCATAGTAAAAAAAAAATAACTTGTGGCTTCTGCAAAGTGTTAACCCAATCAAATCTTTTAGAAAATATATCGGTAGATCTTCTGCAGGTACACACACACACACGTACGCACGCACGCACTTTCGAGGTAACTGTGTCTGCTTATGATTTTTTTTTACGCCATATCCTACCACCTTTAAAGCGAATTCTGGGATAGTCAAAAATGACATTTATTAAACTTAAATCGGCAGCTATGGCGACGAGTCTTTCTGAAGAAGTGATATATTCAGAAAAATAGCAATTCACTTTCTGTGCTTGTCGTTAATTGCTTGCTGATTGTGGACCTGATTGCAAAGTAGTTTTATAGATTTCGAGGCAAACATTTTTCCAGTTCTGATTACCATTTCCGAACAATGGTAACTCTTAAATCCAGCGGACGGCACAAGTGTACGGTGAAAACATTTTTCATCCTATTTGTCCTTAAAATTATTTTAATAATTACATTTATTCGTATGACATAAAGATGTGTCATTCATTTTAAAAGCTCATCTTTTTCGTAGAATTTGGTAATATATCAAAAGCATTAAACACCAATCTTTCAGTACTGCTTTGTTAACACTTGTTTTCATCATACATCAAATGACTCAAACTACCTATTACAAACAGAATATTTTGACACTTTTACATCGAATGCCACTTAGAAAATCACTAGCACAATCAGAATATTCTGACACTTTTACATCGAATGCCACTTAGAAAATCACTAGCACAATCAGAATATTCTGACACTTTTACATCGAATGCCACTTAGAAAATCACTAGCACAATCAGAATATTCTGACACTTTTACATCGAATGCCACTTAGAAAATCACTAGCACAATCAGAAAATTCTGACACCTTTACATCAACGCACAAGAAAATCATTTTATTTTTCTTTTGAAAAGTCATATTTTCGGGAATTAAAAACTCTATATTACAATCACGAGAATAAAATAAATCAGGTACATTTTCTATAATTGATGCTTTGGTAAAAACGTGTTAAATATACGTTTCAGTTCCTAATTTTATATTTTATAGATCAAATTGCATTCTTTGTATTTAACAAACTCAAATTAAACGCAATGATAGGTCCAGATGAATGCCAAACAGGATATAAGCAAGTTTGATGATATCCAAGCATGGTATAGATGACAGCAAATCTTGCTGTTTTATTTCTTCTTCTTCTTCTTCTTCTTCTTCTTCTTCTTCTTCTTCTTCTTCTTCTTCTTCATCATCATCATCATCATCTTCTTCTTCTTCTTCTTCTTCTTCTTCTTCTTTTATTATTATTATTATTTACAGGAGCCATTGTGCAGTGTAAGAAAAATTGTTTGGAGAGAGCTGGCAATTTATGAGGATCTCTGCCGGAAACAAAGCTATGCACAGAATCATATTCTTATTGCGCTGCGATCTCTGAATGCAAAACTGCACCAATATCAATGTTTGGTAATATTTCTGTCTTTCTGTCTTTCACACAATGGTTATATATATATATATATATATATATATATATATATATATATATATATATATATAGAGAGAGAGAGAGAGAGAGAGAGAGAGAGAGAGAGAGAGAGAGAGAGAGAGAGAGAGAGAGAGAGAGAGAGAGAGAGGGGTGGGGCAGGTGCGCCAAGACTTTCGTCAGGTCACGGGCGGCTTTCCATTGTTATTCATTTTTGCCGGGAAAAAAGGAAAGTAGTGACACGTAGTATATTAAAATAATGGAACATGAATTATGCTTGTTTCTGGTCTTACTCATATATCTGTGTTGTTGCTTTGATTTAATTTCACCTCGAACATATTTCAAGAAAGTCGCTATTATTTAATGTTAGCGAAGATATCTTCCGTTCTATTTCTGCTCACACAGCTGCCACATTAATTGAGAGAAGACAACTTCCATTCTGACTGATAAAGACTTTTCGTTTTTTTTTAAATATTGAATTTATACTGTCAAAACAAGCAGCACATATAAATTTAACAAGATTTTTGCTCTCAAGAGATTGTTCTTATCCAACGTTCTGTCAAATACGACACAATCGTTAGAGCCGAGTTTCATTTGAGAGGTTTCGTAAATCGCTCGCCGTTGCTGCGACAATGTACCCAACAACAGCTCTCCCCTTCCGCAGAGATAATTATGACCAACGATTATAGGCCCGGGTTTTCCGTGGCTACACATCGCTGGATGTATAATGGCTCCTATGGGACTGATGTCAGAGTTCGCGGTCACTGCTACATTATTAGAGCGTACAGAGGAGCTGCAAATGGCACATGCAACATACAGCAGCGAATTTTCCACGGCAAAACATAAATTTGGTTCTGCTTCTTAACCTGCGCGGGTAAGATGGTCATGGTCGTACAAGGGTTCGTAAAAGCATAAGATGCACATATATGCGTCATCTCCAATAATACATTATACTGATAATCTGAAATTTATAGATTCCAGGTTTGACAAACTCGTGCTCAACCGTGCAACAGTTTTAGCGATGATTATTTTACAATCACTCGTCGAAACGGTGGCGCCACTAATGAACATTCCAGGTTCGCCTTTCTCACTGGTAAAGGAATCTATCTGTGGGGAGTACCTGAGCGACTGGGACAGACTTGGTTGCCACCCATTCATTGCTGTCTCGCAGAGGTATTTCCATCAACGACTACACGCACACGAATAATGTCTGGTTTGCATTTCGTTGTCACAGTCTCGTTAACTAACACGTTCTGTACAAAAATGTGTCGCTGCTCGCGCATGTCTTTCAAAACTTTTCGTGAAACAGCCTTGCGCGTGTACAGTCTTGACTCCGCTGTCCCAAACTGCTCCGCTATGTGTATTGACTTCTACAACTTGACTTGTAACGTGGCCAATCATGCAACTAATAACTTAACTGGAAAACTCTCAACGTCAAACGTGAACATCAACGATGTTCATTTGAAGTCCCACAAAAGGGACATCGCAAAAAACTTGGCCGAAAAACGGAGAAACGGGGATATAAGAGACTCTGGCATGTCGATGGTCTCTATACACAAATATGTCAACGATGACAATGATGAGTTGCTAATTGCAATACCCTCACGAGCATATATAGTCAATTTATTTACAGAATACATAGAACTGCTGAGTTTCGAAGGACAGAGACAAACTCGCGCCATAATAGCAAATGGTCGAATCTCTTTTACTAACGTGAATTGATTTGATAAACTAAACTCTCACATCTTAAAGGCACGTGAATTTGGATTGTACTTGATCATCATATCCGTTTTTTAGTGGGTGGGGTCAAGTAACAACATTAATCAAGAGATAACATTGTACAAGGGTAATGATGCGTATTAGTATTCCAAATTTTCATATATACGACATCGATATCGTTGCTTGCTAGAGATGAAATTCAGTTGAAGCATTGTACATATATCCGGAATGGTACTTGACCGTCTTTGGTATTTGTAGTTAAGATTTGTTAATACATATGCATAATGGATTCTAAACGCGGCGATGACGTTGCGAAATGGATGGAGAGGGCGTAAGATAAGATGATAAGGGACGCTAACATTGGTGCCAATTTTGTTCCACTTCTTGATGCATATTTGTTTGAATACGGCGTTATCAGACCGTCACATGCACTCAAACCTTACTTACACAAGGGCTATTCGGAACTTAAGCACATTGCAAACAGCCATGCTGTATTGGATCGCCATCAAATATTATTGGGTGAGTTCCAAATGATGCTGGTTGAAATGGAAAACCACTGACACATCCGCACACAGATAAGGTCACCCGGCAAAACCTCTACGGAAAAAAGGGAGAATACATTCGTTTTGAAACGTAAAAAGGTTTTTAAATTTTAAGAAAACTTGTGTTTTTGTTTCTTTAATGATATTTTCCAATCATCCTTCCATTTACATTGTTTTATTTTATCTGGACATAATTTTACTTCATGACTTGGAAAGAAAATTTAATAATCCAATCAAATTACAGAAAAAAATCGCTCTATTCTTAAACACAAGTAATGAATCGTTTGATCAACAATTTAAACGTATTTTGCTTATTTTCTCTTCTGGTTATCATTTGGTAAAATATTATATAATCTCAATGCATATTGGTTACATTTATATGTGAAGTATTGTTATATAAAGGATACGTCATCAATAACGCATTGCATTTTGACATAGAAAGGAACACTATTATATAACTAGAGCTAATATATCACCATCTATTGCAATTTTAGGGATCTACCATTAAATTTTTATTGAGGGGAGATCCCTGGGATTTTCTTTCAACCTGGATTTTAACCCCCCCCCCCCCCCCCTTCGATAATTTGCTTATTCAACTAATATTATGGATACAGTTAGTTATTTGTTTCTATTCTTCAGTATAAGAATATTGGTGAAGGAAATTAAGTAGATTTTTTTCTCTCAAAATAATCCCATGATGCCCCATCGGCAATAACATAATTAGTCGGTCCGTTAGAACCTGTATAAGCCGTTATGCCGGGTTTTGAGATAAATAATTTTTTTAATATTAATTAGCCATTTTGTGTCTGTGTGACATCAAAACAATTTTTCCTACCCAGGTTTCACATTTGCTTCCTTCCGGTGGATGTGATCTGAATACTGAGACAGATATTTCACTTCCAGTCATCGATTTCGACAGCATCCTGAGAATTTTGGCTGGAACTGCCCACGTGTTGAGTCAAGTGAGAACAGCCTTAAACAAATTCAGAACTGTTAGTAAAGGCAATGGGGATCCTACTAACGTTTCAGAGTCATTTTATCACCACTTAAATTTTTTTTAAGTATGTGTTAATGAAATTCCATTTTACCGTCCGCTCATGTAATCCAATTGTTTATCATATTCCTTTGCTACTTGTTACTATATGTGCAGTCTGTTTTTATGCCATTGGTCCAAATGTATTATATTATATTATATTATATTATATTATATTATATTATATTATATTATATATATATATATATATATATATATATATATATATATATATATATATATATATATATATATATATATATATACACAGAGAGAGAGAGAGAGAGAGAGAGAGAGAGAGAGAGAGAGAGGGAGGGAGGGAGGGAGGGAGGGAGGGAGGGAGGGATGGATGGATGGATGGATGGATAGATAGATAGATAGATAGATAGATAGATAGATAGATAGATAGATAGATAGATAGATAGATAGGTCTTGACTGATTGATTGAAAGGCATGTAATTTATATAATTGCCAAAAAATTTAATATAAACTGAAATAAAAAGTAAACGTGGCATGTAACTTAATATCACTTGATGAGATGTATATGAGGTTGATGTAAGTGTCCAACAAATTAAGTCGGTGATTTGATGGACTGATGGACAGAGAGACAGATAGACAGACAGACAGACTTACAGAAAAATGAACATAATCTATGTTGGGGTTTGGACCAAGACTAGGAAATCCCAGTAACGGGATTAAATTAGTTGTCTTCCCATGAGGTATAGTCTCGCTGAGACTGGGATTTCCTTGTCTCGGTACAAACACCGACATATATTGGTTTTCTTGCCCAGATTTTTCCAACTTAATTAAAATAATCCTGCATCCTTGCAATTTAGTGAGCAGATTCAAAGCAGAGTATTTATCAGGTACTATTATTGCTTCTCACACTATATAAAGTTCATCAGGTTTAGTACTCCATTATGAAAATCTGAATAATTATCTAAGTGGAATCTAGCTATATATACCGCAGTGAGATATGGCTGGTAAATCAAGAAAATAGTTATAATTTGTTAGTTTGGAAGTATTGTGCAGTAAGCTTTGGTTTATAATGCGCATTAAGACGAATAGGTTAATGATGACAATGGGGTGACCAAAGGACCCTAAGTACACAAATTCTTCGCACGAGAAAATAGAAACATAGAATCATTTGATCTTATTGCTGTATTATCATGCTTGATAATATCTGGATGTCAAATAAATCGGCAATAAACAGTTAATATATCTGATACGGTTAAGTTTAAACTTTCATCCGTTCTAATTTGGTAAACGTTCTATGGTAGACAACGGTACAATGCTGTGCAATATTCCTACTGGGTACAGATCTAACGAAGAGTGTAGTGGCATCGGGTTATTTCTAATTAATGACTTCTTGGAAATTTATATTTTCTGTCATGCAAATCTTGCTATCACTAGTGCAATTATACGCTACATGGAAATATTTTTGTGTGGAATAGCATGTTCAGTGATCAATAATCCACTCTGGTTGGTAATTGCAGGAGTTTTCATTTCCAATCGCATTATTTTATTTGATTTAACTAGGGCGGACTGTGAGTGTTCGACAAAGTTAGAACAAAGCAGTCTGACATAATATATTTCTGGTTTTTGCCAGCTTAGGAGAAGCACTTGAGAGAATTTGGTTTTGTGTGGCCATTGATGTGTGTTGCCTGTGTGTATGGAGCTGAATCAAATAGATCGACCGTGTGTGTGTGTGTGTGTGTGTGTGTGTGTGTGTGTGTGTGTGTGTGATGTTTCAGAATTGGAATGACCTTAAGTTGCTTTATAATTAAATTTATTTTTGCTATATATCTGTTGTTGTATTTTATCACAACTCCGCCAGGCAATGCAGAGGCCATCTAGGGCTTCTTTTTAAACGTATTTCTTAGCGCGTGGAACCCATAACTTCGGCAACAGGTCTGAGATAACCGGAATGAGATAGGAAAAATAAGGTTAGTAAAACAGATAAACAGGTATAATTTTTTATATGTCGCATGGGTGAGAAATGTATACTCAAATATATATTTCAGTATACGTCATTCCCAAATTGCTGCTCTGCCTTGTTTGATGTCATTTATATGAGTCTCGAATAGCTACGTGAAATTTTCAATATCTTTATTTAAATATGTTGCTTAGCGACTGTAGGTGAAGTACGAAATGAAAAATGTACAATATATAAATATAAATATTTATATTTTATTTGATGATCATTTCCTGTCTTACGCTTTTGTCTTGTGCTTGAGAATTCGGCGTATATCAACTTAACTCTTGATAACTATAGACATATGCTAATACTTGAGGTGTATTCAAACACATCACTATCAAGCAAACCAGCTTCTGCTTGAAGCTGACTTGAGGTCGATCTTCCCATTATTATCAAAGATCTTACGACAACAGACGTTGTAAGCTGAGGGTTGGGGATGGGGGTGGGGGTTGGTGCCGGCAGGTGTCTTAAACGCGCTAATGCCACAATGAGTTTTCATCGTATCAAATAAGAGGGGGGGGGGGCAACTGGTGGCAGAGTGGTCAAAGGCGTTCGCTTTTACAGATCTCTGACAACTCTCCTTTGTCGGCATGGGTTCGAGTCTCGGTTCGGTCAAAATGGGATGTGAGAAAGCTTTTCAGTAGCTTGTACGAAACCAATAATACTAAACAGCAGAACAGCTTTAGTAACTTGCTAATTATTCAGTTTGAAAAATACCATCCCAACACCGACTTCGCAACATCGAACAAATAATCACTCAAATCTAGAAAAGGATATTGATGCAATTAGCGTAAACCCTAGGATTTTTACAACATAATTAAATTTCATGGTGACATCTATACATTGGACGAGGATTGTTTTAGACGGCATTTTTAACACATTATTTACTCTTGTAACTTTGGTTGATTGTTTTAAATAGCGATTTTAAGACATTATTGACTCCGGGAACGTTGCTTGTTTTACACGGCATTTTTAGCACATTAGTAACCCGTGGAACGTTGGTTGATTGTTTTACACGGCATTTTTAGCACATTATTGGCTATATTATGTCGACGGAATGTTAACTAAGTTTCTTTTCCAAAGACACAACGAGTTAATCTACCTCGGGATGGACTGGGTGGGTTTCGAACCTATGACCCTTTGCAGTACGAATCCGGTGTTTTAATACCAAACGAGCTACAACGGCTCTCCAATGGAACGGTGAAATTGCATGGAGTTGTTTGAATTCACATATATTTCAATAGTGCCCCCACTCCCACCCCCGATCATATAAATTGATCTGGCCTGAATGCACATTACGTATATTACAAACACATTATACACTATGGTGCGCATCATGCTAGAAAATGTGCATTTTATTTAGTTTCCAGATGAATAATGGCTCCCATTTTTATCATATCAATATAAATATTTCGTTCCTTTCAGATTTGATCGCAATATATTTTTCCCCCAAATTATAGTGGTCTTTAAGAAAAACTTTCACGTCCTCTAATCCGGACACAACGGTTTTTGCCAATGAAATATTAGAATAAAATGTTGTAGCCCAGTGCTTTATACTAGGTCCAAAATGAAAAGTTAGAGCATTATGAATAAATATCCATGAAATGGAACCAAATCTTTTTCAAAATCGATTAATAATAGTATTCCGTGAATTTGTAACTCTTCTGTAATGTGTATAATAACCTATACGATCCTTGTATTTTCGCAAGTATATTTTCCTTGGACGAAAAGAATTTGGTAGTCAGATATTATTTGATTTAATACTTAGTTCTTTAGGCAATACATACTGATTCCAATTTGGTAACACAATTTGGCAACTCAAGATACTGATTCCAATTTGGTAACACAACATACTGATTCCAATTTGGCAACACAACATACTGATTCCAGTTTGACAATACATTCTGATTCCAATTTGTATACAGCTTTAAGTAGAGACATTCGGCGTCAGTTCCTCAAGTATTGTTTGGGTTTATCTCCCTTTGGAATGCAAGTTATAATGCATTGTCTCAAAACAGTTGAGTAAGATCCAGTTTCACGCGCTTCATTAATTATCTAACTACAAATACTTTAATGTCACACCAAACAACTTTTTTTTAAAAAAAATCGTTTGTGTAACCATCTGATCATAGAGTTTTGCTATATTTCATACTTTTCAACAAATCAAATACTTATATTTGACTGACTTTACCTTCCATCCTTAAAAATTACTCTTGGGCAAGCCTATGAATTGCATAGTTTTAGAAGGTCTTCTAAGTCTTTGTCTTCTATCTCTTTTACCTCATTATAAAAAATCCTTAGAATGCTCTCTGACTTCCACATGAACATCAAATTGACTAGGAATAATTTCATTTACATCTTTAATTTATTTTGTAATTGATGTATTCACGTAGTTTCTATTTTCTAGATGGCAAAGTTATTTTGTTGGTTTCTCTCCGTCATATACTCACTTTATACTGGATGTAATAATAATTTTCTGAATCTCTGATTTTCTCATACTTTCAAGTGGTTTTTTATGGACCATACAAATTTAAGCATGTATTGTGCCACTTTTGCAATAATAGTTGACACGGTCAGTTTGGAGTAACACCATCCCCCACCTCAATAGGCATATGTTACATACTTCCCGTCAGGTTTTCCCATTGTGCACGATTCCCTGTTTTGGAAGAGTTACGAAGATTTGTTTAACCGCAACAAGTTAGCCCCCCCCCCCCCCCCGCCCGAACTAGACTTGCTCTGAGTAAAGAAATCTCTACATCTACCTCTGACACGGACCTTTAATGTATAATGTAAAATTAGGATGTCTAGATTAGATGAGGTCACGTTGAATGAAATAACTACTTATAATAAAGATACAACAAGATGAATCACTTCATCAAAATGTCCAGTTATCTTGACCTAGAGTCAAGTCCATGATAAAAGCACGATATCAAAAGCCTTTGATGACAGTACAAATAGTACAAATATTATATCAAAACAATGCTCTCGTCTTGTTGAAGAGGGTATATTGGTTATGCTACTTTCTGAAAATACATAATTTTCTCAGGGAAGGGTGCAGAATAACGCTCACTGAGTAACAGAGTAAATGGATTTTACGGACTGTTAGGTATTTTGTGAAGCAAAAGTAAAATAGCCGAAACGAGTTTTTAAGTCCATGTAATTCCACGCTTCAGACATGTCTCAACACAGAAAAAAAACGGCTTTATTTCTACCCAATTTAGAAATGAAAATGTGCGTACAGCTACTACAACGATTATCTTAGTAAATCTGCTTCAACTTAATGGAAAGGGCATCAGTTCTTGTTAAACTACTTCCATTGGACGAGGTTTAATTCAAGTTAAGTTATCGCGTCCAATATTTGAACTGCGATCTACCTACTCAAGTATATGCTGGGAGTTATCAGATAAACTTACAAAGAATTAAAACTAAAAGTTGCAGACAATTCATTGGGCAACACTCGGATTTAGTCTGACTGAGATACGCCCACAGATGCTCTGGAACACCTGCAGTTGCAGTCCGCCGACTCGGAGGAAAATGAAGGGCGGCTAAAATAATGCCAACACAAAGCTTGAGTCGACATTTAATTGGACAAGTGACTAAATTTAATTTCTACGTGCACAGATAACGCAGTGACATTCCTGTGTTGAAAAATTCAAATATATTCTCAGGGATCGCAATAAGCTGTTTGACATCTAGGTTCGTAGAGTGCTGATCCAGTTTATGCCCCTCCTTTGGTCATTACAACTGCTAGTGTATCTATCTATTAGTTACATTATAATAATTGCGAATAGATACAACTGTTTGTGTAAATTAGGTCATTTTAAAGGAAACGAATGATATCGGTTGGTTCTTGTGTAATTTTATACAAAGGGTATATCATTTACACTGAATGATCCCTATTTCACAATCCACCATCTAATAAAAAATGACCCATGGGCATGGTTGAATAGATTTGTAGAAATTGGTCCAGTAAATATATACATTTATAAAACAATTATTATTATTATTATTATTATTATTATTATTATTATTATTATTATTATTACCACCGGATGCATTCCCAGTCTACTTTTAGAGCATATCTTCCTGTCTCCTTTTGGTGGTGATGCAAGAGTTAGAGATACACATTCTTGATATGGATTTAAAGGTAATTGTTTGTTCTTTAGAATATGAGCTTATGTTGTGTTTGTCTTTGTGTGTTACGGCGACAGTGTACAGTGAATAATAAGGCCTTGGTGATGCTTGAACTTCTTTTTATCGATGTAATAAAGCGGCGGTTAATCGCATTGACACAGAATGGAGAAACAAATCCATGCAATGAGAAGGTTTTACAGTTAAAATATACAATGAAAATAAATAAATAAATATATATATATATATATATATATATATATATATATATATATATATATATATATATATATATATATATATATATATATATATATATATATATATATATATATTTCACTGGTGAAGTGAAAAAAAAAATGTTGCATACGCCACACGTGACAGTACAATGTTTCCACTTCATTCCTTATATCCACTCAAACACGGTATATATCCTCGATTGATCTGTATTTATGCAGCTTACTCCATTCAGATGGATCACGACATTGGTTAAACATTATTTATTACAGTTACACGTAGCTACGACACTAGTTCACGAAATCATCGGATACATTAGGATATCACTAATCCAAATCACGCACTGCGCAAGGTACCATTGATCACAACGCGTACTACTTAACAAATTAATCAATATCTTTTCACGTTCTTTTAAGTGATTTTAGTTTTTGCTTTGCACAATAATATAGTAGAATTTTAGTCACATTTTAAAGAAAACCAAAATGGAGACCCTAAGTACCAATGTTACAAACCGAACTCGAAACAAACAAATTAAACAATTATTTTCAAGTAAGACACGGGACAGAAAGAGAAAACAGTAAGACCAGGTCTGGAGGCCGAAAGAAAAAGTGTCCACATTTTGTAAATGTCAGCGCATAACCAATGTAAAATTGGCGACAATATGTAAACGTCAGTGCATAATCAAGGTAAAGTTGGCGCCAAGTTGTAAATGCCAAAGTAAAAATAGCCTAGGAGTACAGAAATGCTGATAGCGATCGAATCCAAAGGACTAGACATGCCCTAAGAAAAACGCCTTCAACATATAGAAATTGGTACGGTTCTTAAAATCCTGAAAACTTCGCTCACTAGGTCATCTGCTGAAAAGTGGTGCTGAGAATAATAACAATGACGGTCACAACATAACTTGAAACAAGCACACGAAAATTCAAATTTCAGGTCGAAGAAATATCAGGAAGTGCTCCGATTAAGCAAAACAGAACAAATATTCAGCATTACGGTCTACGTGTGGTCTTAGTGACCAACCTTGAAGTAATAAACGGAGTACAACCTTTTTAAGATTCCCAAGGGAGAGGGGGAAATCCCCAGATCCCCACCCCACTGATTGATATTAAAAGAA
Source organism: Unio delphinus (assembly GCA_029339505.1). Lineage (NCBI taxonomy): Eukaryota > Metazoa > Mollusca > Bivalvia > Unionida > Unionidae > Unio > Unio delphinus. Next base: position 12,385,209 of record JAQISU010000071.1, on the reverse strand, counting down.
AGAACTTGGTATCTATGGTGTCTCTATTACCATGCTTCCTATGCAACCAGACCGGTCATACATTGGGTTGGCGACTTTTCAATTGAACAATCTTGTCAAAAAATGAAATATATGCACAGATATTTAATTGGATATTAATACAAACACTGCTAGTACTACTACTACCACAATAACTACTACTACAGCTACTACTACTACTACTACTACTACTACTACTGATACTACTACTACTAATACAAACAATGTAACGTCTAACTCTTACTAAGAGGGGTAGTTAATTGGATTTAGCTACGTTATCTAGTGAATTTCCTCCCTTGATATTATGACCCGGTGTGAGTGAAAGATAGATTATCAACAGAGAACTCGGCAAGATTATCGGGAAGAAATAATGCAATACAAACCCACTTAGACAACAAAAACAAAACAAATTTAATCAAACATATTAATAGTGATAATTTCAATTTAACTTAAACAAAATCAACAGGACATACTAGCAGTGTCTAATTTGGATTTATTTCATCAGTAACACCTACCTCTCGACCGCGTTCCAACGTTTCTTACTTCCTCGAGGCTTCCTTTTCCAACTGCCTCATCCTTCTTGGATGTCCTAGATTTTACTCTGTATTCGTCACTTACACCTTTCTGACTTCACTCATCACTTCTGTCTTTTTGGTTTCACACTTTTCTTCTGGAATCCGTCTTTGTACCTTCGAGTCCCCTATCCCTTTTAAAACTGTAACCTGAAAGGACACAATTATCCCTAAATCGCTATATGTACCGATTTCTGGACGTATACAAATTTCCTTCACTTACGTTACTCAGGACACATTAGCCATTCATACACTGTGATAAACCTACCTAAGGTAGTACCTTGCCGTAAATTACCACGTGACCTCTCTATCGAAAATGTACCGTATACCGTATACTACTACACGTTCGATTACTATTGCATAAAATTCACAGATCCTTACTCACTTCCATATTATTTAAACCTTAGAAAAGCTAATATAATAGGCAAGTATCTTTAACTCACGGTAATCAGTATCGTCCTAACAAAGCAAATTATTATTTTGTATTCATATAATCCTATAAATCTTGCACATATGAACATTGGATCGCATGCAATCAATCCTGCTAATGAACTATACTGAAAAATTACTAGATAAATGGAATAGAACCTCTAGGATCAACAGATTTCCGTGAAATTTAATAAACGACGCATAATATGGAACATAGTCATATCAAAGAGATTGGCATACGGCAGACTTTCGTACAAAGACAGACACCTAGTCCCTTTCTCGTTTAACGAGGAAAGCACTATTGTTCTATCCATCAGAGAATTTCAATCAAAGGTTGTCACTTTAATTTTCCATTACTTCCAAGGTGTATACCTTAATTTCCCTCGGCCAATCATAAGCAGTAGTTTCTAAAATATTCTAAGACATTCAAGTGTTTCGTCAGTTAGAATATCTGCACTACGTTATATAACCTTTCATTTTGATTTTATGTGTAGTTGCACTCCAAATAGGATCAGTTGCTCTTGTTTTTACCACCTTCAAGTTCACCAGGTTCATATAAATATCGTGCGGTCACATTATATAGTACCGGTTGTTTTGAGAAATCATGTTGTATTGGCAGTAGGTTTTTAGTGATGCATTACAAGGTTTCGTAGAAATTGCACGGGTAACCTCATTTTTTAATTCAGCTATCACACTTGAGAGTCTTTCCTTTGCATATTGATATCCAAATAACTGCTTAGCAGGTGTTCGATTAAATCGTTTAACGATTGCCTGATCAAGATGAATTGCGGTATGTCCTCGTCTGATTCTTACGTCATTTTTCTCAGCAGAGATGATACTGCACCAAGAAATTCCTTGCCAGGATCAACCTGTAGTAGTTATGGCCATCGCAAGTGTCCTTGTTAACAAATTCAATCATAAGCTAATATAACGTCAGCAGCCGTTTTAGTTAAAAACGACTCTGTTTCTTATCTACTTGCAATGTCAACGACAGTTAGCGTGTATTTGTATATATATTGACGTCTACCGATTTTATAAGTATCATGAAGTAAAAACATTTCCGGCTGACGAAATTCACTAGGAACACTGACATCAATTAGTTTAGGTGGTGGTAGATACATTTGTCATGTTGCATGTTGTGCGAACCAGTTTGAAGCAACATAACGTGAAACATTAGCAGCATGCGCGAGTTTACTAATCGCTATTCTACCTTTCCAATATACTTTTGGGCTAAAATAAATTTATTCCTTTATTTTATAATAAAATCAGAATGATAATAATAGGTCTGTAAGTGGAAAGACACAATTATTGTTTAATTTGATTATGAGATGGCGCAAGTGGGATACTTTATATTTAGTGGCACCATCTGTAGATGATCAGATATGCAACGATGTTCTTAAAGATTGTAATGAAAACGCAAAATTATTAAATGAAAAAGGTAATGATATTGATAATTTTATAATCGATATTGATTTAGCGCCGAGTGTTGATAAACTTGATGGATTTATTAATAACTTGGTTGTTTATGATGATGTAATGCTGGACAAACACTCATCCAGCAAAAATATTTTCTCGAGTCAGATATAAAAATACTGATATAATTTATTACACAAATTCCGAAAGAGATCAGAAATAACTGTAATGTTTTAGTTGTATTTAATGGAGTTGATACACATACACTTAGAAATATTCATCAGACTTGGTGTTCAGGAGATATGGATGCAATTAGGTTTAAAAACTTCTTTTCACGTGCGCAAGCTACCCCAGACGGATTTATAACTACTGTAGTTGATCTAAATCGCCATATCGTATAGGTCCTGATAACAGTTTTGGAAAAATAGTTGATCTAATTACAGCAGCAGAGAGGTGCGACCTCAATGAAACGTCCAAACAAACCACACATACAACATTTTTTATATTAAAAAAACGACAGGATAAAGTAGCAATATAAACTAACCCAATTAGAGAAAATCTCGGTTAATCAGAGGCTTCTGTTTGGCGTTATTGACCTTTTTTTCAGTTTCGTAGGAAGCTTATATTTTTTCTTCAAAAATGACGTTCACCGCAGTAATGATAAACTTCCACGAAATTATGGCATACCATATTTAAAAAATACCAAACAAACATTTCAAACAGAATTAATCCTAACATTAGAAACGGTGTATGTAAACATCTCTCTCCAAAAATGAAATGGCCGAATCAACGATGAAAGGGAATTAACCATAGTATGCTAAGTATGCATATGAAAAGAAGGAAAAGAGTAATCCGAAATATTGGAAATCTATTTTATTATTGAATACACAAGATGAAACACTGATCAAAATCTTGTCAAATGGAATAAAGTACTCCCAAGATCAAATGTTGTATACACAATAATCATTAATGAGTACAAAATTGAAGATAACACAGACTATTACGTCATCAATATAATATACTCAAGGACGTCATTTCATTGTTTTTTGGCGGGGGTGGGCAAACATTGACGGGCTTGTTAATTTTCGTATATAGGCTACAGCAATTTTACAGCACATGCAAATTCGGGAGGAGGGATACGATGTCCCCACTTGTCCTTCTCAAAGATGTCACTAAATATACTTTAAAAAAACTAAAGGCGAACAAGGCGATCTAATGAATGCGACCGACAGGATTGAACATACATATATTTAAAAAAAAATAGCGGAACTGGATGGAAATTATGTACAATAATACATCCTGAAAAAGTAGAACCGTTACGGAACCATTTGAAATATAAAGTACAGTGAGACAATGATGAGATGTTGTATGTAGTTGCAATAAAAAGTTTAGAGTATTAGAGAAGAAATATTAAAAGTAATCAAATTAAAACACAAAATAATGTAAAAATCTTCAAATGACAGCAAAATGTTTATTTTTTCCTCACAAACTGAAATAATACGAATTTTCATTGGAAAAGGAACGTTTGGAGTGCATGTTCAACGTAATATGAGTCAAGAAAAATGTGCAAGAAATATGTAATAAATAAGAAATGAAAATATACATGAAATTATAAGAGAAAAGAAAGTTGCCAAATTTTTAATTACCACAGATACCAAAAAGTTCGAGAAAAAAAACCTGCAAATATTATATATTCAAATATTTTTATATTTGATCCATTGGTGGCTAAATGGAAGCAACAAAGAAACAAAAGAGTTCCCAATAAGACAAGTCCTTAGGGAAGCTTGGATAGTGTGCGAAATAAAGGATACAACATGTAAAGAGAGATAACTCGAGATTTCGAAACTTGTTGTCACTCAGGAATTATTCTTCATTCATTATTACATAGCACCTTCATTAGGTATGACGTACCGTACATCTATCTTGTCTTATATTTTCGAGATAAGAACAATAATGACAACTCTCAAAAGCAAAGTTTAATCAACCTTTCATATTCCTTTTCCAAACTGAAACCCTTGCAAAAACTTCAATTTGACTGATAAATATCCCGATTTTAGAGACATATGATTTTCTTATTATAGTCATGAAAAATATTATGCAAGAGCCGATAAAGCAGTCAAACACTAAAGTCATCAGTGTCCGCATGGAATAATCCATATACACACTTTAAATATTATAAAAATCGATCTGCATGCTCTGTATGCTCGCAAAAATCAGGAACAAGAACTCCAACGAACAAGCTTCGTAGAAACAAACCAAATATGATAGAATGACATCCCTTAGAAAAGAAAGGTTGCAGTCATGAAGTGGTGGTATTGTGTCAATCGAGACAATCGTCAATGTGGACGCTCACGTCTGTTTACTGTCCGAAACGGACTATTCAATTGGTCGCGGGGGACCGAATTGTGCCACGTTACACACGCATTACTGTGCATAAGAACACTTTTTAAATTTGCCGTCAGATCTTGGGTCAATATTACTGGCTTTATAGACCCTAGCGACCTGAATGTAGGGCAGTACGTGAGTGGAATTGGACCCAGTACGCACTCACGTAAGTCCGCGTTTACTGAAATATCTAAATTATTGGTCGTATTTGGAGGAAAAATTGTAGTTAATGCCCTGAAAGGGTTATTTAATCAGTCGCGGAGGGATGGTATGGTGCCTCGTCCCCCGCTCATTACTGTGCTATAAGTACTATTCAATTGAGCCGTTAAGTCTTGGATACCCCAATGACTTGAATGAAAGACTAAGTGCACGAGTGGGACAAAAAAAAAAAAAAAACTACACACACTCATTACTATTCAATTGAGCCGTTAAGTCTTGGATACCCCAATGACTTGAATGAAAGACTAAGTGCACGAGTGGGACAAAAAAAAAAAAACATCACACACTCATGCTTAAGATTCTTCCTTCACGTGTTTAATGTGTCCTGGACACATTTATTAATTAAATGTTTGGTTGAGGCATGGCAGGAGACTCTGTCAAGGGGCGCCCACGCCCCAGGAAGATCCTAATACGATTTAAAAAATAATAGACTATGCTGCTTTGTATAAAAAAACAGGACCACTCTGGGACCACTTAGTGATTATCTGGTAGGCATACTTTTTAATCTGTCTAATGTATCTGATCTGGTGGGTTGAATCATAATTGAGAATCACCCCTTTATATAGTTATTTTAAATTTCCTAAGCTATATATATTGTGCCGCTTTGTGCAGATACTTAAGTTGAGGGTTCCAAACTAGTTTCGCTATGTATTTAGTTGCCGCATTGTGAAGCTTGGCCTGATCATCCTTGGGGTTTTAATCACCTTATAATTGCTAATTTTTGGGGACTGACATATCTTGCTCTATGTTATTGAGTTTGCCCTATTGCGCATCGGGGCCTGATGGTCCTGACTTTAGACCACCTTATATATTTTAAGATTTGGGTCCTACGTATGTGTCTTAAGTTATTTTAATGTGGTGGAGTAGTGGTTGCTGAGCTACATTTAATCTGAGGCCGCCTTGTGATTTTGCTCTTTTAAGGAATTCTAGAAAGGTCGGCGAAGAAACTATGATGCGTTGTTTAGTTCTAAGCAAAGCTCTTTGATCTCTGTACCTGGGGCAGGTATTAAATATGTGTTCTAAACATATTCAGGGAGTAGGCAATGTGGACATGTGCTGTTTGCGTTTACACTGGATGTCAAATATTTCTCAGAGCTGTCGGCTAGTTTAATTTGACCTATTATGATGATGTTAATGATATTTTTTCTTATCCTTAATTTTAATAACTGATGGTGGATTGGTGTTCCTTGTGACACTGTTTAATTTGGTGTATAGTGTGCGTCCTTTATTATCGGTGTCTCATAGTTGTTGTCATGTATTGTTGATCTTAATTCTGATACTGCTGCTAGTTCTAAGACGCTATAATATTGTAATTAATGTGGAGTATGCGCATTTGATAGTGCCCCGTTTTAAGCAATTCTTAGATATGTGTGATTATTGGGTATCGGCGCCATGGAAATATTGTTAGCGCGAAATAATTAGCCAATTACTAGGAGCAAACGTCACGGAGTCAAGTGTTAGTGAGTTTGAATGATGCCATAGTTCGCTAGTAGTGAATTCACGTCCAAACCGAATGACTAGTAAGATATTCCATATTAAAATCTAGTTGTGTAAAGTAGTGGTGTGGCTGAGGTAGCAGTATTTACGGTTGGAGACCGGTAAATTACAAAATGGAATCAATAAGTGGGGACTTAGTAGATATCGTTTATGTGTCCATAGTGGGAAATGGGTGCAGTTATATTGGCGTAATGTGCCTGTAAACGCCTACATTGACTGGCCTAAGGTGGCGGATTTAAAATAGTTCCCAGTGAAAAAAGGGGATACTAGTAATGTATTCTCTATGGCGTAACCGGTTGGCGGTACGGAAATATGATGATGATGATGATGATGATGATGATGATGATGATGATGATGATGACGAAAAACCATGCAAATGTACGGTTGATGGACTTTTGGCAAGTTGTTTTATCTGTGGTCTTATATTGATTAGAGTAAAATTTAGTATATAAAAACAGACACGTCTGGCTTTCTAATTTACAACTTAAATTGAATGGAAGTCTTTGGAAAAGTGGGGAAAACATGACTTCCAGCGGGATTCGCGCTAGGGTTTGACACCGCTCGGTCAAGTAATACCTCTGTGCGTGTAACAATATAATGATATCGTATTAGATTCGTTGAGGTATTGTTTGGCTAATTGGTCGGCTTTGTCGTTGCCTGTCAATCTAATTTGAGAAGGTACCCACATGAATTTGTGGTTTGAGTGTTATTTAGCAATTTTTTATTATGTGATTGGCTTCTTTCAGAAAATTGTCTCTTGTGATGGAATGGTTTGTCTTGATTGAGTTAATGACACTGAGAGTCACTAATAATTACCGCTCGTTGAATGTTTGTTATTTGGAACCATATAAGTGCCTTTACCATTGCCCAAAGTTCCGCTCTTATAAATGGAGCAGTTATCTGGAACTCTAGCTCCGAAGTTTGTGTTCGCGTCATGTAATATTATTGCCGGTGCTATTTTATTTAGGTTGGCAATTTTTGACCATCGGTCTAAATCATAGTATACCCTATATATTTTTCTTTGGGTTCAGCTAGGATTTTGTTTCTTATATCATGTTTCCTGGTCTTGTTTGGAGCCATAAGTAAAAGATGTTGTGTTGTACATAGGGTTGCATTCCCTCCAGGGTGTTGGGTCAGAATAGTTGTGTTGTTAAACTTGAAGTTCCGGTAGGTTGGGCTCTTTAGTTACTACTATTTTTAGCTAGCTCGTGCATTTCGTTTGCACAGGATGGCTGGGGAACCAATTTCCGATAGAAATGGGTGTTACATTGTTGGAATATTTTCCTTGTGCATTGGAATGGTATATTGATCAAACCCCGTGTTGGATATCTTAATATATTTTCACTTCTTCTGAGTTGTAGTGGTATCGTTCCTGTGAGTATTTGGAGCTTCTCTAGGGATGTCGAGATAAGTACTTCAGTGCAGATGATTAGGGCCTTATGTTGTATGGAATCACGTTGTTTAAGAAGCTGACACGTAGTGTATTTTTGATCTTATAAGGTCTTATACAATGTCGTTAGAGTTGCCTGATTAGCTACCCAAATGGTTCATTTGAAATTTCTTAGTAGATTAAGGTCAGCTTTGCATTGTTGGGCGAGTTATTTTGTGTGGTGTTTTCCAATGAGGTTTTCGTCAAGGTACATTCTTAGGAATTCAGTTACTTTGACGAATGTTATTATTTTTACTCTCAATGTATAGTTTGGAGTTTGGGATATCCTATGTTTCTTTGTTTGCGTGTAAAAAAAAAACATGATTACTTTAGTTTTGGTATTAAGAGATTTTGAAAACCGATTTATCTGCCCACCGACCTCATGTTTAGTCTATCTTGTCGGTGCTCTATGACGTTTTGACTCTAGGGATTGCCTGCTTTCCATATCCCGCTAACATCAGCGAATTTGGACAGGTCTACTTTTTTGTTATTGATTACTTTATTTAGATCGTTTATCAAAATGTTAAATAAATTTGGGCTAGTTACACTGCCTTGTGGTGTTCCATTATCTAGGTGGCACTTGCCTGAGTATTGTTCCCCTACTTTAGTTATTATTTTGCGATCTGTTGGGAAATCGGATATCCTGTTATGCATGCGGCTAGTTACTCCATGTAACTTTTATTTTGCAATTAGACCCTTTGTCCAGACTAGATCGAATGCTTTCTCCAAATCTAGGAATACTGCGATTAGGTGTCGGTCGCATTTGCGTCTGGCTTTGAATCCAAGTCTGATGCTAGCTTTCAGTCGTTTTAGTTGGTCTAGGATAAACATGTTTGTTGCGAAAACGGCTTTGGTTCTCGGAAATAAGATTGTTTCTTATCTAGGTGGGGCTTGAACCTGTTATTTATCATCTTTTTCATAAGCTTGCATCTATTTCAGTTAGCGATATGGGTTTATAGGAATTGACATCCGAGGGATCTCTGTTAGGTTTAGGTATGGAAATAATTATGGCTTTTCCAATTTTGGGGGATTTGTCCCTCTTGCCAGGTAAGTTTGAGGAAGTCTAATATATTTTTGGTAATGTTGTCGGGGATATGGTTGTAGATTTCATAATCAAGTTGGTCTTCCCCGGGTGAGGTTGCCCTTTTCCTAGCTAGGGCCGCTGTCCATTATGTTACAGTGATGCCCTCGTTTAGTGGTGATTCTTTGGGACGAAGATCAGTAAATATATTAGGGTGTTTTGTTCCCACTGTTTGGTGGTGATCTTGCAATTCATGGTCGGTGTTGCTACTCATACTGGAAAAGTGTAGTGCCAAGCAGTTAAGCTTTTTCTTTGCTAGTGAGATTTCCAGTCATTGTTAGGGTTTGTTGGTTGGGTTTTCTTTTGATTTCTTTGATTGAACTGAACAGCTGTATCGATCAAGTATATTCGATGAAGTGGGTGCGTAACAATGTGGTTTATTCAACATTTTTATATTTAAAGATTTTTAATTTATTTTCATCTTTTGTTGATTGCATATACATTTCACATAGTTTAACCCTTTTAATCTTCAAGTTTAGATTAATTTTGAAGGCTTTAACTTCCGTACGTGTTAGTAATTTTTTTTTTTTTACGTTTTCACAACTTTATTTGCAATTGGTAATATATAACCGTTATTGTGCCGAAGTGTCGTTGAACCCTTAATATATACACACACATTTACATTTAGTATAGAAAAAAAGATTTTTTTTTAAAAAAAATTAATAGTTCACCCGGTAACATTTGATTTACAGCAAGCAGAGTAATCGTATCAAATGTTTTCATTGTCCAGACGTGAACTTGTTAGCTATCTTTAGGAACAGATCACTTTATATAATATAGCCAGATTGAAGACACTAAACAAACAAATAAATAAATAAATAAATAAATAAATAAATAAATAAATAAATAAATAAATAAATAAATACATACATACATAAATAAATAAACAAGGTTGGACAGGAAAAAGACATTATACATGTCTGAAGGAAGGAACATATTAATTGACGGCTAAACAATCTTTGTAGATTAATTTACAAATTATTAAAAATGCAACACTTTTGTGGGATGTATCTATCCAGATAACTTTCAAAATATTAACGAAATATAATTTATTATTCCCTTTAAACACAAGTCTTCAGCAGAATGCATCTATTTTAAGATCTATTCAAACGAGGAATGAAACTAAAAGTAAAATACAAGGTTTGTACCGCCTGACTCTCACGTAATCAAATATGAGGATGTGCAATGCAATACATCTCGACGGAACGTGTGAAGCTGAGGTATGTAGACAGGATGTTATATCAGATTAAATGCATACTTTACTTGTGTATCATCGGTCAGACGAGACCAATCCCTCTTTTTCTGAATCATATCTTGAAGTAATGACCATGTTCGCAACAAGGAAGTACACATACACATATATGTCGGTTAGGAACCATGACTTTTAATCAACCTGAATAAGTGAAATGTCTTTATCGCTTGTAATAGAAACACTACAACCAGTACAATTTGTGCACTGTGAAAAAAGTAACTTTAAACCTAGTCAAATATCATCAAGTGTTTGATCTTCAACCGTCACATAAAATTATTAAAGTCCTATCCAGTCACATATAAATTTTACGATTTGGAAGCCACTAATTGTGTGGCAATACAATAAAATATATTACAGATGCAAGTAATAATGAGACAGAGAACACGTTTGCTTAAGTAGTACATTCCCATCTTACGGGACGAACCGAATAGGAGAAGCACGAACCGCAAACATCCGGAAATAAGCCTCGACACGCTCGATGTAAAAAGGGTAACTCGCAATGATTTAGAGGGTTTATAAACACGTATCAACTATGAATACATTAAGCAGATAAAGACAAACCTCTTCTAATGCCGTTTGAATAGTTTCTAACAATATTATAAAGCTAACGTTAAAATTCACTCATGCACACACCATGGCAGATCGAAGATCGTAGCTATGGAATATCTCTTTCAATCTCGCGTGAAAAATGTTTTTTTAAATGACCGGAAAACACTGTCTTGATGTTTAGGGTTTACACTGTACCTCATTGTTTCCCGTCAGATGGTGGCATGTTGAGGCCGGCTAAAAGAATTGGACGCAGCCTTTTTGGTCGTTACACCATGTGTTTATGCCATATCATAATAAATGAACCTTGGTCAAACTATAAGTCGTAAAGAATGCCAGATGGGTGTATATATATATATATATATATATATATATATATATATATATATATATATATATATATAGAGAGAGAGAGAGAGAGAGAGAGAGAGAGAGAGAGAGAGAGAGAGATAGAGCCATCCAATATTTAACGTGACCTTGGGATTATGGGAAATTTAACATGGTCAATGAGTGCAGTTTAACGTGGTAGTGGCATTATAAAGGGAATTAAACATTGCGCCCCTATTTTGAATAAGGAAAATATAAAGACAGGCATTGGCTTATATTTTGTACAATCCCAAACATATATACAGTTAAAGCTGTCCTAACGGTCACATTTGTTCATCGTGTTCACAATAACCACAGTGTATACTTATTCTGTTGCATTAAATTTCTTTTATAAATGTCCAGTATTTTACGGTCACTAGTCTTCTACGTCCAGTGACCAGGTGTTTCCTAACCAAACAAAGGTCTCGCTCTGTCTTAAGCGTATCAGAAGATGTTAGCTCCAAGTATGCTAATTAAAATGTCCTTTTATTTGATGAGAAATTCATTGTTTAGATAAACGGTTATCATGTGAATCGATGTTAAAGCGCTTCATATCTCGATTGCACTATGCTACATAATCAGTCTGCCAAAGGTGTCAATTTGTCGGCTCTGAATGCAAGGAGCTATATATTCTTACAGAAGAGAACCGAAGCGATTCGTTTACTGGAGAGTAGGAGTAGTTGCGTTATCCCAGCAGAGATGGAAATCAGCATTTGGGCCATTGTGACGGGTATAGTCAGATAACTTCATCTATTTGCCTGAATTAAAGGTTAGTTTGGAAGAAAAATTGTGTCCATGAGAAAAGATACGTGTAGAGAGAGAGAGAGAGAGAGAGAGAGAGAGAGAGAGAGAGAGAGAGAGAGAGAGAGAGAGAGAGAGAGAGAAGAATATTTGGAAAATAGTCAGTTAACTCCATTTTTCTTCTGCATCAACATTTTCATTTTATTAAGTTAGGCTCGCCCACTCAAGAATCATTGAATGATTAAATAGGATTAAGAGGAACCATGTGTCCTTTAGTGGGAATTAACATTTAGATCGTATGCTTAACGTGTGTGAATTTGTCACTGGCTTCTAACGGAAATTTTATTTTAAAACTGCACCAACTATCAAATCTGATTAAAATCAGATCTCCGCTCTACCACATGAAGGTCTGACAGCGACCGCATGGGGGTCATGTTCTGGTAACCTGTGTAATTATCATAGTCTCTAATTGTATCAGCCAATCAGTGGAAGCCTTCGCATTTCGGAGATTGAGCAGTATGGCTGACGAGTATCAGTGTGATTTGATGTACTTTCAGATTTTTGAAAGATGCATTTCCGTTGGCTAATTCAAAGACCATAAGAACACATAGGACAGTGGAGATCTGATTTTAATCAGATTGCCTACAATCTACCACGCCATCGGAAATGAAATCTCCCACTCGTTTTTTGATCATACAAAAGGGTAGGATGAAAAAAAAAATGGGATCAAAAGTAGAGTATCCCATTTTAAACAAAGCCATCATACCTTTCCCAGCTGAGGTTTGGCATTTTATAGTGATGTCTAGCACGGGGGCATCATGCCGCACACATGCAGAATCATGTCCTACCCATGTCACATTATCCTCACACCAGGCAGACAAGTCCTATCATTAACCTCTTAATGCTGAGCGCCAAGCAAGGCAGCTGTTCTTACCAATTTTATAAGTCTTTGGTCTACACAAATCAATAAACAGGTGACATCAAACCACAAATCATTCACCAGTATCAGTGCAGATTTGGGGCCTGATTTATCGGACTAGTGTTATGTATATTTAATTTGAATTGTGTGTTAGATTTTCAAAACGTTTGTATTCACTCTCTGTTATGGATATTTAGTTTTCTAGTAAATATCTTTTTATCTCAATCTGTGTGCAGAATGTTGGACATTCCCAATTATATGCAGGGACTACCTGTTGTTTATTACATTTTATATTATAATTTGAGAAACAGACCTTCTAATTATAACTACGATATTATTTGGTAAACATTTGGAACCTTGCAGAATCAAATTTTCCATTAGGTAATATTTTTTAATAGGAAATGTTAATTGTGACATGAGGTCAAGTAGAAGAATATAAAATCTTGTTTGTGTAGAAATTATGTAATATAGAATTAAATGATCATGGTTGTGTATTTATCGATGTGTACATTTTACCTAATAACTCACAAAGTAAAAAACAATATCGGAATTATTTAGAAATACAAAGAAATCTTTAAAAGAAGGTGTGTTGAAATAATTTGCACATAAACATACTTTTAAACACATAGACATGATGGAACATTTAGTCAAAACTTAGAATCAGTCATATCATCTGATGTCTTCTATAGGAAGGAACAGCTAAAAAGATAGTTTGTATATTAAGAAGTGATTGTAGCTGTTCGATTGTGTGGAACGTTAAAAAAAGGAAGAGGAAAAAAAGAAGTGTTAAACGCCGAAGATTGGGTTTCCATTAGAAAAATAAAATAAAATGAACTTTGGACAAACTTACTTCTTTTAACCAACTGGGCGACCTAATTGTTTCCTGCCACAGGACAAGTACGTGGATGTGAACCAATTTGAAGATATGAACGGAGAAGTGTTAGAAGTAGCATTTAATCGTCTGAGCTGCAACACGTGATCATGACAAAACTTAAAGGATGGCGTGTACGATACTGAAATTAGTTTGCATCGAGTCAAGTCAGTTATTAAAAAGGAAGCAGAGGAAGCTGTCATGCCGTTATATACTACTGGATCCTCTTCTATGAATTCATCTCTCCAAAATCAGGAACAACAAACACTTCTGTATGTGTGGTGTGGACAACGTTGTTCCTAAAAGTCAAATATTTGTGGTGTCTTGTGCCATTTCAGCGGCCTTTGGAAACTTGATTTTGCAGCCAGGAGAAAAAAATCCTCGACTATTTTACTCATCAGCTATATTAGTTATATCCTTCCTTATTTTTCGTTGAAATATGTCATGATAACATCACCGGTAGCCATGGCAAACACCTGTCACAACTATTATCACGGAAGTTGTCCTCTATTATCCTCCTTGGAAAGTAATCCTTTGTGATCGAGTGATTCCTCAGAGAACAAAGCTAATATTATTTTGCATTACCAAGTGACAACTTGATGGATATATTTCGCAACAATACATTATGTTGTTTTACGGTCAAATTACCTCTGGACATACAAAAGGAAGTTCACTACGAAATAGCTTTGGTCGAAATCATTCATTCTACTTAAGTCTGAAGTCTTAGATCAAACTACTTTCATCGTCGAAATCCTCTAAAACATCTTCAATAATCCAGAAGTTTACAAATCCAAAATTAAAAGCAAGAAGTACAAACGAATCTCTTAACTGGATATCTATTCTTTGAGAATTCCATCAGTCAAGTTAATGGTTGACAAATTTGGAAAGTAGCGGATAAACTTCATCGAAGGTGTACTAATCAAATACCTTCCAGTTCCTCAGGTTAAATATGTATGAGCACAAAGCGCCCTCCAACAGCTTTTATTCCCGTCTGTTTGCTATTTTGGGTGGAAATGCGGATCACGTTCCTATCAAAGAGATCATCAATAACAAATCAGTTTGTCAAGGAGTTTCGATCCCCTGACAAATTGATTGAAGGAATGAATTTTAATGTGTATGTATTCCGATGCAGTCAAGTATAATATCATACGAAACAGCGGCTCCAGTGCCGAGGGTAAAATTTCTTTCAAAGCTGATTCTGTGTTGATTGTAAGAGGAAAATAAATAATAGGCAGCCGAGATGCTCTTATGACTTTGCTTCATATCCCTGACCAACGTAGTGATTCCTCTTTTATGCCACAAAGACAAGGCATAAAGAGACACCGAAATCATTCAAACCTCAAAAATAAATCCACAATATAAATAATAAAAACAGAAGAGCAGCATGCATAAATATGGACATTTTTATCATTCAATAAAGGATCCACCGAAACTCTTGCGATAGTTCTAAATCAGAATTCGATCTGTTCGACATGCCACCGATGATGATGATGATGATGATGATGATGATGATGATGATGATGATGATACAAGACTCCCAATGAGCAGATTTTCTTCCCGAGTTCTATTTGACTACAAAAGCACCTGTCAAATTGTAATCAAAGGAAAAACCTATCTGAATAACAGCTATTTGTCCCAGAAAGTCATAGTTCTCAAACCAGACACACCAACCCACCTGCAGATGCTAGCCCTCTTTTACAAGTTCATGAATTCGTTGCTAAGCAGCGAATTTGCACTCGAAAGGTAAACTAGCCAGCAGCAGCATGGACGCTTACCCTTACCGTGATTACTTTAAAAGGCTTGATGTACGGATGAAGCCAGAAAGACAAAGATAGATACGTCATTGATGTATAAGCCTAACACTTTTTGGATGCCTTCAGCGACACGGTGTTGACAGAAGATGTCCATTATCACAACATTGGAATTAACTCAGCAAGCATGAAGTTTAGAAATAATGACTCGTTTACACTCGGACAAGCTATTTCAAGGCAAGTATTTGTTTAATGACGTGGATGTACATCAGAGACTGAATTGAAGTAGTACCGAGTTCCATAATATGGATAATGCTAACGACTACAAAACGAACACGGAAAAAACATACTTCACTTGCCACGCGTGAAAGTCTCACCCAAAGGGGAAAGTGATATCAGTAAAACGCTGACAAGAACGACATCCAAATCTTCTACGAGGACTGAAAGTGAAAACCTTTATCATTGCCTCTGAACTGTTATTCAAAATCGAAAATCATGTTTTCCATGGTCATCTCCCAGAACGTGTTCTTATTGCTCGAGCTATGGCGGGTTATTTAAAATCAACCTGAGGGCCTCAGGTAGGACAGCACTGTGCTACACAATACTGCATAAATATTTGGAATTACAAAACAAAACAAACTGGAAAGTTAAACAGTAGACAACTCTTGTGAGGGTTGACTACGTAATGACTTCATGGTATAACGGTACCACTTGTACAACCCCATGTGGGAGGAGCTTAAGGTGTATGGAACATTGCATTCAGAAATAAACAACACTAGCTGTGATTGGTGCAATATGTAAGAGTTGAACTTTCTGTCAGGCTTTTTAAAAAAAGTTAAGCCTCTTGGCAAATTGTGAGATTATGTTAATTCATATCTAAATAATATTTTGTATTTTTATGATTTTTTTTTTAAATGTGGCACGCATGGGTGAAAATGGGTTTGTTATGAGTAGATAATTTTTACCTCTCTCTAGTTCCAGTAGAGTTATCTCTCTTAAATGCAATGGAGTACCAGGTTTTGTCCTTGTCAATTTGACATCCTAACATTGTTTTCTGTGACAGTGTGTGACATGCATGCTGAAATAGGATATAAAGTATATTTATTTCACAAAACATTAGCATTGAGGTCTATGGAAAAACAATTGATACCATGATACCAAATGGGTATGTTACCGTTGCACGTGGGAAGTTATTCTGAATGACTGAGATGGCTAAGAGTTTGAGAGGTCTTGATGTTATTCAGGAATGCTAGGTTTTGTATATAAAAAAAAAGAGATATTCGAAAGGTGTAACATGATTTCAGAGACAATTTTGATGAATCCTTTATGTTTATATATTCAATGAAAATGTTTATATTGTGAATAACGATAACTAAACAGTAAGTTGGAAAAACAACTCCAAGATATCGATTCGGGAAAATGATGCTCGAACCCAGAACCTCGTGCGCAAATGTTCACGAATCCAATGTCTGGAGTGTTTTCTCCATAACCGAACAAATGCGATTAATGAACACACGCGTACCTCTTACACGTAACCTAATAAATCGATATCTGACGAGATGAAACACATTTTATTAGCAGATTGTAATTTATATAATAATGTTATGCAGATCCCACTTACTAAGTGGGGCATCGAAATATGGGTCTAGTATGACATGTTCTACACGTTTTGGGTTTCATAACGCTTGTAATAAATAGGTATTGTTTCATTGGTTTTTATAAGATAATACGTTCGCATGATAAGACTATATTGCGGTATGTCAAATGCAGGTGTCAGAGCCACTCACATGGACACAAGTTGTAAACACTGTGATTTTCAAGGATTATTTATGATGGGAAAGTTACACATCTAGGCGTTCGATAGTGAGAAAAGGAGGACGGTTTAATGTTATAGTAGCAGAAATACACATTATCTTATATGTTTAAAATAAATAAAATAATATTGTCTAATTGTTTTTTCTACTCGTTAGGTTACAGTTGATACATATATTGGCCTAAAACTAGAACTGAAACGGGGTCAACATCTTTTAGATTTGATAATCAGTAGCTTCCAGTTTTGTGGCAAAAATTGATAAATTACAATTTAAAGCGCTTTATCAACTGGTTCAGTTCTATAAGTTGTGTTTTTCTCCGTTACATTTTGCTAATTCCAGAGAAAATGAAGTAAACCAGTATAGAGTGTTTTGTTTCATCAATATACTTGGAGTTATCAACCTGTGGTGGCATGGACATTTAGAGAAGCGAGAGCGCCACCTGGGGAATAGTTCACAGCTAGGTGTGAATCGCTACATAAACTCAAAGTGCTTCGGCGTTAGAACGAGTTTATTATTTGGCTTCTTTTCTATAATCGAAGTCTTAACTGCTTCGTACTTTTTCGTCCAGTTTTAGATGTAACTTTTTACCACATGATAAGGATTCCCGTGTTATTGCATGATGTGACGTAACTTTCAAAAAGAATGACTAAACTCTAACAAAGTTGGTTGGTTGTTTTAACGGCAGTTTTTGATTATATCATATTGAGGAAATGTAAGTTAATGGACAATTCGGGGGGGGGGGAGCGAGTGACCGAGTAGTCTAAAGTGCTCAACATTACGGATCACTGCCAGTATACCTCTGCCTCCATGGGCTCGAGTCTCGGGCTCGGCAAATGTTTGTATGTCAGAAAGCTTGCTGGTAACCTCTCGTGGGTCGGTCTTTCTTCCAGTGATATTCCTAGGTTCTTCCTCTACCATTTATACTGGCCGCCATGCATAGCCTAGCTTGTGCAGAAAAATGGCGTTAGACTCTACAACAACAGCAACAACAACGACACTTCGAAGCAGTGGGCCCAGTTTGACGTGGCCAGGTATCAACCCCACGACTTTTGGATTACGAGTTCAGCGCTCTTCCAGCTGCAATACCGTGACTAGATGTAGCATTCTTCCTGTCAAGGGGTCACCGTAATTCATGCACGTTAACTTTAAAAGTATTATCAATTGATATCAGTAAATTTGACAGATATACATGATATGTTATATGAACAACAACTTATTCAAAAATCTGTCTCCAGATGAGATTGCTGAACTTTGAAGGTTTGAATGGTTTATCGACTTATCGTATTAATCGACACTATCGAAAGTAAGTAATAATTCTCTCTCTCTCTCTCTCTCTCTCTCTCTCTCTCTCTCTCTCTCTCTCTCTCTCTCTCTCTCTTAGTAGCCAGGTGGTTAGAGCCTCTGCCTCGGATGCGAAAAGTAGCGGGTTCGAGCACCGGCTGTCATACTAAAGACTTTTTAAGATAGTAGTAACAGCTGCCTCGGCTAGCGCTCAGCATTAAGAGATTCGTGTGTGTATGTATGTATGTATGTATGTATGTATGTATGTATGTATGTATGTATGTATGTATGTATGTATGTATGTATGTATGTACAGTGGTACCTCGGGTTACGAACTTAATTCGTTCCAGAACTCGGTTCGTAACCCGAAACGTTCGTAACCCGAAACATTGAAATCAATGAAATAGAGACAATCCGTTTCAAGATAAAAGAATCGTTCTTTTTTATTAACATCCGGTCGTTTACCTGACAAAACGCAAAGAATACGTGTACTTCAAGTATTAAATAAAGAGAAAGAAAACAACCAAATAAATTAAATGTAAAATAAAAAAAGATTTAGTCCATCTTTCTTACCAAGAAAACGATCATGGGAAATTTGTCACTTTGTTTGCTATTCTGACTCATTAGTTTCAGGAGTTTCTTGTCGCTGTTTCTTGGCAGCCAACTGGGAATCTTTCTGCACCAAGAAACTATCAAGGGAAATATGTCGCTTCCTTTCCTGGAGAATCTTTCTGAAGTGGGCCATCGCGTTATTATTCATCAGGTTTACTGCCCTGTTAGCAACAAGTTTGTTTTGGATGATGGTTCACAATGAAGTCTTCGACGTCTGCCCACTTGCTGCAAATTTCTTTAATCCTGGCAGTTGAAACGGTCACTGGCTCCTCATCATCGGACGACTGCTGCTTTTACTGCTGTGTAGTAAGGCCAATGAAAGCGAGGCTGCGCACGCGTGCAAACCTAGGCTACTAGGCTAGCGCTAAGCGACGTTAGTACTGCGTGGCCTTCGTTTGTACTGTACGCGATCGTTTGTCTCCAATGTTAAACCTTGCTCTCTCTCTCTCTCTCTCTCTCCTCTCTCTCTCTCTCTCTCTCTCTCTCTCTCTCTCTCTCTCTCTCTCTCTCTCTCTCTCTCTCTCTCTCTCTCTCTCTCTCTCTCTCTCTCGCCTTCGTTCGTAACCCGAGGCACTGTTCGTTACCCGAGACAAAAAAATTTAGAAGTTGTTGTTCGTAACCTGAAATGTTCGTGACCTGAGGCGTTCGTAACCCGAGGTACCACTGTATGTATGTATGTATGTATGTATGTATGTATGTATGTATGTATGTATGTATGTATGTATGTATGTATGTATGTATGTATGTGTCTGTGTGTGTGTGTGTGTGTGTGTGTACTTATCTATCTATCTATCTATCTATCATTACTTACTAATTAATATATATATATATATATATATATATATATATATATATATATATATTAATAAGTAATTAGTAATTAGTAAATTACTTACTAAGTAATATATATATATATATATATATATATATATACATATATATATATATATATATATATATATATATATATATATATATATATATATATACACATATATATATATATATATATATATATATATATATATATATATATATATATATATATATATATATATATATATATATATATATATATATATATATATATACTTGACACTTGACACATCCCATTGTGATGCACATTTTGCCTTAATCTTTTTAATTTTTGGACTTAGGCACACAAGAAATGGTTGTAAAATAACGTTTTCTCTACGTTAGTATAGACTGAGACACACAAGAAATGGTTGTAAAATAACGTTTTCTCTACGTTAGTATAGACCGTTGGTTGGTGATGTGGACAAACTGTGTGCCTTCAACATATTTGTAATCTTTTCTATTTTCGATGAAAACGATAATACTACAACAAAGATAACTAAATTATGATTCATTAGTAACTAATCTCAATTGTAAATAACTAAAATGTGATCAATTTGTAGTCAGTTTATCAATAACTTAATTGAGATTAATTAGTAAGTAATCTAACTTGTCAATTACTAAATTGTTACATCCTAATAACCATATGGAGTAACTTGATATTAATGTAACAACGGACTATTCATTGGACCAGCAGTAGTATCATAGTCGCTTCGCACCACGGCGGTCCTGGGTACGATCTCCTGCAAGTATATTTAGTACAACCAATAAACGGTGAGCGTTTTCCTCTGAGTGCTTCTCCTAAAGCATTGTATGACTATTTTTAATATTATAGCGACATATTAACACATTAAAGGTTTTATTATTTCGAGGTGATTGCAGTAAGTTTCTTGTCCATAAAAGGAGCATCAAACCTGGCCTGGTCTGGGCATGATTTACCTCCACCCCTTCCCTTATTGGTAACAAGTCAGGTACGCGAATTACCTAGTCACATAGGCTTCTGTTATTATCCGCCAAGTTTATAATGTGTCAAAACTTCCTTTACAATTGACACGATGAAAAGTGGAGTTCATATTTCATTCTCATAAGTGGAAGAGATTACTATGTGATAGGAAAAGGGAAACAATTCAAGCAAGGCAGCACTTCCATTAGCTGTTATAGCTGTTATTCGTTAACTTGAATAACCATGTAGACTTACTAGGGGTATTGCGCAAACTAAATTAAAATCCAGTTCAATTTGTATTTATAAATATAGAAACGACGCGAAAGACCATAAAAGGATCACACACAACATATACAGCCATTAATAGAGCTAGTTAGTATTCGTGGGAAGGAAGTTATCTAATACATGTACTCAAGAAGGTTGAGGTCATCTCGTGACCGTCTTAAAATTACTTCCACATGTCAGTCATTTGACTATATATCTCAAGAAAATGGTTTTGCGACGCTTCATATAACACTTTCACTCATATCAGAATAATTATTCTTACTCCTAGACAAGAGACAATAAGTGCATATGTTTATCACGTGTAGAATCAGACTACGTACGATACGTGATACAGTATAGTAGTTATAGGGCACACGGAATGTGTACCACATGTTTTTATGCTTGCCCAAGTGTCGTAAACAAAACGTCACGACGAGTCTGACTGAATTCAGTGGAAAAAGAACTAGGCAGGATGAATGCTGAGGCAGAACGTGTGTGAGCGGTGTACAAGAACAGGTAAGTAATTAAAATTTCATACGATTACATACAATATTTTCGGTGCATGAATTCAGATATATTTATGAAAACGTACGTATGCTGAGATCATATACTCAACAACAACAAAAACGACAATATTCACTAATATCATTGGCAGGTTTGCATTTTTATCTGACAGTCGAAATTATTTTAATATCTCCTTTGGTTTGCAAGCTGACTTTTTAGCTGGGGCCCCAGGTGGCCCAGTGGTTTGAAGCACACACCGTTACGGAGCACTGTCATCTCATCTTTGTTTGCGTGGGTTCGAATCTCGGGCTCGGCCAATATATGTATGTAAGAAAGCTTATCACAAGCTTCTCGCGGGTCGGTAGTTCTTTCTGGGCTTTTCTCGTGGTCTTCCTCCACCAGTTCAGTTGTACTGGCCGCCATGTATATCCTATATTGTGTTGAAAAATGGTGTTAAATCTCATAACAACAACAACAACAACAACAACAATAAAGACGACTATTCAACTGGCAAATGCGTTTTTAAAAGAAGTCAAAGGTATCCAGGCGAAAATGACCAGCATACAATGGGATCATAATCAATAACGGCACGCGTGTCAAAAAAAACTAGACAAGGCTTGAGATCATGTGTGATCTCCCTATCAGCGTAATTTAAATACCCCCTCCCTTCCCACCCCTACCCTAAAAAATATCCCAAAACCCCTACAGAGGTGTGTTGAGATCGCGGATGTTTCTGGGTCATGTCTTGTTAGGGTGTGTGGTTTTATACGTTTATACCCATATTACATTATGTTTTGGTTACTCCAGTTTAACTTTTTTTTTTGCACTTTTGCGCGAGTGGAGTAAAATTCAACTTGAAAAATTCTATTTCTACACGTTGATTGTTTATTATTTTTGAACATGTTACTGTTGTACTGTTGTCATCTTTTCTGCTATCAATGAGTTTGGGAATAAGAAGAAACTGCAATACTTTCTTAATCAGTTTCAGTATGAATTTGAATATATATATATATATATATATATATATATATATATATATATATATATATATATATATATATATATATATATATATATATATATATATATATATATATATATATATATATATATATATATACTCAGCCCCCCAAAAACCTGAGCAACAAACAAAAAAAAAGAATAACAGAAAGGATGAAACGTTATTCGCGCAACCGACAGATTTATCTATAACTGGCAAAATAATGATCGAACCGAATGAATAATAGCTACTCTTCATATTTATATTTGTTTTTACAAATAAAAATAAAAACTTAAATGAGAAATAATCATTCCCCTTCGGCCTTGGGTGACCGAATGGTTTAAAGCGCTCACCTTTACCGATCACTGCCATCTCATCTCGTCTCGTAAGTTCGTGTCTCGGGCTCGGCCAATGTGGGTATGTGAGAATGCTTGCCAGTAGCTACTCGTGGGTCACTGGGTGGTAAAGGAGTTACTACGGATTCCTCTTCCACCAGTTCTGCTGACCACCATGTGTATCGTGTACTAAAAGATGATTTTAAACCCACATCCTCATCTTATACCATCTTAGTGAGAAATTATATTACAACGACACGGCATGAATCATATCTGATGGCAATGATAATTGGCCATGGCTCATTCTGAAAATATTGATTTGCTAAAAATCATATTTTTTTAGTTTTAAAAAGAAAGCCATCACTTTCCATCTGTCACTAATATGATAAAGTCCCATGATATTTTAAGAATGGTGATCGAAAATACAATCATGTTATGTATTAGTATAAGCCAGCACGAATACGAATTTGCTGTTAACTCCTGACCTAAATCTGAGGTATTATTTTTTTTTAATACATCAAGATGTACTATAGGAACCTCACTATATACACGCTTTAGTGAAAATGTTAAAATATCACTTAGAATGATCATTACATTAGGACATGCCGTCTGTACTTGCAAAACTGCACATGCCCAGATCTACCAAAGCACATTATGCCGACAGATCTGGGTCTATGCAGTTTGTTAGAAGTAATTAGTAGAACAAACAGTATATACCCTGATCTGCAGGCGCAGTATGCTACGGCAGATCAGGATCTTTCTTTTTGGCAGTTTGCCGCGACTTATAAGAGAGTACATACGGTGCCATATGCTTACTACTGTATACACGCGTTGCTGAATGTTTTAAAATATCCCTTAAAGTGCGCAACTTTCAATTTAAGCCAGTTCCGGGATCAAACTTGGTTTTTGCTCCTAACTCACGTAATTCATTGTTTTACTCGTTAACACAAGAACTTAAATACAATTTAAATCCGAGATAGAAGTGAGAAGATAGCAAGATTCATTTGGGAGATAGAAAGTGTTCAAAACAATAAGCATCACAGTTCGGTAAATTTAAGTACGGTCTACATTGTAAATATGCGACAGTAAACACCAATAAAACGAAAAAAGATAAAAGTGAAAATCATTGGTACAATTCTTCGTGGAATCCGCGGCTAATTTTTTTTACATATGCACTATGGCTTGCTTCGTGAATATTGACGGTATAGATTCACCGATTTTATCCATAGGAAACATACATTTGTCCTCAACAAGGTAATATGTAATTTATCTTGTAAGTGTTATGACCAAAATCCTGTTTATATTTTGGGGTAAACATAATTTCATAGAATGTATTGTTGTTTTTTCGTGAGTGCCGTACTAGTGCTAGTCGTGGGTTTGCAGTGCTAATGTCAGTCTCGAGTGTCCCGCAATACCTCATATTTTCACCTTTCAGTTTTAAACTTTAATTCAGACTATGCGTTGTAAATAAAATCTTATTTATGTTACCTGTAATTAGTTGAACTTACCTGTAAATACGGTAACTAAATTCACAAGTTAACGAAGAAGAGCATCCATTCATATTTTTATTTTTCAGTTTAAAAAAAAACGGATGAAACTTTATATCAGATCATAGGTTGTAAATGAAATATATTTTATATTACCTGTAATTAGTTGAACTTACCTGTACATACAGTAATTAAATTCAGAGGTTAGCGAAGAGAGGACATGCATTCACGGATAAAACTAGCCCTAATCTCTTGTAATAATATAATTGGATCAATCCTATATTATTAACATTCGATGTTCTTGAGAGATGTTGATCGTCCCGAGTACAAGTAAATTCCAGTGGCAATATTACCTTTGACTATTGTAATACTACAGTATCATAATTCGGCATTGAATTGCTGAGATGAATTTGTTGTTGTTTGGGGTTTAACGCCATTTCTCGGCGCAGGATAGGCTGGCTGTACATGGCGGCCATTGTAACTGGTGGAGGAAGAATGGGGGAAAACCCCGTTAAGAACCACCGACCCACGGGAAAGGAAAAGAGTAAGTACATTAACCTAATACTGCTGCTACTACTACTACCATTACTATTTCAACCACTACTACTACCACTACTACAATGACAACGGACGACGTTTTTAATTACTAGTACTAATAAATTAGGTGATAATGTCACTTGTCGAAATCATTTACTCGTTTTTTTTTTGTTTCATATTTTTTCATTTTCAAGTTCTAACGTCTATATTACTTTTAAACGGCAGCATCTATAAAAATGCACTCATGATATTTAGCTTATTATGTACAGCAGTGCATCGTAGTCGCGTCTTTTATATTTAATATGCTTTAGTATTTACATTAAGTTTCTGTTTTGAGAATATCTAACTTGTCCTTTTTATTGTTCTTGCTTCCTGTTTGTCAGAAAAAAATGTAATGTTTATTGTTCAAAACTATCAATCATAAAATAAAGTTTCTAATCTTTAGTGCAAGTTCCCCAACCAGCCCCATTCGCCATTTACATCGGGGGGGGGGGGGGGGGAACAAAGAATAAAAACAAAATGGCTCACAGCACCTTAACATCAAGTATTCCCAGTCACGGACAAGAACAGTTATTAAGCAGACGGGAATAAACATAGCAAAAATGCGGCATACAGGAAGGAAATTTTGGTTCTGCAGCGTATAACATTTACTAGACTATGTCACATAAAATCTTACTTTCCTGTTGGCATACCGATCTAAGATATATTATCTAGCACATTCTCACATCGAGTAATATAGGTAAGGTATTGTAATTTACGTTATCAAAGGGACAGTGCTAATCGTTACGGAGGGCCTTGTCTAATGTCCGTAAACTAGCCGACTGGTGCTATATAACGTATCACGGTACCAATTGTTTTTTTTTTTTCCCCGGAAGCGGGAGGTCGTCGGTTCGATCCCCGGCCGAGTCATACCAAAGACTTACAAAAATGGTACTAACAGCTGCCTCGCTTGACGCTCAGCATTAAGAAGTTAGTGTTAGGACTGGTCGGCCTGGTGTAAGGATAATGTGACTGGGTGAGACATCATGCTACATGTCTGCGGCATGATGTCTCAGTGCTAGACATCACTATAAACTGCCTCAATGCAGACATCGTAGCGATATGACTGAAAAATTGTTAAAGCTACGTTAAAAATCCTAATCAAACAAACAAACAAAACCAATTGTTTTTCCATAGACTTCAGTGCTAATGTTTGGTGAAATAAATATACTTTCTATCCTACCTCAGTATGCGTGTCACACATCGTCACAGAGAAGAATGATTGTCATTTTGATAAGGGCAGAACAAAGTACTCCATGGCATTTAAGAGAGATAACTAATTATCAGGATTGTGCATAACATTTTAAAATTGAATAATGACAAATACAACAAACCATCTAGATATGAATTAACACAACCTCGCTTGTTGCCAAGAGATTCAACTTTTTTTTAAAATAAGCCTGAGAGAGTGGACCCCGAGTGGCCGAGTGGTCTTAAGCGCTCTCCGTTACGGATCACTGCCATCTCACCTCTGTCTGCGTGGGTTCGAGACTCCGATTCGGCCAATGTGGTTATGTGAGAAAGCTTGCCAGTAGCTTCTCGTGGGTCGGTGGTTCTTTCCGGGTTTTTTTTTCTCCCGGGTTCTTCCTCCACCATTAATACTGGCCGCCATATATAGCCTATCTTGTGCTGAAAATGGCGTTAAAATCTACAACAACAACAACAAAGCCTGGCAGAATCCACAACTCTTCCAAAATGCAAAAATCACAGCTAGTTTTTGTTGTTCATTTCTGAATATAATGTTCCCACACCTTAAGCTCCAACCACTTGGGATTGTACAATCAGTGCCGGATTATGGCCTTCCAGGGCCCTAAGCACCAAAAATATTATGGTGTCCCACCCCGTTCCTAAACAAAAATGTAAAACTCACCCCCACCCTCAATTAAAAGCTAAAAACATGGGAAAATATAAATGTTGTCGTCATTCCAAACGACAATACTTTTAAATGCAGATATAAATGGTTATACACAATTCGTTCAGTTTGATCATCAGCAATCAGTTTGAATTTTTTCAGGTGCCGCTTTTGGACTGGTGCACTATGAGCACGTGCTTAGTGTGCTTAATGGTTAATCCGGCACTGTGTACAATTGATGCCGTTATAACATAACATGTACATATTTTTTCAAATATATGCATAACGTCATCATTTTTCAACCTACACCAACTGAGATTGGTGGAATTGTCATATGCAACATATTTGTGTATGATATTTTATGATAATAAAAAGGCAGAAATTTTTACAAATGCTCAGGCAATAGGTCAAATAGGTAAGTTAAATCTGTTGATAAGAGCCACGGCACATATGGAAGTCTTGTCTTTGTAGTGCGTGTGGATTATGCAAGTAATAGTATTAGATACATTTTACCAGGGCCGGCCTTAGACCGATTGTACCCGATAATCGGGCCCCGCACTGACAGCGACCCCGCGCATTGGTGTGTGTGTATATATATATATATATATATATATATATATATATATATATATATATATATATATATATATATATATAATATAATATACAAAAAACCTTATCAACGAATTTTGTTTTGAAATAAGCATTACCTTATTCACCTGCTTCACCTTCGGTATTTTACCACCAATCCCTCACTCTATCTCCTTTTATCTGTTTTAATACACTCTGGGCAGTATAAAAAGTTCTTAAATTATTTTAAACTATGCCTGTCTGTCTGTCCGTGGTATGGTCTGCACTGCTCAGAATATGTGCCGCAGAATTTAGAGACTTACCATTTTATGCAGTTTTTTGCGAAGGATGATTGTTTTGCATGGATTTGAAAATATAAATAAGTTTGGATGTCATTATAAATGTTATTCAGATCTACATAGATTTCGTCTAGCAGTTTTTATACACTTGTTGTTCTTAAATCTCAGAGAGTTCAGTACCGCTAAGGTTCTAAATGAAAATATGCAGAAAAACAAATCCACGCATACACACGCACGGTCACTGAGAAAGAAACACGGGAAACCAAAAATATAAACATAGGATGTGATAATTGATAAAGTTTGCTTTGAATTTCACACTTGCATGAGGTAGGGTTTACCTGTCAGATTTCTTTTCTTGCGGGGGTGGGGGGTGGGGGAGGAGGATATGATCGCTTACATAAGAAACTACAAGTGTATGTTTAAAACCTATACTGCTACCTCTTATTTTTGCCTATTCTCTGTAATATGCTTTGCAAAACATTTATTTACCGTACTTTGTTCAATGCAAGGTTGATTCAGCTTTGTACAAATCAGCTAATAAATCACATAAATAAACCAAGTCAGGCAGTCAGTCTAGGTACATTAACTAATAAATTAATCAAGCAGTTTGTCTAAGAATATTAATTAATAAATCATCCAGGCATTAATTAGTTAATTAATTGATAAATTAATCAGGCAGACTGTCTACGAAAATTAACAAATACATTAATATATTAATCCGTTCATCAATCCGCCTTATCTCGTCTGCGTATCAATTTATCCAGTCAGCCATCTCCATTCATCCAGTCAATTTCTCTTTTCATTCATCAATCCCATGCAGTCAGTCATTTCTCGATTCATCTATGCATTCATCAAGTCAACCATTTATCTATTCATCCATCCATTCATCAAATCAGTAATTTCTCATTTCATTCATATATTCATCCTGCCATATTATACATACTCGTCTCGAAAAGTTGTTACTGTATAATTTCAGTTATACACATGCACACACGTATATATATATATATATATATATATATATATATATATATATATATATATATATATATATATATATATATATATATATATATAATCTGTGTTTGTGCGTGTGTAGAGTTAATTTGCAATGCATATATCATTTATTTCCCGCTATTTTTGTTAGAAGTTAAAGTATTATTATTGCAAGCTTCTTTTTATCCGTGTCAAACAATTAGACGAAACATTCTGTTTTGCAGGCAACTGAGCTGTTGAAGAAAGAACCATCCAGATGTCAAACCTTATGGAAAGTCTTTTGAACTGGATTCGTGAAGAGTTTCTGGCCGACGTCGATCCCATGACTTTAGCACAAGCCCTATTCAATGATGATGTCATAGATGCGTCTTTCATGGACGAACTCACTGAAATGTCATTGGAGGGGTCTTCAAACGATTTGATTGGTCGCAGGATGATACAATGTTTGCCGTATTACTGTTCGTCATCGCAGCTTTATAGTGCTCTGTGCAAGACTGGCAATCAAACTTTGGCCAAAAGAATGAATAGAATCGCTACCAGTCTGAACGGAAAATGCGACCGCCCAGTCATTGTAGATGCTGGAGTTACTAGGAGAAGTGTTAGGCTATTTTTCAAGGATCTCAAAAACTGCATTTATTCCTGCAAACTTGAGGACCCGCAAAAATCACTGAGAAAAATGGCGCTATTTTATGATAAAAAGATGAGATTGGAAAGACTTTCACTAACACGTCAAGCTCTAGCGGATAAGCTAACAATGATTCTTGCAGTAGAACTGGATGCTCCAATAGAGGAGGATGAACTGTTCATTCATCCGCCATCTTCTGAGGACCAACGAAACCGATGTTCAATCATCAACCAAATGAAAGACCTTGTTTCAGAGACATCCAGTCCGCTTATTACCAACATGATCATATTTACTCGGGTTTCCATAGAAAAAGCAATGCAGAGAAAATTTGAGGAAGGGGAAAGCGATTTGAAAATAGCACTACAAAACGCTTGTCAGACGAATCCATGTCTAGAAAAGGCGGACATGTATTACAGAATTGTACATTTCTATCACCGGAAGTTTGAACATTACCCTAGTGACGAAACAATGAAATCTCTTATGACATTTGCTGAAATAGGATTAGGTATGCTAGGCGATGAGGCGAACGTAGTTCAATGCCAATGGAGGGTTCTGTTTTGTATTCGGATGATTTTCTGTCAGTTATGTATGAGTACAGAATGCAGGATAATTCCTCGGAAGGTTAGCATCGGAGGTATAGAAAAGAGCCAAAAGCTATTGGCTATAATGGAAGAGTCGTGGGAAGGGATAACCAATAAAACCAAGTTATTTTATTACATGGCGAAAGCGAGACTTTGTGAAGTTACTAACGATATACATATGGCTGTTCACTTTACAAAGAAGACAAAACAAATTGCGCTCGAAAATCGAAGCAAACACTTAAAATACATCAATGAATACCTTTGTTTTCTTACATCCGGATTAGAAAGGGGATTTGGAATTACGGCTGTGTGCGATGCTGCCGATTTAGATTCATCAGAAAATTCTTCAGTAGCGATGTTTATGAAGGAATCCGAATCTATCACATTTGTAGAGTGCAGGAATCCGCGCATATTGCTTGAAACAGCGAGTAAAGTGGTAGAGTCAAGGGAAACAACCGCAGACAATTGCTACACGATTGATGGAGTTACTCATCTATCGACTGCACTGGAACTCGGTTCAAAGGGTTCAGCAGAACACAATTACCTTACATATACATGGATAAACGGAGAACATGACTTAAAATCAAATGTACATAAACACGTTAAAAGCGACACAAATTTAGTATACTACAGTGAAACATTTTCATTTGACGATGATTTGCTCTTTGGAGACGGCCATTGAAGCAATATTTGAAGAGTAATTGTCCACCTGTCATAGCCATTCTTAAAGAAGAAATCTAGGACAGTGATGAAAATAATATTTATTCCACCGGTCTTTGTTTTGTGCTATGCAAAGTTAAAAAAAAGAACTAATTTATCGTGGTCTTACCCGAGTGTACACCGTTTGAATTCACAGACGTACATTTTTAAATCTCTGTTATTGCAGAGAGAGAGAGAGAGAGAGAGAGAGAGAGAGAGAGAGAGAGAGAGAGAGACCAATCACTTGAATGCTGTATATTCTATTATTATGTACGGAAAGAAACATTGAATTTCAATTGTATCCATAATATACAGTTAAGCTGCTGTTTACAATGTTTTGAATATACATGTTTGCATAAATTATAGAATTATTTATCTATGGTTGAGCACGTTTACAGCCCTAGAACCCCCCCC
The DNA here is from genome assembly GCA_029339505.1 of Unio delphinus. Taxonomy (NCBI): domain Eukaryota; kingdom Metazoa; phylum Mollusca; class Bivalvia; order Unionida; family Unionidae; genus Unio; species Unio delphinus. The sequence goes on along the minus strand of JAQISU010000071.1, from coordinate 12,354,013 downwards.
CCTCCCAGATTATAGCACTGTACGTGTGAAGAGGGATTATAGTACTATACGTGTAAAGAGATTTGCACCCTAAACTACACACAGCATACATTAACACAAAACTACATACGTTTAAGCAAAGATTATAGTATCATACGTCTAAACGGAGATTATAGTAGTATATTTGTGTGTGGGGGGTGGAGGAAGGGTAAGGGACAACCAATATCTTAAATGCATTAAATATTGATTTGCCACACTTAGAAAACAGCACCCGCCTTAACAAACGTGGGGCCCGGTAAGTATCATTTTGGCGGGGTCCCCTAGATTTACGCGCGGGGCTCCCTGTGAGCATGGCATTTGGTGTGAGCTTCTAAACAAGCTTTATATGATTTGAACATAACGTTTCCTCCATCGCTTTAAAATTATTTTCTCTTTAGATATATTGTTAAACATTACTAACGCGTAATCGCTGGGCTCCTGTGATCGCTGGGCCTGACTGGGCAAATATGTTCAGTCGGCCTTAGCCGACCCTGCCATAAAAGATCAATTTCCCGCATTGTTTTTAGTGATTGTCTGAGATCTTGCGGTTTCATGTGCATAACTCAGCCATTGGAATGTTCACGAAATGAACGTGATCATCAGTGGTGAAAAGTCATTTGCGTCCTAAAAGAATTGTACGCAAAATGTACTAACTTATAAGTGGAGTCCAACAGCAATCTTCAAGAACCCTCATCTGCCGTCGAATACTGTGACGGCTTATCATGATCTCTACAGTTTGTTACGACTAATTAGTAAAAAAGAAACATAGACACATATATGTCGGTGCATTATACACCGGCAGATCTGGGCCTCTGTTGTTTGCAAAATTATGAACGAACGATAAGTCGAAGAATGCTATATTATTCTTAAAATCTGGACGGAAATATAAAGTCCATTAAGTAGCAACAGTATATATTTGCACCAACAATTACACACAGCCTGCATTTGCATAAAAAAACTACACATATCATACATTAGCACCCAAAATGCACGCATCTTACATTAGTACCCAAGATTGCACACAATATAGATTAGTACAAACACGCTGCATACATTAGTACCTAAATCTATACAAAGCATGCATTAGCACGTAAAACTATACACTGCATACAGTAGCACCTAAAACTATACACAGAATGCATTAGCACCTAAAACTATACACATCATGCATTAGTACCCAAAGCCATACACAGCATGCATTACAACAAAAACTACATGCAGTCTACATCAGCAGCCAAAGCTATACACATACATTATTACAAAACTACAGTATACATTATCACCCAAAACTACACACAACATATTGTTACAAGCCAGGAGTCTTTACTTGACAGAGCGGTTGTTAAACCTTGGTGCGATTACCGCTAGAAGTCATAACTTTACCACAAACTTCAAACGACGTCCCAACAACTTAAGATGTAAATTAAAAAGCCGGACGTGTCCTTTTAAATACATACATTCTAATCTAATTTATGCAAGACCACAGATCTCTAGCCTGCCCAATATCTATAAATCACACATCTGCATGGTTTCTCATCACAGGTTCACTTATCTCCGGCCCTTAAGCACGACCGGATATACTACTTGATTCGAATAATTAACAAATGTGTGGAGCAGCACTTATGAATCGTGTCGATGTTGTATGTTACCGAAACGATCTTAAATTTAAGAGATCAAACGATATTGATGTCATCCATGACTTAAATACGATTAATCATAGACTCGGAAACTAATCGCCATAAAGATCATTGAAGTAGGAATGAGGCTAAAATTCTCACTGGATGTAAAACCTACATATAATGAAACTAGCCGCAATATAATTTAGTAAACGAGGCTATTTGAAGGGTGAATCTGCAGTTGAAAAAAAATCAGTGGGTGCTGCAAAGGTCTTACAGGTGGTAGCTTGAGAGTGGCGTGCACAACAAGCAGTGTGCAAATTTACCGACAGCACAAAGAAAGACTTCCCGTGAAGTGTTTGATATGAGAAGAACCAAGGAAGTGAATTAGGATGAGCTTTTGTTTTCCCCACATGATCGAGTAAGGGGGCGGACATATCATTACAATTGTAGATGTTGCCAACAGACATAATAAAGCCGATCCGTTGATGTCGAAAGATTCATCAAGTGTCTCACATGCGCTCAGACTTATTCGCACACATTCACTGATAACATGTTCGCAGTTTTTACAAGCGAATTTTTCAAAGCTGTTGCTGTGTTGTTAACAAGAGATAGCGTGCCGGTGAGTGTTAGACATATTAACATACATCACAACCAGTCTACGTATTAACCACACACTTGCTAAGCGATTGATCGGACATAAGTAGACGCATATATTGTTAACGAGGTCTCGGTCTTAGGTCACAAAGTGATATCGCGAGTGGGTGACACGACTTTCGTTTGACGTATAAGTGCTTAAAAATGAAACCACAAACAGGGGTAAAACAAGCTGAGTAATTTCGACAGAAGACCGTCATGTTAATCTACCAACTGATTTCGCAAACATTATCGTTGGACCCACTCTTAAACAACTGCATTCAGTATATGTATGTACCAGGAAAGTTAGACGGCGTGGGATCAATCCATTCGATCTCACCAACATGCATGAGCTGCATCATCATCCTTTCATGTAAGTTACTTTCACGACACGCGATGCAACTGTTTGGGACAACGTGGTCGTATCCGTCCAAGAGCAGATTGTTGGCTCTAGAGCAGCGGTGGCTCTCGCCATTGAAATACTGCTCTAAATTTCTCTATTAAAAATCTGAGTACCGATTTTTGTCACTGAGCAGTTCTAAATCAACCATAGTTTTATATCACAATTCGTTCAAGGTAATTCCCAGTGACAAAAAGTAGGGCGTGGGATAGAGCTTGTACTCGCCTATCTGATTAAAGAAACGTTTTACATACATCAGAGGAAGAAGCACTTCTGCTGCAAGTACAAATCAACTAAATGCGCACCAGACATTGCTTGCATGTGCATAGTCGTTGGCGTAAATACCATCGCGAGATAAATGACGAACGGAATGCCTCAATGATTGGTAAATTATTTTCAGCAAATTTGCCCCACCTGGTCATGTATTCGTAGGGATACACCTCTTTTACGAGTAAACAAGGTAAACTTACCGTTGTATGCATGACCATATTGACAACTGATTGTAAAACTTGCATTGCCAACGTTATTCATGAATTTGTCTGGCTGAAATTAAGGAACTGTAGTGAGTCAATAAAACTGGGGAAGACCCAATCTAAACATCATGGACTTTTCCAATTTTTGTTTGTTTGGGGGGATACTTATTGGTGCTTTTGATGCTGAAACTTTATTCGTTTTCATGTGACTACCATACACAAGCAGGTTATGAAACACAATGTATATTTTGTTTTACTTAAGTAAAGTCGCAATTGTAGACTCCATGCGGTGTGTGAGGCTCTTCTAAACATGCCAGTAATGTGACAGTAAACCAAAAGTGCCATCCCGGAATAGGTCAATATCCTTCCAGCATTGCACGTGATATGTTTCCAATCCAGTAGAGAGTATATTCATACTTTCACGCTGTCGTTCTTATAGAGAAACAATAGTTTACTTTATAACCAGTTTCGCTAATGCGCACAAATGCGCAATGTATAGCAGTGTGCTCAGTAGTTTACACGGTAAATGTTGAAAGACTGGTGAGTCACAAAAAAGAGTTCTTGAAAGACATTATAAAGATAATTTGAGATTCGATGCGTTGAAAAAGTCGTGGAAACCTCTGAGGCGATGGTGCGAACATAGAAGCAACCAGGTCCGATTCTCAGAATAGCCTGAGCCAGTGAACACTTTGCTAGGGGCGCTGTGGGAATCCAAGAGGACAATGGAAAAGTAGGAGAGGAAGTAGGTGTAATCGTCAAAGACACACAGGAACGTGTCGCAGGCGTCAAAGAGGCAAATTTGAATATTCCACAAGTACCACCCGAGTACAAATCACAAATGAAAGTAACTTCAGCTACTTTAAAACATTAAGCCTGCCTGTGGTTTTTGCTGTAGATAGATCCCCGACTGGGGAAAGCACGTCTTGAAAATACCATCAAATAACAATGTTTATGGGCACTAAATGGTCAAGAATGGCAGACTCTGTGTTTGCACATTTTAAAAGCGTGTTAATGCATCCGAAAAGTAAAGCACAAATGAATGCTTAATATTGAGAAATCATAGCGAAATCAATGCTGTAGTTTAGCGTGTTCATGCAAACACAACTCTGAGCGTTATCACAATGATCACGATCTCATCAACGAAACGAGAATATTATGGTACTTTATCTGTACCAATCACATGGAGCAATCCCGAACAATCGAGGTCACACTAGCGTCGTTGTGCGTTTATTGAAGTTTACCTAATTTATGATCGCAACCACTTGGGGGATTCCACGCCAATAACTCGCTCATGTCCTCGTCAGAAGGCGGTCCAGAATGTACGTGGAATGTTACTAAGCTTCCCACTGGCACATACGATATGGAATAAATAGAATAATTCAGTCTAACAGAGCATCACATTGGTGACTAAGTGATCGCGTGTCAGGTCTCGCGCACTGCACCAGTTGCTAAATAATAGCACCAGTATCGTTGCTGCGGATTGGTTGAAATATCTGGGATTGCAAGTAGTTCAAACGATTCGAAATTGACTACAACAATTAATGGTTCGAACACCACAAAACGTTGTTACAATTCTGTCGATAGCTACAATGCCAGTAAACGCATGAGTGAAGCAGTTCAACAACGTGTAATCAGTGATTATAAATCTGCTATATAAATGTCTCCCAGAAGGGATAAGACAATACCAATAATGCGATGGCAAAACTCCATGATACCACAGATTCCACATGGGACATGGGTGGGCATATGAGGGTAGATCGCTGCACCAATGATTTAAGTATTTACCTTATTCGATTAGGGATGTGAGGCCATTAAAACAAGAATTGCAAGTGCTGAACACGTCTAGTATTTTCATACATGTGAAGCCTTCTTGGAAATCAAGGGAAACGTGATAAAGGCCGATAATAGCAATATTACCTCAATGCCAAGGTTAACAATGGTATAATAGGTATACTAGTATTTGACAGCGCACGATATCTCATCAATTGAAATGATATTGATGCAACCCTTGAGAATGTTGTCCACGACGATTATCGGGTTCGCCAGATATAACGACGTTTATGGGAGGTCGGCAGGCAAGACTATGATGTTTTTTTTTTAAGGACTGAAACGAACATGCAGATTATAACCCGTATATCCAGCATCAACTTACCTCAACATTAAGTTGTTGATTATTTAACCGGTGAGTTGGACGACAAACGCTGTTTTATTCAACTCTGCCGTTGCAAGCTCGGCTGGAGAGCCCATTATTTGGCCATCATGTTGCTAAATCATTGCATGCCCTGGAACCTTCACCAAGCCCGCTAGCTCTCATTGAGTTTACTTCATCACTTAGAAACAAGACTTAAAGGTCAAATGAAGCGATTTTCGATCTTCAAATTTAATACGTAAAATGATTGATTATTATTTTGGAAGTAAAAAAAACCTAATGAAATTAATTAAATCAATGTCGGGTGCACGTACCCGGTCATCAAAAGTCGAACGGTGCGCAAATGTGACCTGGCTTACTTCCCCTGAATTACCTCTTCCGCTGACGTCATACGTGCCATACAATTGTAAACAATATACGGCGTGGGTAGCAAGATAACAAAATGGATTATGTTTCTGATGAAAGTTCGACAGATTGTGAAGAAATGCCAGACTTGACTTCGACGAAACCGTCAATAACACCATATATGTTTGAACCAAGATTATCTTCGGTACAAAATGTTTCAAACAGAGACGCAAGCTCCGAGTCTGACTCGGACGACAGTCACCTTTCGACCGAAGAGAATGAAGACTCCTTACTTGACGAAGAGGTTGATGAAGTGAATCTTTGGTAAGATTTCTAACAAATACTTATATTAGGAACAAATTGCAATCGGGTTTTTAAAGTATTCGGTTACTGTTTTGCTCGTTTCAAAAAGAGTTTTAAAAAAAAAGTGGGGTGGGGTGGGGGGTGATATTTTGTTTTCAGACAATTTCCCTGCATGTGTCTAATGACCTTACATTGTATATAATGTGCATATTTTTATTCTCATCTGCTTGAAAAAATTTAACTTTAAAAGTTCATCCGTATTGCCACCACAAATATAATGTTGATCAATTTGTTAGTGCATTTTACAGTTTATATGTAGATCTTGGAAAAAGTAGATTTTTTAATGAGATTAAACTGATTTAGCACACTACTTTAGTATATTCTTTTAATTGTTGCAGGTGTTCTTGTCAACACTACATGACAATGCAGACAAGAAGTGAGTCAAAGTGTTGCAAAGACACGAATATAGTGGATGTAAAAATGGAAGAAGCAGGCATTTCCTGCATAACAGAGCATGTTGGTTTCCAAACAAACTATTTGAATGAACATGTTTTGGAAACATCTTAAATAGTTTGTTTGCACCTTCTAGTAAACACTAAACACCCGGTCTCTTTTTTCCCCCCAAATCAAGTTTTACCCTTTTATGTATAGTTTTCTTAATTTGTAGAAATAAAACACAAAACAACAGCTGTTTAAAGAGGTTTTAATAGTAATGCAAAATAAATGTAGTAATAGATGATGAACATGACAGCAGCAATAAAAATGAAATCAAATCAATTTTAAATAAATATATATACATGTATAAATGATTATTCATCTGTACATCTATGTGCCACATTCAATTTTAATACCTCTTCAATGATTTTAAGAATATTTTTTTTTACAAACTATAGCTTATAGAAGATTTGTGCAATGGATTTATTGCTCAAATTGTCAGGAAGAAGTATTCAATATTGTGGATTTAAATATCCTAACTAAATTCTTAAAGAGACAAAACTGAACACAAATAATTTTAATTCTAGTTTAAATTGAATCTTGAAATATGTCTATCGACTATTTCAATTTTTGACTGTCTTGGCAATGCCTGTGCCAGAGGGGCTGGTCTAACTTTGTCTTCTCTTTGTGTGGCATCAAAGGCTTCTGAATAGCTGGTGTACATTTCCCGTCTGACCAGAAGTTCATCAAACAAGTCATCAATATAGCCTGCAAACAATCAAATCAAACTGTTCATTACTTGAAACAAGAAGAATAGATGGTTAGATCTGAATGCTATAATTTTTGTTAAAAATCAAACAAATAACTTACTGTATGTTTGTCCGGTTTTAATTTCTTTTGCAACTCCTTCTCCCTTACGCCCTTTTGGGAAGGACACTCGATACTGGAGACTGCCATCTAATGTCACCGCCTGACCTCTATTTACATTCTCATTGAAATGCAATGCGGCAAGATAAAGCCTGCAAAAAAAAGATAATTTGAAGTTATTGAAATGTTGAACGATTAAAACTACTTTTTGAAAATTATGACTTGTTGAAATGAACAGTATACTGGGTATGTATGACTTATGACATACAATTGGGTTTTTTTTCTTTTACTATATCAGTAAAACCAATTTGTGGTTACATCAGTGTATTAATTTTGGCAGTATAATTACCTTGCTTCCATCTGGGCATGGAAAAAGTGCAATGATTTTGGTGCAAAAAAGCAAATCACTCTGTGAAAGGACTCTAGACTTGAAGTCTGTTCAGCTGGAGACAGCTTCTTTATGTCTGTTGCCAAGAGTCTACCCTTGACCACCTTTTCAAGCTCTTTATGGGCTTTACTACCTGAAAAGATAAATGAAACAGATGTTTCTGTTCTGTGTAATTTTTTTGTTACAATTTAGATTATTGAGTACTTATTAAATGCAAAAAAATAATTTATTGCAAATGATTACATGTATTCACTAAATTTAACAACTGTTACTGGTTCTTATTACTAACTGTTGATAACTGTTCATACCATATTTAATCCATTCTCTGTTGTCAAGTTGTTCGTGTTCACATTGCAGAAATTTGTCTCCATGACCTCTATGAATGTTGGCAACATGATTAAGGATGGAGAACCATTTCTGCTGAAGAACTTCTCCATCACCAAAGCTGCTAGCAGCACACCAATACATGTGGTTGCTTATCGACCTTGCCCATCTACCCACGACATCACACCCTTTTCTTTTTCCAGCTGCCTCTAATTTTTTGTACACACCTGTTTTGAAAAAATATTTTCATTTTAATATGGTCAAATAAATATTATTTTTAATATTTCATAGTTTTTACATTCAAATGCAATATTGAGCAACTTCATATGTTTAATGTTCATGTTCATCACTTACATGTTCATCAAGTCTTGAATCAATATTTCTGGTGTCAATTATTCAAGTCCCAGTAATAAACAGTTTTAAAATTGCAAATTTTTAATTTTGAACTGTATAATACCTTTTGCCACATGCCAAACATCAAACATATGCATAATCTCTGGATGCTTGTCTTTCAAGTATTTTTTTACTTGACTGTGTCTGTCTGTTATTAAATGTGACACAGTCACATCTTCTGAAGACAGGAAAGCTAGGCATCTTTTCAGACCTTCCAACTCCATAGCATATGAACTGTTCACTTCATTGCTCTGGAAAAAAGATGGATGTAAAATTATTGTATTTTCAAATGGTCAATGCAACTTGTGGAAAATAAAATAAACATAGTTTTAGTATTTTGGTTACTAGTTGTACCTTACATTATTGTGAAGACTGAACGTACATGCATTAGCAATTAACTATATTCCATGCACAAAAGGTTATATATATATATATATATATATATATATATATATATATATATATATATATATATATATATATTGAAAGGAAATTTACCTGAACAAGTTGAAGATCCAATATTTTCCCACTTTCAAGGTTCATGATGCTGTAAGAACCATATTTTGCTGTGTGTCCTGGAGAACAGCAGCGTGCATCTCCGCCAAGTTTAATTACACTCCCTCTGTTTTTAATTTCATCCAACATGTAGGACTGACTTAACTGCCAAACTGATGATACAATGGGAACAATATATGCATTTTGTATAGACATATATGTTCTCTGTGAAAAGCACTGAATTTTTGAATGCGTAAACACATTCAGTACAGTCGTTGGACTTGCTCCTGCAAACATGATTGCTCCAGATAAAATCAAATTGCCTAAAGGCATAGTTCCTGACATAGGCTGACTATACCATCTGTAACGCCCTTCACATGTACAGCACATGTCTACAATTAAAGCTGTTCCGACAACTGTTTTCATTATAACTTCCATTGTCCCACAATAGCTACATTTTCTGTTAAGAAGCTGATCTAGGTTTCGCTCAAATACTACAAACTTTCTTTCCTTGTTTGGAGGGATATCATTGTCTACATGTATACTATCAATACTTTCCTCCTGATCTGATGCACACCAATCTGGATCTTGTGAAGTGTCATCATCTAGATTTTGATTTTGACTTGTGATGAATTCCATTGATGGACTTCTGTAGCTTCTTTTTGTTTCCCATCTATCATCAGTTTGGGTTCCTATTGTTACCATGCATGGTTCTGCCTGGCAGCTGGAGTTTTTACTGGCCTATAAAACATTGATGATAAAATTGTTAATTTCCCAAATAGAAAAAACAATGAGAAATGAAATGTACAATGATGTCTAATTACTCTCTTTTAGTTTACTAGTACACAGATTTATTTACTTAAAATAGTGTTTGCATTAAAAATATAACAAACAATTTATATATATAAAATATAACATTATAATCAGTAATTATATATTTTATTCATGAACTTACAGTGGTTCTTGTTTGACATGAGGCATTATATCTTGCTGTTAGTTGCAAACCAGGGGCATGGCAATCATTTTGATCCTGCTCAGTATCAGATTCATGTGGTGTCTCCTTGCCTTCATTAATGTTACATGTATTGTCATTCTCATCACTATCAGATGAATCCTTCAATACTTGTGCAAGTGTCTGCAAAAAAAATTTAACAAATAAAATAAAATAATTTAACATCTTTATTTAGCAACAAAATAAATAAATTATAAAGGAATTTATTAAAAAAATCTTTGTATTACTGAAATTGTTAATTGTGTGGATAGCAATTATTCATGCTAATCATAACGAATGAGCAGTTGTTTACTGTATTAGTGATTATATCTTTTGACATAGTCCAGACTCTCCTGCTGTGCTTATCTCATGCATACAAAACCATTGTTCTTGAGTGAAATTCGAGAGATCTAGTTTATTAATGTTGGAAATCAGTTTAATTTTTTTAAAAAAATAATGATTAGTAAAACAATTCAATTATAAATTTAAGAAAGGCAAAAAAAAAATTACTTACTTCAATTCTTTTTCTTTTTGCTACTGCACCCGATTGTCGTTGTTTTCTTTTGAGTGAATCCGCGTTTTCACATCCTTGTTTTTCCGATTCAAAATCGAAAATTGATGGTATTGCATCTCGTTTTAGCTGTAGTTTTTTCAATTTGTAACCGATTATCATTGCTAATGAAGGATCAACAACAAACTGGTCGTTGGTAAAGTGCTTTGCGCAAAGCCTCGAAGTTCTAGATGGACTAAAATCTTTCCTTTTTATTCGGGAAATCCAAACTTTTCTCCGCTTTTCGTCTTTCGGAAATTCAAATAATCCTACCCCTTGACCGGACCCAGTTTTACATTTAAAAGCGACACAATACACCATTTCACTGCTTATCGATTCACACAGGTAAACTTGCTTGTAAACAAAGCTGGTTTGGCACAAGTGACGTCATCAGCTAAGGGAAGTAAGCGATGTAAATATTATGGCGGGAAATATGTACCCAATCATTTTGATCGATTTAAATGGGGTATGATCATATTTTTAAATCGGGAAACGTTAATAATGATTTTAAACACAAAACTGTACAACATTTTAAATAAATCGTATAACTCATAAAAAATCGTTTCATTTGACCTTTAATAGCGGTCGAAATGCCGATTGACGTTGCATCGATGTTCATTAGACTAGGCTTGCTACAAAAGCGGTTTTGACTGAATTTAATATCCAGCTTGTTGTTGATGTTGATAATCTAGAGATTGGGATTTTCCAGATCAATCAATACAACCTGGAGCGTCTTACGCAAAATACCTGACCGAAATCAGTCAAATCGGAGGATTCAGATATCATAGTGTGTAGGTGGAATTTATCAATATTTTCAGTGAATAGAAGAGACTGCAGTATAACAATGCATGGGTGCAAAATTCATATAGTTGCCATCACTACCAGGTGTAGTAACGTTAAGGGGAAGAATTAAATATTAATCAACGAAACATAAGAACAAACTGATAAATGGTCAACTTCTTGTCACTGGTGTCGTTGATGTTTTTGAGGAACCTAAACGTCACATCTTAAAGGTGCGTGAGTCTGGATCGTAGTTATTCATCTTAACCGGATTCAGGGACTGTGTATGTCACAGGATAATAGTTATTGTTATAGAACCATTGACAATATCCCATGAGGCTGATTATCCATTTGGAATTAACCAGAATACTGGAAATTATCATGAAATACTTTATTTAGAATAAATGTAAAGAGTTATTAGTGACTTCAAATCTGGTAAAACAGGTGACATTGTGGAACGTTCTATTAATTGTTTAAGACGTCATGAATAAAACGATATCAATGTTAGTGTCCCTACTTTCCGGAATCTCGGATAACTGCCGTTCTAACACTTATGTAAATTTATATCTGAATATTAAACGGTGATTAATCTGTTTGAGTAGTTTTATATGCAAAATGTAAGAAAACCGAGCGTTTTATTTTCTGAATTGTTAGTAGTAATATGGGCTACTATAGCGTCAAGGGAAAATCCAGCCAAAAAGGGCTTGGGCTACTATGGCGTCAAGATTTATAGGGTCAATGGAAAATCCAGTCAAATAGGGCTTGGGGCACTATAGCGTCAAACATAGTGCGGCATTATAGAGTCAAGGGGAATTGAATATAGTGCGGCACTATAGGGGGTTTCACGGTTACTAGCTCATCAGAGGGCGTATCGGTGCAGCTCACTTCCGGATAGTTCAATAATTAGAGATGGCAGACGTTGATCAAGACAATTTGACAAACCGCTCACATTTTGCAAACATGATCGATATCCCACTATCTTAAAATGAAATTATATCAATATTTGATAAATTGTTACATCTTTAATTTTTTTTCTCACTAACTTGCGCTGCAGCCAGCTTTTAAATAAATGTTTTCTGCCCGTTTCAGATATTCATTATCTTTCCATTACTACATTATGTACTAGTTTGTGTTATTTGATTGTGCAAAAGTGTATCGCTGCGTAAAAAGTTCTTGCAATTTATCTCGATTGAAGAATATTGAAAAGATGTTTATTTTTTTTACAGTTTTAATCACAGAAGTAAATTTATGTTGAACGACAACAAAAAATTCAACCTTTTAAAGTTCCTTTATTATTGATTTAGACTGTTGCATTTCTATTAATGTTAATTATATTTTAAATGAAATAACTTGAGTTTCTTTCAAAATGCACAAATGTCGTCCGTGCTTGAACAGACAGGCGCACGTACGAGTCTCCTTCATGATTATTCTAACTTTATTTCCTGGAACGGATGGAAATTTTAGAGTATATAATGTGGAGAAATATCTATGTTAGACCCACTATGCATGTAAAGGACATTTATGGTTCTCACCTATCTGCCTGTCTGTCTGTCTGTATGTGTGTCTGTCACATTTCATCTGGTGCACTGGGTATGTATATCCTCGAATTAATGTGTTCGCATACGTATATTACATAAACATACTTCAACAGCGCCGGACTAAGCACCGTGGAGGCCCATAGGCAGTCAAACTTTTGGGGCCCCAGACCCACGGTCACGGTCTCATGGGGGCCCCTGGGGGCCCCTGATGGGGCCCATAAAAGTCGCGGGGCCCATAGGCAGTTGCCTACTCTGCCTAATGGGTAATCCGGGACTGTACTTCAGGTGAAAAATGAGTATAAATTGAGGCTAAGAAAGAACGAGTGACCGATAGAAGAAAAGAAAAACCAAAGATGAATATTTGTGAGTATTTATTTATTATTGACTTGTAGGGCTTTTTCTGACAAGCAGTCTCTTTCTTAAAAATAATACTGTTTGCAATTTTACATCGGGTCACATGGATTAATATTGATTTAAAAGACGAACCAATGTAGTAGGACGAAATCTATGAAATAAATGTATTTTTAAAACTTACATCTTTAATGCAAGGAAAGTTAAACAGAATTAAGCTAATTTTAATAAGGCTGTTCTAAATGAATTTGCAGGTGTCAATCAGAAATCTTGTTAAAGACCCTAGCAGATTTGAAAGTTATTGCATGTACCGTCCGATACTTGATGTTCAAAATTTTAAACGAAAATGAACCAAGATAAAACGTCATTAATCTGAAAATTGTACAATTTTTACATCCAAATATGAAACAATATTCCATCAGCATTAATTACACTCCTTTATCGATAGCTAAAGTAAGTATTGCTTTGTCAAATTCATCTGAATACATCAATATACTGTTCCTTTTTTAAAATTTAAAACAACAACAACAACATTTCTGAATTAAAATATTTAGCATTACATATCAGCTGCTGGATTGAATTCGTATTATAATTTTCTTATCGAACTTGTGTTATAACTTTCTTAACTCGTGTTATAAACAAACCATTAGCCTTGCGAAATTAACTGAGAAAGAAGGATATATCAACATATCAAAAATGCAAATTGTTGAGATTATTTTTCTTTAAAGTTATGTAACCAAAAAAGTGCAATAAATGTTTCAAATCGGAAAGCAAGGTGAAACGTTCCTACAAATGTGTCTGAAATGATGGATAGTGAATCTATATTATCAGGTATAAGACAAATATGGACAGTGTATTTAATTTAATTAATTGACACTCTTAAAGTATGGAAAGGAAATATTTAAATATCTGATATAATGTAAATATGGACACCGAATCTAATTATCTGATTTATTGTCTACAATTATTCTCCTAGTATGAACAAAATAAGTCTGACATATAACTGATTCATTGGTCTTCCTTTGTTAACTTTATGTTTCGCTAATCAAGTGTAGAACAGTAAACTATCCGGAACTGGAGATTTTTTTTGTAGGCATGCGCATTGGAGCTAAGGGAGGTAATTTTAGGCGCGACGATCAGTAACTCCGTTGCAACCGTGAAACCACCTATAGCGTCAAGGGGAATTTAACCTGGCAACTATTTGGGACTATCTAGCGACAAGGGAAACTGAACATGGGCAATATTATTTATATTTGAGACTGTCTAGCGACAAGAGAAATAGAGGCAGAGAAAGCTAATATCTTTTAGAGGTATATGAGTGACCCTGAAAACAAACTACACAATCTCCTATCAAAACAGAAGGGAAGGAAAATAAAATCACACAGTCTCCTATCCACACAGAAGGAAAGGAAAACAAAACAAGGATAATTAAGAACAACATACATTCTGTGTGAAATATGTTCATTGTTTTCATTCATTCATCAATTTAATAAAATGGTAGTGTGCTATTTATTGTCGACAGACTTCTTAACATATCTCAAATTTAAGGGAAGTCCTGTGTTTCTCAGCACACGCTACAAACAATGTTGCCAAGTTTTAACAAATCTAAGTCGAAGGAGGAAAAAGCAGCACCAAAATGTGCATTGTTCTATCGACAGCCTAAGCTGTGTGTTTTGATATGAAATTCAAAGTTAACCATAGGCAGGGTCATAAAGTGCAATGTCACTCGCGTCAATCATTTTTTACATTGTTACAATTCTTCCGAATGTGTGTTTTGGTTCTGGTATTTTTATTTCAAAGTTGGCCATAAGCAGGGTTATACAGTGCAAGATCACTCGCGTCATTCTTGAAATAGTGTTGTATTTGTTTCCTTTCTAAAAAAAAACGGTAGATCTCATGCTTGAAAAAATTCCGTGACACATTGCTGTGTCAAAAATAAAGATAAATCTCCGATACCTGAATTGTACAAGTTTGTCAACTCAAGATTTTATTTCATCCAACGATTTACTGATTGACTATTTGTAAGGGTGTAACGTTTGAAAAAAAAATGACATGACAAACGAAAGAACAATGCACATTTTGGTGCTGCTTTTTTTCCCCCTTCAACTTAGATATGTTAAAACTTGGCAACATTGTTTGTAGCATGTGCTGAGAAACACAGGACATCCCTTAAATTTGAGATATGTTAAGAAGTCAGTCGACAATAAATATCACACTACCATTTTACTAAATTGATGAATGAATGAAAACAATCAACATATCTCACATAGAATTATGTTGTTCTTAATTATCCTTGTTTTGTTTTCCTTTCCTTCTGTATGTATAAGAGATTGTGTAATTTTATTTTCCTTCCCTTCTGTTTTGATAGGAAAATTGTGTGGTTTGTTTTCAGGGCCACTCATATACCTCGAAAAGATATTAGCTTTCTTTGCCTCTATTTCTCTTGTCGCTAGACAGTCCCAAATACAAATAATATTTCCCATGTTCAATTTCCCTTGTCGCTGGATAGTCCCAAATAGTTCCCATGTTAAATTCCCCTTGACGCTATAGTGCCGCACTATGTTTGACGCTATAGTGCCCCAAGCCCTTTTTGACTGGATTTTCCCTTGACGCTATAGTAGCCCATATTACTACTACTGTATTGTTTACTGAACATGGAAAAAGGTTTGCTCGCATTGATCGAATGCATTAAAGCATAACTTGAATAACGGAACCATAAGCAGTAAAATTCTATCAATGTGATGGATGTCTACGGAAATATTAAAACGTATTTTACGGAGACCAAAGGCTTGATTCAAACATTTTAATGTACCGCTGGTGTCCGGCAAGGTTGCAATCTGTTAATTATCCATTACTCGTTGTTCTACAATTGTTTCAAGGCACACATTTCTCTATTGAATAGATATATTACATCTGTGTAAGCTCAGTTATGAAATTTAATTAAACCAATTTAGAGACAAATCATTCTATTTCAAAATAGGATCTATATAAGGAATTACGTACACTTATATTTCGGCTACAGCATAATCGTATTGCTTGTAAACTATATTAAAACAATTTAATAAATTGGATTGAAAAAAATTTTCCAAGCATTTTATATCCAAATAGCACTGTTTGCAAACCACTAGTCAAGAGGTTCGAACATTCTCACTTGAGAATCACAAAGAATGTGTGATGCTTCTTTCTCAAGTTTGTTCATGGAACCACTAAAGACAAAACGTTTTTAATTATCAGGCATTAGTGACAGTATCAGTTCTAATAACAAGATAGTATTTGATACTGAAATTTTGGTTTCAATTACTACAGATGAATAATAATAGATTTCCAAAACAAAGTTATTATTTACTTGAAGTTATTACATCAAATATTGGGCAAATCAAGTTAAATATTATTATTTCATATGGGAAAAGCTTGCATAAAAGGATGTAAGACAACATTGGTATGTCTGAGTGGAGGCTCTCTGGCACTTGTCTTGCAATGTACTATATGTAATAGTATTTGTCTTGATATGTATACTAGACAGTACTATATTATATCTAGTGGACATTTTCTTGCTATGCGCTGTTTATAGTAGTACTGGTCATGCTATGTACTCTATACATTAGTAATTACCTTGCTCTTTTTGTATACAGAAGTACTTTTCCTGCTATGTACTCTAAACATAAGTAATTACTATGCTCTTTTTTGTATACAGTAGTACTTGTCCACATAAATATAATATACACTGGTATTTGTTTTTGCTATGTATAATATACAGTGGCACTGGTCTTGCTATGTACTGTATACAGTTTTGCTATGTCCAATGTACAGTCTTACTATGTCCAATGTACAGTCTTACTATGTACAATGTACAGTCTTACTATGTATAATACACAGTGGCAATGGTCTCATCATGTACTGTATACAGTCTTGCTATGTACAATATGCAGTCTTGCTATATACAATATACATTCTTGCTATGCATAATTTACAGTGGCACTGGTCTTGCTATGTACTGTATACAGTCTTGCTATGTACAATATGCAGTCTTGCTATGTACAATATACGTTCTTGCTATGCATAATTTACAGTGGCACTGGTCTTGCTATGTACTGTATACAGTCTTGCTATGTACAATATACAAGTGGTACTTGTCTTGTATAGAATGTGTGTACAGTAGTACTTGTCTTGATATATAATTTGTGACACTCAACAATGTTACAAGAATAAATTATTATAATAATAAAAGGTTTATTGTTAGGTTAGATTCAATAATCTTCTGTACAATGAAACGTATTTGCATCAGTGTTTTATCAGAAATTTATCAGAAATAATTACACTTATCAGAAATGTAAGCGTACAAGCACATCACGTCTGCCTGTCTGTCTGTCTGTCTGTCTGTCTGTCTGTCTGTCTGTATGTATGTATGTATGTATGTATGTATGTATGTATGTATGTATGTATGTATGTATGTATGTATGACAGACTGACTGACTTTATTTCCCCTTCAACAGAGATTACATCAGATTAATCAAATTCAGGATAATACTAAATCATGAAATACAACAGAAAAGAGTATATATAAAAAATGTGAAACGTATACCAGTGTAATTATCAATGTAGTTCTTTCTACATGACATATGGGCTTATGCATACATACACACATATACACATGCACACACACATACACTCATATATATGTAAATATACACACATACACATACACACACATACACACACAAACACACACGCACATACACACATACACACACATACACACATCTATAATATATATGTGGAACAACATGAAACTATTCTCAAATGAAGATGTATATATGTATGTATGTTTGTATGTATGTATGTATGTATGTATGTATGTATGTATGTATGTATGTATGTATGTATGTATGTATGTATGTATGTATGTATGTATGTATGCATACATGTATGCATGTATGTATGTATGTATTTGGACCTCATGTTCATGTTGTTCCAATCATTAGACACATAGGTTGCTGTTTTTTTTTTTGTTGTTTCTTTTAAAACAAATCATACATAGCTGATATTTTTAAATTGCTATGACCGCGGAATGTTGAAGACATCTACCTCTTTTTTTGCAAGCTATCTTTTGTTTTCATATATGGCCTTAAGCTTAGTGTCAACAATTGAAACAATATATTAAAAGAAATGAATCGATTCAGAGAATTCCAGTAAGAAGAACATTTGTCTTAAACCACAAACACGTTAAAAAGCTAATCTCAAATAGTCTGGATGTACATGATCATATTATGTACACATTATGCCCACTATGAAAACGACGTCAAATGGACAACGTTCTTTTGCATACAAGGGCCCAGCAAAGTGGAATGATTTGCACATTGCAATTAGACACAAAGACACTGTGGTCCCTTTCAAGATTAGGCGCTATACAAAGTCCTCATTATCATATTATTATAATGCACAAATACATTGGTCCTGATTGCATTTTTTTTTACGGGGAGCTTATATAAAATAATGCACACATCTCTTGGTCCTGACTGCATTGTATATGTGGGTTATAATAAACAAAGCACGTATCTTTTGGTCCTGATTGCTTTTTATATGTGAGATTTATTAAATAATGCACATATACCTTGGTCCTGAATGCATCGTATATGTGTTTTATATTAAACAAGGTACATATGCATGCATTAGTCCTGACTGCATTGTTTATGTGGGCTATATTAAAGAATGCACATATCCCTTGGCCCTTGGTCCTGGCTGCTTTTTATATGTGAAATATATTAAAGAATGCACATATCCCTTGGTCCTTGTTGCTTTGATTATGTGGGCTGTTTTGAATAATGCACATATCCTTTGGTCCTGATTGCATTGTACATAACGCCAGTCTTGACAGTGCTGTTAAGTCTGATGATGCATTGCTAGTGGATACATAAGAATGTGTGGACTTAGACTCTAGACAGACAAAATAATACGGTGATATTTTACTGAGAACACAAATGGATAGGGAAACGTATATGAATCTAGGACAATTCAGCTACAAATATAGATCATTTGCGTCTTGAACAAATATTTTTTACACACACTGACACAATATATTCACCTACCGATATCATTTTGAAATCTAATCTTCGATTTCCATGAAATTTATTGACGGAGATATTCACAAGAACTATTATCAATTTGACGCGTTTTTGCACCGTTCGTTCACGTTATCAAGCACGATTGCCTTGTTAACAAAATTTCTAGTACTTTATCAGTTCAATTAGACTCAACAAAGTCAGTCTACAAATACAGTCTAGTTGTCATGCCATCGTATGATTTACACAGGAAAAGTAATTGTTTGCAGGTGTTATTGAAAAGTATATAGGTATGTGATATTTTGTATACTTGTTAACCTTTAACCCCGTGTATTGGAATATCGCTCAAACTGCACTTTATTTTTCAGTAATTTCCATTACAAATCGACACGGAATTGTACATTAATATATCAACTTGTACTGCTTTATTATGCATACTTGCTTGTGTCTGTAATGTGCTATGGTACGTTTAAATGATTGTGTACATATTTATAGTGTACAATGGTATATCTGACTGAAGCGTCTGTGGTACTTTCCTTGATAAATATAATTTACGGTAGTACTTGTCTAGCTATGTATAATATTAAGTGATACTTGTCTTGCTATGTGACATATACAGTGGTATTTTTCTTGCTGTGCATAATATTAGAACTTGTCTTGCTATGTGACATATATAGTAAAACTTGTCTTAATGTGCATAATATTGGAACTTGTCTTACTATGTGCTGTATACATTGGTATTTGTCTTGCTATGAATAGTATCAAGTAATACTTGTCTTGGTTGGGGTAATATACAGTGTTACTTATCTTGTTATGTACTCTATACAGTGGTACTCATTTTGCTATCTATAATATACCGTAGTACTTGATATGCATAATATACAGTGGTCTTGTCTTTCTATGTACTTATGTAGTAGTACTTTTATAGCTATGTATAAATTACAGTGGTACTTGTCATGTCTTGTTATATATAATATCCAGTATTAGTTGTCTTGCTATGTAATGTATACAGTAGTATTTGTATTGCTATGTCTTGCTATCTACTATATACAGTACTACTTGACTTGCTATCTACTATATACAGTACTACCTGTCTTGCCATCAACTATACACAGTGCTACCTGTCTTGCTATTTTCTATATACAGTACTATCTGTCATGCCATCTACTATATACAGGACTACCTGTCATGCTATATACTATATACAGTACTACCTGTCTTGCCATCAACTATATATAGTGCTACCTGTCTTGCTATCTACTATATACAGTGCTACCTGTCTTGCTATATACTATATACAGTACTACCTGTGTTCCTATCTACTATATACAGTACTAATTGTCTTTCTATCCACTATATACAGTACTACTTGTCTTGCTATCTACTATATACAGTACTACTTGTCTTGCTATCTACTATATACAGTACTACCTGTCTTGCTATATACTATATACAGTACTACCTGTCATGCTATCTACTATATACAGTACTACCTGTCATGCTATCTAATATATACAGTACTACTTGTCTTGCTATCTACTATATACAATACTACCTGTCTTGCTATCTGCTGTATACAGCACTGCTTGTCTTGCTATCTACTATATACAGTACTATGTGTCTTGCTATCTACTATATACAGTAATACCTGTCTTGCTATCTACTATATACAGTACTACCTGTCTTGCTATCTACTATATACAGTACTATTTGTCTTGCTATCTACTATATACAGTAATAACTGTCTTGCTATCTAATATATACAAATTACTAAATGTCTTGCTATATTATATATAAAGAAATACCTGTCTTGGTATCTACTATATACAGTACTACCTGTCTTGCTATCTACTATATACAGTACTATTTGTCTTGCTATCTACTATATACAGTACTATTTGTCTTGCTATCTACTATATACAGTACTACTTGTTTTGCTATCTACTATATACAGTACTATTTATCTTGCTATCTACTATATACAGTACTACCTGTCTTGCTTTCTAATATATACAGTTCTATTTGTCTTGCTATCTACTATATACAGTACTACCTGTCTTGCTATCTACTATATACAGTACTACCTGTCTTGATATCTACTATATACAGTACAACCTGTCTTGCTATCTACTATATACAGTAATAACTGTCTTGCTATCTACTATATACAGTACTACCTGTCTTGCTATCTACTATATACAGTAATAACTGTCTTGCTATCTACTATATACAGTAATAACTGTCTTGATATCTACTATATACAGTACTACCTGTCTTGCTATCTACTATATACAGTAATAACTGTCTTGCTATCTACTATATACAAATTACTAAATGTCTTGCTATATTATATATAAAGAAATACCTGTCTTGCTATCTACTATATACAGTTCTATTTGTCTTGCTATCTACTATATACAGTACTATTTGTCTTGCTATCTACTATATACAGTTCTATTTGTCTTGCTATCTACTATATACAGTACTATTTGTCTTGCTATCTACTATATACAGTACTACTTGTTTTGCTATCTACTATATACAGTACTATTTATCTTGCTATCTACTATATACAGTACTACCTGTCTTGCTATCTACTATATACAGTACTATTTGTCTTGCTATCTACTATATACAGTACTATTTGTCTTGCTATCTACTATATACATTACTACTTGTCTTGCTATCTACTATATACATTACTCTTTGTCTTGCTATCTACTATATACAGTAATAACTGTCTTGCTATCTACTATATACAAATTACTACCTGTCTTGCTATATTATGTATAAAGAAATACCTGTCTTGCTATCTACTATATACAGTACTACCTGTCTTGCTATCTACTATATACAGTACTACCTGTCTTGCTATCTACTATATACAGTACTATTTATCTTGCTATCTACTATATACAGTACTATTTGTCTTGCAATCTACTATATACAGTACTAATTGTCTTGCTATCTACTATATACAGTACTAATTTTCCTGCTATCCACTATATACAGTACTACCTGTCTTGCTATCTACTATATACAGTACTATTTGTCTTGCTATCTACTATATACAGTACTATTTGTCTTGCTATCTACTATATACAGTAATAACTGTCTTGCTATCTACTATATACAAATTACTACCTGTCTTGCTATATTATATATAAAGAAATACCTGTCTTGCTATCTACTATATACTGTACTACCTGTCTTGCTATCTACTATATACAGTTCTACCTGTCTTGCTATCTACTATATACAGTACTATTTGTCTTGCTATCTACTATGTACAGTACTATTTGTCTTGCAATCTACTATATACAGTACTATTTGTCTTGCTATCTACTATATACAGTACTAATTTTCCTGCTATCCACTATATACAGTACTACTTGTTTTGCTGTGTACTATATACAGTACTACCTGTCTTGCTATCTACTATATACAGTACTACCTGTCATACTATCTACTGTATCTAGTACTACCTGTCTTGCTATCTACTATATAAAATACTACTTGTATTTGCTATCTAATATATACTGTACTACTTGTTTTGCTATCTACTATATACAAATTACTATCTGTCTTGCTATCTACTATATACAGTACTACATGTCTTGCTATCAACTATATACATATTACTAGCTGTCTTGCTATATTATATATACAGAACTACCTGTCTTGCTATGTATTATATACAGTACTACTAGTTTTGCTATCTACTATATACAAAGCACTACATGTATTGCTATCTACTATATATAGTACTAATTTTCCTGCTATCCACTATATACAGTACTACTTGTCTTGTTATCTACTATATACAGTACTACTTGTCTTGCTATCTACTATATACAGTACTACCTGTCTTGATATCTACTATATACAGTACAACCTGTAATGCTATATACTATATACAGTACTATCTGTCTTGCTATCTACTATATACAGTACTACCTATCTTGCTATCTACTATATACAGTACTACCTTTCTTGCTATCTACTATATACAGTACTATTTATCTTGCTATCTAATATATACAGTACTACCTGTCTTGATATCTACTATATACAGTACAACCTGTAATGCTATATACTATATACAGTACTATCTGTCTTGCTATCTACTATATACAGTACTACCTGTCTTGCTATCTACTATATACAGTACTACCTTTCTTGCTATCTACTATATACAGTACTATTTATCTTGCTATCTAATATATACAGTACTACCTGTCTTGCTATCTACTATATACAGTACTACCTGTCTTGCTATCTACTATATATACTACCACTTGTCTTGCTATCTACTATATACAGTACTACCTGTCTTGCTATCTACTATATACAGTACCACCTGTCTTGCTATCTACTATATACAGTACTATATGTCTTGCTATCTACTATATACAGTACTACCTGTCTTGCTATCTACTATATACAGTACTACCTGTCTTGCTATCTGCTATATACAGTACTACCTGTCTTGCTATCTACTATATACAGTACTACCTGTCTTGATATCTACTATATACAGTACAACCTGTAATGCTATATACTATATACAGTACTATCTGTCTTGCTATCTACTATATACAGTACTACCTGTCTTGCTATCTACTATATACAGTACTACCTTTCTTGCTATCTACTATATACAGTACTACCTGTCTTGCTATCTACCATATACAGTACTACCTGTCTTGCTATCTACTATATACAGTACTACCTGTCTTGCTATCTAATATATACAGTACTACCTGTCTTGCTATCTACTATATACAGTACTACCTGTCTTGCTATCTACTATATATAGTACCACTTGTCTTGCTATCTACTATATACAGTACTACCTGTCTTGCTATCTACTATATACAGTACCACCTGTCTTGCTATCTACTATATACAGTACTATTTCTTGCTATCTACTATATACAGTACTACCTGTCTTGCTATCTACTATATACTGTACTACCTGTCTTGCTATCTGCTATATACAGTACTACCTGTCTTGCTATCTACTATATACAGTACTACCTGTCTTGCTATCTACTATATACAGTACTACCTGTCTTTCTATATACTATATACAATACTACTTGTCTTGCTATCTACTATAAACAAATTACTACCTGTCTTCCTATCTACAATATACAGTACTATTTGTCTTGATATCTACTCTACACAGTACTACTTGTCTTGCTATCTACTATATACAGTTCTAGTTGTCTTGCTATCTAATATATACTGTACTACTTGTCCTGCTGTCTACAATATACAGATTACTACCTATGTTGCTATATACTGGATACGGTACTACCTGTCTTGCTATGTGGTATATTCAGTACTACTTGTCTTGCTCTCTACTATATACAGTACTTCTCGTCTTACTATCTACTATATACAGTACTACTTGTCTTGCTATCTACTATATACAGTACTTCTTGTCTTACTATCTACTATATACAGTACTACTTGTCTTGCTATCTACTATATACAGTACTACCTGTAATGCTATCTACTATATACAGTACTACCTGTCTTGTTATCTACTATATACAGTACTACTTGTCCTGCTATCTACTTTATACAGTACTACTTGTCTTGCAATCTACTATATACAGTAATACGTGTCATTCTATATACTATATACAGTTCTACTTGTCTTGCTATCTACTATATACAGTACTACATAACAAGTGCTGCATACAGCAGTACTTGTCTTATTCTATACCGTATACAGTAGTAATTGTCTTGCTATGTACTGTATACAGTGGTAATTGTCTTGCTATGTACTGTGAAGTAGTTGGCATATGTTTAAAGTTTGGGATTGGATATATTTGACAAACCAAGCCCCTTCAATGTTGAGTTTAATGTTATTTATGTACATGCGCTGATTTTAGATGCAAATTTCTTGTCTTTGCCTGAATTGTAATAAGTTGAACAATAACTATATATGTCTAAAATATATGTTGACAGCAAACAAAATATTTCTACTTCCTTGCTAAGCATATTTGTTAAATTAAACAATAACTCCTTTACTGCCAGATATAACGTCTATTTTTAAAAGGTGGTATGGACATCTTTATCATATAATTTTTTTTAGTATACATTTTATTTGAGTTATTTGGGTGAATGTCAATATTCTTATCGATTGCATTCTAACGCTATTTAATGCACTTTAAATGTGAGGTCACGTTGCGTGTGTAGAGTACATGTATAAAGCGAACAACACGTTTTGTTTTCCATTCATAAGTCAAGGTCGATTGCCAAGTTCACGTCAGCATCTAAATAGGTTACGAATGCTGAATGCAGGTCATAATGTCATCTCATGATCTTTATAAGTGTTCGAGAGATGTCATAACCATTCTAGCTGCTGGCTTGCCAAATTATAAAAAGGTCAATTGTTAACTGTTAATGTATATTAAATAATTTAAATGTTTGCAAATTATATTCTTGTGAATTCAATTTGCTTATCTGCCATGTATATCGTGATTATAAATAGGAATTAAATACGCAAGTTTCTTCATTTAAGTTATACAGTCTTGTGAGAGTACGATGGGATCTAGGCTTATTTATAACTTTATATTTAAATTGTTGATCTGAAACCATTTATTTTAAACAAATAGTGCATTACTGGATTATTGTGAACGTCATTCAAGGATTTGGATATTTATATAATTTCTTTGTACAACTGTGAAACATTCAAGGGAGTTTGATTAATAATAATGTCGTTGGACTAACATTAAACTTTCAAGGACATTAAAAATTAAGGGACTTGGATTAATAAAATGTCGTTGGATTAACGTGAAACATCCAAGGGACTTTAATAATAATGTCGTTGGACTAACGTGAAACATTGAAGGGACTTTAATAATAATGTCGTTGGACTAACGTGAAACATTCAAGGGATTTTGATTGATGATAATGTCGTTGGACTAACGTGAAACATTCAAGGGACTTTGATTAATAATAATGTCGTTGAACTAACGTGAAACATTCAAGGGACTTTGTTTAATAATAATGTCGTTGGACTAACGTGAAACATACAAGGGACTTTAATAATAATGTCGTTGCACTAACGTGAAACATTCAAGGGACTTTGATTAATAATAATGTCTTTGGACTAACGTGAAATATTCAAGGAACTTTGATTCATAATAATGACGATGGACTAACGTGAAACATCCAAGGGACTTTGATTAATAATAATGTCGTTGGACTAATGTGAAGCATTCAAGTGACTTTGATTAATAATAATGTCATTCGACTAACGTGAAACATTCAAGGACATTAAACATTAATGGACTTTGATAATAATAATGTCGTTGGACTAACGTGAAACATCCAAGGGACTTTAATAATAATGTCGTTGGACTAACGTGAAACATCCAAGGGACTTTAATAATAATGTCGTTGGACTAACGTGAAACATTCAAGGGATTTTGATTGATGATAATGTCGTTGGATTAACGTGAAACATTCAAGGGACTTTGATTAATAATAATGTTGTTGGACTAACGTGAAACATTCAAGGGACTTTGTTTAATAATAATGTCGTTGGACTAACGTGAAACATTCAAGGGATTTTGATTGATAATAACGTCGTTGGATCAACGTGAAAAATTCAAGGGACTTTGTTTAATAATAATGTCGTTGGACTAACGTGAAACATCCAAGGGACTTTAATAATAATGTCGTTGGACTAACGTGAAACATTCAAGGGATTCTGATTGATAATAATGTCGTTGGACTAACGTGAAACATTCAAGGACTTGAAGGGACTTTGATTAATAATAATGTTGTTGGACTAACGTGAAACATTCAAGGGACTTTGTTTAATAATAATGTCGTTGGACTAACGTGAAACATACAAGGGACTTTAATAATAATGTCGTTGGACTAACGTGAAACATTCAAGGGATTTTGATTGATTATAATGTCGTTGGACTAACGTGAAACATTGAAGGGACTTTGGTTAATAATAATGTCGTTGGACTAACGTGAAACATTGAAGGGACTTTAATAATAATGTCGTTGGATTAACGTGAAACATCCAACGGACTTTAATAATAATGTCGTTGGACTAGCGTGAAACATTCAAGGGATTTTGATTGATTATAATGTCGTTGGACTAACGTGAAACATTGAAGGGATTTTGATTGATAATAATGTCGTTGGATTAACGTGAAACATTGAAGGGACTTTGGTTAATAATAATGTCGTTGGACTAACGTGAAACATTCAAGGACATTAATGACATTCAGCTTCTTTGGATTTTCTTTGAAGTAAAAACATTTGGAGTTTTCAGTCTTGCTAGCACAATCATATTAGAACCTTCATTCGAAATACTTTTGGAGTGTGTTCGGATTACTATGAAACTGATACTACATTTAGAAATTTCTAGGATTTAATACAATAGTGAGGTTTCTTTTATTCTTTCACTTTGTTTGACTTTTATATATTCGGTAAACAACTTTCTATTTTGGATTTTAGAATGCTTGTTGGGTTTTACCATTTCATGTTATGCAGTTTAACCCTCTAGGAGGGAATAAAGGAATGACGTGTTTTTCACGACATATCATCCGATAAAAAAGTATATTTTGCCTAGCCATGTATGTTCTCTCAATCCATTATTGCAATAATGGAACGTTTTGGAGTGATTGTTCTGGTGCATCGTTTTACCTCCAAGTTATTTGGGTAAGAATAGCTGTTCTCCGATTGTCTTTGACCATGCTTAATATTTCAGCGGAACTAACAAAATGTGCTGTAAAATATTCCAGAACAGACGCGAATTTATTGACCTATCGCCACTTGTCAATCATGCTTATCAATTAACCAATCAGCGAACGTAAATTTGACACACATTCAAGCCTTGCTTTCGTCCGCCATTTTCCTCAGACAATCTGCTTGTGGCAATAATGAATTGAGTATGAAAAGTATGTACAAATTTTTCAATTAGTTAATTTCTACATCAAAAAGGGTGAAAAGAAGTCAGTGGGAGCCTCGTAATTCTGACAGTCGATACTAAGATTGTCTAAATGGAGGAATTAGATTTATCATTTTCCCGAAGCATAGATAAAACTTAGATTGATACAGACTTTTTTTATGTCAGCTGAATATGGAAACAATTGATGGCAATTACAACATGTTTGTTTGCATAAAAGTATGTACAAAGTACTTCTCGTCGACGGCTTGAGGAAGAAAAAAGAAATTGAAATTGAAAAATATATGTAACAATAATCGCTTTTAGAATTTGGGTGGAGAACTTCTTAACCTGTGGGTTAGATTTATATTATTTTTCTTGTATAGGATGGACTGAACTTCATACTGCATTATTTTAAAGTATGAAAATTTACATTTTAATGTTTGATTGTCTAAAAAAAAATACTTTATCGTCTCGATCTTTCAAACACTTAGGTGACTCTTGCTTTCTCATTGGGATATAAACATGTAATAATAAGAAATACCAAAACAATGGTTTCAGATAAATATCGTCTGATATATTAAGCATGCATTTACATATTTACATCAACATACATCAATGATCAAAATTCCGTCTGACAAACACAGTATAACCTTAAAATTATTATGTACAACA
Source organism: Unio delphinus (assembly GCA_029339505.1). Lineage (NCBI taxonomy): Eukaryota > Metazoa > Mollusca > Bivalvia > Unionida > Unionidae > Unio > Unio delphinus. Next base: position 12,325,298 of record JAQISU010000071.1, on the reverse strand, counting down.
GTATACTTCTAAACATTAATCATTTAAGATTTCGTTATTAACATTTAATTAATTAACTTTTAAGGCAGCATATACATAAGCCAGATAAAATAAAAAGGATACGATTATTTACTAAATACATTAGAATCATTTTGCAGCGACTTTCAGTTTTCATGATTAAGTTCTCGGGCAGCTTTGCAATTGATTTTTATTATTTACTGAAATCAAACACTTAGGTTATTACTATACGAATTTGAACCACAAACATAAATATTGTCTAATGCAGTATAATTTATTTAACTTTATAATACTGCATGTTTGTCGGAGGTTAACAGGTTGCCATGCCACGTGATTGGTAGGCGGAGCGATCTATCATCTGGCGTAAGGTCAATCGACATGAAGTTGGTACCGAATTCCTTATTCCTTATTTCCGATTGAATAAGGAATAAGGAACAAGCTTTTTTATTCCCAATTCAACTATTTCTACATACATTTGGTTACTTATTCCCTGTTCACATCCAGTTGGGTATTCATTCTTTTTTCACAGTTCCATACGTAATTGGTTATAATTTACTTATTGAAGATTAAAAGCCCTTCAAGGTATACATTTGTGTTATTCTAACCCAGTTTGAGAAATAAGAGTGTTCTTTGCTGAGACAAATCACGGATTGTGTGGTGAAAGGGGTTAGGTTATTGGTGGGTATACATAATTAGTAATTTGAGATTGGATTAATTAGTTGTGTTAGATGATTGGGTCGTGTCTTTTGGTGCATGGCGCGAGATATTATTTATATTTGAAAAACTTAGTAATGGCGCAACACGTGAAACCAAAAAAAACCCCATACAAGTATGAAATTGGAGATTTCTCTTTTGTGGTCATAATGTGGTTAGATAGGAATTATTTCAAGTATCTACGGGGTTTGAAGCCTTGAGATGTCATAGAATGTTATCTTGAAGTCCTTGGAGCTGGTTAAACAAGCATATTGGTGTGTGTATGAATCAAATCTAATACTTAATGCGAATTAAACCTAATTACCTAAATGATATTGATGGACAATTTTTATTCAGTAATCTCTTCCAACATAAGCCAAAGTCACTAAAACAATTTGTTTAACCGATTTCCAGAGACCAGGGTTGTATAAAAGGAGGGGTACAACATATGCGGCATGTCGCATGTCTCCACGAAATTTGTAAGGACTTCCTTTGTATATCATGTTGACACACACACACACACACACACACACACACACACACACACACACACTCTCTCTCTCTCTCTCTCTCTCTCTCTCTCTCTCTCTCTCTCTCTCTCTCTTCTCTCTCTCTCTCTCTCTCTCTCTCTCTCTCTCCTCTCTCTCTCTCTCTCTCTCTCTCTCTCTCTCTCTCTCTCTCTCTCGTAATAATAATAACAATAGAAATTAAGGACCATATAATGTGGCCAATTGTTTACCATATAATGAAACTGTGTGTATTTTAACTTAACTTAAGAGCGCTGTATATTGACCAGTAGGAACATATTTATTCCAAAGCAATTATGTATGTATGTATGTATGTATGTATGTATGTATGTATGTATGTATGTATGTATGTATGTATGTATGTATGTATGTATGTATGTGTGTGTGTGTGTGTGTGTGTGTGTGTGTGTGTGTGTGTGTGTGTGTGTGTGTGTTTGTGTGAATCGACATTCTGTATTATTTGGAGAACTTTAATTTCCTACGTTGAATCGATTGGGATACTACTGGGGTTGTCCAAAGTGAGCGTACATCTCAAAATCCATTGTAGATTGAGCACATCCGGGTGTCAAATGTCAGGTCTTTGTTGTATGTATGTATGTATGTATGTATGTATGTATGTATGTATGTATGTATGTATGTATGTATCTGATTGTAGACATTATGTATTATTTGGAAAAACTCTTTGTAATTGCCTACGTTGAACTGGTTGAGATAGTACTGGGGTTGTCGTTGGCTTAGGGCCATTTTTCAGTATATTATAGTCTATACATTGCGCACATTTGTTTAGTGAAGAAAGAACCCAGGAAACCCACGGGAAGAACCACCGATTCCAGCTTCTAGTATAACGGTACCAGTTGCGCAAGTCCATGTGGGTGGAGCTTAAGGTGTAGGGAACCTTGCATTCAGAAATAAACAACAACACTAGTTATGATTGGTGGATTATGTAAGAGCTGTACTTTCTATTAGGCTTAAAGAAAAAGTTTAGCCTCTTGGCAACATGTGAATTTATGCTAATTCCTATATGTTCATATTTGGTATTTTTTAAAATCATTTTTTGAAAATGTGATACACATTACTAAAAATACTTATGTTGTGACTAGATAACTCATAAACCTGTCTAGTTCCAGCAGAGTTATCTCTCTTAAATGCATTGCAGTACCTGGTTCTGTCATTGTCAAATTGACAATCTAACATTGTTCTCTATGACAGTGTGTGACATGCATGCTGAAGTAGGATAGACAGTATATTTATTTCACAAAACATTAGCATTGAGGTCTATGGAAAAACATTTGGTACCGTGATACCTACTGTCAATCTCTTTCTCTCGTTGGTCAAGCCCGATATTCAAACCTACGTGGACATATACCAGATGGACAGATGTGAGATAACAGATGGACAGATGTGATATGTATACGCCTCCTGTAGTAACAAAAACATTCTTCTGGGCCGTTCTGACAATCTAATTTTGGAAACAATTTCGTCAGTCACAGCAGAATACAACAAGGGTTTCTTATTTTAAAAATTAGTTCCTAGAGCCTGGATACCATGACGAGACGACCTGACTGAGACAAACAGCTTAAAATAAGAAATTAGTAATCCTAATGTCGCTTTCTATTCGAGCTTGATTGTCAATTCTTAGGCCTGAGAGAGAGAGAGAGAGAGGAGAGAGAGAGAGAGAGAGAGAGAGAGAGAGAGAGAGAGAGAGAGAGAGAGAGAGAGAGAGAGAGAGAGAGAGATTATTACTTACTATTGAGAATTATATATCTTTGTATGAATAGCTTTTAGACGTCATAGATAATTTTCTTTTCTCGGGAAGATAAAACTACAAAGGGGACTGAAGCCATATTTGTTATATTATTAATTCCATGCCTTCTTTATATTACTACTACTACTACTACTACTACTACTATTATTATTATTATTATTATTATTATTATTATTATTATTATTATTATTATTATTATTATTGGCTTTACAACATCACAGACTAAAGGGAAATTTTTAAATGTTTAGGATTTTTCTTTCGTAAAGTCATGACTTGAATAAAGAGAACATGACAATCCAAGAATTCAAAACATCTGAAAGTGTACAAAAATCTTAAAGTACCCTTATTTAAAGCGTTTTCATGAAAAGAAAAAAAAAGAAATATGTCAGTTATATTGTAATACAATAGATTCAGGATCACATCGTCAATTTATTCTTCATCGGATTTGCAATTATGCTGGAATTAATTTCAGTAGCATCAAGGGTATTTCCTGAAACATCAGAAATTGGGTTAAATTGTTTAGCTCTCAAGCTGATGGTAAATTTCAATTTTGGATTCTTGTCCGAACGCGATGCCAAGGGCAAACAAAATATAACTGATGTAGTTTTAAGATAATTTATCTTACAATGATCTAGTGAAAAGGATGGTAGAGATATTATATGTGAATTGTGAATAAAATATAACATATACGTCGGACTCGTTCATGGGAAACATTACTTAAATGAAGAGCACGTTCACAAAGTAAAATATATAAAAATCTACAAACATTCTGTATACTAAATAATTTGTTATTAGAATATTTTTGTTATCCGAATAACATGTTGAATACCATTACTGTAACGGAATGAATAGAAAGCTTTTCTTAAAAATCTCATCAATTATTAAAAATGCTTCAACAGTGCTGAACGCGGCCATTATTACTAAAAAAGTATACAATCTGTATATAATCCATTTGGTTTCAGTCTTGTTACGAAGAGCATTTCCCAGCATAAGTTGTTATCTATGTGTTTTATTGTACCGCAAAGAAGAAATATATTATTATTAAAGACCTCCTTACAACGATCCTGAAAGTGCAGGTGCTTGCACAAAATATTACTCGATTGTGGGGACAAGATGAAATCAGTATATCGATGTGAAAGAATAGTAAACCGAACAATTGAATTACACATCACGCAAGCAATCTAGAAAAGAGATTTCCATACACACAACATTGCTAACATGCAAGCTTACATAACAATATAACAATTTATATAAATATTTCTTGATGCATCCGAAAAGAGGAAGGGATATGATGATTTGTTGTAATGGTTACGAGAGAGAAAAAAACCCTGATAGCGTTAAATAACTGACAAAGGCAAAATACATGTAAGGCAGTACAAATAAACCTGAAATCTTCCACTTTACAAACATATAACCAGTTTAGAGAGTGTAACTAATGTGGACAAAAAAAGCAGCAATTCTGTATAACATTGATGTTGAAAAACATTCATATCCTGTGAATTTTCAGAAATCACAAAAACCAGAGAAAAATAAGCAACTACTTCAAACATTAAGAGTAAAGCAACAATATGGTTCACATAAGAAACACGAAGAGGCAGCTTAAAACTTGGCAATATCCATCATTGATAAAGAAAGATACCAGAGAGGACACTACACTACATTTCTAAAATTCTAAAAGACAAACTTAATGCGAAGAGCTACAAACTGGTCAAAGTGATCTTGAAGAGCTTGAAAGTAATGATAATTACAAAGACGTTGATATAATCACTAGAACAATTAGACTTCTTTCAAATTTCGTTACAGGAATGCATAACGGTGAATCATACATGTGCTCTATCATCTATTCTTTTTTCCTGGACAAAGTATTTACCGTGTTCAATTGCAGGCATCCATAAAACTTTGAAGCATACAAGATTACCACTAAATTAACCAAAATATGGGAAGAATTTGTAGACATAATGAGGTCAAGACCAGTACACCTTTCATAATAAGGGGGTATAGAGATATTGAGGATTCAGGTTTTCCAAACACTTAGGTGATAAATTGAAGTAAATATAGCTAGTTTGTAAGCCATTTCATTAGAGTAGTATAAGGCCTTTGCTGGATAGATTCCTCGCCGCAATGAACAAAAATTTGTACAGAATAGCAATTATCTCAGTTACCGCGACCAGAGTACACTAACGGTTTTCTTCAAGAGATTAATCGTTTTAGTGAGAATGCGTGAATCTGGCTGTGAAGTTGTACGATGAGTCCACCTTCAGTGATCTGAATCTTACGTCTAAATAATATAACTTATATAACTTCACAATTTTGATTCATAAACATTTGTTCAAAATACCAGTCTATCGTGATGTCGGACATTGCAATAGGTACGAGCACTTTAATTATCTCTTATCAAATTAAAATTCGTCCCAAATGAAAATTAGAAAGGGTTCCGCAAGTTTGGGCACCAATCCCCACGTGTTAGCCGAATAATCCTGAATACCTTTCCGGCTTAAATCATATTTCCAAACAAGGTCTAGAATTTAGTCGTTGAATTAGACATTTATTTGTAGCATACAGTCGACTGGCTATCCAATAATTACATACACACCCATTTCAATATATTGTCACTCCATATTCTCATTTCATAAATCAAGGTAGATGTGTTACTTTAGGTAGTTACAAACCTATACCAAACAGAACAGCGGAAGGTGCTATACCTGGCTCTTCCAGCAGGATACGTTATATCATAACGTCACCTTAACTGGAGAAAGAATATTATCACACAGGGGAAAGATTTATTATGTCTTCCCAACTCAGAATTAAAACCGAGTCAACCATTTGCTACACCCATCTTTTGAATTTCTCGCACCAACCTCCTCCCCTTCTAGACTCGGTGATTGTACTCGAAATGGATGGTACTTATTTGTGAATCGATTAAACGTGAATACATGCATTTATACATAGCAGACGCTGTCTCTCCTTGCGACCTGCTAAATTAACTCTACTCTGACACTGACACAGACTTATGTGTTCATAACTATGTGTGAAGGGGAAAATTGCTGGCGATCTCTTAATTATCCATTAGGTGAGGCCAGAGAACCATTTGTTAGATTTATGGAGACAATCCCGTGTCAAAGGGTGTTCTGTCTAGTACAGTGATGAATTCATTTAGAGTGGGACAGTTGTTACTAGTTAGAACCTTTGTTTATGCAGCAGACTGACTGCTGGGGACATTGTAAGGTTCAATTTTCATGGAAAAGTGTCAAACTTGAGAAAAAGCAGAGATTCGGTTACTTAAAAACGACCAGGTCATGCCGACCCGCCGTAGGCTACTTGGGGAGAAAATGCGGCAAAAGACATTTGATTCTGATTGGTCACGGTTAAATAAGGGGTGTGTTTTCAGACGCAATTTCATAGGATTTAATATTGCTCCATCGAAATCAAAATTAGTCTGAGTTTTTCCTTTAAGAGGGCAAGAAATAGAATTCGCTAGGACTCCAGATGTTATTTGAGAGAAATCCATTCGGTAAGGAAGCATGGTCGAAAGCCGCCAAACCAACCAATGGTTGATTGACACAAAAACACAAAAGTATAGTGTCACAATTCCATGTAATTTGTTGATGCAATTTATATCATGTTTGCTTTAGTTTACAGGTATTGCATGATTTCATTTGACACATTTGTATAATAATGTGCTTTTGAATTATGAATCGTAAGTCTTACCTTAATTCTTAGTGAAGAATGACGTAGTGTTAATTTATATCGTCAAACACTATGCTGAGTTATGAGTAGGAAGTGTTACGTTAATTCTTGAATTTAATATCTTGTTTGCATAATGATTAGGTTCTAAGAATTTAATGCAATACATTAGTTAATATGATTTACGAAACGAAAACAATGTATTGTATCCATTTTATTTTTATTATTCCAAAAGAAAGGTGGTATGTATTCATTAATTTATATTTTGTGTTTAACTGCTACCCATGGGTGTAAATTGTAAACAAGATGTTTAGATAGCGACTTTTGTCCATGATTTTGAATTGCAAACAACTCGTGTACGTAGCTAGTGTTCAAGCGTTCAAGTCCATTCTTGTTTACAGTTGACTAGGTTTATCTGTTGGAAATCGTGGGATTCTGTTTCGTTGTACCTCAAGTGAAAATGTGTATAAATAGGGATTTGATAAACATATATTTCAACCGTGTTGTATATCAATCTGTCAGAATCCATTGGCACGGTTTTCCGTAGTGTCTGAGAATAAGTATTCACTTAAATTATGAGGCAAGTGTGAGACCGCAAATTATAGCTACGGATAATCAAAACATTGATATTCTCATTCGAGGTCATGAATCATTTATTTAAATTATAATTTGGAATTACAAAGTCCTCTCATATATATATATATATATATGTGTGTGTGTGTGTGTGTGTTTGTGTGTGTGTGTGTGTGTGTGTGTGTGTGTGTGTGTGTGTGTGTGCCTCACATAAATAGATACATCGATTACCTATACACTGTATAGATTGTATAGGTGTACGGACAGGTATAACAATTACAGATAATTAAAATGTATACGCAGAAATCGGGAGCCCAAAATATGTTGATGATGAAGCAAACAGAGTCATTGCTATTTTGGGGCAAATGAAAAATATTTCCGGTTGTTTCAGTTGAGTAAAAGCAGGAGAATTTACAAGTATAACATGTACACTGGTAAAATGATAACTTATTGTAGGTAACAAGAATTAAATTGTGTTACGGTGATGATGTGAGGAAGATAATGCAGCACGATTAATGAACAATAATACAAACAGAGAAGATATTTATCAATGTAACACTTATCTAGTGGGAAAAGGTTTGGGTATGATCCCTTATTTCCAAGTCACTACGATAATTTTCCACTGAATCTCGTTTATTAAATACGTGGAAACTGCAATATCAGAGGAAAATATATTTATTCAGAAAAATACAGATTAACATTTACAGCTCAACGAGACCAAATTGTAACATTTATTTCAAAAGGAAGATTTAAAAATGAAAACAAAGCAATACAAGAAAAAGAATTTATTTGATAAATAGGTTTTGGACAAGTAATGACTACATCAATGTCTATGTAAGCAGTTTGTAAATAAATGCAGATGACTAAGGTGAGATCACTCTTATTACACTTTTTGTCATGTGTAGTACAGAAGCATTGCATTAGATGCAAAAATGCCGTTTAGGATATAAATAAACAAATAAGGTGAATATAATGTATAAAATGCATGCTAAGAAATGATACGTTTCAAACAGCGACCATCATCTAACCTCAGATTTGAACGTAATGTCTTACAAATTTCTTATTAAATATTCCAAAAAATATTTTGTCACACTTAGGGTGGCCATAACTCTCTTTTGGTCATCACTGTCCACATTGGACACAATGAGTGCACTGAGATTGTTGGAAGTTGCTGGTAGTCGATAGAGGATCTGGTTCAGTTGTCCAACTAGTTGATCCAAGTGATCCACAAGACGGCGGTCTATTGGTGATCCTTCTAAAGTTAAGGTGGTTGCAACAGCTGCTCTAAGACTGGTTACCGATTGCGTCAGCTGGCGTAATAGTGTAGCTGCATTCATTAGCGAAAATGTCTGAAATGTTTGAAGTTCTACATAGTAATAAAGTATAAGCTAATCCTTTTGACGTAAAATATGTGACATTTTCAGACACATGTTAGTGAGAATACCAATGCATGTGTGTGTGTGTGTGTGTGTGTATGTGTGTGTACGAATGAATTCGATGTTGACAGGGGGCATCCGTGGGTAAGCCGATTTAGTAGAAAGAAGGAGCACCAAATTTCATGACTTCACCATTGTAAACAGAAGGTAACGCCGCCTTATGTCTGATGCGGTAAAATGTTGCACTACTCCACCAAGCATTTACGGTTATTTTGTTTCATTAAGAGCATAATTGACGTAACATTACTTTGTACAAATATGTTTGCCAATTAGTATGTAAATCCGAAACTGTTGTAGTTGTCTTTAGTCCAAGTTTGCCCATGAAAGTATTCCATCGCAACAACTGACCATAAATATTCAACCTAGTTTAATTTTATCTTCTCAGAGCCGCTAAACATTGTCGTACCTGCCTCTCTTCAACCCGTCTCGAATCAATTTGCAAGACATTCGTGAGATTACTGTTGTTATTAGACTAGTCACTGACGGATTGTCAAATGTATAACATCATTATTTTGGAACATTTCTGAAAAAGAACAGAAATATGAGAGACTTATTTGAGTGTAATAAGGGTAGACACCTCTAAATTCTGAACTGTATATCTGTTTAAACGTAAGAAACGATGATGATTTGAGAAAACAATTTATGTCAGATAGCTTTTTGAAATAATCATTTCCTTTCTTTTAAACTTTAGTTAGATTGTAAGAATGGTGACATTTATGAAAAATGGCGGGATATGAGCTCTAATGCAAAGAATGTTCGTTAGATATATTACAATTCATTTATGCCAAGATTTAAAATTCATGTTCCTCGCAAAAACAGTTTGATATCAAATCAGTACGATCGAAAATTCAATCAATCATACAATTACTAAAATTGGAGGTAATCAATGAATTTGTTACGTACCATTTGCTATTTACTCCATGATAATATGACATACGTTATATACATGACCACTAAAACTGTCTAGATAAAGTTTGCGTTTAGTACTAGATATGTAAAATGAAATACCTGGGAAACTGCAGAATCCACTTGAGGAAATATATTAATGAGTTCTCTTTCTGTTATTTCATATCCTTCAGGTAAGGAAGTGCTGACTTGTACCTATAAATAAATAAATAAATAAATAAATAAATAAATAAATAAATAAATAGGAATAAACCTATCGTTAACTTATTTCCTACCCCTACTCTTTCTCGAACCATTAATACTTTAATGATTACATACAAATGGCGACATGAATAACTCTAACAATTCAAGTGTCATCAGTATATCACCAAAGCAGTTTTTACTTTTTAGGTATCCATTAGCTTTCACTGTACGCATCCCTTACCCTTAAGTATAGTTAGATAGTATACTTAAGTATATGCATACGTTAGCCTTAGGTATAGTTATATGTTATATTTTTATATTTAAGCATATGCGTCTATTAGCCTTAAGTATTGGTATCCATTAGCGTAAGTATAGATTATATATATGAATATATATATATGCAATGTATTTATCTATACCGTTCCTTTTTCTTTCTTCGTTTGGAGGGTGTTGTTATATATATATATATATATATATATATATATATATATATATATATATATATATATATATATATATATATATATATATATATATATATATATATATATATATATATATTGTTGACACTTTTGTTCTTAAGAGCGTGTCAGGTGTACATCATGCTAAGTTTGTTACTGTCTTTTTTATGTAACGACTTCCACTTTATTTCTTTACATATCTTCATATGTGTGTGTGTGTGTGTGTGTGTGTGTGTGTGTGTGTGTGTGTGTAATTAATTACGCACCATGCAAGGAAATATTGAGGTATTTGACTTTGTTTACTTACATATTCATGAAACAAATCCTCCACTTGGTATATGGCACTATTTATTTGATTTCGTAGAATATTTCCCACATTCGTGTCTCTTCGATATAAAACTTGGCTGGTCATCGGAAAGACATTTCTTTCGTTCGTGATACCTTTTTGAAAAGCGTTCTTTTCTAGAACTGGAGCAGACTGATAGAGACCAATGTAAGAAACTATGCTAAAAATACCTTCATGGAAAAGAGAAGAAAAAAAAAACAATAGAATTAAAAATAAGATATGAAAAATACTGAAGCATGGAGAGGCATAATAAAAATAATAATTGTAATCATCATCATTGTTTTGTGTTGTTATTATTAAACCATTTTAATCTGCATTTATAATGTTTTCCCAGGAAAAACTCTATCTGGATGTCTTTGAAATTGATGGATTCCTTAATGGTGTTATTAGAATGTATATGTTCCACAGTCAGTAATTATTCTGAGTGAAACTGATCAAGAATATTCTTAAATGATCACAATGAATTAAAATAACCCTCAATATAGGAACAGCCAAATCAAGCGCATTTTGTTCCCAAAGGTTAAATGGAATAAATGTGGATCTTATTCGATTATTAGGGCATGCTGGCTTCCATTCTTACCAATTAAAATCAGAGGTCTCATATTTGGGGGGTTTCTTGTTATGTTCTAAACTTTGTTTTATAATTCAAGCTGAATGAATGTTTCAATTGTCTTAAACGATGTAAACCTATCTAGTCTTTTTTTAAACTGGGTTGAGAGGAATGAACTTCGCATATATACCCTCCTTATACGGGATTCACAAAAATTCTAAAATTAAAGAATTATCAAAGATTACAATGATATACTTGTACAGTTTGCTAAAGATGATTAAACAAAATAATGTGAGGCGGAGCTACATCAGTTGATTGCTAGTTATCAACAAGACGTTATCGACAGTGGTGAGACACAATAAATTCCCTTTGGATATAAGATGACTATAGACTGAGTAATGTCATTTGATATGCGAGATTTCCCATTTACACAGATTTATCTATTCTGTGCGACCTTTTTCTCGTTTCTTTTACCATCAGCTTATCAATAACACCGGAACATTGTCGTACATATATACTAAAATGAAAGAGAATTCAGCCGCATAAGGTCTAATAATTCCTAATTGATTTCAACATCAGAAGCTGGGTTTTAAATCACTGTGGACTTTCCTTTTCTGTCATGTGATTATCCACGTAGCATTTTGTTTTTCTCACTTGCCAAAATGTTTAATACATAACTAAAAAATCGCGGAATAAGTTTTTATTTTACAAGCCCATTAAATACAAGAAATGGTTCAACTAATAAAACTATGATACTACTACAACTAATAATAATGATAATAACAATAATAATAATAATAATAATAATAATAATAATAATAATAATAATAATAATAATAATAATAGAAGACTAATATAATTGAAAATTTGTTAACTTTTTGTCTTGGGAACCCTGGCAAGAACAAACAAGTAGATATGATACGCTGTGGTATTCATTTTAATACATCTAAGATTGTTTTCATAAATATAAGTTTCAGCATCAGTAAATTATTTAAACATTCTTAATTGAAGGTATAATAAAATGGCAATCAACAATAAGTTACAAGGGTTACAATAATAGATTGTAATGATACAGTTATGTCTGATTATAGTATTTTATGATCCGATTAATTTATATATTATATTTTTTTTAAATTTATATATATATATATATATATATATATATATATATATATATATATATATTACAAGTGAATACATTTGATCCAAAATATAGCATGATGCTTGTATGTATGTATGTATGTATGTATGTATGTATGTATGTATGTATGTATGTATGTATGTATGTATGTATGTATGTATGTATGTATGTATGTATGTATGTATGTATTGTTACACGCACAGGGGTATTCACTTGACCGAGCGGTGTCAAAACCCTGGCGCGAGTCACGCTGGAAGTCATAAGTTTTCCCCAAATTTCCAAAGACTTCCATACAACTTGAGTTGTAAAATGGAAAGAAAGACGTGTCTGCTATAACTAATAATCTTTGCTCTAATCAATTGGCGACCCAGAGGAGACAACTTGCCCAAACGTCCATTAACTGCACCTTTGCATGGTTTTTATTCATTATCATCCGTTTTCCGTACCGATAGCTTGTCATGCCATAGAAATTACACCAGTATTCCCTTACTAACTGGGAAATATTTAACTGCGCGACCCTAGGCCAGTCAATCTACAGAATTTCCGGCGTATCACGCTCATATACATACGCCCATTTTCCACTATGGCCACATAAACGGCACCTACCAAGTTCCAACATATTGATTCCATTCTATAATTTACTGATTTCCAACCATAAATGCTGCCTTTTCAATCACAATACTTGTATACACCGCTGAATTTTAATATGGACTATGTTACTGAAAGGGACAGTCATTCGGCTTGTGCCTAAAATCACTACTAACGAACCCAGCATGGTTCAAATTCACTAACACTCCTCTCTGTGATGTTTGCTCCTACTAACTGGCTAACTATTTCGGGCTAGCAACTCCAAATTTATTACAGTATGTATGTATGTATGTATGTATGTATGTATGTATGTATGTATGTATGTATGTATGTATGTATGTATGTATGTATGTATGTATGTATGTATGTGTGTGTGTGTCGCTTTATATTATGGAAGTCATACAGGTTTGAATGTGTGTGTGTGTGTTCTATGACATCTATCTATCTATCTAATATTTATTTATCTGTCTGTCTATCTGTCTGTCTATCTTAAAGCTTTGTACGACTTTTTCAACGGATATTCTTTGAACGTACAACGATACAGGTGTGAATGTGTGTGTGTGTGTGTGTGTGTGTGTGTGTGTGTGTGTGTGTGTGTTCTATGATATCTATCTATCTATCTATCTATCTATCTATCTATCTATCTGTCTGTCTATCTGTCTATTTAATAGCTTTGTACGACTTTTTCAACGTGTATTCTCTGAACGTACAGCAATACGTGCCATAGTATACAGTAATTTATATTCGGAAATTAACACTCAATATTTGCCGGCAGGTGCCTGACACTTTTTGTTTTATTTCCGTCTGTCAATAGCTGGAAAAATATATGTCTCTTACTGAGGGCAAATAACACTGTATTTCTTCCATTATAGGGTTTGGAAAGATAAAACTTATCTTGAGACAGAAGAAAATGAAAATATGTAACCGCAAATGAAAATAACAAACCCCCACCCCCAAGAAAACAACAAACAAACTAATGTCCAGCACTTATAGTTGATAGCAGATTAGATAGTTTTATAAGAAGATCAAAGTTCTGAACTATTTGTCATGAAAGATGACACGCTGTTAATATCATTAAAATCGTAACAAGATTCCACAGGAATTTCCTTACATTCCGTACTGATGGAAATTACCACCGATGCATCTGTACAGTGGAAAGTACCACTGGATACAAATCCGAGGTAGGTAGAACACTATACTAAATGTGTTTTGACCATGATCTGCTTGAAGTTAATGTCATGGCCGGATGACGATGACGATGAAATGCAAAAAGTCTAATTTTCTGTCATTAAATTTCAACAAGACATGAATAGTTCCGTGTGTCTATTTGTACGCAAGATATATTGTGTATATTCATTTTTTCTGGGAGTTTATTTAGAAGGTAGTACAATTGAATACAAGAGCTTTGAGCTGTCCTCTGTTCGGTGTTGGAACATTTATTGTATTACTTGTATTTCAGAATTAATTTTAATTAAACGTTTCAGTTAAATTTTTTTTCAGTTATAGATCATCATGCAGTTTATGTAATCTGGGAGTACTGGAATAAATATTGTTACCCGCTTCAGCCAATTTTAACAAAAGTCATGAATATCTTTGATGCAGAACATTATCTTTTAATTAATCATTATGATAAAAGTTGTTTCTGTTCTAATAAAGAGTGTCCATTTAAAAAAAAAACTACACAAATTAGCAATATTCACACAAAGAATAATGTTTTGTGTTGAAATTAGATCATTTTTTAAAATTTAGATTGAAAAATTGATTTGCCAAGAAAATAGGGATATTTTGTTTAAAAATCGGTAATAACAAATTTTGTCCCTTAAATACAATGCGTTTATACACGGCGTTAATTAGAAATATTCTTGACAAATTGAAACAATGTTTGTGTTAGTGCTGTCGTCATAACTGCCCATTTGAAAGAATCGTACATGTAACCGTCTATCGCCTGTAATTGCTGTAAAATTTGGTCAACAAATAGCATGTTATTATACATTATAATTATACATAAAACATATTGTCAATATTGCATTTGCTTATTGTTTTGCTCTCCTTAGTATTTTTGTATAAGGAGGATCGTTACAAATGGTATATCATTACACAATATTTCAAAAGAGTCAGAGACAAGCATTGGTAATTTTAGATACCATATCACAAGGTATAGAAGGTTTGAAGTTCATAACACCAGAAAAGAAATGTATTTTTATTATTGTGCCCATCTTGTGTACTTTGACAAAAATTTTATTTCTTGAAATTCGTTACTTTTTGTCTAACGGCTTTAGTACTGATGAAACATCAAGTTTGAAGATCGAAGTTCAGGTATTGTAGAACCCGACGATTAATTAGTATGTTCAACTGATGGAAACCACGGATTAATGGTTAGCTCTTTTGAATGTATATTTGCTAATATTTCTCTTCTTTAGACTAATTTAAACTTAAGATCGCAGTAAAACTAATCTCTTGGACATCCTGGAGGATACTTGGACAATATTAATCCACATACCGGGGCTTTTCAGAAAAGAATATTTTAGCGCATCTACATGTGGCGACATTAAAACCTTTTCTAAATCTCTTAGTGATGACTAAAATCAAATATGAAGTGATAGTACATGAAATTCAGATCGATTCCATAATTTTGGAACTTGAATTAGCGATAAATAAAAAAATGACGATAATAAATCTCAAACAATTTGTTTCTTTTCTAGTAATACAAAGTACTCTTTATAATAATTTTGGAAAGAGACATTTTGGAAAGAGTATATATATATATATATATATATATATATATATATATATATATATATATATATATATATATATATATATATATATATATATATATATATATATATATATATCTATATATCCAACGTCCAGATCTGCTACTCTGTTTAAAAAAAACCCCAACATAATAAATCTGAAATGCTGACAATGGTTAGGGATACGTAAAAGTGGGCTGATGCAGTTTAGATGTATGATAATTATTATACATATTGAACTGGTTGATGATTCCATGAGTCTTTCTTCATAGATATTTCCAAGACAGCCCATTATCTGTTGACGTCGAGGAGAACAGGAAAACGAATTCGCATTTAGTTGTAACGATAAAGCTAATGAAGTATTATTGTTTTATCTACGACACTTTATACGATTAATTGTCAGAAGGTTCTCGAAAATTAGTAAGGTGGTTCTTGTCGGAAAAAATGATGTGACTGGCATTGAGGGGATGTAATTTATAGCAAACTCTGCTGGTTTATATATATATATATATATATATATATATATATATATATATATATATATATATATATAGAGAGAGAGAGAGAGAGAGAGAGAGAGAGAGACAGAGAGACAGACAGACAGACAGACGGAATAAAGTTATTTATAAAGATATTGACTTACATCGAAGATGATGAAAACAAAAAATTAAATACTACAGACATAAAAGACACATTTATAAGTAAACAACATAGATCAACAACTAAACCTTTACTTAATAATGAGTAATTCAAAATCCTTCTCATATCTGAAACATGTGTTGAATGTACTTAATAGTCACAGCAATAATGGAAACTTCTCTGAAAAATGCATCATCATCATCATCATCATCATCATCATCAGTCTCTTGACCTAGTGTTGTCGTTGAGGCACTGTGCTGCTGAACATCTGACCAGTTACCTCCACTAGTCTCTATCATGTGCCAATGCCCGTGTCTCCGCAAAACTTTTCCTGGTCCATTCTATGATGTTGTTACTCCACTTTTTTTCTCTGTCTACCTCTCCTTCTACCACCTTGGACAATACCCTGCAGTACTGCAAACATGCAAATAATTTTAAAAGATTTATGTTTGAAACGTACAATTTAATCGCCAAAGGGGCATATATCTCAATGTAACATGCTACCCTTGTGTCTTGTATCAATTCTGCGAGATCTGATTCATCTCTTAAAACTATTACTATTCTTTCGAGATTTTCTTGTTACTGGGTCACTGGGTCAATTGATGAATGGGTCACTGGGTCAGTTGATCAATGGGTCACTGGGGTAACTGACAATTTATTAATGTATATCAGTAAGGAGTGTGTGTTTGTGTTCTTTTTATATTTTTAACGTAGCTTTAACAATTTTACAGTCTTATCGCTACGATGTCTGCAGCGTGACAGTTTATAGTAACGTCTAGCACTGGAGCATCATACCGCAGACATGTCGCACCCGGTCACATTATTCTGACGCCAGACCGACCAGTCCATACACTAACCTCTTAATACTGAGCGCCAGGCAAGGCAGCTGCTAGTACCATTTTTGTAAGTCTTTGGTATGACTCAGCCGTGGTTCGAGCCCGCCGCCTCCTACATCTGAGGCGGACGCTCTAACTACTTCGCAGTCGGATCAGTCTAGATAAGGAAGGAATTAACCAATATAAATCCATATTATAAGAATTTTTTAAAATTTATTTCCAATTATGCATATTTTCGTCAATTTTCAGTATATAAATATAAATTCACACGGTTGAATCTGTCAAAAATATTGAAATATAAATTGTGTAAATATTTAAACATTAATATAGAAAACAATAAATATTATTATTATATATATATATATATATATATATATATATATATATATATATATATATATATATATATATATATATATGTGTGTGTGTGTGTGTGTGTGTGTGTGTGTGTGGTGTGTGTGTGTGTTGCCCTCATATATCTATACAATCACAGTATATTGCTTTACGGACAAGTATAAATAATGCTAATTCGTTATCAAAAAGTACCTTGAGCATCAAACAGGCTGAATCCTTTTGGTTTCAGTGCAAATGAGAAATATTCCCAGTTGTTTCAATTGAGTAAAGGTAGAGGCATCTACGAGTACATAAACAATCCCTTTTAAAATGAATGATAACATATCGGAGATAGAAGCAAGTCAAATTTTGTACGGATGGTAATATGAAGAGGATAATGCAGATTGAGAGAAAGGGAAAAATTCATTTATTAACGGACTATGTAACACTAATCTAGTTGTCAATCGTTTGCACATGAACTGTCAGTTTCAGACGCGAACAATAATCTTCAAGAAAATGTCGTCCACTGAATAAGTAGTTAATGAGAATGTCAAAAAAATAAGATTAAATATTACTTTTCCATGAGATTTAATTATAGCAGACATCTCAAAAGTAAAGTTTTATTATTAAAACAAATCGATAAAGGAAAACAGCTGATGTAAAATAGAGATGTTGGGTAAGGAATGCATGTATATGAATACTGAAGAGGAGTATGCGTCTGCTTCTCATATTACACTTTCTGTGATATGTAGTCTAGAATATTGTACAAAATGCACCAAAAGCAATCTAAAGTATACAATAAAAATGGACAAGAAAAACATGCATGATCAAAAATTAATTAATGTGTGCTGTTGTTGTTCTAAGTGACCCACAAGACGACCGTCTTTTTGTGAATCTTTTATGGTTAAAGTGTTGGCAACAGACACTCTAAGACTGATGAATGAGTCCATCAGCTGGCATAATAATGTAACTAGCCCTGTTCAGTGATAATGTGTGAAATAATATTTGACATAAGTGTTGGAAATTTATGAAGATATAAATTGTGAGAAAACTATAAGAATTTTTCAGCGTAAAATACTGTGAAATGATAGACTAAATCAGATAGATAGAAACCTTACTACATTGTGAAGAAATATTTTGATACGCTTGGCTATGGGGTGTATCCGTAACATAGAAACAATGATTTTATATCTAATGAACGCGATTCATAATACAATTACTAAAATAGAGTTGTTTATGAATTTGTTACGTAACATGTCCAATATACTCTGTCACAGTGCGACATGCCGTATAATTGCACAAGAAAAGTAACTGAATAAATTATTCATGTTCTTCAAAATTTTCTAGTACAATATGTCGCCTTTGAATTTGTATTTGTCTTTCAGTTCGCTTGTGATATAGTTAACTCAGCATCACTACCCCTATTTCTTACTCTTATTCTTTATCAAGCTGTCGATAACCACATAACATGTGAAGACACGATGAAGTGACAGTAAAAATTAAATCTATAGCTCAAGAAAGAAGTTTTGATTCATTTTAAAGTATAGTTTGTAATTTTGACTATTTATAGCTGTTCGTTATCTATAAATATACGTTATCCAATGCCGTAAGTATATCCATTTATTAACCTTAAGCATAGCTATCCATTAATCGTATACATATCGTATCCATTCGCTTTACGTTTAAGAATTCTTTAATTTTATGTACAGGCAACCATCAATAGGTATCTATTAGCCTCAAGTATACGTATCTATTAAATGTTGGCAATATGTCTTCAGATATACATATATATTTCATTCACCGTGAAAAGCTTGGTTCTAAAGAACTTGCCAGACGTACAGCATTTTACGTTTGTAGTGATGACATTTTTAAAATTAAAAAGATGCTTGCCACTTTACTTTAAATACATGGCACCTTGATTTGATTAATGTCAGATGTCGTAAACATATGTTTCAAAAAACACGTTTACGAAACTGTTTGACGTTTATAGTTACTATTCATTAACAAATACTCTGTTTGGCGTCTGTCGCTATTTGTTTTGTGTTTGTTTATGATTTCTTAAACTATTTCTTACGTCTGTGTCTCAGCGATAAAAGGCTTGGTTGGTAATCTGCAAGACAACTCTTTTGTTTTTGATATCTTTTTCAAATTCTAAAATCTTTCTTTTCTAGAACTGGAGAAGACTTTGAGAGTGCAATGAAAATAACTGTGCCAAAGGTACCTAAAGTTAAAAGATATTATATAATAGAAATAGAAATTAGATATCAAAATATAGAATTATATGAGGACTGAAGTTCTGAGAAGCATTCTTTCTTCGCATGGTTTATTCATCATCAAGAACATCGCTTTCATTTTCAATTATTATTATTATTATTATTATTATTATTATTATTATTATTATTATTATTGCAATAGAAATCCTATCAAATTTGCCATTTGGAATGTTTTTCCTCATAAACTTACTACGTAGTCTGTAAAATTAATGGGTTTCATAATGGTGTGTTTTGAATACATTCACTCCATACTTTGATGCGTAATTGTAATTTGAAACTCATAATGTATTTTAATAAATGTCCACAAAGAGGCATAGTACTCCTCTTAACTGGAAGAGATATATATAGCGTATTTTTTTCTGAAAGATAACTGGGTAACTGCGGTTCCAAATATATTAACAGTGGAGTATGATGACTTACAAACCTACACAATAAACTCACGGGTCTCATTTTTAGAGTGGTATTACACTGTTTTATTATTCAATTTATATGAATGTTTAGATTATTTTCTTAAAATATGTGACGGTAATCAGGTTTTATTTTTTTGTTTAAAATGAAAGATTTTGCGATATTACAATGATATGCATTTACGGTATGCACACGTTGATAAAAATAATTAAAAGGGAGGCGAACATACAAGGAGTGGTTTCAAGTTATCAAGGAAACGTTATCAGCATGTGTGTCAAAAACAATAAACTATTGGCTGTAACAGGAATATTGACTGGGTAATGTCTGTTCAAATACACGGTTTCCCATTAATGCGTACCAGATCTATTCTGTTCGAAAAATATTCTCGTTTTATTTCCTGCAGATATGTCCTTAATACCGGAACAAGATCGTGCAAAATCTCCCGGAAAAAGTTAAACCAGGCGTTTCTGGTCCAATACTACACAGTTGCTTTCAACATCAGTATCTGAGTTTTAAATTGCTATGGAGTTTTCTAAATTGTTGTCTCTGATAGTACAATAGTTTATTTTTCACAGAAGTCGAAAAACATGGTAACAAAGATTGCTAGTATTGCAGATATCAATACAAAAGTCCTTTTATTGTTTTGTCAGTTTTTTTGCATTAAATGGATGTGAGTAAAACAACGTTCATGCGTTCAAAATACTTATTTCATAATTATGTATGATGGTACAAATCCTTGTTCGAATTTTATTGGAAGAACATGAAAATAGTACAATCTTTTTAAACTTAGACGAGATGTTCCGCAAACGTAGACATTTCCATGAATTTAAACAAATAGATTTTAAGGCAACTGTCAGATTTTAATATGCTTGAACGATCATTTTCTGAATTTTGAACGTTGCTTTAAAAAAAGTTCAATTACATCGCTACGATGTCTGCAGTGTAACAGTTTATATAATATAATATCCAGACACCAGGCCGATCAGTCCTAACACTAAGATATTTGAAACGTGTTGGGCTGCTCCTGTGGAGATACTAAATATAAACATCTTTCACCATTTTATAGAATTTTCGACAAACAGTTTCAGAATGACAGTATATGTATTATTTCATCTTATGTAAAAGTTGTACCATTTAATTTACATTAACATTTTGATTTCCCATGATTCAAAAGTGTGTTATGTCATTATTTGAAAGTATTAACATTATTGTCTAATACATGGAGCGAATCACATTTATCAAAGAAACGCCTCTACTAAAATGTTGCAACACAACGGCCCTTTAACCCACCATACCACCTTACCTTTGACGACCGTAGAACCCTGTGTTGTTAGCGATACTTAGAAATAAATCTTGTAGTGGTCTTGCTTCAGGTTAAAACAAATGAAATACTTGATTCCTTCTTCCCACGTGGGTATCCTGTGGAACGTTACAAATCATTTGATTTCTGACAGTTTACTGTACGATAATCATAGACGTATACCTTTTCCGAGATCCTACATTCTAAAGTTTATATTCAAATATCTGGCTCATCAAACCCTGAATTACTGATATACTATTGACAAAGACATCTACACTCAACACCAAACGCAGCAAAGCATTGTCAACACAAGATTTAACAATACTTATATCAGAGTAGTCGTTAATATAGTCATGTATGGTCCTGTTTGATGGTCATCACATGTAAACATAATAAGTAAATATGCAAATATAAAACCATTACAGCTGACTACATCAAACTCAAACTCTATAAGATAGTAAAATAAACTCACATACTTTGAAACTATAGGGACTAAATCAGAACAAATAATCATCAATCTTTTAGGAGCATTGTGAAGAAGATAGGTCTAAAGTGTGAAAGAATACAGATCGAGTCATACATGATGGTACGTACCATGTCAAGAGATATGACAAATGCAACCAGAAGGTTTTGTTCTCTTTTTATTCATATAATTCACGTCTTCAAATATACATAGATGATGCGACTTGAAAGTAATTTTGGTACTGAGCTTCTAGCTTGTTTGCTAGTACAACATGAACATTTTATCCTTAAGATTACATATAATTCAACGTCTTTATATATATATATATATATATATATATATATATATATATATATATATATATATATATATATATATATATATATATATATATATATATATATATATATATTTATATATCTGTGTGTGTGTGTGTGTGAATGTAATGAACTGTGCAGATTACATCTATATCTCATCGCACTGTGATTTTCTATTCTAAAATTTCTTAGTTAATGGTTAAACATTGGTGCGAGTGAAAATAAAAACCATGTATATAACAAATAAGTAAAAAGGAAACTCCGTAGTGATTTAAAACCCAACTTCTAATGTTGCTACTGCGCCTTGATTCTCTTTTTCCTGGTAGATATGTAAGACCTTAGTCATGCGTTGATGGTAATATAAAGTAATAAAAATAATTTTTTTAAATGTTGCACAGAATATATATATCCTGCATCAATGAGAAATTTCGCATCCGCACAAACATTACCTAGTCTATATTCCTGTTACATCCGGTGGGAATTTATTGTTGGTGTCACCCATGCTGACAAAGTCTGGTTGATAACGCGCCATAACCCTGTTTAGATACGCCTCCCTAATTTTTCTTTATCAACGTTGCAATTGTAACATACGTAATTCTTTAATTTGAGAATGTTTGTAAAACCCGTAAAATCCATTGTTAGGATTTGGTATTTAAACGCGACGAGGTGCGTTATACTAAGCACAGTTGCAAGAAAGTTTCATAGGTCCAAATATTTTAAGAAACAGTCAAGACATTCATACAACGTGAATTATAAAGCACCATTGAGAACAAGACCAAAAGATGAGACATCTGATTTTCATTGGTAAGCGTATCCGAAATAACACCCGAATATTCATGGATTTAGATCAGCAATTGTTTCTTTTATCCTTTGAAAAAACACTGTATATTTGTCTTTCCTATTGTGATTGGTTCTTGACCGCTTTGTGGACATATATGAACACAGACTATTATGAGTTTAAAATTAAAAACAATTAAAATTATGGAGTAAATCCATTCGAATCAGACCCTTAAGAAATCCATAAATTTCACAGACTATATTTTTTAAAACAGGAAATCATTTGTATGTCCCATTTATTGTTATACCACAAAAAAACAATCATACTACTACTACTACTACTACTACTACTACTACTACTACTACTACTACTACTACTAATAGTAATAATTGAAAGGGATGATAATGATGACAATTATTATTGAATTAACATTTTAATATAACAGTCGATCGAAAAACCGCTTTAAGAAAAGCAACGCCGCTTTACCCTTCAGGTGTCATGTAATTTGGATTTTGTAAACTTATTACTAATTTTATTGTTGTATTTCCTCTTTTACTTAGGTATCTTTGGCCTATTTTCTTACATTGGTCACTCGCATTCTGCTCCAGTTTTAGTAAAGAAAGATTATCAAAAAAGCATCAATTCAACAGCTGTCTTGAAGATGACAGGCCATGTGCTCTATCGGAGAGATGCAATACAACTTTTAAGAAATCAAATACAAAGTGCCAGATACCTTGCGGAGAGTTTGTTTCATGAATATGTAAGTAATGGTCTAATTAATGAACAATCTGTTTCATTAGTTATATATAAAATGTATTTACTGAATTTGATATTCATGAAATAAAGATATCGCGTACTTTAATGACAGTGCAAGGCATTTTAAAGACACATTAAAACCCAAATTTAGCATGATCTACGTGTTCTTTAGAACACGTTTTGTTACCCTCAATTATATATATATATATATATATATATATATATATATATATATATATATATATATATATATATATATATATATATATATATATATATATATATATATATATATATATATATATTTATAGTTAAAACTAATGGATAACTATACTAAAGGTAAGTGGTTACTTTACTATATACTGATGGGTACCTATACGTAAGAGTAAATGTAGCTGTCGCTATGGCTAATGGATTCCTATAATGAGGGGTAAAATATAAAAATAATTAAAGGTGACCTATTGTTAAGTATATATATATATATATATATATATATATATATATATATATATATATATATATATATATATATATATATATATATATATATATATATATATATATATATATATATATTCGTAGGTACAGGCCAGTGCTTCTTTGCCTGATGGGTATGAAATAACAGAAAGAGAAGTCCTTAACATATTTCCACAAGTGGACAATACAGTGTCACAGGTAATCAATTTTGAATAAGTAGTGCTAAACGTATATTTTATCCAGTTACTTGTCCCATGAAATATTTAAAATAATTATAATTTCACATCGTCCAAAGTAGATAAATAATTATTTTGGTGATGCATGTTAATTTTCAAACTTTTTTTTAATTTTAAGTATCTAATGAACATTCATAGAAATAATGTGAGATGATTATTGCAAGATATATATCTATATCTATATATCTATATATACATATATATATATCTATATATCAATCAATCTATCTATCTATCTATCTATCTATCTATCTATCTATCTATCTATCTATCTATCTATCTATCTATCTATTTTTGGAAATATTTTAGTTTTTTTTAGCTCAAAGAGATTTAAATATTTTTTAACATTAATAACTTCATAAATTTATAACAGACTTTCCACATATTTTTCAGATATTTTCGCTGCACAGTGCAGCTGCACTATTGCGCCAACTGACGGAATCAGTAACGAGTCTTAGACCGGCTATTGCAAACACTTTAACTGTAGAAGGATTACCAATAGACGGTCGTCTTCTGGATCACTTGGAAGAACTGGCTGGACAAATGAACCAGATCCTTTACCGATTGCCAGCAACTTCGAACAATCTCCCTGCGCTTATTGCATCAAATTTGGACAGTGATGATCAAAAGAGAGTTATGGTCATTCTTAGTGTCACAAAATATTTTCTGGAATATTTAATAAGAAATGTGTAAGAAAGTACGTTAAAAACTGAGGTTAAATACTGGTAGCTCTTCCAGCAAATCATTCTAGGGTATGCATTTATTTATTTTTTGTTCATATTTGTCTACTTGTTTACCAAAATTTTCTTTTATGTATTTATAAAAAAATGTTCTAGACTACACATTATTAAAGGTTGTATAAAAAATGATCTCATTTATAGTATTTGTATTCATCACAAACTTTCAATTTCGACCTATATATATAGTTGGATACATACATACATATTTATATATATATTCCTTGCAGGTAATAATTTTTATCACATCCATTGTTTTTTCCCGAGATGTTTTGTTGTCATTTGTAAACAAAAATTGTTCGCAATGAAATTATTTTTTTTTAAAAAAATGTTTAATATTATATTTCTGAATAAAAATATGTTTCTCTAACAATAAAGTTTACCTCGTATTCCATCAAGGGAAATGTTATAAGGAACACATACATGAAAATGATGGGTCATATTCAAATATTTTCACAGCAGTGCAGAGATACATATTCCGTTGATATTGCTCTCTCTCTCTCTCTCTCTCTCTCTCTCTCTCTCTCTCTCTCTCTCTCTCTCTCTCTCTCTCTCTCTCTCTGATACTTCGATAAGTGTACATTTTAAAAAGCGCTATATTATCTTTTATCTTATTCTCATTATCATATTTTGAAAATCTAAATCTTTCCATCTCCGATACGTTAGGATTTTATAAGGTGTCATTTTATGAGGTGTACATTCCTCTTCTGTTACTCAAGGGAAACAACAGGGTCAATATCACATTTACCACAAAATCACAGTGATTCTATTTGTTCTATCAGCAAGATATTTTGGATGTCTGACATCTGCTCATAAATTGAAATTCTTCGTAATTGATGCACCAGTCCGTATACCAGTCTAGTCTTTTAAATGTGGTATACGAAGCCAAGATACAATCATACACATACACAATCACTAATACATTGTGCTATAAAAGTTACAGGGCGATTAAATAAACTTATACTTCTGCTCCATTCAACACATTTATTGACATTCATATTTCACAAGCCTATTAAATTCCCCAATGCTTAAAACAACACGGTGCTATACACTACTACTACAGCGACCACTACTAATTATGATACTAATATAAATGATTATTATGATTATGATACTAATATAAATGATTATTATGATTATGATACTAATATAAATGATTATTATGATTATGATACTAATATAAATGATTATTATGATTATGATACTAATATAAATGATTATTATGATTATGATACTAATATAAATGATAAAAGTAATATCAGATTAATACAACTTTTAATTTTTTTTAAATTTTTTAATTTTTATTTTTTTTTAGGCTTTTAACTGGTATCACTACAAATCAGCTGTTTGATTGTGTTTTTTAAACAAATATTTTAGGCTGAGTACGTTTTCTAAGCAATTAGACTCAAATTAAAAGCCTAGCAATAACAAATAAGGCCAATAAACAATATATTGTAATGGTTGTAATTCTAATTCTATTAATATATGTGATGTTTTGAAGGATTGTGAGTGTATTCATGAGGACTACAAATGATTCTTGTTTGTATATACATACACATTTAGACAATATGTCACTGACTAATGTTTCCTGATATTAAATATATTTTATTCATACGTTTATATTGCAATATCTTCTGTCATAAGAATAAAACCCTTGATGATGTTTATAATTGAACCTTCAAATATATCTAATCCTTGTAATTTAAAAATTTTGTGCATGGAGTTCATTGTAACGATCAACGGTCACAAGATATATATATATATATATATATATATATATATATATATATATATATATATATATATATATATATATATATATATATATATATATAGATATATACTGACAACTTTTAGACAAATAAGGCCATTTCAAATTCTGATTCTTTGGAAAGTTGAAGAAGGATTACAAACTGTTAACGATGTCAAATGAGGAAGTGATTGTATTGCAGGTTTTCATTTCTTCATACATTTTTCTGGTGCAGTTAGTTATGTAATTAAAGTGAATACGTTTAATGTATGTATGTATGTATGTATGTATGTATGTATGTATGTATGTATGTATGTATGTATGTATGTATGTATGTATGTATGTATGTATGTATGTATGTATGTATGTATGTGTGTGTGTGTGTGTGTGTGTGTGTGTGTGTGTGTGTTTGTGTGTGTGTGTGTGCGTGCGTGCCTATGTGTGTGTACTTGCGTGCGTGCGCGTATGTGTGTGTGTGTGCGAGTGTGTATGTAAACATATTTGTATATTAGCACATTTTGCTCAGATCCAACTACAGTGTTCTGAACAGAACTCCTGCTGTCAGATTAACGTCATGAGCAGTCACTTATTATTCGCATTTTTTACATCCTCACAATCTGATACATTGTGAGAACTTGTTTTGCAATATGTTATTTAAAAATTGCCATACCGACTCACAAACTGGGGCCATGCTATTTCTTTAAAATCACCGTAAAGACCCTAAAGTGTTGTGTTTGAAGGATTCTCGAATAACGTCAAAAGACACTACAGAACATGCAAGACATTTATTCTCGCTAGTAGTTTTAATTCAGCCTAAGGAAGATGTTATTAATTGTTGGTTAGATGGATTTTATGACATATCAATTTTAGTGTTTATGAACAGAGATTGTTATAGAAACAGAACTAAATTAAGAAAATAAAATAAAATTGTCTTCAACAATATTTGCAATAATACAAAAGAATGGCTGAATAAAACATTAATTGCCGCTATGAACTAACCGCTTCTAGTTTTCAGTTCCACGCCATTTGATATTTGAAAATGATTGTAGCATATTATTTTAAGAAACGTGTAATTATATACTAAATATCTCAATCGTCATATGGTACTCCTACAAATCAATAAACTAAAAGCCAATGCAGTTTTTTTATAGGAAAAAAGATAATCAAAACAGGTAACATTATATATATATATATATATATATATATATATATATATATATATATATATATATATATATATATATATTGGCATCCGTCCGTCTGCGAACATCCAGAGTCAGCTTGTTTCTTCATCCTCATCTTTGCTAACTCAATGACTGACAGCTAGGCGCCAGGTGGGACGGTCGTTAGCAAAGCTCTCCCAGTTGTTGACATCGATGTTGGCCGTCTTCATGTCCAGTCGGTCGTGCACCTTCTGATAGCTCCACATATAACAGGTCCTTCAGAATGCGGCCTGGGTCCATTCTCTTGACATGACCGAGCCAGCGAAGGCGCCTCTCGCTGCGAATGGGGAATATGCTGTTGATGTTGGTGCGTTCTAGAACCTCTGTATTGGGCACTTTGTCCTGCCACTTGATGTGCATAATGCGCCGCAGACATCTCAGGTGGAAGCTGTTGAGTTTTCTCTCGTGTCTTGCTTAGATGGTCCATGTTTCGCTGCTGTAGAGGAGTGAGTTGAGCACGAATGCTTGGTAGACACTCAGTTTGGTCTTCTCGGTGAGGTTGGGGTTGTTCCATACCCTCTGGTTAAGTCTGGCCATTACTGCAGCTGCCTGAATATGGCGAAGAGCGTCTGTGCAAGGATACAGCCTTGTGTGACTCCGCTGATTACTGGGAAGTCCTCTGATGTTGCACCATTGAAGCACACTGTCATGGGCATATTCTCGTGGAACGACATGAGGACAGCAATTAGACGTGGGGGCAGCCAATCTTCTGCATGAGTCTGAGTGGGATGTATCCCTGTTCTCAGCAGAGGTAGAGAAGTATGTGTAGCGGCTGGTGCAGCGCTGGTTTCCCACTCTTGAGGACTTCAGGCGGAATGCCGTCGCTTCCAGGAGCCTTCCCACAGACAAAGCAGTATATGGCTTTTCCGAACTCTTCCAGGATAGGCTGCGTGTATAGCTCCTCCATGACAGGCAGGTATGGAATAGCATCCAGGACAGTGTCAGTGACGTTGTTTTGGGTTGCATATATCTCGAGATTGTGCTCAATCCATCGCTGCAGTTGTTTTCCCTGGTCTGTGATGTCTTCGCCTGTCTTGGACTTGAGGGGGGCGGTCGTTGAGGTGGGGGAGGGGGCTACCGCCTTCTTTATGACATCATACATTCCTTTGTATCCCCGGTGTCGGCAGCTGTCTGTATACTGTTGCAAAGGTTAAGCCAGTAGATGTTCGCACAGTGGCGGGCGGTCTTCTGGGCGTTGTTCCTTGCATTCGTGAGGGCTTGCAACGTTCTTGGGCTAGGTGCAGCCTTGTATGTCAGGAGGGCTTTCCTCTTTGCCTCAGTCACTGGCTCCATCTCTTCCCAGTTTGCCTCATACCAGTAGGCATTTTTCCGTTCCCTCTTCCCGTAAGCTTTGATGGCTGAGTTGTGCACAGAGTCATGGAGATGGGACCACTTAGAGTCAATGGTGACATCAGGTGTGACTTTGGTGAGAGCTTCGTGCACTTTACTGATTAACTGCTGTGCTTTCTCTGGGTTGCTTGCACAGCAGGTGTTGATGCGATGGTGACCCTTTTTTTTGACATGGTGCAGCTTCTTGGGTAATATTCGCACCTTACTGACCACAAGGGAATGGTCCGTTTGCTGTCGGCACTGTGAAGCTGCGGGCGAGGAGGACGCTGGCCAGTCCCGCACGCCTGGTGATGACAAGGTCTGGCTGGTGCCAGCAGAGTGAACGTGGGTGTCTCCATGACACCTGGTGGATCACCTTGCATTGGAAGAAAGTGTTAGTCACACATAGGCTGTGGAAGCAGCATATCTCCAGCAGTCGTTGACCATTTTCGTTGATCTTGCCCCTTCCGTAAAAGCCAAGACAGGCGGCTCAATCCTCATGGTCAGCTCCAAGTCTAGCATTGAGGTCTCCTAGAAAGTAAAGGCCTTCGTTCAGATGATACATGATATTACCTGATCCAGAGCCTCATAAAACTTGTCGTTCTCCTCGTGGGTGGAGCGGAGGGTTGGAGCATACACGTTGAAGATGTTGGCCGGGCCTAGAGATGTTGACAGCTGGAGAGCAAAACTATTCTCTCAGTACCTGATGACGGAGATTCAATGAAGGCGACTAGCGTGTTCTTTACGGCATAGCCTGCACCGTGCTGCCTAGGTTCATCCGAGGGCATCCCTTGCCAATATAATGTGTAATTGGCGTCCCTGATGGTGCCATTTTCAGCCAGTCGAGTCTCCTGGGGATAGGCAATGTCGATGTTCAGTCGGGAGAGTGCTTTGTCAATGACGACAGTCTTCCATGCATTGTCGATCTGCTGTAGGTCATTGGTCAATCCAGGACACATTGTCCTAACGTTCTAGGTTGCAAAACAAAGAGCTGGAGGTTTCTTATTTCTTCTTTGAGTCTTTCCTGGTGCGAAGTTTTGTGGCCCACTTGTCGAGATGGTTCTCGAAGCTCCACGTACCCAGTGTTGCAGGCAGGCCATGGCGGGCAGCACCTTACTGACTGAGGGCTGCACAGCTTAATGAGGGAGGTAGCTGTCCAATGAGACCTGGTGATCTCTCCCACCGTCAGAAGTAACACCTGGCGCTAAGCTCTACGCCAATCCAGCTTTGGCTTAGAACCGGTAAACTGCTACTTCTCGTGTTGTGCCGACACCATACGACGACGCTGGAGTGTCCTCTTCAGTGGAGCTACGAAGCCTGGACAGGGTGGCATGGAGAATCAGCTGTTGTACATGCAGACGATTCCCCCTCTCCAAGCAGATGGTGGGCCCAAAGGAACGACGAATGTCGATACAGCTTGGCACCATCAGCGTCGTAGGAGTTGCCGGAATGACGTTGAAGTCAATGTTTGACCGCCTTAGGCACTCCGTCTCCGGATTATTGTTGGGGTTTACTCCCGTAGCCTCTCACATGAATGTGTATAGCCGCAAGGCAGCAGGGGTTCGGAATCGGAGTGTTCCTTCTCCTAGATGAGCTACCATCCAAGGTTTACGAGTTGCATCTACCCGAAGCAACTGGTTTCAAGGCGCCATTGGCCCGTGTTTACCCCTTCTCCTGTTAGTGGATGACGTGGTCCGCCGGACTTCAAATCTAAGCCAGGAGCTGGATTTTAGTTGATAGATGCGTTCAGAGACGAAATCCGAATGGGGGATTTCTGGAGTGGGGCGCATATCTCCCACTCCCTTTCCGGCAATGTCAACCTTAGACCACACACACACACACACACACACACACACACACACACACACACACACACACATGTATATATGTGTGTTTGTGTGTGTGCATGTTGGACTCAATAAACAAAATATAACAATCTTTAAATACACTGCGTCAGAACTAGTACACGTTATTAATGCGATATTTGCTGCTTAGCATCTGTAAGAAATTAAAATAACCCCGGAATTGTACAAAGAAAGCTTTATTATTGACCAGGTTGTAGATAGATTTGTTGACCTCATTTTACAGATTGAAAAGCAACAGACATTCAATTGTAAGATCATTTAAACTTACATTAATGAATAAAGAACAAAACTGAAGTTAATTTCAGTTTGGCAACTATATTTCTAAAAGGACTTTCAAAAACATGTATAATGTTTAACGTAAACAAAACCGCAAGATTGTAATAATCTTTTAATCATTTGCTGTTGTGTTTGTCAAATAAGTGTTTCAGGCTTTTTATTATTCAACAAATCATCATATACACAATACATTCATCTTTGCGTGAAATATTTACTCAGGTACACATCTAATTTATTATAAGAATTTCTTTTTTCGATTTTGAAAAATGTAAAATCCGTTGAAGAACACATGGAATGAATTGCTTTTACCAAATAAACTGCCTTCTATTAATTTTTTTAAATGTTCTAACACAGAAAACTGTCTCTGACCATCCTACCTTTATTTAAAAAATGTTCTCTGCAATGTGTTTTTGAACACATAAAACAACCTTTTGTTTCCAACGATTCTGAATGTAGAATGACTGTACGACAAAGACGTATATTGTTCCACAAAATCTTTCGTTCTAAATTTTGTATTCACCTATCTACTGTTTGATTTGAAAACGGATCATATACCATTTAATAACTAATACGTTATTGAATAAAACATCAATTTTCAAAACAAAATGCAGAAATATATTATCGGAACAAGATTTACGAATATTTAACTGTTCTTGTTGTATTGTCATCACATGTACACGTAATAAGGAAATATAAAAATATAAAAAAATTCAGTTCATCACAGCAAGCGTTCTCAAACTCTCATTTTATGTTCTATCTTTAAGTGATTTGTATTGCTAACACGGACTCTGGTTAAAACGTTTATTTCAAAACGTTTTCGAAACATAATATTACTAGTTAATTCGAATTGACACCTTCTACTATAGTTGTTAATTTGCTTTTTAGTAAATACTTTAATAATTATAATAATCTTCTGTTATCTTTTTCATCATTATCATAGTCATCATCAACATTATCAATAATAATAATAATAATAATAATAATAATAATAATAATAATTATTATTATTATTATTATTAGTATTATTATTATTATTATTATTATTATTATTAGTAGTAGTAGTAGTAGTAGTAGTAGTAGTAGTGGTAGTAATAGTAGTAGTAGTAGTACCAGTAGCAATATCAGTATGACTTACACATTGCCGAAGTTTATCGTGTTTGTATTAGTCAACAATTTTTGTATATAATCTCTTTGGAAAATGAGAATGTCACTTTTGAATTCACTTTTAGATCGCCATAGGTTAAGGCGGCAATTAAGATATTCAAATAGTTTTAAATATTAAACACCGTTGAGAACAGAACAGAAAATAAATGAGACTTATGACTTTGATTAGTAAGCGTTATAGCAACGTTGCCCAATATCGACTCAATTAGATTCTTATGTATTCCTTTTATCGTTTGGAAACAAAAGGCTAAATCCGTCTATTCCTATTGCAAATGTACCCTTATTGTAGAGTGTTGTACCCTTATTGTGAGTTTCAAATTAAAAACAATTACAAATCGTCGATTAAATGTCTCAACTCATACTGGTAAGATTTCCAACACTGCTACGTATGGTTTGTTACGGGGAAACATTCAAAACGCAAATTTAATAGATCTTGACGAGGTATTATTTACAAATGAGATGATAGTTAGAATAAAATTCTTTGCGTTGACTGAAATATATTTCTGAAGAAAAATTAACTTTACTACGGATAATGGATACCTACAGGTAAACCTAATGGTTCTCAAAACATCAAAAGCAGCTTGTTGAGGTAAAGATTAAATTTCGATTGTCAAAGTCGTAATGTCGAAATGTTTCAAGTGGTTGTCAATGGTTTGAGAATAAACTGGAGTAAGAAGCACGATAATGGCAAGTATGTCAACATGCGTAGCTAGAGTGTTTGGAGCCCGGAAACAAGATTCATTTTTACACCCCCCCTTCCCCCACAATATTTTCATAAATAAAATCACCATCACCCAATATAACGCCAACGGCTATTCAAAGGAAAAAAAACTAATGCATAGTTGCTAATTTGCAGCAAAATTCCACATGAAACCTATTTCAAAAAGCATTTTAGCGCCCCCACTAGTATGGCGCCCGGGGAAGTCGCCACCACCCCAGCTACGCCTCTAAGTATGTCCGAATATATATATATATATATATATATATATATATATATATATATATATATATATATATATATATATATATATATATATATATATATATATATATATATAATTTATTTTACTCATATGTACAGGCTAGTAGTAGTTCCTTACCCGATGTATATGAAACAACAGATAATGAAAACCTTAACATATTCCAACACGTTAATTATGCAGTATCACAGGTATTTCCTTTTACATACGTTGTACTAAAGGTATACTTTGTTCAGTCAAATCTATTGTACAAGTATATCGTATGTCACCGTGACAAAGTACGCATAAAACATTACGTACCTCCAATGTTAGTAATTTTACGACAAATGGAATTTCACCTCGAGCTCAGAACATATAAAATAGTTTTTGCGCAACATCTTAAATTTAAAACTTAGAATGATTTAATTTTATATATCTACATGCCTATCATTAATGTAAAATATATTCTGAGAAACTGAATATTGATAGTGAACAATTAAAATACGATTATATGTAATTGGTATAATGCGTATCATGTCTATCGACATCTCTTGATAATCAAATGCTTATTTATGTCTACCTGATTCGGGCTGATATTTCACAGCTTTTTAAGTAAAAAAAAAATCATATTTTTTTCTTTCAATTTATAACTTCAATCATGTCCAACACTCTACAAATATTTTGTCAGATATTTTTACTGAGTAGTGCAGCTACACCATTACGCCAGATGACGGAATCACTAACGAGTCTTAGAGCGGATATTGCGAACACTTTAACTTTAAAAGGCTCAACATTAACCGGTGGTCTTAAGGGCCACTAAGAACAACTCGTTGGACAACTGAACCAGATCCTCAACCGACTGCCAGCAACTTCGAGCAATCTCACCGCACTCATTGTAATAAATGTAAACAGTGATAACCAAAAGAGAGTCATGGCCACCATTAGAGTCACAAAATATTTTGTGAAATATTTAAAAAGGAATTTGGAAGACATTTCATTCAGACCTGAGTTTAGATAATGGCCGCTGTTTATAACAAAGCGTGCATTTATTTGTTGCTGATGTTTTACGTTTTTTATAAAAAAAAAGGTCGCTTTTTTATGTTTTGTGTAATATTCTAGACTACATATGATAAAAAGTGTAATACGAATGATCTCACCATTGGCATGAGTATTCATAGGCAAACATTTAAATAGACTTACATTTATTCCTTGTCCAAAAATTATTTATCACATCAGTTGTTTTTCGTGTGTCGGTTTGTCCTTAAAATTGTTTAACCTTCTTATCTTTATAGTACAATTTGCATTAGTTGAAATGGCATGTCTAATTTTATTTATCTAAATGACTATTCTTTCCTCTGACATAGCAATTCACCGCGTACTAAGAGTAGTTTTGTAAAGCAATATCTCACCCACTTGACTATGAGTTGTCTCTACCAAAATATTTGCCTACTAGATCACTGTTAGATAGACGGTTGATAATAGCGTCCATTTTTTCACTCCACATTATCATCTTCTCATCACTAACCTTTCAGAATTGAAACCTCTTTATCTCCCACTTGTTAGCATTCTGTAGATGCCTCTGCTGTTACTCAAATGAAAAAACGGGAATAGTTTCCATTTCCCAAAATCACAATGACTGTTGTTCGAGATACTTTAGGCGTCTGATTTCTACTTTTGAATTTGAATTATTTATACTTGTTATACTGGTCGAAATACCACAATAGTATAATAGCAGTGGTATATGGTACACACATTTCATACATACATACATACATACATACATACATACATACATACATACATACATACATACATGCACACGTACGTACGTACGGACGTACTTACGTACGTACGGACTGTACAGACTGTACATACGTACGGACTCATCGTGCTTCTGAGTGCAACCATCACTGTTTTGCAGAATGTATGCAGATTTTGTAAGTCATTTCGAAGTAGACTAATATATGACTTGATTTCCGTATTAGGTTTATTTGTTTTGGATAATGATATTGATATGATATATACTGCAACAATTGGAATTTTGTGAGCGTTTCTGTGCATCGCTGTGCGCCATATATCAAGTAAGACAATTCTCCTTATACTACTTAAACTACATGCAAATGTATTTTCTTTGTCCTTTTATATTAGCTCTGTGTCCTTAAAATCAGTATCAACAAAGTATTTATTCCAATTTGTTGTGAATGGAGTGATGGTCTTCACCTTATCCTGATGTTATTAATCGTATTCGCCCACATCAACTGATTTTGGTTACTAGTAATTTGGCGTTAAATCTACTACGATTCAAATTTGTTCGGAAGCCTAAACGTTTAACATGCCAACTTCACCCATCCGCTGGCAACTCGCTTCATTCTGGTCCCACTCTCCATAACGCGACCATTCTCCAAAAGTAATGGTACTTAATTTAAATACATGCATTTAAAGGTAACAGACAAAATCTCGAATCGACCATCTAATTAATGACGTTAACTTGACACGCACACCTCTTTTCCATGATTAAGTGTTATGTAAAATTGTATGTTGGACTTGATCTTGTTCAAAGCATGTTCACTCTACATCAGAGTAGTGATGTTGTTTTGATTTCGGTAAATAAAACATAACCACTATTTCTATATGAGAGTGCGTTAAATAGAAGTATCATTATCAACAGAGGTAAACATGTTATTCGGATCTGGTCCAGTTTATTGGGATTCCACCAGGAAAAACGAATTGTACCTCATGTTTACCGCATTATTAATTATAATTTTAGTAACAAATTTGATCTGTTTTCAACTTGAACTTTGGACCAAGCTTTTTTTTTGCGTCTTAAATTTTTAAAATCTTGTTTGCATGAAAAAGTACTAATTCTTGAATTGAACAAAATCATTTGTTTTGTTGAGTTCGGTTATTGGTTTGGGTGGAATGTTGAATTGTTACTGACTGGAAATACAAAGTGCTGATTTATAATCTTCTTGGACTGGAATATTCATTTGAAATTATAGTGAAAATCATTCAAGAAACATTTCAGATTATATTATTGTAATTCATCACAAAAACGTAGCACATCTCTACTGCAGCGGCCACTAAAGGCACATCGAAACATTCAATGTTAGATTGTTTTTGGAACACCACTGAAATTTGATTGATTCTACCAGAAATAGTAGCTTAGTACCACCTTTTCAAGAAAAAAAAGAAGATAAATATTTTCATCATTAGGAACGGTATAAACTAAATTACATAGACCTATGTCGAATCTGCAAGAAGAAATGGCACGTTATGTCTGATTGGAACAGATTGAAAAATAAGCAACAGAATCAAAACAATTACTAGAAAATTCTCTTATTTCTAATAGGTCAATGTCACATCATATTTTGAATTCAATACAGTTGTTGGGTCAAATAATCCACAGTCTGATTTTACCATAGAGAATTATATGAACCATTCATGATGACAGGTTCAATAGTAATCATTAGCTGATCTGTCAATCCTACTCTATTAATACGTAAGCGACACAGGAACTACTAAGTCTTTAATTATCAGGCACTTTGCCTTTTTCTGAGAAGTCTTCTGCTATTGAAAGTGTTCTTATTCAGGGAGTAGATTGAAACTTTGTTCATATTTATCTCTATTGTGCAAATTTGTCATCAGACTTAGTTTAAGAACCCTTGACAGTTGGACGAGTGTTGTCTTTACCTGTTGAGGGTATTCATTTATGAGAAGTCAATGACCTAGCTACATATAAGGATGTGGTTAATCCAATTATAACTAATAAGCCTTGTTTGTTTCATAAAATTGATCCTATAGAGATAGAAATTCCTAATTATTACCAGAATTTATTTCTTTAGCTGACACATTTATTGCTCAGACTTTTGGTGAGGTCACTTTCGCTCTTTGTATTGATCAATCTATATGTAGTTATTACAGTGATCATATTTTCATTTTACTATACAATCTGTTTATTCTAATCAAGGTGACAAGTGACAAGGACTTGTCATTTAACAGGAATAAGATCATGAGATATTTTGTTTGTTTCTGAAGGCTATTAGCGAAATTAAAGCCACGCCAGTACCTGTTTATTTTCCTAAAATGTGGTCTTTATGAGACAGTGGAGACCACATGAAGTACCTGCAGGTGGCTAGTGGTCAGTGAGCTATGTAGGCAGGAAATTCTTAGCCTTGCCTATAACATTAATTTGGCTGGTTATTAGGGACCAGTAAGACTTGTCACAAGATCTTGAGTCATTTTTATTGGCCTTAAAGTAAACGTGATGTTTGTAAATAATGCAGATATTGCCACACTTGTTAAGTGGTAAAAGAAAATTCCTAAGTCTCACTTGCAACATGTTCCCTCATTTGACCAACCATTAGGTTGAATAATGGCAGGCTTGTCACTTACCTGAGAATAAGTTTAAAATGAATTTAAAGTGAGACAAAACAAAAAGGATATGAATATTCAGCCTAGTGATAGAGGTCTGGTTCTCTTGCCCATGCTTCATAACCATTTCTTAATTAATACTTTATTAAATTAATATTAAATGAGTATGTTATCATAGATGTCTGTTTAATCATCCAGTTAATTTTATTGTACCTGTACCTCACAATACATATTGAAGCTTTGGAGTGCGATCGGACTATTGATTTCGGTGGAACCAATCTTCGGAATTTATAATAATTGAATAAACTAAACCAGAAACTTTCACATCGACACCTACAGAAAAGTCATGAACTAAAACAGCTATGTTTTGATACTGAACTCTTGTCTCAGATGCTCTAACACAAGCTAATATTTTTCTTTCATATCATTGGAATATCTGTAATTCTTTAATTTTAGATTTTTTATATCCAGTATAATCGCTTTAAAACTTTGTATTCAAACGCGATAAAGTGCGTTATATTAAATGCACCTGAAAGAAAGGCTACATAGTTTTAGAATGCATATAAAAGATTCATACAACTTAAATTAGAAAAGAAAATTGAAAACAAAACAGCAACAACTAATAAGACCTCTGATTTTGATTGGTATGACATAATGTTCCAGTATGAATCGATTTACCTTTATCTTTTGAAACATGCTGTATACGTGTTGGTTTTTATTCTGTGGGTACTTAATTTTTGGTGGAAATTTATAAAAATAAGTTATGAGTTTCAAAGTAAGAATATTTTTAGATTTATGTTACGTATCATTTACATTTTGATACATTAATTATATTTGTATATTTCCATGTCCGTTTAAGGTACCTTTGACAGTTATCTGCATTGCCTTCTCACGATCTAGTTCACTCTAGAAAAAAGTTTCAAACAAAATTAACGAACAAAGAAACTGTTGTCCATATGACCAAGTTCTTTATCCCAATGACAAGACATAATAAATATTCTAAGAAATCAAATAAATAGCGACATACACCAAGTTGAAAAGTTGTTTCATGAATATGTAAGTAAACAAATTCAGTTACTGCCATATTCTAGTGCAGTTTGGATATCTAAATATACTGATCCCGTGGCCTATACAAAAAGAGCGTCCCCCTCGGATGTAAGCCAAATCACACCAAGGACAAAATCTGAGTACTAGCAGCTGCCTCGCTTGGCGCTCAGCATTAAAACGTAAGTGTTATAACTGGTATGATGTTGTCAGGAAATATGTTAAGACGAATGTTTTCAAAGGATTGATGATGCTGTATTATTATACTTAAGGCTAATGGATGTCAGTACTTAATGCAATTGGATACATATATTATATGGATGTCTATACTTAAGGCTAATGGATGTCAATACTTAATGCTATTGGATACGAATATTATATGGATGTCTATACTTAAGACTAATGGATGTCAATACTTAATGCTATTGGATACGTATATTATATGGATGTCTATACTTAAGGCTAATGGATGTCAATACTAAATGCTGCTGGATACGTATATTATATGGATGTCTATACTTAAGGCTAATGGATGTCAATACTAAATGCTATTGGATACGAATATTATATGGATGTCTATACTTAAGACTAATGGATGTCAATACTTAATGCTATTGGATACGTATATTATATGGATGTCTATGCTTAAGGCTAATGGATGTCAATACTAAATGATATTGGATACGTATATTATATGGATGTCTATGCTTAAGGCTAATGGATGTCAATACTTAATGCTATTGGATACGTATATTATATGGATGTCTATACTTAATGCTAATGGATGTCAATACTAAATGCTATTGAATACCTATGCTATATGGATGTATATACTTAAGGCTAATGGATGTCAATACTTAATGCTATTGGATACGTATATTATATGGATGTCTATACTGAAGGCTAATGGATGTCAATACTAAATGCTATTGAATAGGTATACTATATGGATATATATACTTAAGGCTAATGGATGTCAATACTTAATGCTATTGGATACGTATATTATATGGATGTCTATGCTTAAGGCTAATGGATGTCAATACTAAATGCTATTGAATACGTATACTATATGGATGTATATACTTAAGGCTAATGGATACCAGTACTTAATGCTATTGGATACGTATACTTAATGCTAATGGTTACCTATACCTAGGGATAGTGGATACCTATCGGTAAGGCTAAGGGGTACCTATACCTACGACTAATGGTTAGCAGTGCATAAGGCTGATTCATTCTTGGAGTTAGGGCTAACTACTTTGGTTAGTTCTGAATGAAATTTCACTTGTCATATTTTTCTGGTGTCGCCATGGTACATGTGGTTATCAACGGCTTCAAAAAGACTAAATGCAGGAAAATAATGTGTAATTGAAATTTCTCGTTACCAAATGAGTTGTTTCTTAACAATTTTAGTTTTGCTGATGATATATCATTGATAAGTCCATCTATCACATGTATAATACCAAGAAAAATCAGTATGCATGAGCTTTTATTCAACTTCTTTGAAATTACCATTCCTCCCCCAGTAAATAATAATAATAATAATAATAATAATAATAATAATAATAATAATAATAATGAGGACTTTGTATAGCGCCTAATCTTTCGAAGCTCTAAGCGCTTTACACCATCAATAATGATATGACTACACTACAGAACAACAAATGACAAAAACGATGAAATTGGAAAACATAAAATCATGCTGAAAACATATAAGATACAAAACATAATTAGGTCGCAAAGTTTGTCCCTGCAGTCGAAACAGGTGAGTCTTGAGAGCACTCTTAAAAGGGACCACTGTGTCTTTGTGTCTAGTTTCAAGGGGCAATTCGTTCCACGTCGCTGGGCCCTGGTTTGCAAACGAACGTTGTCCATGTGACTTTGTTTTCACCTTGGGAACAATGAGTATACGATTATCAGAAGAAGAGCGTAAGGATCTAACTGGTGTATACATATGGATGAGGCTGGATAGGTGTGTTGGACTGGAGTCTGTCATTGAAATATAGCACAGAGAACAAATTTTGTGTTTCATTCTATATCGGACTGATAGCCAGTGTAGGGTACAGAGCAGTGTCGAGGTGTGCTCTGATCGAGGTACTCTGAAGATGATCCGTGCAGCTGTGTTTTGAACTTTTTGAAGTTTCTGGAGTAAATATTGTGATGAACCAGAAAGAATTGAGTTACAATAGTCCAGTCTTGAAAATAATAATGAACACACAAGTGTTTTAGTGGCATCAACTGAAAGATATTTACGATTGGATCTGATGCGTCTCAATTCAAGATATGCAGCCCTGCAGATGTTCATGGCATGTTGGTGCAATGTGAGAGTACTGTCTAGAGTAACGCCTAGATTCCGTACTGACTGAGAGTTTAATATTGGTGTTGTTGATATTTATTGTCTGAGGTAAAGGATGTGAATGAGAAAGTCTTTGTGTTGTGATCAGAATAGCCTCAGTTTTATCATCATTCATCTGCAGCTTGTTACATGTCATCCATGATTTCACATCCGAAATGCACTTCTCTATTCCATGGATGGTAGCATCAACTTCAGTTGGGTGGCTAGACTTGTATATTTTGGTGTCATCAGCGTACAATTGGGTGATGATCTATGACACTTGAGAGCGGCTGAGTGTACAGAATGAAGAGAACAGGTCCAAGAACAAATCTCTGTGGAACACCACAACATAGATCAACTGGGCTGGAGTGTATTCCATTTGCAGATATAATTTGTGTGCTGTTCACTAAGTAAGACTTGAACCACTGTAAGGCTATATTCTGAATGCCAAATATATGCTGGAGACGGTGAAGTAATATATCATAGTCTATTGTGTCAAATACTGCAGATAAATCTAGGATAGTGAGGACTGTAATCTTTCCACTATCAAAAACAGAGAGAATGTCACTAAATACTTTCAGAATAGTAGTTTCCGTACTGTGACAAGGGCGATATGCAGACTGTACATTGCTAAAAAGACTGTTTGAATTCAAATGAGATACAAGTTGAGTTAGAACAATCTTTTCTAAGATTTTTGATATGAAAGGGAGATTAGAAACTGGGCGGTAGTTCTTTAAAATTTAAATCGTTATGGTCCAGTGTTGGTTTCTTCAGCAGTGGCTTTACGATGGCAGTTTTTAAAAATGATGGAAATTCCCCTGATGAGAGAGAAATATTAATAACATCAGTTAGTGAAGGCAATATTGGGTCTAAGCACTCAAGCAGCAGTGATGTCGGAATTGGATCAAGTTCATAAGACTTTGATGCACTTTTCATCACGATTGTCCGTACTAAATCTATAGAAACAGGTTCAAATGCTCCTAACGGTTGTCGCTGAAATTATGCATCATAACTGTATGGTGACGAATCAGTTGAAATTGTGCTGTTAAGCGAATCTCTAATGGTTTGAACTTTGTCATCGAAGAAATTTGCAAATTGGTCAGGTAGGTCTAATGGAGAGAAGGTTGTTGGAAGTGGTGTACATTTGTTCCTTGACATTAGTTTGTTAGTTATCTCGAAGAGCTCTTTGCAGCTGGAACTCTACGTGATCTTAGTACTGTAGTGGGATGATTTGGCTAAACGGACTATGTTTGTGACGTTTTTCTTGGCGGCCTCGTAGATTTGTTTATGAATAGTGAGTCTGGTGGAAAGCCAAAGCCTCTCTGCTTTTCGGCGATGTTGTTTAGCAGAGGGCAGCTGGTCCCTAACACTGCTATACCAAGGAGAACACTTTCTTTTGATTGATACTCTGCATTTGGTGGCTGGTGCATGTTTTTCAAGCAATGAACGCAGGCAGTTATCAAGTTGTTCCGCTGTCGGATGTAAGAAAGTTGTTAGGTTTTCTTGGATGTCATGCTTGAATTTGGTTCTATTTATCATACGGAGGTTTCTTTTAGTAGCAAATAGAGGTGGAGTGTTAGGGACTGATTCATTGAGATGGCATACAATTCAGAGGTGATCCAATGCAAGTTCATAGGATACAAGAGTTGATTGCAGAATATTATCGTCAGGTCTATAAGGAAACCAGTCTAAAATGTGACCAAGTTTATGGGTAGGTTGGTTAACTGACTGTTTAAGATTGAAAACATGAATGGAATCTAGGAGTTTTAACGTGTTTG
Organism: Unio delphinus; assembly: GCA_029339505.1. Taxonomy (NCBI): domain Eukaryota; kingdom Metazoa; phylum Mollusca; class Bivalvia; order Unionida; family Unionidae; genus Unio; species Unio delphinus. The sequence continues at coordinate 12,282,042 of JAQISU010000071.1, read as the reverse complement.
GTTTACCAGGATAGTCAAAGTGAAAGTTGAAATCTCCAAGAATAATTAGGTTGCCACCTATCGAATTTCCATACTCAAGAAAGATTTGGAAACTGCTCCAAAAAAGAGATTCAGTCAGCTTGTTTTTTCAACTAGAAGGAGGACGTTAGAGACAGAAAAAATGGATTGACCTTTGTTCCAGTGTGAGCGTTGTTTGGACTAGTTCAAACGATGTGTGGCAGAAGTTGAAGGTTGTGCTGTACTTGAGGCATTTGATCATGGAATTCTTTGTAATTACAGCAATTCCACCTCCGCGAGAGTTGCGGGGGAACGACTTGATGGAGTAATCGCTGGGTGTTAAATCCACACACTTACATTCGTCACCTTCCAAATGTAACCATGTCTCTTTCAGGAAAAAGACGTCAATATCCTGGTCGATGATAAAATTAACGATTTCTATGCGCTTTTGCGGTGATCCTACTGATTGAGCGTTGAATAATGCAATACGTAGTGGTATCCCTGGGGCAGTTGACATAATGGTTGATGATTTAAGAGGAATTTGAACTAGGTTATTAAATTAACGGCATAATTTTTAAGTTCAGTGTGAGCGTTGTTTGGACTAGTTCAAAAGATGTGTGGCAGAAGTTGAAGGTTGTGCTGTACTTGAGGCATTTGATCATGGAATTCTTTGTAATTTTAGCAATTCCACCTCCGCGAGAGTTGCGGGGGAACGACTTGATGGAGTAATCGCTGGGTGTTAAATCCACACACTTACATTCGTCACCTTCCGAATGTAACCATGTCTCTGTCAGGAAAAAGACGTTAATATCCTGGTCGATGATAAAATTAACGATTTCTATGCGCTTTTGCGGTGATCCTACTGATTGAGCGTTGAATAATGCAATACGTAGTGGTATCCCTGGGACAGTTGACATAATGGTTGATGATTTAAGAGGAATTTGAACTAGGTTATTAAAATTAACGGCAGAATTTTTAAGTTGTTTATCAGTTACGGGCTAAGGGAGATAACTGGAATCCTTCTTCCTGTTCTACGCCGGCCGGCTTTGAAAGAACGTTTCTTTTTTCGCTTCCGTTTACATTTAAGAAATGATGAATGAATTCCCAGTTCGTTTAGTCTTGAGCACAATGTAGTATCTAGAACCATTTAATCCAATTAATGAGGATTCGTCGTAGTGTAAGCGGTCACGTGACGGCGGTTTATTCAAAAACAAATTAGGTCTTAACAGTGGGACAAAACAGCTGAGAAAAAATCTAATTGTTCTCGTTTCCAAAACAAGGAGATGAATTAACACATATGAACGGAAGAGCCAATGCATGATGAAACACAATAATGTAGATGATAATAGAAAACAAGCACAAATGTCATAAATATAGTACAAAATCGGGAGAGCCTATTCTCGAGCAGTTAAGCGATTGCGGCCATCGTTCCGGAATGTCTTAACGGCTCGTATGTCAACACTTATACGTATTTGTATCACATTTTGAATTCAAATCGGTCCGATAATGAAGATATGATGAGACATTAGTGATTTGTGTATACTCGAACAAACATGCTTCAACGTAAATTTAACAATTGTTCATTTTATTTCTAAATGAGATTATTCAAGTCTTGTTGTTGCACTATGAATTATGCTCCTTTGCGGACAAACATTGGTGAAAGTATGAAAATAAAACTAGTTATTAGTTATAATAATAGTTTTCGTTTTATATTAGGTCTTCCTAGATTGAACATGGTTTCCAGTATGTTCGTAAATTATTATTTATTCAGTTTTGATGAAGGAATGATAAAGCATGTATTCTCAATGATGACAAGAATATCTAATAGAAATAATTGTATATTGAAATATCTTTGGAACACTGACACTCATTTAGATTCTCATATAATGATGGAACAAATTACATTTTAAATGTGCCACTTAATTTCATTCTTAATAAATGCATGACGCAATCAATTGTTTAATTTTATCTAATTTCTCATTTTACATTAATTAAACACGTACGGCTCTTTGAATACATATTTAGATATTGATCTTTTCTACTTAATCATAGTCTATATGGCCATTACAAACTCTCAATGTTTGAAAAGCAGACGCATGATTTAGAATTTTAGCTCCGACAAAATGGAAGTATATTGCACGTTTTAACTTGATAAGAATTTTTACTGGATCAGTTTATTGCCATAAATCAACTGAATACATTTACACATTATACATTAGAAATACAAAAATATGTAAGTTGGAGCTGAATTCCACGCATCTGTGCACTTACTGTCTCAGTTTGTTTCTCGTTCACGTTTACAGCTTGTAGCTTTTCGATTATCTTTGCCTGACTCTTTATTACATCTGCCATTGCATGTATATCAGATTCCAACGCAATTCTGACTCCCTTGCCTTGTCGATGCGCGATTCTAGTATTTAAATTTATCATCTTACTTTGTATCATCTCATTCAAACAAACGTTGTCCTTCTTCAACATCTTCATTTCTTCCATAATAAGATCAATAAAAAATTTTACATGTTGCAATATGGGAATGTTGTTTTCAACCCCCTCACCTTGACTATTATTTCCACAATGATGTATTACCTCTTGATTGATCCATGTCACTCGACTGACCAATTTCTTGACTAGTTTCTTGCAGAATGTTTAAGCAACTCAAAAATCTATCTATTCTACTTGGTTTTCTTTTTCATACCTAGACTTCTATGCCTTTACTTATCTAGTGTTATCGTCTCCCTCTAGAAAATGCATATATGTTTTCTGCTATTTTTTTCTTTCACTAGAGAACGCGATGTCCTCTTCACCAGTCGACCAGAAGGATAACCTGTATGGCTGCGCCTACCAATATCATGCAAAGAACTACGAATATAACGAAGGGAGGTTACGCCAAGATTACATCGTAACTCTCGCATAAATGACTGTTTGTCCAATTTGCCATATGTTTCTCTTATTTCTACAAGAATTCAGCGTTCTAATTGAGAAGCGCACGGTATATCACTATCAGAATCCTGAGTATCTTTAGTATCAATGGTATCCATTTTGTCGCTATATTCATTTACCACTTAATCGCCTCTAATGTATAGGAAATTAGTCAGAATAATATAAACAAGACTGGATATGCTAGGTACTCATTACTTAAATTGCTTTGTGTTCATATCTTCATATTTTCATTAGCACATGCTGGCGCACTTGTCCCCGTTAATGACACAGGTAATGTATTGCTCGTGCATATACTATCCATAGAACAGATAACTAATCCGTTTTCTAATCCACTGAATTGTGACTGAACTTCAACTTACTATGGATGAAAAATATAGGCTCATGTATTTATAGGCTATACGTGGCGACCTGTGGAGGAAGCACCCGGGAAACCACCTAAAAGAAACAGCCACCCAACAGAAGCTACCATCAAGCTTTTTCACATACCCGTACTGGCTGATCCCGAGTCTCGAAGCCACGCAGATAGAAGTGAGATGGCAGTGATCCGTAACGGTGAGTGCTTTAGACCACTCCACCACTCGGAGCCCCTCTCGTAGAGTTTGAGAGAGTTTGTTGTGTTGAGCTGGAATGGTGCATATGACGATCCCAGAAGAGGAGCATAAGTAGCCATCTTTTCGAGTAATCTGAGTTAAGCATTGTTAAATCTTGTTTCGGCAATTTATTTCTACATTTTCTTTTGAATAGAGATGTCTTAATCCATGGTAAATAAGTTACTGATTTGTATATGAGTTATTTATCTTAATATAAAATTTATAATGTAGGATTGTAGTAAAATATAGGCTTGATTATCATCTAAAACACTGTCATAAATCAAATAATTGTCATTTCCATAGAATACCAACATCGGAATAAGGAATCACGTTTTAAATTTACCCGAATCAGGGGGCAATGTTTACGTCGTATTGCTAAGTAAAAACATAGTTTTACGGTTATGACAGGCTATTTAAGATCGTTTAAATCAGGACGTTGTATTATACGATTGTTTAAATGTTGAGATTAGGGTTGTTTCTTTAAAAAAAGCAATTCTATCCATATGTTCACCTCCAGAGTTAACGTTTGTTTAAAATACTGACATACCAGATTGCTAGAGTAAATTAGATTTGACAACTACTTAGGGTCAAAGAACACTTGTAATATAATCTGGACAGTTTTTGTTAGCAATTGTATAAAATGGACTACAATTTTTAATATCTCCACTCTCCGCAAGAGTAGCCTGACAGGTTTAAAATTAATGTCCACTCTATTTGCATAATTATATAGAAGCATTTTTTTAAGCACTGTTACTGGTTGTTTCACACTGATACCTATGCGTATCGTAGTTTTCTGGGTATTTTCAGTTCAGGACTAAAAGCGCTAAAAGTAATCATTTTAATAAATATAATAGTCGTCTGTTATTTGTATCATAAGTATGATTATTATTATTATTATTATTATCATTATTATTATTATTATTAGAAGAAGAAGAAGAAGAAGAAGAAGAAGAAGAAGAAGAAGAAGAAGAAGAAGAAGAAGAGGTAGAGAATGCTCAATGCCCAATTTTAAATTGTTCCCTTGTTTACTTGGACTTAATTGGTTGGAAAATAATAATGTCAATAAACTGTATTCAATTGTGCAAAATCATCTTTGTTAGTGACTAAAGATTTATGCAAGAAATTAAAAACAAAGAAAAACGTGTATAAGCACGGAAAGGAAACTCCATAATGATTTAAAACTGAGATTTTGATATTGAAAGCTACTGTGTAGTATTGGAACATTTTGGACTGGATGATCTTTCCGGTACATCTGTACGAACTTGTTCCGGTGTTAACATGAATGTGAAGGAAAAAGAAACGATAAAATTGTCGCACAGAATAGATACGCAAGGTATCAATGGGAAATCTTTCATCCGCACAGACATTACCAAATCTATATTCCTGTTACATCCAATGGGAAAGCTCTCGTTGATTAGTGGCAGCCACCCTGTGTAGGTCCGCATCCACGTTTTTTTTAGAACCAACGTATGCATACCGTACACGCATATCATTTTAATATCGTTAATTACATAATTTTAGAATTTTGTCAATCCTGATATGCAAAATGAAATATTTTATACTAAACGTAGTTAGAAGAGAAGACGCATACATAGGTTTAATAAGTTTAAGGAGAAAATCAAAATATTCATATAAATTGAATTGTAAAAATACTGTTGAGAACATAATAATATAAACATATATAATCTACGATTTTGATTGGTACGCTTGTCAGCCATCATGACAATCATAATATTGACCGCTTTAGACTAGTTCCCTTCATCTTTTGGGAATAAATGAGCAATGTGAGTCTATTCCTATTGTGATGGCTAATTTACCTCTTTGTGAACATTTATGAATATACACTAAGTTTCTAATTAAGAATACTTATAGATTATGGAGTAAATGCATTCCATTACACTATTAAAAAATCAATAAATTTCAAAGATAGCTACGAATAGTTTATTGCGGGATAAAATTCTATATGAAAATTTAATAGGTTTTTTATTCAATAATAATAATAATAATAATAATAATAATAATAATAATAATAATAATAATAATAAGTAATAGGTATGTTGATGATTATTATTATTATTACTATTTTTAATTATTTTATAAAATGCCGCTTTTGGTAAAGCCAAGCGAAGAAATAAGCTCTCTCTTCGCTTCAGTTTAAAAAAGAAATATTTTGAAAAAAGCTGCTATTTCAGTTGCTGCATTTCCTTTAACAATTATGTGTCTTTTGTATAGTTGTTTACATTGGCCTCTCACAGTCTTCACCAGTTGTTGAAAAAAAAATCAAACAAGCATCACGACCAACAGAGCTGCATTGCAGATCACAAACCACGTTTCTAACGCAGAGACACGATTGTGAGAAATATTCTAAGGAATCAAAAAAAGAGCCAGATAAAAACGAAATATTTGTTTAATGAATATTTTAGTTTTGAAAAAGGTCATTTGCTTCAACATTTTCATAAATTGTACTTACTTAAAGTTATATTGAAGATATATGAAATTCATCAAAAAGAAAATTCTATGTTCCTAAATTAAAGTGGAAGGCATATTTTTTTAAAAACCCACATGAACACAAACTTAGTATGATGTACGTATTACATGTTCTTTGGAATACAGATGGCAGCTATAGACTCTTTATTTATTTATTTTAAATGTATTTATTTATTGATTTATTTATTGGTACAGGTCAGTATTTCCTTACCTAATGGGCATGACATAACAGAAAGTGAAGTTACGTCCTTAATACATTCGCTCATGTTATTGTTCGATTGCTCAGGCATTCCACTTTACGTTACTATAACTAAACATTAACATATTCAGTCAACCTTATTATGCCATTATATCGTATCTCATCATGACAGAAAACATAGCAAACGTTACATAACCGATTAATTGAGTAACTCTAATCATGTTACTAGTACCATAAATGGAATTTCAGCTCGTGTTCATGTGATATAAAAATGTTTTTGCGAGGAACGTGAATTATCGATCTTGATTTAATTGTATACATCTAAACAAAATTCACAGCAATAATGAGAAATTACGCTGAGACCTTTGGTTGATAATGGTAGCTATTTCCAACAATTTCCTTCTGATGATACATTTATTTATTTATTATTCATTTTTTTTTCTTGTATACACTAATTGTGTCTTATACAATTTGTATAATATTCTAGACTACACGTCATAAAAAGTGTAATAAGAGTGATAAAAATAATGAAAAGCCATGTGGATAACAAATAAGTAAATAGGAAACTCCTTAGTGTTTTTAAACACAGCTTCTAATGTTGCTACTGCGTCTTGATTCTCTTTTTCCTGTTAGATATATAAGACCTTAGTCATGCGTTGATGGTAATATAAAGTAATAAAAATAATTTTAAAAAAAACGTCGCACAGAATAGATATTGTCTGTATAATTGAGAAATCACGCATCCGCACACATATTACCCAGTCTATATTCCTTTTACATCCAGTGGGAATTTATTGTTGGTGTTACCCATGCTGATAACATCTCGTTGATAACGCGCCATAACCCGGTGTAGATACGCCTCCCAATTTTCCTTTACCAACGTGTACACACCGTACAAGCATGCGATTGTAATATATGTAATTCTTTAATTTTAGAATGTTTGTCAATCGCGTAAAATCCATAGTTAGAATTTTGTATATAAACGCGACTAGGTGCGATATACTAAGCACAGTTGCAAGAAAGCTTCATAGGTCCAAATATTTTAAGAAACAATCAAGACATTCATACATCGTGAATTATAAAGCACCGTTGAGTACAACACAAAAAATGAGACCTCTGATTATCATTGGTAAGCGTATCGGACATAATATGCGAATATTCATGGATTTAGATCAGCAGTTATTCCTTTTATCCTTTGAAAAGAACACTAAATATTTGTCTTTCCAATTCTGATTGGTTATTGACCGCTTTGAGGACATATATGAACTATGAACACAGACTATTATGAGTTTAAAATTAAAAATAATTGAAAATTATGGAGTAAATCAATTCTAATCAGACCCTAAAGAAATCCATTAATTTCACAGACTGTTACGTTTATATTTTTCTTTACGGAAAAAAATTAATAACTCCCATTTATTGATATACAACAAAAACTACTACCACTACTAATACTACTACTACAACTACTACTACTACTACTACTACTAATAATAATAATAATTGAAAAGGAAGATAGTGATAACAATTAAAATTTTATTAACATTTAAAATAACAGGTGATGGAACAAAACCAATGCATCTCTACACTTCAGGTGTCATGTAATTTGTATTTTGTAAACTAATATCTAATTTTATTGTTGTATTTCCTTTTTTATTTAGGCATCTTTGGTCTAGTTTCTTACATTGGTCTCTCGCATTCTGCTCCAGTTCTAGTAAAGAAAGATTTTCAAAAAAGCATCAATTCATCAGCTGTCCTGAAGATGACAAGCCATGTTCTCTATCGCAGAGACTCAAGACAACTTTTAAGAAATCAAATGAAAAGTGCCAGACACCTTGCGGAGGATTTGTTTCATGAATATGTAAGTAGCGGTCAGATTAATGAAAAATATCTTCATTAGTTATATTTCAAGATAAATTTACTGTATTTGATATTCATGAAATGAAGATGTCGTGTACTTTAATGACAGTAGAAGGCATTTAAAAGACACGTTAAAACACAAATTTAGCATGACCTAAATGTTCTTTAGAACACATTTTGTTACGCTCAATGATATATATATATATATATAGTTAAAACTAATGGATAACTATACTAAAGGTTAGTGGTTACTTTACTAAAGGCTAATTGTAACATATTGCGGTCGTTATGGCTAATGGATTCCTATACGGAACGATAAAATATAAAAATAATTAAAGGTGAGCTATTGTTACGGGTAATGAATACCTAAAAGATCAAGGTCACATTGGTGAGACCCAAATGAAATTTAAATAATTAGATTCATCGTGTCGCCATGTTTTACGTGGCTGTCCAAAGGTAGAGAAGATGAAACTTTACATATGTGTAAAGGAAGTGTGTGTATATATATATATATATATATATATATATATATATATATATATATATATATATATATATATATATATATATATATATATATTCGTAGGTACAGGCCAGTGCTTCTTTACCTGATGGGTATGAAATATCAGAAAGAGAAGTCCTGAACATATTTCCACAAGTGGACTATACAGTATCACAGGTAATCCATTTTGTATAAGTAATGCTAAACGTATATTTTATCCAGTTACTTGTGTCATGAAGTATATAATATAATTATAAATTCTTCTCGTCCAAAGTAGATAAATAATTATTTTGGTGAGGCATGTTAATTTTCAAACTTGATTTAATTTTAAATCTGTAACGAACATTGATAGCAATAATGTGAGATAATTACTGAAAGATATATATATATATATATATATATATATATATATATATATATATATATATATATATATATATATATATATATATATATATATAATTGGAAACAATTCAGTTTTTTATATAGCTCAAACAGATTGACATATTTTTTCATAATTAATAGCTTCTTAAATTTATAACAGTCTTTACACATATTTTTCAGATATTTTCACTGCACAGTGCAGCTTCACTATTACGCGAACTGACGGAATCAGTAACGAATCTTAGACCGGCTATTGCAAACACTTTAACTGTAGAAGGATCACCAATAGACGGTCGTCTTTTGGATCAATTAGAAGAACTGACTGGACAAATGAACCAGATCCTTTACCGATTGCCAGCAACTTCGAATAATCTCCCTGCGCTTACTGTAACAAATTTGGACAGTGATGATCAAAAGAGAGTTATGGTCATTCTTAGTGTCACAAAATATTTTCTGGAATACTTAATTAGAAATGTGTAAGAAAGTCCGTTAAAAACTGAGGTTAAATGCTGGTAGCTTTTCCAACAAATCATTCTAGGGTATGCATTTATTTATTTTTTGTTCATGTTTATCTACTTGTTTACCAAAAAGTACTTGTATGTATTTATAAATAATATTCTAGACTACACACTAGAAAATGTGTAATAAGAAATGATCTCATTTATAGCATTTTATTTTCATCACAAACTTTCGATTTCGACCGTTATTTGCATATTCCTTGTAGGTAATAATGCTGATCACATACATTGTTTTTTCCTGAGTTGTTTTGTTTTCATTATTAGACAAAAATTGATCGCAATGAAATTACTTTATAATATTATTTTTCTGAATAAAATATGTTTCTCTAACAATGCAGTTTACCTCGTATTCCATCACGGGAAATGTTTTAAGGCACACATATATGAAAATGATGGGTCATATTCAAATATTTGCATACTTGTGCAGAGATACATATTAAGTTGATATTGCTCTCTCTCTCTCTCTCTCTCTCTCTCTCTCTCTCTCTCTCTCTCTCTCTCTCATTCTTCGATAAGTGTACGTACATTTTTTAAAGTGCTATATTATCTTATTCTCATTATCAACTTTTCGAAATGCAAATCTTTTCATCTCCGATACGTTAGGATTTTATAAGGGATCAGTTTAACACGTGTACATTCCTCTTCTGTTACTCAAGGCAAACAAAAGGGTCAGTATCACATTTACAACAAAATCACAGTGAATCTATTTTGTTCGATCAGCAAGATATTTTGGACGTCCGCTCATGAATTGAAATTCTTTGTAATTGATGCACCAGTCCGTATACCAGTCTAGTCTTGTAATTGTGGTATATGAAGCCAAGATACAATCACACACATACACAAGCACTAATACATTGTGCTTTAAAAGTTACAGGGCGATGAGATAAACTTATACTTCTGCTCCATTCAATACATTTATTGACATTCTTATTTTACAAGCCTATTAAATGCCCCCATGCTTAAAACAACACGGTGATATACACTACTGCTTCAGCGAGCACTATTAATTATAATAATAATACTAATAAAAGTGATAAAATTAATATAATATTAATATAACTTTTAAATATTTTAATTTTTTAGGGTTCGAACTGGTACGACTGCAAAGCAACTGTGTGATTGTTGTTTATTTTAAAACAAACATTTCAGGTTGAATGCGTTTTCTAATGAATCAGATTCACTTAAGACATAGCAATAACAAATAATGCCAACAAACAATAAAATGTAATGGTTGTAATTATAATTATATCAATATTTGTGTTGTTTTGAAAAATTCTCAGCGTGTGCAAGTGTATTACAAATGATGTTCGTTTGCATTTACAGACAACTTTATACATAATGTCACAGACTAATGTTTCCTGAAATTAAATATATTTTATTCATACGTATATATTGCAATATATTCTGTCATAAGAACAAATACCTTGATGATGTTTATAATTATCCTTCAAATATATCTATTCAATTTCGTCCCAAATGATTTATGATCCATTTTTTTCGTTATTGTTTTCGAAACATTATATTATAAAACTGCTGCCTTGGAATTTAAAACTTTGTATATTGTGTTCATTGTAACGATTCATTTCTATTGTCGTAGAACATGAAAACAAATGTAAAACACCTGTTCTACAGTGATCACAATTTTGAATATATATATATATATATATATATATATATATATATATATATATATATATATATATATATATATATATATATATATATATATTCTTTCCTGCCAACTTTAGATAAATAAGGCCATTTCAAATATTGATTCTTTGCAAAGCAGTAGAATGATTACAAAATGTTAACGATGCCAAATTAGGAAGTGAGTGTATTGCAGGTTTTCATTTCTTCATATATTTTACTGGAGCAATTTAGTTATGTAATGAAAGTGAATACGCTTAATGTATATATGTATGTATGTATGTATGTATGTATGTATGTATGTATGTATGTATGTATGTATGTATGTATGTATGTATGTGTGTGTGTGTGTGTGTGTGTGTGTGTGTGTGTGTGTGTGTGTGTGTGTGTGTGTATGTATGTATGACTGACTGACTTTCTTTATTTCCTCTTCATAAGAGATTTCATTCAGTTAATTTTTCGTAAATACAAAAAAGTTATGAACATAGTTTGTGATTAAATTACTTACAGTACACTATATAGCAACAAAAGCAAAGAGAACTTAATGTCAAAACACATACGTGAGAGAACTCGTTGCAAACGAGTTATATACGCAACATAGATTAAGAGAGGGAAATAATGGAATTGTAATTATTTACATTCAACTAAGACGATTTAAATTAATTATCATGTACTCATTCACTTAGAGCACATGTGAGTTATTTATTAGATATAAATGAATTGGGCCCATTTCCTTAATTTACTGAATAAGCATACTATGGGATATCATTTACAAGTTCATTTGCTCTTCTGTAAATTGCGTCAATTCCATCAGCCACCACACACATGAATATCTGCCATGATTGATCATCCATAGAATCAAAGATGTCCACTCTCTTGCCCAAAAGGATATGAAGTAGGGTGTCATTGTCCTGACATAAAAGCCAGTGGGAGTATAGGATGTCGATAGCATCTATTATTGTTTCAAACATAATGTTACGCTCGTCATTTAGGGCGTTGCAGAATAGTAACATATGCTTGGTTCTGTCTATAATCAATATCTTGCAGAGTTTACAATTATTTTCCTTCTCTATTGTAATGGGACACATAGTTAAATAAGCAATATTAGCGAAAGTCCAAGTTTTATTAGGAACACATTTTCCTTGTCGAAAAGCTATTTATCACATTAAAATGACGGTGTGTTTGATAAAGATACTTTGGGCGTACGATTTCTTCTCCTGAATTTGAATTGGTTGTACGTATTATACATGTCCTTAGAACAGTGTGTGTGTGTGTGTGTGTGTGTGTGTGTGTGTGTGTGTGTGTGTATACATGACAGACACGATCTGAGTTATATTTGAGCAAGATTCAGAACCTTATGGATCGTAATAATGATTTCTTTGTTAATATTCTTTCTCTTCTATTTGATACGGTGTAAAATCTTCCATTTTTCGAAACTCCTTTTCAACGATTTAAGATTATTGTGCACGTTTCGCTTTCTTAAGGTTTATCCAACAATTATACACTTCCGACGCTGAGTCATCTTTTAATCTAACTTGTTTTTCTACAGTCTCTCCCTGGTTTTGATAAGATGTTTGAATGTAAATTGAGCTGCGTTCAAAACGTTTATTTCCTTTCAGTAAATACGTAATTTAAGCCTTCCTTCCAAGTTTGATCAAACTGCTATCCTGGATGATGATCATCACCTCCATGCCATTTGTCATCTGTGCATTCGTCAAATCTGCACCTTTTCTGAACAATTTCAGTACGTCTTTAATGTGTGAAATTGATAATTCAACATTTGTATGACCAAAGATGAAGTTTTATATAACTCTGTCTTTGCAGAGTCTTTAATTTCATCGAAACATTCAAACGCAAATCAACCTTCTATTTAGACAGAGATTGTTGTTTTAAATCTTAAACGTTTGGAATAGGTATAGAGAAGAGGTAATGACTCTTTTTAAAAAAGAAGAAATGAAAAACGAGTTTATCCTTAATATTTATTCTGTAAATATTCACTGAATTTACATATAGATTTAGTAGTTCAATACTTAGATTAAATCTCAGCGAAGTTCTAAAATTTAAAGTTATAGGGCAAAGTGAAAAAGCTTATTTACTTTAAATTATTACAAATAACTGGACAATTATGGAAATATAAAGGGACTTTATTTTAAAACCAGTTGCAATTCTCTTGTGGAGAGAGGAAATATTAAAAATCTTAGACCATTGTATAGATGTGCCAACAAACACTGTCCCGATTCAATCTTGCGTGGACGTTGTAATTGAATCGAATAATCTCGTCTATTATTAAATGAAAAGGTGTTTCCTGTAATCAGTTCTTCATCATATGGAAGGATTTACCATTACCAAAGTAACAGCCGTAATATCAGTCAGTTTAATAATGTTATAACACAGCGTCTTGGTTCCAATGTTTGTACCTAACCTAGGCTTGGCGTCTTGGTGTCTAGTTGTTTTTATTTAGCAATAGTGGGACATACATATTAAAATGTTACTCAGATTACTCGTTAAAATAGTTACTTATATTCATGTCCTATTGTCATAACATGTATACATAATCAGTACAACTGACCACAATGAACATACTATGATATATGGCACAATTTTGTTTCGCAACAATCCATACAAAATAACTAGTCCATCCTGCGTTTTGGTTATAGCAATAGGAACAAGTAATTAAATTATATTTTATAAACTTATAATTTGTCCTAACTTAGGGCGGGAATTAGGTCCCCGTGGTACCGCATCAATTCCCATGTCTTCACGCACCAACCACAATATCATACTGTCTAAAAGCATATTCTCAAACGAAAAGAAAAGCTAGAGTTTTGTCGTTAAATCAGGCATTTATTTTAGCAGACACAGACGCATCGCCATTCAGTAATTACCTCCCCTCTCAATACACATTTTACTGGACATTAATATATCAGAAGGCAAGACATAGACAAGGTTGTTTTCTTTAAATAAATTACAAATGTATACCAAACAGCAACGAAAAGAGCTATCCCTGGATCTTCGAAGAAAATTAGCTGAATTAACTAGTGAAATTAACTCGACCAAGAATATTGTCAACTTGGACGAGGAATTTTGATTCATTCCTCATTGAGTATTCAACACAAGTCTAACAGTTATGTCACCCTTTCGCTGGCCAACTCACGTCCACCTCCTTCCGCTCTCGAGCACGAAACCATTCTTTCAAAGGATGATACTTAATCCAGAATGCATGCATTAATACATAGCAGAAACAATCTGTTACCGATCAATTAATCAACTACTTTGACACACACACACACACACACACACACACACACGTACACCTACATCCACACCTACACCTTCACCAACACCAATAAATACGTCATATTGTGTATGTATTTATGTTGGCCTCATATACCTCAACTGCCACATTATATTGGATTACGGACAGGTATAACAAGTAAAAGTAATTTCAATTGATTAACAGACAATAAGTGGATGATCGATCAAATTGGATCTCTGATTTCTGGGAAAAATCATAAATAACCCCTCTCTTCTTGATTCCATTGAGTAATAGTGTTGTTCCTTAGCCGATTCGACGAGAACCTCTCTAGTTATCTGAGGTGTGGAGGGGCTGGTTCTGTTCTGTGCTTGTGGAGGTGGCTGATAATGCCAACCCTTGCACGGAATGTTCGTTTGCATAAGGGACAGGGGATGAGTGTGACATCTCCAGGAGAGTTGATGACACTAGCTTTTCTGGCTTGCCTCATCAGCTCTGCAGCCTGTTGTCCTACTAGATTCTCACAACTTGGAGACTTTGTGCACATATGAACGCCAAGAGACTCGATTGCTTGCTGTTTGCTCTCAGGAATCAGGGCTTATGTTGAATGCTTTTAATGCAGCTTTAAGATATTCTTTCTAGCGTTTCTTCTGACAACCGTGGGATATCCGTCCTTGCTGTTACTCGACATATAAGTGTCTCATAGGCAGCCAGTGAACTGTCATGCGTACAACATGACCCGTCCTGCGTAGCTGCCACTGCATCAGAATGGTGTGGATGCTGGAAAGATCTGCTTGGGCGAGTACCTCAGTGTCTGTAACTTTGTCCTGTCCATGATGTTGAGGATTTTCCTGACACTTGTTTTGTGAAAGTGGTTCAGCTTCTTGGTGTGGAGTTGATAGACTGTTCACGTTTTTCATGCGTAAAGTAGTGTGGGAGCACAACTGCCCTGCGGACCTTTAGTTTGGTCTGGATGTTGATGCCTCTTCTATTCCAGTCGTTGGCACACAATCTGCCGAAAGTTGCGTTGGCTCTGGCAATGCGAAGGTTCACCTCGTCGTCAATAGTGACGCACTGTGATAGTGTGCTGCCAATGACGGTGGTTCAAGCGGTTCACTACGTTGAGTTTTTGGCCAGTGACGGTGATTTTGTGTGTGAGTTTGTGTGTGTGTTTGTGTCTTTGAGTGTGTGTGTGTTTCACACTCATATGCCTCAACTATCACATTATATTCCTTTACGAACAAGTATAAATAATGTTAATTCGTTGACGGAAAGTATCTAGATCATCGAAAAAACTGAATTCTTTTGGTTTCAGTGCAAATGAGAAATATTCTCAGTTGTTTTGAGTAGAGGCATCTACGAGTACTATAAACAAACAATCTCTTTTAAAATGAATGATAAAATGTTGGAGATAAAGCAGTTTAAACTTTGTAAGGATGGTAATAACAACAGGATAGTGTAGGCAGAGAGAAACATTCATTTATCAACGGACTATGTAACACTGATGTAGTAGTGAACCAACTGCGAATGAACTCTCAGTTTCAGATGCGAACAATAATCTTCAAGAAAATGTCGTCCACTGAATAAGTAGTTAATAGCAACGTCATCAAAAAAAAGATTAAATATTACATTTCCATGAGATTTAATTATTAAAAACATTTCAAAACTAAGTTTTTGTTATTAAAACAAATCGATACAGAAAAACAACCGATGTAAAAGAAAAGAGATTTTCTGTAAGGAATACATGCCTATGAATACAAAAGACGAGAATGGGTCTGCCACTCATAATACACTTTCTGTGATATGTAGTCTAGAATATTGTACAAAATGCACCAAAAGCAATCTAAGGTAAATAATAAAAATGGACAGGAAAAACATGCATGCTCAAAAGTTAATTAATGTATGCAGGGAGATTATTGGAAGATCTTTGCAATCAGAAGAAGATCTGGTTCAGTTGTTCAATCATTTGTTCAAAGTGACCTACAAGACGACCTTCTTTTTGTGAATCTTTTATGGTTATAGTGTTGGCAACAGACTCTAAGATTGATTACTGATTCCATCAGCTGGCATAATAGTGTAACTAGCCCTGTTCAGTGACAATGCGTGAAATAATATTTGACATAAGTGTTGGAAATTTATGAAGTTATAATTGTGAGAAAAATTTAAGACTCTTTCAGCGTAAAATACTGTCAAATGTTAGACTGCATCAGATAGAAAGAAACCTTACTACATCATGAAGAAATATTTTGATCAACTTGGTTAAGAGGTGTACCAGTAACAGAAAAACACTGATTTTATATCTAATGAGCGCGATTCATAATACAATTACTAAAACTGGAGTTGTTTATGAATTTCTTACGTAACATGTCAAATATACTCTGTCACAGTACTACATGCGGTATAATTGCACAAGAAAAGTATCTTAATAAATTATTAATGTTCTTCAAAATCTTCTAGTTCAGTATGTCGTCTTTGAATTTGTTTTTGTCTTTCATTCGCTTGTAATATAATTTGAATCAGATTCATTACACTTATTTCAAGCACTTACTCTTTCTCAAATCGTCGATAACCACGTAAAACGTGAATGGACAATGATGTGACGATTAAAGTTAAATCTATAGCTCACCAAAGAAGTTTTGAGTTATTTTAATGTAAAGTTTTGAATTTTTGGCTTCATTTATAGCTGTCCGTTATCTTTAAATATACGTTATCCAATTCCGTAAGTATATACATGTATTAACCTTAAGTACAGCTATCCATTAATCGTATGCATATTGTATCAATTCGCTTTACGTATAAGTATCCTTCAGCCTTATGTACAGGCAACCAAGAATAGGTATCCGTAATCCTCAAGTATACGTATTTATTAAAGTTGCCATTTCGTCTATATATATATATATATATATATATATATATATATATATATATATATATATATATATATAGATATATATATATATATATATATATATATATATATATATATTTATATATATAGATATATATATATATATAGATATATATATATATATATATATATATATATATATATATATATATATATATATATATATATATATATATATATATATATATATATATATATATATATCATTCACCGTGAAAAGCTTGGTTCTAAAGAACGTGCCAGACGTACAGCATGCTAAGTTTGTAGTGATGACTTTTTTAAAGTTAAAAATATGCCTGCCACTTTACTTTAAATACATGGCACCTTCATTTGATTAATGTCAGATGTCGTTAACATATGTTTCAAAATACAAGCGTACGAAACTGTTTGACGTTTATAGTTACTATTCATGAACAAATACTCTGCTTGGCGTCTGTCGCTATTTGTTTTGTGTTTGTTTATGATTTTTTAAACTATTTATTACGTCTATGTCTCTGCGATAAAAAGTTTAGTTGGTCATCTGCAAGACAACTCTTTTCTTTCTGATATCTTTTTCAAATTCTAAAATCTTTCTTTAGAACTGGAGAAGACTTTGAAAGTGCAATGAAAATATAAGAACTGAAGTTGTGAGAAGCATTCTTTCTTCGCATGGTTTTCTCGAAAGATTCATCATGCACAACATCACTTTCATTTTCAATTAATATTATGATTATTTATTATTATTATTGTTATTATTATTATTATTATTATTATTATTATTATTATTATTATTATTATTGCAAAACAAATTCTATCAAATTTGCCATTTGGAATGTTACTTAGCAGTAACTTACTTAGCAGTCTGTAAAATTAATGGATTTCTTAATGGTGTGATTTGAATACATTCACTACATAATTCGATGCAGAATTATAATTTGAAAATCATAATGTATTTTCATCAATATCCACAAAGAGGCAAAGTACTAATCGTAACTGGAAGAGATCCATATAGCGTATTTTCTTTCGACAGATAACTGGGTAACTGCGGTTCCAAATCTATTAACAGTGGAGTATGATGATTTAAAACCTTGCACAATAAAATCACGAATCTTAGTTTATTAGTTCTTTTAGAGTGTTATTACAGTGTTTTATTATTCAATTTATATGAATATTTTGATTATTTTCTTAAAATATGTGAAGGTAATCAGGCTTTATTTCTTTGTCTACAATGAAAGATTTCCCGATTCTACAATTATAAAAGGGAGGCGAACATACAAGGAGTTGTGTCAAGTTATCAAGGAAACGTTATCATCATGTGTGTCACCAACAAAAGACTATTGGATGTAACATTAATATTGACTGGGTAATGTCTGTGCGAATGCATGGTTTCCCATTGATGCGGACCATATCTATTCTGTTCGAAGAAAACATTCTCGTTTCATTTCCTGCAGATATATCTTTAATAGCGGAAGAAAATCGTACAAAATCTCCCGGAAAAAGTTAAACGAGGCGTTTAGTGTCCAATACTACACAGTAGCTTTCAACATCAGTATCGGGGTTTTAAACTGCTATGGAGTTTACTCTCTTGTCCTATGCTTTATCTGTGGTTTTATATTTTCTTTGTTTAATGCATGGCGAAGAAATTGTGGAATACTAATGTACAGAGCGATGACAAACCTATACGTTTGCCTAATTCAATAGATTTATCGGTATTCTTACTTTCCAATCCATTTTAAGACAAGAAACGGTTGAATTCATTCAAACACGGTATTCATTGCAACTTGCACTTTAAATGCAGATAATAATAAAAATGATTCAAGTAACATAAGATTATTATAAATATTAACAAGTTTACTTTTATGCTTGAAATTAAATTAAACTTAAAAAAACTTTTCAGCCAGAGTGCATTTTCGAAGGAGTCAAAATGAACTAAAAGCCTAGTAAATAAAAGCAATGCGAACAAACAATATCTTAAAAGGTTTATAATAATTGAAGAGTGCGATAGATTTATATCTGAATTTGCTTCTAAGAATCTTTAGCCAATTAAGTATCTGATTTCATGATTTTAATGACTGCTAAAGTAGATCAGCTGATGTTTATGCATTCTAATTACAATCTGCTTCTCTGTTCTCTTTATGTTGACGATATTTTTATATCTGATAAGCGTATCCTATGAACCAAAGGAGCAGTCCGATATGACAACTCCTTCTAAATTGACTTGAGACCATGTTACTCTGTGACGACAGTGTCTAATTTCATATAAACATCGCTTTTGTTCAAATAAAGTCAAACCGAATGATATATTTTACTTTGAATCATCTATGTCTCCTTTAAAGCAGATGATTAATTTTGCAAATTCAATACAAACGGTCAATTGTTCATAAGAACATTAATACTACAGATACTACTGGCACAATCAGTACTGCTGCCTGTAACAGCACCAACAATAATATCAGAAAGACGCTCCGTTGTGTATACGTGTGTATATACATATATAAATACATCCCAGCTCATCAACATGCGATCCCCAACCATTTTTAAAAGAAACATAATGTGATTATTAACGCTTTTTAAATTTTAAAGTATTGTTTTGGAGGTACGAATACTGCTCTCAGAGTTTTTGAAGATGACCTAGATCTTTAAGATTTGACAATGCATAATCAATCATTTTTCGATTATACCTAGGCCAAATGGACAGGATCCACCACAACTATCTTATTTAGAAAACCGTTGGACATGAAAATATCATATTCCCTAGATTTTAACTTTACAGAGAACATGACAGGTTATTAGCATTTTCATCTCTCAAAAGAAACTCACATGAACAGTGTCTAAGCTTTAGTGTGTCAAATATACATTGCATTGGGTCAAACATAAATGATAACTTGAAGAGAATTGTAATTTTATCTTATATTGAATGCTGTCAGACCCGAATAATCAACACGTCGTTCATTTATACATTACTTAAAAGACAAAAGCCATTTAAAAAAGCTTTAATATAGAACTATAAGCCTGTAACTAGAGATGGTGATATAATTTTGATTAATAAAAAAAAAATAAACGTTAAGTTGTAATGGATGCCATACATTGTGAAAATTCATAGAATTTAGGTATAAATTCAGTAATTAATCTAATTAATTAGATTCAATTAAATCTCGACAAAGCGTAAACGTTTTAATCATAGTTTTGAAGAGTAAAATTAGAGAGCAAATTAGTTTCTTTTCCTAAAAGAAACACGATTTATTAGATTGAATTTTCGTGCAGGCATCAGATGAATCGCTTATGAATTCAATCATTAAAATAATTAATTAAATCCATTTTAAATAAATACAAAGCATACTAATAATAATGGAATAACTTCAATTAAAAAATGCCGTTTATTTAGTAATAATGGCCTTAAAAATGAATCATCACTACTTGTTATTTTTTGTAAGTTCAGCATTTTATATATTTCCTTGAAAATTTCAAACATTCAAAAAGTTTGTTTCATATAATGATGTACATAGAATTAACTATAAATTGAGACACAATAACGTCTCCACCTGACATGTTTTAGTTGAGCCATTAACAATTTTCCTAAATGATACTGTCGTTCAAATTTAAAGAAAACAAGATATGTAGACGTCTTAAAATATGAATTCACATCACATTTAAAATTAATACCTTTCTCGTAGTTTACAATGATAAAATAATTTCTTTTTATTTTATGAGGTAATTTCCATAAAATTTTCGTGGAAAAAATGATTGTAATTCCTCGGAGTATTTTTATAACAAAATGATTATCTTTTTCTTTTCTAATATATATAGTAGACATTATATTAACGCTATGTAAGACAATGTACAGGCAAATTGTTGTCTCAAATAGTACAATAATTTATTCTTCACAGAAGTCGAGAAATATACTAAAAAAGATTGTTAATATTGCATATATCAATACAATAGTCTTTTTGTTGTTTTGTCAGTATTTTGCATTAAATGGATGTGAGTAAGGCAAAGAAGTTTACGAGTTCATAATACTTATTTCAGAATTATGTATGATGATACAAATCTTTGTTCGAATTTTATTGGAGGAATAAGAAAATCATATAATCTTTTCTATAGGCCAGATACATTCCTTATGCTTTAGACCTCAGACCAACCAAACTTCATTATTTATGATATCAAGTTTCCGCTTTTCTTGTGTTCGTCAACTTATGAAACTGATGATATCTTCGTAATTGATTTGTACATAGAGGATATATTATCAAAACAAAACAAAAAAGTCTGCTCTCATCATACAAGCGTCTTAAGAACGGAATCGATCTTTTCTAATCATTTTTTAATTTTTTTTTTAAAATTCAACATTTTCTGATTTTAAATTTTCAGAGGGGGTGATGTATAGTGTTTCATTTCTTTACCATGGTCAATTAGTAATGTTGTATTTATCAACACACAGACATTCAATATTTTAATCTGTAAATGAATTTAGATTATAATATGCTTGAACGGGTTGTATTCTGAATTTTGAACGTCGCGTTACAAAATTTCAGTTATATTGCTACGATGTCTGCAGTGTGACAGGTTATATTATATAATATCCTGACAACACGCCGTTCAGTCCAAACACTAAAGTATCTGAAACGTGTTGAGCTGTGGAGAGACGAACTAAACACGTTTTAGCACAATTTATAGAATGTCGACAAACAGTTTCTGAAGTACAGTATAGTATTATTCCATCTTAGGAAGCATTTAATTTACGATAGCATTCTGGTTTCCCATTATTCAAAAGTGTGGTTTGTCATTATTTAAAAGTATTAACACTATTGCCTAATACATGGAGCGAATCACATTTATCAAAGAAACGGCTTTACTAAAATGTTACAACACAACGGCCCTTTAACCCACCATACCACCTTACCTTTGACGACCGTAGAACTCTGTGTTGTTAGCGATACTTAGAAATAAATCTAGAAGTGGTCTTATTTCAGGTTTTAAGAAAATGAAATACTTGATTCCTTCTTTCCACGTACGTATCCTGTGGAACGTTAGAATAATTTAATTTCTGACAGTCGACTATACAAAAATCTTAGTCATATACCTTTTCCCAGATACTAAATTATAAAGTTTATATTAGAATATCTAGCTTATCAACTATTGAATTAATTATATACCATTGACATCTACACTCAATACCAAACGCAGAAAAGCATTGTCAAAACAAGTTTTAACAATACTTATCTCAGAGTAGTCGTTAATATAGTCATGTATGGTCCTGTTTGATGGTCATCATGTAAACATAATCAGTAAATATGCAAATAGAAACCATTCCAGCTGACCACATAAAAATCAAACTCTGTAATATAGTTAAACAAAATCGCATGCGTTGAACCAATAGGACCAAACCAGAACAAATAATCATCAATCTTTAAGGGGCATTGTGAAAAAGATAGGTATAAAGTGTGAAAGAATAACTTAAATGATATATATTGAGTCATAAATGTGTGTCCGTACCATGTCAAGAGATATGACAAATGCAACAAGAACGATTTATTCTCATTTTTTATACATATAATTCACGTCTTCAAATATAAATAATTAATGCGACTTGAAAGGTATTGGTACCGGAAAATTTACCACACACAATTTTACCTTGTGTGCTAGTACAACATGAACATTTAATCCTTTAGATTACATATAACTCAACGTGTTTATATGAGGTAAAATTATTCAGACATTAAAACCTATTATGTACGTTATTGTTATTGGTGCTAACATCTTGGAATCAAACTCTACTTTACAACAATCAGAGTTTGCAAAGCTGTATACACAGTAATTACGCATCAATGTACAGTCTCTGTTTATTCAAGGAGCCATATATCTTGTATGCCAAATATAATGTGTCGATACAATTTGCGATGAAATTGACTGGATCAAATTAAAGTTCAAATGATATACAACATCTAGGATTGTATTCGTTGAAATAGAAAATATTACAATATATTCATATGAATATAATATATTTAGTATCAAGAAACATTATTCAGAGAAATATTTTGTAATGTTCTCTGTAAATATAAACAAGAAATATCTGTTCTAATCTTTATACAATGGAAATGCTTCAAAAACAAGAATAAAATGATTAAATAAATAATAAGGGACGGAAACACCTCTAAGTTATAATGTTAATTATGCTTCCAGCTTTGAAAGTTCACGTCACTTAATTAAAATTACCATAGTACGCGTTTTTGATAAAATACATGATACTAAACAAATAAAAAAATTAATTAAATAAATAAATTTTTAAAAATCAAGTTTCATTTTCTCGTATCATGCAGAGAGCAAATTTCAAATATAGAATTATTCTTCCCATTTATTATCTTAGCCCTTGCAAGATATTATTTATTGGCAGATTTTGATATTGCGATATCAGAAGGTTGCATAGAAACTACATTTTTTTAAAACTTGTATTATCAAAGCATCTCACTACTGGATTCGAACTGATACCTGCAGGTACCGTAGTTCTTTTTTTCTTTTATATTCAAAGCAAGGAAAGTAAAAAAAATAGAACTATTATAAAACATATATATATATTGTGCTTAGTTGAGTTCAACAATGATTGTATTTAAGAAATTTAAGATGCTTTGGGGGGTGGGGGGGGGAGGAAAACTTATCTCATCGCACTTTGATTTTATATACCACATATTCTTACTTAATAGCTAAACATTGGTGCGAGTGAAAATAAAAAGCCATGTGGATAACAAATAAGTAAAATGGAAACTCCTTAGTGATTTCAAACACAGCTTCTAATGTTGCTACTGCGCCTTGATTCTCTTTTTCCTGGTAGATATGTAAGACCTTAGTCATGCGTTGATGGTAATATAAAAAAATAAAAATAATTTTAAAAAAACGTCGCACAGAATAGATATTGCCTGTATCAATGAGAAATCAAGCATCCGCACACATATTACCCAGTCTATATTCATGTTACATCCAGTGGGAATTTATTGTTGGTGTTACCCATGCTGATAACATCTCGTTGATAACGCGCCATAACCCTGTGTAGATACGCCTCCCAATTTTCCTTTACCAACGTGTACACACCGTACAAGCATGCGATTGCAATATATGTAATTCTTTAATTTTAGAATGTTTGTCAACCGCGTAAAATCCATAGTTAGAATTTTGTATATAAACGCGACTAGGTGCGATATACTAAGCACAGTTGCAAGAAAGCTTCATAGGTCCAAATATTTTAAGAAACAATCAAGACATTCATACATCGTGAATTATAAAGCACCGTTGAGTACAACACAAAAAATGAGACCTCTGATTATCATTGGTAAGCGTATCGGACATAATATGCGAATATTCATGGATTTAGATCAGCAGTTATTCCTTTTATCCTTTGAAAAAACAGTGCATTATTGTCTTTCCAATTCTGATTGGTTATTGACCGCTTTGTGGAGATATATGAACTATGAACACAGACTATTATGAGTTTAAAAATAAAAATAATTGAAAATTATGGAGTAAATCAATTCTAATTAGACCCTAAAGAAATCCATTAATTTCACAGACTGTTACATTAATATTTTTCTTTACGGGAAAACATTAATAACTCCCATTTATTGATATACAACAAAAACTACTACTACTACTACTACTACTACTTCTACTATTACTACTACTACTACTACTACTACTACTACTACTAATAATAATAATAATAATAATAATAATTGAAAAGGAAGATAATGATAACAATTAAAATTTTATTAACATTTAATATAACAGGTGATGGAACAAAACCAATGCATCTCTACACTTCAGGTGTCATGTAATTTGTATTTTG
The DNA here is from genome assembly GCA_029339505.1 of Unio delphinus. NCBI lineage: Eukaryota > Metazoa > Mollusca > Bivalvia > Unionida > Unionidae > Unio > Unio delphinus. Next base: position 12,256,947 of record JAQISU010000071.1, on the reverse strand, counting down.
TAAACTAATATCTAATTTTATTGTTGTATTTACTTTTTTTTATTTAGGTATCTATGGTCTAGTTTCTTACATTGGTCTCTCGCATTCTGCTCCAGTTTTAGTAAAGAAAGATTTTAAAAAAAGCATCAATTCAACAGCTGTCTTGAAGATGACAAGCCATGTTCTCTATCGCAGAGACGCAAGACAACTTTTAAGAAATCAAATGAAAAGTGCCAGACACCTTGCGGAGGATTTTTTTCATGAATATGTAAGTAACGGTCGAATTAATGAACAATCTCTTCATTAGTTATATTTCAATATAAATTTACTGTATTTGATATTCATGAAATGAAGATGTCGTGTACTTTAATGAAAGTAGAAGGCATTTAAAAGACACATTAAAACACAAATTAAGCATGACCTACATGTTCTTTAGAACACATTTTGTTACGCTCAATGATATATATTTATAGTTAAAACTAATGGATAACTATACTAAAGGTTAGTGGTTACTTTAATAAAAGCTAATTGTTACATGTACGTAAAAGAAAATGTAGCTGTCGTTATGGCTAATGGATTCCTATACGGAACGGTAAAATATAAAAACAATTAAAGGTAAGCTATTGTTACGGATAATGAATACCTAAAACATCAAGGTCACCTTGGTGAGACACAAATGAAATTTAAATAGTTAGATTCATCGTTTCGCCATGTTTTACGTGGCTGTCCATAGTTTGATAAGAAGAAACTTTACGACATATGTATAAAGGAGCTGTGTGTGTGTGTGTGTGTGTGTGTGTGCGTGTATATATATATATATATATATATATATATATATATATATATATATATATATATATATATATATATATATATATATAATCGTAGGTACAAGCCAGTGCTTCTTTACCTGATGCCTATGAAATAACAGAAAGAGAAGTCCTGAACATATTTCCACAAGTGGACTACACAGTTTTCACAGGTAATCCATTTTGTATAAGTAGTGCTAAACGTATATTTTATCCAGTTACTTGTGTCATGAAATATATAATATAATTATAAATTCTTCTCGTCCAAAGGAGATAAATAATCATTTTGTTCAGGCATGTTAATTTTCAAACTTGATTTAATTTTAAATCTGTAACGAACATTGATAGCAATAATGTGAGATGGTTACTCTAGGATTGTATATATATATATAATTTTGGAAATATTTTAGTTTTTTTTAGCTCAAACAGATTTAAATATTTTTTAACATTAATAACTTCATAAATTTATAACAGACTTTACACATATTTTTCAGATATTTTCGCTGCACAGTGCAGCTGCACTATTACGCCAACTGACGGAATCAGTAGCGAGTCTTAGATCGGCTATTGCAAACACTTTAACTGTAGAAGGATTACCAATAGACGGTCGTCTTCTGGATTACTTGGAAGAACTGACTGGACAAATGAACCAGATCCTTTACCGATTGCCAGCAACTTCGAACAATCTCCCTGTTCTTATTGTATCTAATATGAACAGTGATGATCAAAAGAGAGTTATGGTCATTCTTAGTGTCACAAAATATTTTCTGGAATATTTAATAAGAAATGTGTAAGACATTACGTTCAAAACTGAGGTTAAATACTGGTAGCTTTTGCAGCAAATCATTCTAGGGTATGCATTTATTTATTATTTGTTCATGTTTGTCTACTTGTTTACCAAAAATTACTTTGATGTATTTATAAACAATATTCTAGACTACACATTAGTAAAGGTGTAATAATAAATGATTTCATTTATAGCATTTTATTTTCATCTCAAGCTTTCGATTTCGACTGTTATATACATATTCCTTGTAGGTAATAATGCTTATCACATCCATTGTTTTGTTCCTGAGTTGTTTTGTTTTCATTTTTAAACAAAAATTGATCGCTATGAAATTAATTTATAATATTATTTTTCTGAATAAAAATATGTTTCTCTAACAATGCAGTTTACCTCATATTCCATCACGGGAAATGTTATAAGGCACACATAAATGAAAATGATGGGTCATGTTCAAATATTTGCATACTTGTGCAGAGATACATATTCCGTTCATATTGCTCTCTCTCTCTCTCTCTCTCTCTCTCTCTCTCTCTCTCTCTCTCTCTCTCTCTCTCTCTCTCATTCTTCGATAAGTGTACATTTCTTATTCTCATTATCATCTTTTCCATCTCCGATAAATTAAGATTTTATAAGGGGTCATTTTAACATGTGTAGATTCCTTTTCTATTACTCAAGGCAAGCAAAAGGGTCAATATCATATTTACCACAAAATCACAGTGATTCTATTTTGTTCGATAAGCAAGATATTTTGGATGTTCGCTCATGAATTGAAATTCTTTGTAATTGATTCACCAGTCCGTATACCAGTCTAGTCTTGTAATTGTGGTATATGAAGTCAAGATACAATCACACACATACACAATCACTAATACATTGTGCTTTAAAAGTTACAAGGCGATGAGATAAACTTATACTTCTGCTCCATTCAATACATTTATTGACATTCTTATTTCACAAGCCTATTAAATTCCCCAATGCTTAAAACAACACGGTGATATACACTACTGCTACAGCGAACACTACTGGTTATAATAATAATAAAAGTGATAAAATTAATATAAGATTAATATAACTTTCAAATATTTTAAATTTTTAGGGTTCGAACTGGTACGACTACAAATCAACTGTGTGATTGTTTTCTTTAAAAAACAAAAATTTCAGGTTGAATGCGTTTTCTAATCAATCAGATTCACTTAAAACATAGCAATAACAAATAATGCCAACAAACAATATATTGTAATGGTTGTAATCATAATTATATTAATATTTATGTTGTTTTGAAAAATTCTCAGCGTGTGCAAGTGTACTAAAAATGATGTTCGTTTGCATTTACAGACAACTTTATACACAGTGTCACAGACAAATGTTTCCTGAAGTTGAATAAATTTTATTCATACGTATATATTGCAATATCTTCTGTCATAAGAATAAATACCTTGATGATGTTTATAATTATGCCTTAAATATATCTATTCAATTTCGTCCCAAATGATTTATGATCCATTTTTTTCGTTATTGTTTTCGAAACATTATATTATAAACCTGCTGCCTTGTAATTTAAAACTTTGTATATTATGTTCATTGTAACGATTCATTTCTATTCTCGTAGAACATGAACACAAATGTAAAACACCTGTTCTACAGCGATCAGAAATTTTGAATATATATATATATATATATATATTCTTCTTAACTGCCAACTTTAGATAAATAAGGCCATTTCAAATTCTGATTCTTTACAAAGTATTAGAACGATTACAAAATGTGAACGATGCCAAATGAGGAAGTGAGTGTATTGCAGGTTTTCATTTATTCATATATTTTACTGGAGCAATTTACTTATGTAATGAAGGTGAATACGTTTAATGTATGTATGTTTGTACATATGTATGTATGTATGTATGTATGTATGTATGTATGTATGTATGTATGTATGTATGTATGTATGTGTGTGTGTGTATGTTTATGTATGTATGTATGTATGTATGTATGTATGTATGTATGTATGTATGTATGTATGTATGTATGTATGTATGTATGTATGTTGGGTAAGATGATCTGGTCATATTTGCATAAAGGCAAGGCAGATGTAACACGATTAAAGTTGGAGCGAAATTAGTCGCATCTGTGCTTACTGTCTCAATTTTTTTCTCGTTCACGTTTACAGCCTTTAGCTCTTCAATTATCATTGCCTAACTCTTTATTACATCTGTCATTGCATGTATATCTATTTCCAAAGGCAATTCCGACTTCCTTGCCTTGTCAATATATGATTCTAGTCTTTTAATTTTATCATCCTTACTTTGTATCATCTCATCCAAATGAACGTTGTACTTTTTCAGCCCCGTAATTTCTTCCAGAATAATTGCACAATTGACATTTAGTTCATCTTTTACAAATTCTTTCAGATCAATAAACTGTTCATATTACAAGATGAGAATGCTGGTTTCAACTCTCTCACCTTGACTATTATTTCCACAATCACCGAAAAATGTATTACCTCTTGACTGATCCATGTCACTCGACTGACACATTTCTTGACTAGTTTCTTGCAGATTCTTTAAGCAACACAGCCTGTCTATATACTTGGTTTTCTTTTTCCATACCTACACATACATGCTTTTACTTTGATAGTGTTACCATCTCCCTCAAGAAAATGAAATATTGTATATATGTCGAATGCTATAATTTCTTTCACAGAAGCACGATCAGAACGCGATGTCCTTTTCACCAGTCGACCAGTAAGATAACTTCTATGGCTGAGCCTACAAATAGCATGCAAAGAACTACGAATATGGCGAAGGGATGTTACGTCAAGATCACCTGGTAACTCTCGCATGAATGACTGTGCAGTTTGCCATACGTATCTCTTATTTCTGCAAGAATACACCGTTTTAATTGAGAAGCTCACGGTATATCACTATCAGAATCTTAGGTATCCTGGGTATCATTATTATCCATTTTTGTCACTATATTCATTTATCACTTAATCGCCTCTAATATTTAGGAAATTAGTCCGAATAAATATTCAATGATTGACATGCTGGGTACACATTACTTAAATTGCTTTGTGTTCATATGAACATATTTGTATGAACACATGCTGCCGCACTTGTCCCCGTTAATTACAAAGATAATTGATCGTGCATATACTATCCATAGAACAGGTTACTAATTCATCTAATAATCCACTTAATAGTGAGTGAACTCAACTAAGATAGATGAAAAATATATACGCATGTATTTATAGGCTAAACATGGCGACAAGTATTAATGGCAGAGGAGGAACCCAGGAAACCCCCAGAATGAACCACCGACCCACGAAAAGGTAACAGCAAGCTTTTTCACATACACCAATTAGCTGAGCCCGAGTTTCGAACCCACGCAGACAGAGGTGAGATGGCAGTGATCCGTAACGATGAGTGATTTTGACCACTCAGCCGGGGCCCCGAATGACCGAGTGGTCTAAAGCGCATTCCGTTACGGATCACTGCCATCTTATCTCTGTCTGCGATGGCTCGAGTCTAAGATTCGGCTAATGTAGTTATGTTTAAAAGGTTTTTTTTTCCGGGGGTTCCTCCACCAATAATACTGGCAGCCATGTATAGCCTATCGTGTGCTGAAAAATGGCGTTAAACCCTACAACAACAACAACAACAATAACAAGACCACTCGGCCACTCGGGGCCGTCCTCGTAGAGTCTGAGAGAGTTTGCTGTGTTGAGCTGGAATGGTGCATATGATGACTCCTGAACAGGAACATAAGTAGCCATCTTTTCGAGTAATCCGAGTTAAGCATTGTTAAATCTTATTTTGCCAATTTATTTCTGCATTTCCTTTTTACTAGAGCTGTTTGACTAAATGGTATATAAGTTATTGATTCCTAAATGAGTTAGTTATATTAATATAAAATTTATAATGTTGGATTATATTAAAATATAGGCTTGATTATCATCTAATCCACTGTCAGAAATTAAAAAATTAAAAAATTGTCATTTTCATAGAATACTAACATGGGAAGAATTAATCACGTTTTAAATTTACCCGAATCAGGGGCACAATATTTACGTCGTATTGCTAAGAAAAACATAGTTAAACGGTTATCACAGGCTAGGTACGATCGTTGAAAACAGGACGTTGTATTATAAGATTTTTCAAAAATGTTGAGAGTAGGGTTGTTTCTTTGATGAAAGGAATTATATCCATTTGTTCACCACCTGAGTTAACGTTTTTTTTTTTAAAATAATGACATACCAGATTCTCAGAGTCAATTAGATTTGACAACTTCTACTTAGGGTATACGAACACTTTCAATATAATCTGGACAGATTTTGTTAGCAATTGTATAAAATGGACTAAACATTTTTAAACTCTCCACTCTCCTCAAGAGTAGTCTGACAGGTTTAAAATTAAAGTCCACTCTATTTGCATAATTGTAAAGGAGCATTTACCTAAAAAAACATTCTAACTGGTTGTTTCACATTGATACCTATGCGTATCGTAATATTTTGTATTTTCAGTTCAGGGTTACAAGCGCAAAAAGTAAACATTTTAATACAGATAACAGTCCTATGTTATTTGTATCAACATTATTATTATTATTATTATTATTATTATTATTATTATTATTATTATTATTATTATTGTCAATCGAAGAAGTAGTAGTAGAAAATGCTCAAAGCCCAATTTTAAAATGTTTATATTAGTTCAAAATTACTTTTACTTAATAGGTTGAAAAATAAATACGTCATTAAACTATTCAATTGTGCAAAATCATCTTTGTTAATGACTAAAGATTTATGCAAGAAATTAAAAACAAAAAACCGTGTATAAGCATGGAAAGGAAACTCCATAATGATTTAAAACCGAGATTTTGATATTGAAAGCTACTGTGTAGTATTGGAACCATTTTGGACTGGATGATCTTTCCCGTAGATCTGTACGAACATGTTCCGGTGTTGACCTGAATGTGAAGGAAAGGAAACAACAGAAAGGTCACACATAATAGTTACGGTAGGTATAATTGGGAAATCTTTCATCCGCACAGATATTACCAAATCATTATTCCTGTTACATCCAATAGGAAAGCTCTCGTTGATAACTGGCAGCCACCCTGTGTAGGTCCGCCTCCACGTCATTTTATGTATCAACGTATGCATACAGTACAAGTATATCATTTTAATATCGTTAATTACATAATTTTAGAATTTTGTAAATCCTTATATGCAAAATGAAATATGTTATACTAAAGGTAGTTAGAAGAAAAGACGCATACATAGGTTCAATAAGTAAAAGGAGAAAATTAAGATATTCATTTAAATTGAATTGTAAACATTCTATTGAGAACTTAACAACAGAAACAAATACAATCTATGATTTTGATTCGTACGCTTTTCAGCCATCAAGACAATCATAATATTGACCGCTTTAGACCAGTAAGTGTTCCCTTCATCTTTTGGAATAAATGCGCAATGTGTGTCTATTCCTATTATGATGGCTAATTTACCTCTTTGTGAACATTTATAAAAATACTAAAAGTTTCTAATTAAGAATGCTTATAGAGTATGGAGTAAATGCATTCGATTACGCCGTTAAGAAAATCAATAAATTCAACGACTACTGCGAATAGCTTTTTTCCGGGATAAAATTTCGTATGAAAATTTAAGAGTGTTTGTATTGCGATACTACTACAACTACTGCTAATAATAATAATAATAATAATAATAATAATAATAATAATAATAATGATAATAGTATTAATAATATCAATAATAATATAATAATAATAACAATAATAATAATAGTATAATAATAATAATAATAATAATAATATTAAGTAATAGCTATGTTAATGATGATGATGATTACCTTTTTATTATTTAACGAAAGCCGCTTTTGGAAACCGCAAGCGAAGAAACAATCTCTCTCTTTGCTTCAGTTATTAAAAAAAATTATATTTTGAAACAAGCTGCTGTTTCATTCGTTGCATTTCCTTTTACAAGTATGTGTCTTTCGTATAGTTGTTTAAATTGGTCTCTCACAGTCTTCACCAGTTCTTGAAGAACAAAAAAGACTTTCAAACAAGCATTGCAGATCACAAACTACGTTCCTTATCGCAGACACACGAATGTGAGAAACATATTAAGAAATCAAATAAATAGTGCCAGATACCAAGCCAAGTATTGTATTAATGAACATGTTAGCAAACAAAAACGTTACTTACTTCAATATTTTCAAACATTGTACATACTTAAAGTTATATTGAAGATATATGAAATTCATCAAAAATGAAAATTTCAAGTACCTAAATTAAAGTGGGCGGCATTTTTTAACAACCCCACATAACACACAGTTAGCGTGATGTACGTATTACATGTTCTATGTACTACAATTGGCAGGTATAGACTATTTATTTATTTATTTTAAATGTATTTCTTCTTTTATTTATTGGTACAGGTCAGTATTTACTTACCTAATGGACATGAAATAACAGAAATAGAAGTCAAGCCATTAATAGATTAACTGATGTTATTGTTCAATTGCACAGGTATTTTATTTTACGTTACTATCACTAAACAATAACATATTCAATCAATGTTTTATGACATTATATCGTATTTCACCGTGACGTAAAACGTAGCAAACGTTACATAAACAGATTAATTGAGTTACTCCAATTGTATTAATTGTACCATAAATGGAATTTCAGCTCGTGTTCATGTGATATAAAAATGTTTTGGCAAGGAATGTGAAGTTTCGATCTTGATTTAATTGTATACATCTAAACAAAATTCACAGCATTAATAAGAGATGATTAGTAAAAGAAACCGAATAAACATACATATTAAACATTCAATATCCCCTTATTTGTCATTGACATACCCCATTACCACGTCCATCAAGATATTCCTTTATAATGTATAGTTATTGTTTCTAATGTTGGCTACTATTCTACAGCTTTTTAATTTAAACGATTCATATATTTTCTCACAATTTATAATTTCAGAAGTTTTGAATACTCTTTACAAATATTGTTCAGACATTTTCCGTGAACAGTGAAGCTACACTATATCACCAGGTGAACCAGACTGACAACTTCGAACAATAACCTTGCACTCGTTATAACAAATGTGGACAGTGGTGATCAAAAGAGAATTATGACCACCCTTAGTATCACAAAATATTGTATGGAATATCTAATTAAGAATTTGTAAGAAATTACCTTGAGACCTTAAGTTTGATAATGGTAGCTCTTTCCAACAATTTTTTTTCTTTTGATGATACATTTATTTATTTTTTATTCATTTATTTTTTCATGTATACACTAAATTGTGTCTTGTACATGTTGTGTAATATTCTAGACTACAGGTCATAAACAGTGTAATAAGAGTGATCTCACCATTGTCCTCAGTATTCAATGGCATATTTTAGAAGTAGACTGTTTGAATTCCTTGTCGATAAGCTATTTATCACATTAAAATGACGGTTTGTTTGATGAAGATACTTTCGGCATATGATTTATCCTCCTGAATTTGAATTGGTTGTACTTGTCATACATGCACATAGATCAATGTCTGTGTGTGTGTGTGTGTGTGTGTGTGTGTGTGTGTGTGTACATACATGACAGACACGATCTGAGTTATATTTGTGCAAACTTCAGAATCTTATGGATCGTAGCAAAGATTTATTACTTAATATTATTTCCCTTTTTCAAACGGTATAAAACCTTACATATAATAATAATTTATTGATAAATTCTCATATTACGCAAAACAACTATCTAGAGCAGAAACATTAGAGGTTTTGGATTTTCCTACATTTTTTATTTCCTATAAACGATTTAAGAATAATGTGCACGTTTCGCATTCTTACGGTTGATTTAAAAAATATACACTTCCGACGCTGAGTCATCATTTAATCTAACTCGTTTTTCTACAGTCTCTCCCTGGTTTTGATTAGATGTTTTACTGTAAATTGAGCTGCATTCAAAATGTTTATTTTCCTTCAGTAAATACGTAATTTAAGCCTTCCTGCGAAGTCTGATCAAACTGCTATCCTGGATGATGATCATCACCTCCATGCCCTTTTCCATCGATGCATTCGTCAAATCTGCACCTTTTCTGAAAAGTTTCAGTACGTCTTTAATGTGTGATATTGATAATTCAACATTTGTATGACCAAAGATGAAGTTTTATATAACTCTGTCTTTGCAGCATCTTTAATTCCATCCAAACATTCAAGCACAAACCAGCATTCTCTTAAGACATAGATTTTTTATATTTTAAACGTTTTGAATCGTTATAAAGAAGAGGATAGGATTCTTTTTAAATAAATAAATTAAAACAGTTTATCCTTACTATTTATTCTGTGAATATTCACAGAGTTTACATATATGTTTTGTAGTTCAAATACTTAGATTAAATTAAATCTCAGCAAAGTTCTAAAAATTAAAGGTATAGAGCAAAGTGAACTGCCTTATTTACTTTAAAATTATTACAAATAACTGGACTCAATGTTTGGGCCCCAACTCGTATCACAAGAGTCGTTTATCGATTTAATCATTTAAATTATTTACTGATCTGCAAAAGTCAATATAAATGGTATAAATACATAAAATTCATGTTAATGCTTAGAACCTGATAGAATTTCGAACTTGATGGCTTCATAAATCCTAAAGATATAAAGTTCAATGTTTGTCATTAAAGATAGTCATTAAAACAAAATCAAAATTCAAGAAATGAAATTCAACAACATATTCTTCAAAAGTATTCTCAAAGTGTTCAGCCAGGCGTAAAATTACAGAAATAGTACCCTTCTTGTTATATAACCGAAGAACTTCTAGTTGTCTTCTTCACATGATATGGTATGAACCATTACAAGTAATTGTCACGATTCTTTTTAAAAATTGTGTAATTATATTCCAAACATCTCAGTTATACATAGACAGTAATACTACAGAGGGTAGAAACTAAAGTCAAATGCAATATTTTAGTTATGTTTTTAGGACTAAAAAAGTAAGAGAACATAAAATTGTAAACGATTTACTGCAAGATATAAATCATGCAGTCAATAAACAAGCTATCAATTTATAAAAAAAAAACACTCCATAAAATCTGTGACACACCATGCAAAGATTAGTTGTTGTTCAATACCTGTACTAAATAATAATGTCTCCTGGCAAAGAAAACATCTCATATACTGGCCAGATTGTACAGATATTTGTTGGCTAGATTTCACAAAAGCTACAGGAAACATCGGTCAAATGAACTTTCCACTTTTCAAAAAGGAAGACAGCACGAAGCTAAAGTTTATTTCAGTTTGTTGGTCATATTTCTAATTACCGCCATGTATAAATACATTACATTTAAGGGAAGAAAACTATCTTTGCTGATTATTTGAAATGCCCTAGTTACTTCGTATAAATGAAACTTCAGTACGTGTAACAGACACGAAATCAACATGTTTCAATACAAAACAACTGATCTTTGTGTGAATATTGTTATTTTGCATAATTTTAGTGAATTTATATTTTGTACAAGACAAAACTGCCACCTTAGTACTATACTCAAAGACCAGGTATAGCCAATGGTGAGCTTTAACCTTCAAGAAGGTAAAAGTCAACTAAACATATCGCAATCCAAGCAATACAACATCTTGCGAAAGCATATAATACTAATATCTTCCAACACTGTACTGATGATTCAATAAAGCTTTTAGACTTTGCAGTTAAAAACTCAAAGCTCTTGTGTTAAATCTATCATCGTTCCAAATAAATTTTTAAAAAAATGCATGATGGGTATTGTAGTCCAATTTTAGTACAAAGTCGACAAATCTATCGTTTATAAATACAGGGCTTTATAATACATTTTACAATTAGAGCTAAAAACTAAGAGAATTTACATTTAAAAGGTATTTGTCAAATCGTATTTATTACACTGTTGCATCTGTTTCATTTGGCACAGACTAACTTAAGAAATTTAAATTTATCCCTATGAGGATAATTCACTGGAAGATTTATATATCACATTCGTTGATCTTCGAATATGGACCATACGTGTGGTCAGCATGTACTGTTCAATAAAAAAGGACTTGAAAGGGTCAACATGAGGTAACTTAAATTAGTTCCTGGTCTACTCAATTATGCAAATAGAAAGGGACTTTTAATTTGAAATCACTTGCATTTCTCTTGTGGAGATACGAAATATTAAAAATCTTGACCATAACAACTTAAAGAACAACCGCCCAGTTTCTAATCTCCCATTCATATAAAACAATCTTAGAAAACGTTGTTCTAACCCAACTTGTATCTCATCTGAATTCAAACAGTCTTTTTAGCAATGTACAGTCTGCATATCGCCCTTGCCACAGTACGGAAACTACTTTTATGAAAATATTTAATGATATTCTCTCTGTTTTAGATAAAGGAAAGATTACAGTCCTCACTGTCCTGGATTTATCTGCAACATTTGACACTATAGACCATGATATACCACTTCACCGTCTCCAGCATGTATTTGGCATTCAGAATATAGCCTTACAGTGGTTAAAGTCCTACTTAGTAAAGAGGACACAAATTATATCTGTAAATGGAATACACTCCAGTCCAGTTAACGTATGTTGCTGTGTTCCACAGGGATCTGTTCTTGGACCTGTTCACAAAGATTTTCTCATTCACATCCTTTACCTCAGACAATAAATATCAGCAACACCAACATTACATTCTCACAGTCAATACGAAACCGAGGCGCTACATGTAGACATTAATCTCACATTGCACCAACATGTCATGAACATACGCAAGGCTGCATATCTTGAATTGAGACGCATCAGTTCCATTCGTAAATATCTTTCAGTTGATGCCACTAAAACACTTGTGTGTTCATTAGTACTTTCAAGACGAAACTATTGTAACTCAATTCTCTCTTGTTCGTCACAATATTTGCTCCAGAAACTTCAAAAATTTCAACACACAGCTGCACGGATCATCTTTAGAGAACCTCGATCAGAGCACACCTCCTCACTTCTCTGTACCCTACACTGGCTATCGATTTGATACAGAATCAACCACAAAATGTGTTCTCTGTGCTATGTTTCAATGACAGACTCCATTCCAACATACCTATCCAGCCTCATCCATGTGTATACACGAGCTAGATACTTACACTCTTCTTCTGATAATCATATACTCATTGTTCCCACGGTGAAAACAAAGTTATATGGACAACGTTCGTTTGCATACCAGGGCCCGGCGATGTGGAACGAATTGCCCATTGAAATTAGACACAAAGACACAGTGGTCCCATTTAAGAGTGCTCTTAAAACTATCCTATTTCGACTGAAGGGACAAACTTAGAGACCTAATTGTGCTTTGTATCTTATATGTTTTTGTCATTTGTTTTTCTGTAGTTTAGTCATATCATTTTTGATGGTGTAAAGCGCTTAGAGCTTCGAAGATTACGCGCTATACAAAGTCCTCATTATTATTATTATTATTATTATTATTATTATTATTATTATTATTATTATAGAATTGCCAATAAATACCTTCCTGATTCCATCTTGTGTGGATGTTGTATTCGAATCTAATAATTTCGTATAAAATTAATTGAAAAATTGTTTCCTCGAAACAGTTCTTCATCATATGGAAGGATTTACCATTACCAAAGTAACAACCTAAATACCAGTCAGTTTAATAATGTCATAACACAAAATATTGGTTCCAATGTTTGTACCTAACCTAGGCTTGGCGTCTTGGCGTCTAGCTGTGTTTAGTTAACAATAGTGGGACATACATATAAAAATGTAACTCCGATTACTCGTTAAAATAGTTAATGTTATCCATGTCCTATTATCATCACATGTATACATAATCAGTAAATATGCATTACAAATGACCACAATAAGCATACTATGATAAAAAAGAGACCAAAATAACCAAATACTATTTGATCTTTATAGAGAAGAGGATGAGATTGAAAAAGGAACGAAAAGTATATATATATATATATATATAGATATATATATATATATATATATATATATATATATATATATATATATATATATATATATATATATATATATATATATATATATATATATCATAGTAGGAAATGTTATTAAAAATATAAAACGATTACGAAAGTTTTTGTTAGATTGCAAAGCTGTGATTGAATTTCAATGCAATGTTGAGTAGTAAGACTGAAAACTGTGTATTCTTGCATTTGAGCTATTATAATATGTCCAGGTCATTTATCTAACCAAATATTAAATGATAAAGTCATTTATAAAGTAAACAATATAAATCTAAACAAATTAAGTAATAATTTGTGTTATTAAAATACGTCCATTATTTGAATCACTTGTTCAATCTATATGGCGTTCGCAGTAAGAATGGAAGGTTTTCTTAAAAATGCCAAAATATTTAAAAATAAGAGGATTACCCACAACCTAATCTATAGCTAGGTCATTGATGTGTCATAAATGAATACTCTCGATGGGTAAAGACAACGCTCTTTCAATTGTTACGAGTTCTGAAACTAAGTCTGATGAGAAATTTACACAATAGTGAGGTTTATTAAAAAAGCCGCAATCTACTCCCTGAATAAGAATATTTTCATCATTAACAGAAGACTTCTCAGGAAAAGGCAAAGTGCCTGATAATTAAAGACTGAAAAGTGCCTGTGTCGCTTACGTTTTAATAGAGTAGGATTGTCAGATCAACTAATGATTACTACTGAACCTTTCAACATCAATGGTTCATAATTCTCTATAGTAAAATCGGACTGGGGATTATTTGACCCTACAAATGTATTGCATTCAATAGATGATATGACCTTGACCTTTTAGAAATAGAGCATTTTTCAATAACTATCGTGATTAATGTTCCTTAATTTTCAATCTGTAGCAATCAGACATAACGTGCCATTTCTTCTTGCAGATTCGACATAGATCTGTGTAGTTTAGTTTATACAGTTCCTAAAGAGGAAACTATTTATCTAATTACTTTTCTTGAAATGGAGGTACAGACCTAATATTTCTAGTAGCATCAATTAAATTTCAGTGGTGTTCCGAGAACAATCTAGCATTGAATGTTTTGATGTGCCTTTAGTAGCCGCTGCAGTGAAGATGTGCTACGTTTTTGTGATGAATCACAATAATATAATCTGAAATGTTTCTTGAATGATTTTCACTATAATTTCAAATGAATATTCCAGTCCAAGAAGATTATAAATGATCAATTTGTATTTCCAGTCAGTAACAATTCAACATTCCACCCAAACCAATAACCAAACGCAACAAAACAAATGATTTTATTAAATACAAGAATTAGTACTTTTTCATGTAAACAAGATTTAAAATATTTAAGATGCAAAAGAAGAGCTAGGTCCAAAGTTCAAGTTAAAAACAGATCAAATTTGTTACTAAATTTATAATTAATAATGTTGTAAACATGAGGTACAACAAGTTTTTCCTGGTGGAATCCCAATAAACTGGACCAGATCCAAATGACATGTTTACCTCTGTTGATAATGTTCCTATATTTAACGCACTCTCATATAGAAATAGTAACTATTATTTATTTACGAAAATCAAAACAACATCACTACTCAAAAACACATTGAAAATACTTTGGACAAGATCAAGTCCAACATATAATTTTACATAACACTTAATCATGGGAAAGAGGTGTGCGTGCCAAGTCAAAGTCATTAATTAGTAGGTAGATTCGAGATTTTGTCTGTTACCTTTAAATGCATGCAGTTAAATTAAGTACCGTTACTGTTGGAGAATGGTCGCACTGTGGCGGGTAGAACCAGACTGAAGCGAGTTGTCAGCGGATGGGTGAAGTTGGCATGTTAAACTATTAGGCATCCATAACTCTTTGAATATATCGTAGGAGATTAACGCCAAATTACTAGTAATCAAAATCAGTTGATGTGGGACGAATGCGATTAATAACATTAGGCTAAGATGAAGACCATCACTCCATTCACAACAAATTGGAATATATACTTTGTTGATACTGATTTTAAGGACACAAAGCTGAGATCAAAAGACTTGAATTTGCATGCTGTTAATAGTATAAGGGTATTTTCTTACTTGATATATGGCGCATAGCGATGCACACAAACGTGCACAAAATACAAAACAAACAGACCTATAACGGAAATGATCTCATATTTTACCCTACTTCGAAATGACTTACAAACTTTGCATACAATCTGCAAGACAGCGAGCGTTGCACTAAGAAGCGCGATGAGTCCACCTTCAGAGATCTGGATATGACATATATACGTATTCTAATATATGGTACAATTCTGCTTCATAACAATTCGTACAAAGTAACCAGCCTATCTTAATGTTGGACATAACAATAACTTGGATCAAACTAACTGCCTCTTATATAAGTATTATTCGCCCCAAATCAAAACGTGGACAGGGTGTACAAAATAAGGCAACAATTGCCGTGTCTTGATGCACCAACTTAAAAACATATCGTCTAACCGCATGTACCCAAAAATGGTTAGAATTTTGTTCTTAAAATAGGCACTCCTACGTAGCAGAAACACTTGCATGAGCATTCAGTAATTACACCCCCCCCCCCCAGGCACGGTCACCCCACATTCCTACGTCAGAAGTCAATATATAAATACCAGTCATTATAGTAAATTACAAATGTATACCAAAGACAGCAGAGGAAAGTGACATCGCTGGATCTTCCAGCACAATGAGTTATAATATGAAGTGCATTTAACAGGAGAGAAATATAATTCGTTCACAACAGATAAATGGACGATTTTCTTCCCGTTATTTCACCCATCCTATGGACCTATTACACCAGCCGTCTTCCCGTCTCGACCACGCGACCACAATCCAAAGGATGGTACTTATTAGTGAATACGTGTATTGATAAGTAGCGACACGCTCTCCTAGAGACCCACTGACTAGTTTCACGCACGCACGCGCACACACACACACACACACACACACACACACTATTTGTATGTATGTATGTACCATAAACCACTGCTATTATACTATTGTGGTATTTGGGCCTGAATAACAAGTATTAATAATTCAAATTCAAAAGTAGAAATCAGACGCCTAAAGTATCTCGAACAACATTCATTGTGATTTTGGGGAAATGGAAAAAAATCCCCGTTGTTTCATTTGAGTAACAGCAGAGGCATCTACAGAATGCTAACAAGTTTGAGATAAAGAAGTTTCAATTCTGAAAGATTAGTGATGAGAAGATGATAATGTGCAGGGAAAAGAGATGATATTATCAACCGTATATCTAATACTGATCTAGTAGGCAAATATTTTGGTAGGGATAATTCATTGTCAAGCGTTTGAGATATTGCACTACAAAACTACTCTTAGTACGCGGTGAATTCCTATGTCAGAGGAAAGTATATTTATTCAGAAAAAATATATTAAAAATGACATTAATTTGTGACTCTAATAATGGCCATAACTCTCTTTTGGTTATCACTGTCACATTTATTGCCATGAGTGTGGGCACTTTGTTCGAAGTTGCTGGCAGTCGGTTGAGGATCTGATTCAGTTGTCCAAAGAGTTGTTCTTAGTGGTCCTTAAGACCACCGATTATTGATGAGCATTCTACAGTTAAAGTGTTTGCAATATCCGCTCTAAGACTGGTTAGTGATTCTGTCATCCTGCATAATAGTGTAGCAGCACTACTCAGTAAAAGTATCTGGCAAAATATTTGTAGACTGTTGAAATTTTATGAAGTGTTAAATTGAAAGGAAAAAATATGAATCTTTTGACTTATATATATATATATATATATATATATATATATATATATATATATATTCGGACATGCTCAAAGGCGTAGCTGGGGGTGGGATGAAGAGGGGGACAAATGTCTCCAAAATGGGCTTCGTAATAGGTTGTATGTGGAACTTTTGTTGCAACTATGCAAATGTGCATTGGTTGTTTCTTCTCTTCTTCTCTTTAATAGCCGTTGGCGTTACATTGGGTGTTGGTGATTTTATTGATGAAAAAAATGGATTTCAGAGTTGATGGAAAGGGACGAGTAAAGATGAATCGTCTTCCCGGGCTCTAAACACTCTAGCTACGCCTCTTGACATACTTGCCATTATCGTGTTTCTTACTCAAGTTCATTCTCAAACCATTGACAACCACTTAAACATTTCGACATGAAGACTCTGACAATCGAAATTTAATCTATACCTCACTAAGCTGTTTTTGATGTTTTAAGCAACAATTAGCCTTACCTGTAGGTAACTTACCTATAAGTTTTGTTCAGAAATATATTTCATTCAACGCAAAGAATTTTATTCTAAATATTATGTCATTCGTGAATTATACCTCGTCAAGATCTATTAAATCTGCGTTTTGAATATTTCCCCGTAACAAAACCATACTTAGCAGTGTTGGAAATCTTACCAGTATGAGTTGAGACATTTAATCGACGATTTGTAATTGTTTTTAATTTGAAACTCACAGAGATCTACAATAAGGGTACATTTGCAATAGGAATAGACGGATTTAGCCTTTTGTTTCCAAACGATAAAAGGAATACATAAGGATCTAATTGAGTTGATATTGGGCAACGTTGCTATAACGCTTACTAATCAAGGTCATAAGTCTCGTTTGTTTTCTGTTCTGTTCTCAACGGTGTTTAATATTTAAAACTGTTTGAATATCTTAATTGCCGCCTTAACCTATGGGGATCTATCTTGGCTTTCTTCTAAACTGCCTATTGCATAACGCACTTCATCGCGTTTATATGCAAACTTCTAATTTGCGATTATACCGGATGTACAAAAATTCAAAAATTAAAGTATTAGCGATATTACTTGACATGATTGTACGGTATGCACACGCTGATAACAAAAACGGTGAGACGGACCTACACGGGATGATTGCAAATTATCAATTATCATATTTGACACCCACAATACATTCCCAGCTGTTTAAATAGGAACATACATGGACTAATGTCTGATGCGTGATTTCCCACCGATGCAGAATACATCTATTCTGTGCCACCATTTTGTCATTTCTTCCACTTCAGATAAACATTATCACTGGAACAACGTGTCGTACAGATTTACCCGGGAAAAAAAGAATTCTATAGGCTCCTAATCTCCGAAATAGCTTTCAACATCAGATCAGGTTTTACATTACTCGGCAGTTTTATTTCTGGATTTTTGGTCATATGCTTATACATACTTTTATTTTTCGCAATTTAAAATTTGTAATCAATAACTATGAAATTAAGGTAGAAAAAGCTGAAGAGAGATGAGATCAACCTATACGATTGCAAAATTAAATACATAACGTGACATTCTCATTTTCCAAAGAGATTATATACAAAATTTTTGACTAATGCAAACACGATAAAGTTTGGCAATGCGTAATACATACTGCTATTACTACTGGAATTACTACTACAACTACTATTATTACTACTACTACTACTACTACTACTACTATTGATAATAATAATAATAATAATAATAATAATAATAATAATAATAATAATAATAATAATAATAATTATTATTATTATTATTATTGATGATGATGATGATGATGATGATGATGATGATGATGATGAAAAAGATGACATAAGATTATTCTAATTTTTTAAAGTATTTACTAAAAAGCAAATAACAAATTTATACACAGGTGTCAATTCGAATTAACTGGTAATATTGTGTTTCGAAAACGTTTTGAAATAAACGTTTTAACCAGAGTCCGTGTTAGCAATACAAATCACTTAAAGATAGAACATAAAATGAGAGTTTGAGAACGCTTGCTGTGATGAACTGAATTTTTTTATATTTTTATATTTCCTTATTACGTGTACATGTGATGACAATAAAACAAGAACAGTTAAATATTCGTAAATCTTGTTCCGATAATGTATTCTGCATTTCGTTTTGAATAACGTTGTTTTATTCAATGGCGTATTATTTATTAAATGGTATATGATCCATTTCCAATTCAGTTAGGTGAATACAAAATTTAAAACGAAAGGTTTTTGTGAAACAATATACGTCTTTGATTGTCGTATAGTCATTCTACAGATAGAATCGCTGGAAACAAAATGTTGTTTTATGTGTTCAAAGACTGATTGTAGAGAACATTTTTAAATAAAGGTAGGATGGTGAGAGATAGTATTTTGTGTTTTAACATTTTAATATTTAATAGAAGGCAGTTTCTTTGGTAGAAACAATTTAATTCTTGTGTTCTTCAACGGATTTTACAATTTTTCAAAATCAAAAAAAGAGATTCTTAGAGTAAATTAGATGTGTATATAAGTAAATGCTTCACGCAAAGATGAATGTCTTGTGTTCATATATGATGATTTGTTGAATAATAAAAAGCCTGAAACACTTCAATGCCAAACACTATATGACGATTGAGATATTTGGTACATAATTACACGTTTCTTAAGATAATATGTAGCAATTATTTGCATCTATCAAATGGTGTAGAGCTGAAAACTAGAAGCGATTAGTTCTCAGCGGCAATTAATGTTTTATTGCGCCCTTATTTTGTATTATGACAAATATTGTTGAAGAAAATTTTATTTAAATTTTTAAATTTGGTTCTGTTTTTATAACAATCTCTGTTCATAGACACTAAAATTGATTTGTCATAAAATTCATGTTTCCATCAAGTTCGAAAATCAATCATACAGTAAGCATGGATCTATTAGTAACAATCATTGATGCAGTTTGTGGCCAATTGTCACGTTCAATCGTTTATGAAGCCTGTAACGATGAAAATCAAACATTATAGAATTGGATGACTAATTAGTATGTATAACTATTGAAAACATGAATTAATTATTACCTCGATAGACAGCCTTTACTAGGTAAGGTATATTTTTGGGGGTTCTAATAATTGTTTTTTAATTAATATTTAATTATTAAAACCTTCCTTAGCTTGAATTAAAACTACTAGCGAGGAAAATTGTCGTGCATGTTCTGTAGTGTCCTTCGCCATTATTCGATAATTCTTCAAAAACAAGAATCTAGTGTCCATACGGCGATTTTAAAGAAATAGCGTGATCCTAGTTTACTAGTCCGTATGGCAAATTTTAAAGAAATAGCGTGATCCTAGTTTACTAGTCCGTATGGCAAATTTTAAAGAAATAGCGTGATCCTAGTTTACTAGTCCGTATGGCAAATTTTAAAGAAATAGCGTGATCCTAGTTTACTAGTCCGTATGGCAAATTTTAAAGAAATAGCGTGATCCTAGTTTACTAGTCCGTATGGCAAATTTTAAAGAAATAGCGTGATCCTAGTTTACTAGTCCGTATGGCAAATTTTAAAGAAATAGCGTGATCCTAGTTTACTAGTCCGTATGGCAAATTTTAAAGAAATAGCGTGATCCTAGTTTACTAGTCCGTATGGCAAATTTTAAAGAAATAGCGTGATCCTAGTTTACTAGTCCGTATGGCAAATTTTAAAGAAATAGCGTGATCCTAGTTTACTAGTCCGTATGGCAAATTTTAAAGAAATAGCGTGATCCTAGTTTACTAGTCCGTATGGCAAATTTTAAAGAAATAGCGTGATCCTAGTTTACTAGCCCGTATGGCAAATTTTAAAGAAATAGCGTGATCCTAGTTTACTAGTCCGTATGACAAATTTTAAAGAAATAGCGTGATCCTAGTTTACTAGTCCGTATGGCAAATTTTAAAGAAATAGCGTGATCCTAGTTTACTAGTCCGTATGGCAAATTTTAAAGAAACAGCGTGATCCTAGTTTACTAGTCCGTATGGCAAATTTTCATTAACATATTACGGCGATTTTAAAGAAATAGCGTGATCCTAGTTTACTAGTCCGTATGGCAAATTTTCATTAACATATTGCAATACAATTTCTCACAATATATCGGATAGAGAGGATGTAAACAAAGTGACTGCTCATGACGTTAATCTCACAGCAGGAGTTCTGTTTAGAACACTGAAGTTGGAACTAACAAAATGTGCTAATATGCAAATAAATATGCTTACATACATGCATGCATGCATACATACATACATACATACATACATACATACATACATACATACATACATACATACATACATACATACATACATAAATTTGGAGTATGTGTTAGTGAATTTGAACCATGCTGGGGTCGTTAGTAGTGAATTTGGGTACAAGCCGAATGACTGTCCCTTTTTGTAACATAGTCCATATTAAAATTCAGCGGTGTATACAAGTATTGTGATTCAAAAGGCAGCATTTATGGTTGGAAATCAGTAAAGTATAGAATGGAATCAATAAGTTGGAACTTGGTAGGTACCGTTTATGTGGCCATAGTGGAAAATGGACGTATGTATATGAGCGTGATACGCCGGAAATTCTGTGGATTGACTGGCCTAGGGTCGCGCAGTTAAATATTTCCCAGTTAGTAAGGGAATACTGGTGTAATTTCTATGGCATGACAAGCTATCGGTACGGAAAACGGATGATAATGAATAAAAACCATGCAAAGGTGCAGTTAATGGACGTTTGGGCAAGTTGTCTCCTCTGGGTCGCCATTTGATTAGAGCAAAGATTATTAGTTATAGCAGACACGTCTTTCTTTCCATTTTACAACTCAAGTTGTATGGAAGTCTTTGGAAATTTGGGGAAAACTTATGACTTCCAGCGTGACTCGCGCCAGGGTTTTGACACCGCTCGGTCAAGTGAATACCCCTGTGCGTGTAACAATACATACATACATACATACATACTACATACATACATACATACATACATACATACATACATACATACATACATACATACATACATACATACATACATAATTTGACAAAAATGTATTAACTTTCATTACAGACATAAATTGCACCAGTAAAATATATGAAGAAATGAAAACCTGCAATACACTCACTTCCTCATTTGTCATCGCTAACATGTTGTAATCGTTCTTCTACTTTCCAAAGAATCAGAATTTGAGATGGACTTATTTATCTAAAGTTGGCAGTAAAGAAATATATATATATATATATATATATATATATATATATATATATATATATATATATTCCAAGTTTTGATCGTTGTAGAACAGGAAATTTTTATGTGTTTTCATGTACAGCGAGACTAGAAATGAATCGTTACAATTAAATCAATGTACGAAATTTTAACTTACAAGTCAGCAGTTTTATGATATACTGTGCCAAAGGCAATAACGAAAAGATGTTGGATCATAAATGCTAAATTATAAACATCATCAAGGAGGTTTGTATTCTTACGACAGAAGATATTGCAATATATACGTATGAATAAAATATATTTAATATCAGGAAACATTTGTCACTGGCACATTGTCTAAAGTTGGCTGAAAATGCAAACAAACATCATTTATAGTACTCTTGGATACGCTGCGAATACTTCAAAACAACACAAATATTAATATTTATTGTTACAAACATTACAATATTTTGTTTATTGGCCTTACTTGGTATTGATATGCTTTTACTGAGTCTGGTTGCTTAGAAAACGCACGCAACCGTGAAATGTTTGTTTAAAAAAACACAATGACACTGTTGATTTGTAGTGATACCAGTTACAACCCTAAAAAAGTAAAAAAAAAAAAGATAATCTTATATTACTTGTATAATTTTTATTATTATTATAATTAGTAGTGTTAGCTGTAGCAGTAGTGCATATCACCGTGTTGCGTTAAGCATTGGGGAATTTAATAGGCTTGTGAAATAAGAATGTCAATAAATGTATTGAATGTAGCAGAAGTATAAGTTTATCTCATCGCCCTGTAACTTTTAATAATACAATGTATTAGTGATTGTGTATGTGTGTGATTGTATCTCGGCTTCATAAACAACAATTACAAGACTAGACTGGTATACGGACTGTTGCATCAATTACAAAGAATTTAAATTCATGAGCAGATATAAGACATTCAAAATATCTTGATGATCGAACAAAAAGAATCACCATGATTTTGTGGTAAATGTGATATTGACCCTGTTGTTTCCCCTGAGTAACAGAAGATGAATGTACACGTGTTAAAATAACATCTTATACAATCATAACGTATCAAAGATTGAAAGACTTAGATTTTGAAACGATAATAATGAGAATACTATAATATAACGCTTTTTAAAATGAACACATAGCGGAGAGAGAGAGAGAGAGAGAGAGAGAGAGAGAGAGAGAGAGAGAGAGAGAGAGCACTATTAACTGAATATGTATATCTGCATTAGTATGCAAATATTTTAATATGACCCATCATTTTCATGCATAAGTGCCTCATAACGTTTCTCTTGATGGAATACAATATAAACTGCATTGCTAGCGAAACATATTTTTATTCAGAAAAATAATATTATAAATTAATTTCATTGCGAACAATTTTTGTTTAAAAATGAAAACAAAAAATCTCAGAACAAAACCGTGGATGTAATAAGCATTATTTCCGGCAAGGAATATATATATATATATATATATATATATATATATATATATATATATATATATATATATATATATATATATATATATATATATATATATATATATATATAATATAATATATATTGGTCGAAATTGAAACTTTGTGATGAATACAAATGCTATAAATGAGATCATTTCTTTATTACACCTTTAATAATGTGTAGTCTAGAACATTGTTTATAAATAGATAAAAGAAAGTTTTGGTAAACCAGTAGACAAATATGAACACAAAATAAATAAATGCATACCCTAGAATGATTTGCTGGAAGAGCTACCAGAATTTAACCTCAGTTTTGAACGTAATTTCTTACACATTTCTAATTAAATATTCCAGAAAATATTTTGTGACACTAAGAATGACCATAACTCTCTTTTGATCATCACTGTTCACATTTGATACAATAAGCGCAGGGAGATTATTCGAAGTTGCTGGCAATCGGTAAAGGATCTGGTTCATTTGTCCAGCCAGTTCTTCCAAGTGATCCAGAAGACGACCGTCTATTGATAATCCTTCTACAGTTAAAGTGTTTGCAATAGCCGGTCTAAGACTCGTTACTGATTCCGTCAGTTGGCGTAATAGTGCAGCTGCACTGTGCAGCGAAAATATCTGAAAAATATGTGTAAAGACTGTTATAAATTTATGAAGTTATTAATGTTAAAAAATATTTAAATCTGTTTGAGCTATAAAAAACTGAAATATTTTTAATATATATATATATATATATATATATATATATATATATATATATATATATATATATATATATATATATATATATATATATATAACTATGAATGAACTTAAAATTTAAAAAAGTTTGAAAATTAACATGTATCACCAAAATAATTATTTATCTACTTTGGACGATGTGAAATTATAATTATTTTAAATATTTCATGACACAAGTAACTGGATAAAATTTACGTTTAGCACTATTTATACAAAATGGATTACCTGTGACACTGTATAGTCCACTTGTGGAAATATGTTAAGGACTTCTCCGTCAGTTATTTCATAGCCATCAGGTAAAGAAGCACTGGCCTGTACCTACGAAATATATATATATATATATATATATATATATATATATATATATATATATATATATATATATATATATATATCTATATATATATATATATATATATATATATGTATTGCATTCGGGTATCACCCAGGTGACTTTGATGTTTTAGTTATTCATTAGCCTTAACAATAGGTCACCTTTAATTATTTTTATATTTTACCCCTCATTATTGGAATCCATTAGCCTTAACGACAGATACATTTACTATAACGTATAGGTACCCATCAGTATTTAGGAAAGTAACCACTTACCTTTAGTATAGTTATCCATTAGTTTTAACTATAAATATATATAATTGAGGGTAACAAAACGTGTTCTAAAGAACACGTAGATCATGCTAAATTTGGGGTTTAATTTGATTTTTAAATGCATTCCACTGTCATTAAAGTACACGACATCTTCATTTCATGATTATCAAATTCAGTAAAAACATCTATAGATATAACTAATGAAACAGACTGTTCATTAATTAGACCGTTACTTACATATTCATGAAACAAATCCTCCGCAAGGTGTGTGGCACTTTTTATTTGATTTCTTAAAAGTTGTATTGCGTCTCTGCGATAGAGAACATGGCTTGGCATCTTGAAGACAGCTGTTGAATTGATGCTTTTTTGAAAATCTTTCTTTACTAAACGTGAAGCAGAATGTGAGAGACCAATGTAAGAAACTAGGCCAAGGATACCTAAATAAAAAAGGAAATACAACAATAAAATTAGCAATTAGTTTACAAAATCCAAATTACATGACACCTGAAGGGTAGAGCGGTGTTGCTTTTCTTAAAGCGGTGTTAATAAATAAACTAATAAATGTCATCATTATCATCCCGTTCAATTATGACTAGTAGTAGCAGCAGCAGTAGTAGTAGTAGTAGTAGTAGTAGGATTGGTTTTTGTGGTATAACAATAAATGGGACATGCAAATGATTTCGTGTAAAAAGCAAATATAAACGTAACAGTCTGCAAAATTTATAGACTTCTTAAGCGTCTCATTCGAATGGATTTACTCCATTTTTTAATATTTTTAATTTGAAACTTATAATAGTATGTGTTCATATATGTCCACAAAGCGGTCAATAACCAATCCGAATAGGAAAGACAAATATGCAGTGTTCTTTTCAAAGGATAAAAGGAATAACTACTGATCTAAATCGATGAATATTATGTCCGATACGCTTACCAATGATAATCAGTGGTCTCATTTTTTTGTGTTGTACTCAACGGTGCTTTATAATTCACGTTGTATGAATGTCTTGATTGTCTCTTAAAATATTTGGACCTATGAAACTTTCTTGCAACTGTGCTTAGTATAACGCACATCGTCGCGTTTAAATACCAAATTCTAACAATGGATTTTAGGGGTTTTACAAACATTCTAAAATTAAAGAATTACATATATTACAATCGCATGTTTGTACGGCATATACATCTTGATAAAGAAAAACTAGGGAGGCGTATCTAGACAGGGTTATGGCGCGTTATCAACCACACGTTATCAGCATGGGTGACACCAATAATAAATTCCCACTGGATGTAACAGGAATATGGACTGGGTAATGTTTGTGCGGATGCTTGATTTCTCATTGATACAGGATATATCTATTCTGAGCGACATTTTTTAAACTTATTTGTATTACTTTCTATTGCCATTAACGCATGACTAAGGTCGACCATATTTACCGGGAAAAAGAGAATCAAGGCGCAGTAGCACCATTATACGCTGGGTTTTAAATCACTACGGAGTTTCCTTTTTACTTAGTTGTCATACACATTTTTTTCTTATTTTCACTCGCACCAATGTTTAACAATTAAGTGAGAAATTGTGGAATGTAAAATCAAAGTGCGATGAGATAAAGTTGTAATATTCGTAGTTCATTCATTCATTGACATTTTCTTATTCCAAACATGTTAAATATAATCAATGTTGAACTAAGACGAGAACGAATATATGAATATATATATATATATATATATATATATATATATATATATAATGGCTCAAATGTTTACTTTTCGCGCTTCGAATACAACACAACAAAGAACTACGGTACGTGCAGGTGTCCGTTTGATTCCACTAGTGAGATTTTTATAATACAAGTTCAAAAAAAGTGTAGTTTCTAAGCAAGCTTCTGGTATCGTAATATCAATACATAATATCTTACTAGGACTATGATAATAAATGGGAACAATACTTCCTTATTTGACATTTGATTTCTGCATGATGCGAGAAACTGAAACCTGATTTTTAAAAATGTATTTATTTTTTTTATTTTATTTGATTTTCTTTCCTTCTTTTGCTTTTTATTTATTTATTTATTTATTTATTTATTTATTTAATATCAAAGTTAATTAAGTGACGTGAATTTTCAAAGCTAGAATCATAATTAACATTTTAATTTAGATGGGCTTCCGGCCTCTTAATTATTGATTTAATTTTGTATTCTGTCTTGATGCATTTACACTGTAGACAAGATTAGTACAGCTATTTCTTGTTTGTATTTGCAGAGAACTTCACATAATATTTCACTGTGTAATGTTTCTTGATACTAAATATATTATATGCATACAAATATATTGCAATATTTTCTCTGTCAACGAATATGACCCTAGATGTTGTACATCATTTGAGCTTTAACGTTATCCAGCCAATTTGGTCGTAAATTGTTACGACACATGATATTTGGCATATAAAATATAAGGCTGCTTGAATACACATTGATTGTTTTTTGCTGTGTAATCACCGTATATACAGCATTGCAAACTCTGCTAGGAAAGTAGAGCACGATTCCAAGATATTAGCTCCAATAAAAAGAAGGTATATTAAAGGTTTTAATGTCTGACTAATTTTTGCCTCATCACCTCATATATATAAAGGAGAATATGCTGATGTGTGCGTGTTAAGTTCAAGTTTAAAACGTGTGTAGGAATATGTTAGGGACAACAACATTTTAAGTCCAAAATGATGTATAAAATGTTCATGTTGTACTAGCACACAAGCTAAAATCGTGCGAAGTAATTTGTCAGGTATCAACATTACTTTCAAGTCTCATCATCTTTATATTTGAAAGACGTGAATTATATGAATACAATAGAGAATAAAACCGTCTGGTTGCATATGTCATATCTCTTGACATGGTACGTACCATCATGTATGACTCGATCTGTATTCTTTCACACTTTAGACCTATCTTCTTCACAATGCTCCTTAAAGATTGATCATTATTTGTTCTGTTTTGGTTCCAATTGTTTCAACATATATGAGTTTATTTTACTATCTTATAGAGTTTGAGTTTGATGTAGTCAGCTGTAATGGTTTTATATTTGCATATTTACTTATTATGTTTACATGTGATGACCATCAAACAGGACCATACATGACTATATTAACGAGTACTCTGATATAAGTATTGTTAAATCTTGTGTTGACAATGCTTTGCTGCGTTTGGTTTTGAGTGTAGATTTCTTTGTCAATGGTATATCAGTAATTCAGGGTTTGATAAGCCAGATATTTGAATATAAACTTTAGAATGTAGGATCTCGGAAAAGGTATACGTCTATGATTATAGTATACTCCACTGTCAGAAATGAAATGATTGTAATGTTCCACAGGATACCCACAGGATATTGTATTCTATAAACTGTCACACTGCAGACATCGTAGCGATCTAATTGAATTTTTTTTAAAGCGACGTTCAAAATTCAGAAAATGACCCGTTCAAGGATATTAAAATTTGACTGTTGCCTTAAAAACTATTTGTTTAAATTCATGGAAATGTCTACGTTTGCGGAACATCTCGTCTAAGTTTAGGAATTTTGTTATGTTGCATTTATCAGTCCCTTTGTCCTTTTTCTTAAGTGCGTAACAGACATTAAACAATGTGTAATAACTAAGTGTCATAAAATTAATATATGTTTTGTTCAATTAGCGGACATTTATGTAACTGTCATTTCTACAGGCATCCGATTATGTCTTTGATCAGTACAGATTTAAAAATTGAATGTCTTTATGTAGACAAATACTACATTACTAATTGACCGTGGTAAAGAAATGAAACACTATCCATTATCCCCACTGAAAGGTTGAATTTAGAAAATGTTGAATGTTTTTAAAAAAATTAAACGATGATTAGAAAAGATCGAGTCCGTTCTTAAGGAACTCGTGTGATGAGAACAGATTTTTTTTTGTTTTGATACTATATCCTCTCTGTGCAAATCAGTTACGAAGATGTCATCAGTTTCATAAGTTGACGGACACGTGACAAGCGGAAACTGTTGTTATCATAAACAGTGAAGATTGGTTGGTCTGAGGTCTAAAGCATAAGAAATGTATCTGGCCTATCAAAACATTGTACTATTTTCATATTCCTCCAATAAAAGTCGAACAAGGATTTGTACCATCATACATAATTCTGAAATAAGTATTTTGAACGCATGAATGTTGTTTTACTCACATCCATTTAATGCCAAAAAACTGACAAAACAATAAAAGGACTATTGTACTGATATCTGCAATACTAGCAATCTTTGTTACTATGTTTTCCGACTTCTGTGAAAAATAAACTATTGTACTATCAGAGACAACATTTTGCCTGTACATGGTCTTACATAGGGTTACCACACACACACACACACACACACACACACATATATATATATATATATATATATATATATATATATATATATATATATATATATATATATATATATATATATATATATATATATATATATATATATATAAGGAAAAAGATAATCATTTTCTTGTACAAAATATTCCAAATAATTACATTCATGTTTTCCACGAATATATAATGGAAAATACCTCATAAAATAAAGAAAAATATTATTTTATATTTGTAAACTACGAAAAAGGTAATCATTTTAAATGTGATGCGAATTCATATTTTTAGTCGTCTACATATCTTGGGGGTTTTTTTGGCATTTGAACGATAGTATCACTTAGAAAAGTTTTTTTTAATGGCTCAACCTAAACATGTCAGGTGGAGACGTTACTGTGTCTCAATTTAAAGGTAATTCTATGTACATCATTATATGAAACAAACTTTTTGAATGTATGAAATTTTAAGAAAAAATATAAAATGCTAAACTTAAATGTAATAATAAGCATTTTTGTCACTATTGTCACTACTAAATAAACGGTATTTTCTGATGACGTTATTCCATTATTATTAGTAAGCTTTGTCTTTATTTAAAATGAATTTAATTAATTATTTTAATGACTGAATTGATAAGCGATTCCTCTGATGCCGGCACGAAAATTCAAACTAATAAATCGTGTTTCTTTTAAGAACAGAAACTAATTCCATTTGATCACTAGTTTTAATCTTCAAAACTATGTTTAGAACGTTTACGCTTTGTCGAGAATTAATTGAACCTAAATAATTAGATTAATTACTGAATTTATACCTAAATTCTGAGAATGTTCACAATGTATGCATCTATTACAACTGAACGTTTATTTTCTTTATTATTCAAAATGATATTGTCGCCATCTCTAGTTACAGGCTTAGAGTTCCATATTCAAGCATTTCGTGGCGTTTGTCTTTTTAGTAACGTATAAATGGACGACGTTTTTTGATTATTTGGGTCTAAGAGCATTTAATATAACATATAATTACAATTATCTTCAAGTTACCATGTGACATTTATGTTTGACGCAATACAATTTATATTTGACCCAATAAATCTTAGACGCTGTTTATGTATGTTTCTTTGAGATATGAAAATGATGTACGTGTTCATACTAATAACCAGTCATGTTTTTTGTAAAGTTAAAATGTACGGATTATGACATTTTGACCCCCTCGACGGTTTTCTAAACAAGATAGTTGTGGTGGATCCTGTCCTTGTGGCCTAGGTATAATCGAAACATGATTGATTATGGATTGTCAAATCTTAACGATCAATGTCATCTTCAAAAACTCGGAAAGCAGTATTCGTGCCTCCCAAAAAATACTTTGAAATTTCGACATGTTTAATAGCCACGGTATATTTCTTTTAAAAATGGTTGGTTATCATATGTTGATGATCTGTAGTGTATGTATATACACGTATACACAACAAAGCTTCTTCCTGCCATTATCGTTGATGCTGTTTCAATCAACAGTACTTATTGTGACACTAGTAGTTGTAGTATTAATGTTTTTATGCACAATTGACCATTTGTATTGAACTTGCAATAATAATTATCTGCTTTAATGAACGTCCGGGGATATTTGCATTTGATATAAAGGAGACATAGATGGTAGATAACTCTAAAATATATCATTCGGTTTGACTCTATTTAAGTAAAAGAGACGTTTATAGGAAATTGGACTGTCGTCACAGAATAACAGATAAGTAACATAGTTTCAAATCAATTTAGAAAGAGTTGTTGTATCGAACTGTTACTTTGGCTCATCGGATATGCTCTCAGATAAAGAACGTTCAACAACAAAACAGAACGGAGAAGCTGATTGTAATTAGAAATGCGTAAACATCAGCTGATCACCTTCAAGAGTCTTTAAAATCATAAAATCAGAAATTGAATTGGCTGAAGATTCTTACAAGCAAAGTCAGATATAAATCTATCGCACCCATCTATTGTTAGAAACCTTGTAAGATATTGTTTGCTCGTATTTCTTTTTATTTACTATGCTTCTAGTTCATTTTGACTCCTTCGAAAATGCACTCTGGCTGAAAAGTTTTTAAGTTTAATTTACTTTCAAGCACAAAAATAAACGTCTTAATAATTATAATAATCTTATGTTACTTGAATCATTTTTATTATTATCCGCATTTATAGTGCATGTAGTATTGAATACCGTGCTTGAATGAATTCATCCGTTTCTTGTCTTAAAATGGATTGGAAAGTAACAATGTCACACATATAAGCCTCCTTGAATACACATTGATTGTTCTTTGCTGTGTAATCACCGTATATACAGCATTGCAACGTCTGATTGCTTGGAAAGTAGAGCACGATTCCAGGATGTTAGCTCCAATAAAAAGATCGTATATTATAGGTTTTAATGTCTGAATAATTTTTACCTCATCACCTTAATATATATATATATATATATATATATATATATATATATATATATATATATATATATATATATATATATATATATAAACGTTGAGTTATATGTAGTCTAAAGGATAAAATATTCATGTTGTACTAGCACACAAGCTAAAATCGTGCGAGGTAGTTTGTCAGGTACCAGAAAACACTTTCAAGTCGCATCATCTATGGATATTTGAAGACGTGAATTATATGAATAAAAAAGAGAATAAGACTTCTGGTTGCATTTGTAATATCTTTTGACATGGTACATACACACATTTATGACTCGATCTGTATTATTTCACAATTTAGACCTATCTTCTTCACAATGCTATTTAAAGATTGATGATTATTTGTTCTGATTTAGTCCCTATAGTTTCAACGTATGTGAGTTTATTTTACTATCTTATAGAGTTTGAGTTTGATGTAGTCAGCTGTAATGGTTTTATATTTGCATATTTACTTATTATGTTTACATGTGATGACCATCAAACAGGACCATACATGACTATATTAACGACTACTCTGATGTAAGTATTGTTAAACTTTGTGTTGACAATGCTTTGCTGCGTTTGGTTTTGAGTGTAGATGTCAATCGTATATAAGTAATTCAGTGATTGATGAGCTAGATATTTTAATATAAACTTTAGAATTTGGGATCTGGGTAAAGGTATACGACTATGATTATCGTATAAGTAAACGAAAATCAAATGATTTGTAACGTTCTACAAGATACCCACGTGAGAAGAAGAAGTCAAGTATTAGATTTGATTTATTTCTAAGTATCGCTAACAACACAGAGTTCCACGGTCATCAAAGGTAAGCTGGTATGGTGGATTAAAGGGCCGTTGTGTTGTAACATTTTAGTAAAGCCGTTTCTTTGATAAATGTGATTCGCTCCATGTATTAGGCAATAGTGTTAATACTTTCAAATAATGACATAACACACTTTTGAATCATGGGAAATCAGAATGTTCCGGTAAATTAAATGGTACAACTTCATCTTAAGATGGAATAATACCTATACTGTATTTCAGAAACTGGTAGGCGAAAATTCTATAAAATGGTCTAACACGTTTACAGTTCGTCTCTCCACAGCTCAACACGTTTCAAATACGTTAGTGTTAGGACTGATTGGCCTGGTGTCAGGATGTTATATAATATAACCAGTCTCACCGCATACATCGTAGCGATATAACTGAATTTAAACAAAACAAATTTAAAGTGACGTTCAAACTTCAGAATATGCTTCATGGAAGGTTCCTGCATATCAAAATCTTAATATTGCCTTGAAAACTATATGGTTTAAATTCATGGAAATATCTACGTGTGTGGTTCATTTCGTCTAAGGTTAGCAATTCTGTTATGTTGCATTTATCACCGCTTTTATCCTTTTTCTTTAGTGCGTAACATACATCAAACAATGTGTAATAACTAAATATCATCAAATGATTTATGTGTTTTGTTCATCAGGCAGACATTTATGTAATTGTCATTGCTAATGATGAAACAAACGAGAAAGAGGACCTTTATTAAGGTTTCATTTAAACAGACGAGAAAGAGGACCTTTATTAAGGTCTGATTTAAACAAACGTGAAAGAGGACCTTTATTAAGGTTTGATTTAAATATTTTGTTTTACAATGCATTAACTTCAGCTGAAAGCTACGTATATCACATGATTTTATGAGTTGTAAAATTGAAATTTATTTGGAATTAAAGGTGTTATTTACAGGCATCCGAGTATGTCCTTGTTCAGTACAGATTAAAAAATTGAATGTCTGTATGTATACTAATACAACATTACTAATTGGCCATGGTAAAGTAATGAAACACTATCCATCATCCCCACTGAAAAATTGAATTCAGAAAATGTTGAATGTTTTTAAAAATCTAAACAATGATTATAAAAGATCGAGTCCGTATTTAAGAAGCTTGTGTAATGAGAGAAGATTTTTGTTTGTTTTCATAATATATCCTCTATGTGCAAATCAATTACGAAGATATCATCAGTTTCATAAGTTGACAGACACGAGATAAGCGGAAACTGTTGATATCATAAACAGTGATGATTGGTTAGTCTGAGGTCTAAAGCATAAGGAATCTGCCCTACAAAAAAGATTGTATTATTTTCATATTCCTGCAATAAAATTTAAACAAGGATTTGTATCTGAAATAAGTATTTTGAACGCATGAACGTTGTTTTACTCACATCCATTTAATGCCAAAAAACTGACAAAACAATGAAAGGACCATTGTATTGATACCTGCAATACTAGCAATCTTTGTTACCATGTTTTCCGACTTCTGTGAAAAATAAACTATTGTACTATCAGAGACAAAAGATAATCATTTTTTTAATACAAATATTCCGAACAGTTACAATCATGTTTTCCACGAAAATGTAATGGAAAGTACCTCGTAAAATAATTAAAATGTTTTTCTGTAATTGTAAACTACGTCTATATATCTTGTTTTCTTTAAATTTGAACAACAGTATCACTTAATAAAATTGTTTAATGGCTCAACTAAAATATGTCAGGTGTAGACGTTACTGTGTCTCAATGTATAGGCAATTCTATGTATATCATTACATGAAACAAACTATTTAGATGTATGAAATTTTAAGAAAAAATATAAAATGTTGAACATAAATGTAATAACAAGTAGTGATAATTCATTTTTAATTTTTATCACCATTGTCACTAAATAAACGGTATTGTTTCATGAAGTTATACCATTATTATTAGTATGCTTTGTATTTATTTAAAATATATTTAATTAATTATTTTAATGACTGAAGTGATAAGCGATTCTTCTGATGCCGGCACGAAAATTCAATCTAATAAATCGTGTTTCTTTTAAGAAAAGAAACTAATTTCCTTTGTTTTCAAGTTTTATTCTTCAAGGCTATTTCTAGAACGCTTACGCTTTGTCGAGATTTAATTGAATATAATCAATTAGAATAATTACTGAATTTATAACTAAATTCTGTGAAATTTCACAATGCATAATATCCATTACAACTGAACGTTTATTTTCATTATTATTCAAAATTATATTGTCGCCATCTCCGGTTACAGGCTTAGAGTTCCATATTCATGCTTTTTTTCACTGATTTTCTCTTTTTAGTAATGTATAAATGGACGACGTGTTGATTATTCGGGCCCAAGAGCATTCATTATAACATATAATTACAATTCTCTTCAAGTTATCGTGTGACATTTATGTTGGACCCAATGCAATTTATATTTGACCTAATAAAACTTAGACGCTGTTTATGTAGGTTTCTTTTGAGTGATGAAAATTCAAATAACCCGGTCATGTTTTCTGTAAAGTAAAATGTAAGGATTATCATATTTCGTCTTCGAAGGTTTTCTAAATAAGATAGTTGTGGTGGATCCTGTCCGTGTGGCACAGGTATAATCGAAACATGATTGATTATGTATTGTCAAATCTTAAAGATCTAGGTCATCTTCAAAAACTCGGAGAGCAGTATTCGTGCCTCCAAAACATCGGATACGCTTTGTCAGATTTAGAAATATCGACAAGTAAAATAGAACTGAGAAGCTGATTGTAATTAAAAATGCGTCAACATCAGCTGATCTACTTTAGTAGTCTCTAAAATCATAAAATCAGATATTTAATTGGCTGAAGATTCTTAGAAGCATTTGCTTCAAATATAAATTTATCGCACCTTTCTATTATTATAAACCTTTTAAGATATTGTTTCTTCGTATTGCTTTTATTTACTAGGCTTTTTGTTCATTTTGACTCCTTCAAAATTGCACTCTGGCTTAACAGTTTTTTTTTAAATTTAATTTAATTTCCGGCAGAAAAGTAAACGTTTAAATAATTAAAATAGTCTTATGTTACTTGAATCATTTTTATTATTATCCGCATTTTTCTGCAAGTAGTACTGAATATCGTGTTTGAATGAATTCAACCATTTCTTGTCTTTAAAGGGATTGGAAAGTAAGAATGTCGGTAAATGTATTGAATTGGGCAAACGTATAGCTTTATGTCATCGCTCTATAAATTTGTATTCCACAATTTCTTAGTCATACATTAAACAAAGAAAATATAAAAGCACAGATAAAGCATAGGACAAGAGAGGAAACTCCATAGCAGTTTAAAACTCCGATACTGATGTTGAAAGCTACTGTGTAGTATTGGACCCTAAACACCTCGTTTAACTTTTTCCGGGAGATGTTTTACGATCTTGTTCCGGTATTAAAGACATATCTGCAGGAAATGAAACGACAATATTTTTCGAACAGCATAGATCTGGTCCGCATCAGTGGGAAACCGTGCATTCGCACATACATTACCCAGTCAATACTCCTGTTACATCCAATAGTGTATTATTGATGACACACATGATGATAACGTTTCCTTGATAACTTGCAACCACTCCTTGTAGGTTCGCCTCTCTTTTATTTGTTATAAACCGTAAATGCATATCATTGTAATATCGTAAACAACTTTCATTTTAGAGAAAGAAATTAAGCCTGATTACCTTCACATATTTTAAGAAAATAATCAAAACATTCATGCAAATTGAATTATAAAACACTGTAAAACCACTCTAAAAGAACTAAAAAAAACTGATACCCGTGATTTTATTGTGTAGGATTTTAAGTCATCATACTGCACTGTTAATAGATTTGGAACCGCAGTTACCCAGGTATATTTCGGAAAAAAATTACGCTATATGGATCTCTTCTAGTTACGTTGATTACTTTGCTTCTTTGTGAACATTTATGAAAATATATAATAAGTATCAAATTACAATTATACATCGAAGTATGGAGTGAATCTCACACGATTAAGAAATCCATTAATTTCAAAGAATGCTAAGTAAGTCTATTAGGGAAAACATTCCAAATGGCAAATTTGTCTGGATTTGTTTTGCAGTAATAATAATAATAATAATAATAATAATAATAATAATAATAATAATAATTGAAAATGAAAGCGATGTTGTTGATGATGAATCTTTCGAGAAAAACATTCGAAACAGGAATGCTTCTCACAACTTCAGTCCTCATATAATTATATATTTTGATATCTACTTTCTGATTCTATTGTTTACTTTCTTTTAACGTTAGGTACATTTGACACAGTGTATCTAATTGCACTCTCAATGTCTACTCCAGTTCTAGATAATAAAGATTTTTCGAAATTTGAAAAAGATATCACAAGGAAAAGAGTTGTTTTGCAGATGGCCAACCAGGCTTTTTATCGCAGAGACATAGAGGTCAGAAATAGTTTCAGAAATAAAAACAAAATCACGTGCATTTTCAAACATGTCTTTACATCATCTGACATTAATCAAATCAAGGTGCCATGTATATAGAATAAAGTGGCATGCATTTGTTTTTTAAAAAGTCATCACTATAAACATAGCATGCTGTACGTCTGGCACGTTCTTTACAACCAAGCTTTAAACGTTGAATGAAATATATATCTGTAGTGACATTGCCAACATTTAATAAATACGTATACTTGAGGCTAATGGATGCCTATTCTTGGTTGCCTGTACATAAGGCTGAAGGATACTTATACGTAAAGCGATTGGATACGATATGCATACAATTAATGGATCGCTATGCTTAAGGTTAACACAAGTATATACTTACGGCATTGGATAACGTATATTTAAAGATAACGAACAGCTATAAATAGAGTCAAAAAATCAAAGCTTTACATTAAAATAACTCAAAACTTCTTTGTTGAGCTATAGATGCTATTGTAATTATCACGTCATTGTGTCTTCGCGTTTTACGTATTTATCTACGGTTTAGAAAGAGTAAGAGTAAGAAATAGGTGTAATGATGCTGGAAATAGGTGTAATGATGCTGGAAATAGGTGTAATGATGCTGGAAATAGGTGTAATGATGCTGGAAATAGGTGTAATGATGCTAGAAATAGGTGTAAAGATGCTGGAAATAGGTGTAATGATGCTGGAAATAGGTGTAATGATGCTGGAAATAGGTGTAATGATGCTGGAAATAGGTGTAATGATGCTGGAAATAGGTGTAATAATGCTGGAAATAGGTGTAATAATGCTGGAAATAGGTGTAATGATGCTGGAAATAGGTGTAATGATGCCGGAAATAGGTGTAATAATGCTGGAAATAGGTGTAATGATGCTGGAAATAGGTGTAATAATGCTGGAAATAGGTGTAATGATGCTGGAAATAGGTGTAATGATGCTGAGTTTAACACTATCACAAGCGAACTAAAAGACAAATATAAATTCAAAGACAACAATATGTTCTAGAAGAGTTTGAAGAACATGAATAATTTATTGAGTTACTTTTCTTGTGCAATTATACGGCAAGTCGCACTCTAACAGAGTATGTTGAACATGTTACGTAACAAATTCAGAAACAACTCCAGTTTTAGTAATTGGATGATGAATCGCGTTCATTAGATATAAAATCAGTGTTTCTATGTTAGTGGTACACCCCATAACCAAGCGTATCAAAATATTTCTTCACAATGTAGTAAGGTTTCTTTCTATCTGATGCAGTCTAACAATTCACAGCGTTTTACGCTGAAAAATTCTTATATTTTTCTCACAAATTATAACTTCATAAATTTCCAACACTTATGTCAAATATTCTTTCACGCATTGTCACTGAACAAGGCTAGTTACACTATTATGCCAGCTGATGGAATCAGTAATCAGTCTTAGAGTGTCTGTTGCAAATACTTTAATCATAGAAGACTCAAAAAAGACTGTTGTCTTGTGGCTCACGTAGAACAACTGACTGGACAGCTGAACCACATCTCACTGATTGCAAAGATCTTCCAATAATCTTCCAGCACACATTAATTAATTTTTGAGCATACAGGTTTTTCTTGTCCATTTTTATTGTATACCTTAGATTGTTTCTGATGCATTTTGTACAATATTTTAGACTACGTATCACATAATGTGTAATATGAGAAGAAGACGCATACTCCTCTTCAGTATTCATATGCATGCATTCCTTACCGAAAATCTCTATTTTACATCAGTTGTTTTCCTGTATCGATTTATTTTAATAATACAAACTTACTTTTGAAATGTTTGTAATAATTTGATCCCATGGAAATGTAATATTTAATCTTATTTTGCTAACATTGTTATTAACTACTTAGTCAGTGGACGACATTTTCTTGAAGATTATTGTTCGCGTCTGAAACTGAGAGGTCATGCGTAAACGGTTGGCTATTAGATCAGTGTTATATAGTCCGTTGATAAATGAATTTTTCTCTTTATCTCTATCTACATTGTCCTGTTGGTATTACCATCCTTACAAAATTTAAATTGCTTATATCCCGACATGTTATCATTCATTTTAAAAGGGATTGTTTGAAGTGCTCGATGATGCCTCTACCTTTACTCAGTCGAAACAACTGGGAATATTTCCCATTTCCACTGAAACCAAAAGGATTCCGTTTGTTTGATGATCAAGGTACTTTTTGTTAACGAATTAACGAATTAGCATTAATTATATCTATCCGTAAAGCAATATACTTTGAGACATATGATGTCAAAACACACACACACACACACACACACACACACACACACATATATATATATATATATATATATATATATATAGAGAGAGAGAGAGAGAGAGAGAGAGAGAGAGAGAGAGACAGACAGACAGAGAGAGACAGAGAGAGAGAGAGAGAAAGAGAGAGAGAGAGAGAGAGAGAGAGAGAGAGAGAGAGAGAGAGAGAGAGAGAGAGAGAGAGAGATTGAATGTTACGTATAACTGCATGTACTCACGATTAAGTACCATCCTTTCCAAGAATGATCGATATGTTTTGCAGGTTGCTGTTACGAGACGTTTGGATTGGTATAGTAATTTTATTATAGGTAATTAAATTGCTCTTAACTATTACTATGTGTGACATCACGATAGACTGTGTTCTTTCCACTGATTCTTGCAAAAATAAAATTGTGCCACAGTTGAAATACACGTAAACATCAATAGACAATCGCTGAAGCTGGATTCATCTTACAGAACCACGGCTGTCTCGTGTTTTCCTAATTCTGTTACAGAAAGTTCTAATTGCAAGACATGTAGAAATCCACCTATGTATGAATTAAATTCCGCAATAGGCTTGTTTCCATTTGATGTTATTATGATATCGAGACATTTACAATTTTGTGCGACTTTGTGAGCATCACTGTCAGCATTTTATCTAGAAAAGGATATTGTATTGCATTTTTTTAAAATGCATGCAATCAGGTATTCTTTCTCTTCTTTTCATATCATCTCGTTGTCTTTGACGCATTATCTTAAACGTATGTATATCCCCATATTCTAAAAGGTAAAATGGTCATCACACCCGTTCTTATTTATGGATTCGTCAAGATTTGTTTGTTTTCAAAATCATATTTTAATGTACGCTTGCATCCCAACAATGTCTCCTTGCTGTTGTTCATCCAGGCGACATACGCACACCATTCGGAAGAGAAAACACTACTCTCGATTGTTTTCCTGGTGCGTGTTCAACTATACATTGCTACAGTTTGGCCTATTTAACTTCATCCTGTGCTCACATGTGAGAAACGTTCGTGCAAGCACCAGAACTTTCGGGATAGGAGTAAAGATATCTTAAATAATAAGCTTTCTTTTCTATTTTGAAACGGTATTAAAACATCCAGATAATTGTTTACAAAACAAATTCTCTTTAGTAAACGAAACAGCTATTTAGAGGTGAGACTTGTTTTATAGCATTTTGCGATATTAGTTTTCGCTATATTCGGATGATTTGAGATTAATTTACAAGTTTGTGATTCCTAATGTTGATGCAGAAATAGATACTGCATCCGCTGGGTCATTATTGAATATAACTTTTGTTTTCTGTCTAATATTCCTATCAAAATCGAAAATTGTTTATTTGTCCATATCCA
The DNA here is from genome assembly GCA_029339505.1 of Unio delphinus. NCBI lineage: Eukaryota > Metazoa > Mollusca > Bivalvia > Unionida > Unionidae > Unio > Unio delphinus. Next base: position 12,215,785 of record JAQISU010000071.1, on the reverse strand, counting down.
ATGCGTAATTTAAACATTTTTCGTTGGGCAATTTCCTTCATATCTCCGTAGCTATTGTCCCTGAAGGCATTCTGTTAAGTTGTAACTTTTTTGAAATATCGCAGCACATCCTTGTTATGTGTGACATTGATGAATCAGCAATCATATTCTCAAGCATGCAGTTTTGCATAATACAGCATTTTGAGAATACTTTTATCCCATCAAAACTGGTAAACATAAATCAATTGCCTTTTGATAACGAGATTGTTTCTTTAATCTTAATCATCAACAGCATAATAGTATGTGATCGTCTCTATTCAATGTAGTTGTAAAGTATTTAGGTGATGTAGTGATCATGCCAAATAGTGGGGAGGGGATTGAATGCTTCACTATGGCTCAGGAACTAAGGTGTTTCTTGTTTAGACGAAGTGGTATGGACAGTAGTTCAGCTCTAAATTTGTATTAATTAGTTCATAATTTTTTTACATTGTATTTTCGGAGAATGGGAAAGATCCCAATCAAAAATCGCCTTACTATTTTCATTTATTGCTGATCCAGCGTTCGTATAAACTCTTAACTTCTGATGTAAGTAATTCAACCAAAGAGACTAAAGTTTAACGTGATTTTCTGAACACCGCAAAACCAGATTGCCGAAAACCAGATTGCCAGTATACATATAGTCAAACCTCACCATTAATCATAGTTTAAGGATTATTAATTAATTCGTTTCTATCTTCTTTTGTACATTGTATAATGCTATAGCAGCTTTTGTGATATGTATATAACGAGCGAAAAATATGAGATACTATGACCATCACTAAATATGAAATCAAATCTGAACCCATATCTCTGTCAAAATTATTTGCATTTTTAAGAGACGTTTGCATTATTGCTGTGACTATTAAATATATTGATCACATGGTTCATATAAAAGAAGGATTTTGAAATACTCATTATTATGTAAAATGTTTAGTTGTTGAGATATCTATGTTGATTGCTTATAAATGTGTCCTTTATGTGTGTAGTTTTTAATATTTTTGTTTTCATTCTCCTAATAACATGGGATATTTATTTTTATTACATACTTTTCCCTTGATATATACTTTTCACTAGATTTTTGTTAAAAAAATATAGTATATTTATTGCAAATCTACCGCAATATTTCTAATGAAAGAACAAAAAACATTATGACTCAACATATTCGATGTAAGTCAAGACCTGAAGAAAAAAATATATATATATATATATATATATATATATATATATATATATATATATATATATATATATATATATATATATATATATATATAGAGAGAGAGAGAGAGAGAGAGAGAGAGAGAGAGAGAGAGAGAGAGAGAGAGAGATAATCGACTCCAACGAAAATTGATGTGCGATTGTATTCCATCCAGTTGAAAGAGTTGCAATGTATTTATCTATACCGATTCTTATTACTCCCGTTCCTAGTTCTTTCCTCGTTTGGAGGGTGTTGTTCAATACACGCCTGATTCTCTTTATTCCGTCTGTTTTTGTTTGTCTTTCTGACGGTCATTGAGCCGCATTAAGGCGGAATAAAATATTTGAATATTAGCACATATAGCTGACACACCACCTTCAGCACTCGAAACCGAACGTCTGCTCTCTTAGATTTTGGCACTGAGTGCCACATTGGACAATGAATTAGACGAACGAGCATGGTAATTCTTGTTGCATATCTTTATCATTCTGATACAAACATATTTTATAAACTCAAGTCGATAAAACCAGCAGCGTTTCCTATAAATTACATCCCCTCAATGCAAGTCACATCAGTTTTTTCGACAACGACCACCTTACTAATTTTCGAGAACCTTCTGACAATTAGTCGTATAAAGTGTCGTAGATAAAACAATAATATTTCATTGGGTTGTTGACTCAAATTACCTTTTGGATGCTATCGCACATTATCGTTACAACTTAATGCGAATTCGTTTTTCTGTCCTCCTCGAAGGAAACAGATACTGGAATCTCCGGGGAATATATTTGAAGAAAGACTGATGGAATCGTCAGCCAATTCATTATGTATTACAATTAGCAGACTACTAAACTGCATCAGCCGACTTTTACTTATCTCTAACCATTGTCAGCATTTCAGATTTAGTATGGGCCATTTTTTTTACAATTGCGTAGCAGATCCGATGAACAAAACAAGCAGTTGGATATAGCAACTGTTTTGAAATTAATTTGCTGTTTCTTATCTGTAACGACACAATGTCCATTTCCCAATTAACATATCTATCGCACTCCGATTCATATTGTACGTATGACTAAGGATTTTTTCCCTCTGCTTCACAAACAGCTCCAGTATGTCTGGAAGTTTGATTACAGGAATATTTTTTGCAAAATGAATACACTAAAGTTACCAGGTAATGCCTCTGTACCAAATGTCTCTTTCTAAAAATATTATAAAGAGCACTTTGTATTGCCAGAAAAGAATATGATTGCATGAGATTTATTATTGTCATTTTTTATATTTATTGTTACTCAAGTTCCAAAATTATGGAATCGATCTGAATTTCATGTACTATCACTTCATATTTAATTTTAGTCATCACTAAGATATTTAGAAAAGGTTTTAATGTCGCCACGTGTGGATTAGTTAAAATATTATTCTTTTCTGAAATGTCCCTGTATGAGGATGACTATTTTCCAAGTATTCAGCAGGATGTGCAATTGACTAGTTCTATTACGATCTTAAGTATAATTTTGTCTAAAAAAGAGAAATATTAGCAAATATACATTCAATAGAGCTAACGATTAATCCTTGGTTTCCATCAGTTAAACATACTAATTAATCATCGGGTTCTATAATACCTGAACTTCGATTTTGAAACTTGATGCTTCATCAGTATTAAAGCCGTTAGACAAAAAATAACGAATTGCAAGAAATAAAATAGAACTGCATTTTTTTTAAATATTGTCAAAGTACACAAGATGGAGGCACGAGTCAAAAAATGTTTCTTTTCTGGTATTATGAACTTCAAGCATTCTATTCCACATGATATGGTATCTAAAATTACCAATGCTTCTCACTGTTTTTTTTTAAAAAAATATTTTGTAATGATATACCATTTGTAACGATCCTGATTATACAATAATACAGAAAATACAATAAGCAAATGCAATATTTACACTAAGTTTTATGTAAAATATAATAAAATAAATAAAATAAAAATATAATAAAATAATATTTGTTGAAGAGATCTTACAGCAACTATAGGCGACAGACGAACAAATGTACGATTCTTTGAAATGGACAGTTATGACACATTGTTTCAATTCGTCAAGAATATTTCTAATTAACGCCTGTATAAACGTTTTATATTTAAGGGACGAAATGTTTTATTAACGATTTTTAAACAAAATGTCGCTATTTTCTTAAGAAATCAGAATTTTTAGTCTGGATAAAAAATAACATGATCACATTTCAGCACAAAACATTATTCTTTGTGTGAATATTGCTAATTTGTTTAGTTTTTATAAATGGATATCCTTTTTTGCAAGAGAAAACCACTTTTATCATATGTGAATAATTAAAAAGATATTGTACTGCTGCAAACATATTCATGACTTTTCTTAAAAATGGCTGAAGCAAGTAACAATATTTATTCAAGTACGACTAGATTAAATAAAATGCATGAGAATCTACAACTTAAAAGAAATTAAATTCAAAAGTGTAATTAAAATTAATTCCGAAATACAAGTAATACAATAGTTTGTGAAAACATAGATCACAAAGATGCCCCAACACCGCACAGAGGACAGCTCAGAGCTCTTGTATTCAGCTGTACAACCCTCCAAATAAACTCCCAGAAAAAATACAAGATGGTTATTATAGGCAATCTCTATTGAATAGTTGACAAATGTATCGATTATAAATTAAGAGCTTCAGGATATAGTTTAAAATAACATCTTATGGAAAAAATAAATTATAAAAAAAACGTTGTGAAGGAAAAGCGATTAAGATGACAAATAGATTACGTTGTAAATAGGACTTCGATTTTTATCGTTAACAATAGCAAAGGATTATTAAATGTTGGTCACATATACGTGTGTCTTAAATTATAATCTTTACATCTTGTTGCTTGTGATCGTCATCCGGGAGTGACAATAACTAAATGTAGATCTTAGTGAGAGAAAAACCTCATCGTTATTAAAAATACACAATATATTTTGCGTACAAGCAGATATACCGAATTATTCACGTCTTGTTGAAATTTAATGACACAAAATTAGACTTCTTGCATTTCATCGTCATCGTCATCCGGCAGTGACATTAAGTCCAAACCGATCATGGTAAAATCGCACGTGGTATTGTGTTCCTCCTGCCTCGGGTTGCACTGTGTAACTTAAGAAAGATAACTTCACCTTTCAGAACATGGCCACAACAAGATTTATCTCACATATACTGATCCAGAAGTGTGCCTAACGGTACTCATATGTCCAGAAAACGTGAAAAAGACGAAATATTCAAGCCCTTAGATCATTTTATTGAATGCGACAGTGTCCAGTTAAAATTACACGTTTTCATCCATGCAAAGAGGAAGTTGCGATGTCCCGCGATCTCATTTATACTTTCATTCTTTCATGTCATTATCTAAGAAATGTTTCCTGCAAACAATGGTCAACACATGGAAAAAACGAATCAGCTTCACGCGTTACTATCAAACATTCTTAAAATGTTATAACATACATAAAGTTCCGATCAACTTACTTGGCTGTGGTTAACGTGTTTTGTTAGCAAGATTCAGACATAACTATAATGCTCTTGTTTCGGTAAATTTAATCCCTGATCCTTCTTCCCATGTGGGTTTCCTATGGAACATGACACTTGTTTCATTTCTGACAAGGAACTATACGATAATCAAAGACAATAAACTATATGATAATCATAGACGAATATTGTTTCATAAACCCTACATTTTAAATTTTAATATGAAAATATCTACCAGTCTAGCTGACCACAGCAAGCTCTCTCAAACTGTCAAGGTAAGTAAAACAAGACCTCATAATATGGTATAACAGGTATGAAACCAGAAAACAATTGAACTTGATCGTTAAAAGTTTTAGAAAAAAAGATCGGACTAAAGTAGGGAAAATAGGATACATTCTAAAACTAGAGTGCAGCAATGTTTGGTCGTAGCTTGTGATGAAAAGTGAAAAATGTAACAAAATATGTTATACATACATACATACATACATACATACATACATACATACATACATACATACATATATGCATGCATACATACTCACCGGCGTATGGGTGATTTGTATCCGGTGGTACTATCCACTGTACAGGTGCCTCGGTGGTAGTTTCCATCAGTTATGAATGTAAGTAAATTCCCTTGGAATCTTGTTACGATTTTAATGATATTGACAGCGTGTCATCTTTCATAACAAATAGTTCAGAACTTTGATCTTCTTATACCACTATTTTATATGTTATCTACTATAAATTGCTTACCATAATTTGTTTATTGTTTGCTTGGGGGTGGGGGTGGGGGACTGTTATTTTCATTTGCGGTTACATATTTTCTTTTGTGTTGTCTCAAGATAATTATTATCTTTCCAAATCCTATAAAGGAAGAAATACAGTGTTATTTTGCCGTTAATAAGAGACATTTATTTGCCCAGTTATTGACAGACGGAATTAAAACATAAAAGTGCAAATATTGAGTGTTGGATTCCAAATATAAATTACGGTATACCGGTGGTACGTATCGTAGTACGTTCAAAGAATACCCCGTTGAAAAAGTCGTACAAAGCTAGATAGATAGATAGATAGATAGATAGATAGATAGATAGATAGAACACACACACACACACACACACAGTCACACCTGTATGACCTGCAGAATATAAAACGACACACACACACGCATCATGTATATTTGGTCAACTTTATCCACTTGTATTATATAACAAAAAAATAAACAAATAAATAAATACATAAATAAATAAAATATGATATATAAATTAATCTGTTCATAATCTGACATAACTGTATCGTAACAATCTATTCTTATAACCCTTGTAACTTATTGTTGATTGGTATTTTATTATCCCTTCAATTTGTATTGTTTAAATAATTCACTGATGCTGAAACCTTTTTTATGAAAACAATCTTGTTCCGGTGTTATTGATAGTCTGATGGTAAAAGAAACGAAAAAGGTCGCACAGAATAGATAAATCTGTGTAAATGGGAAATCTCTCATATCAAAGGACATTACTCCGTCTATATTCATCTTATATCCAAGGGGAATTTAGTGTCTCACCATTGTCGATAACGTCTTGTTGATAACTAGCATTCAACTCATGTAGCTCCGCCTCACATTATTTTGTTTAATCATTTTTAGCAAACTATAAAATCATATATTGTAATATTCGGTAATTCTTTAATTTTAGGCTTTGTGTGAATCCCTTACAATTAGGCTATATATGCAAAGTTTATTCCTCTCAACCCAGTTTAAAGAAAGACTAGATAGGTTAATATTGTTTAAGACAATTTAAACATTCATCCAGCTTGAATTATAAAACACAGTTTAGAACATAACAAGAAACCCCCAAATATGAGACCTCTGATTTTAACTGGTAAGAACAGAAGTCATCATGGCCTAATATTCGAATTAGATCCAAAATTGATTCTATTTATCCTTTGGGAACAAAATGCCTTTGATTAGGCTGTTTCTGTCTTGAGAAATAGTTTACTTCATGGTGGTCATGAAGGAACATTCTTGATCAGTTTCACTCAGAATAATTATTGACTGTGGAACATATACATGTATATTGTAATGACACGTTTAAGGAATCCAATAATTTCAAAGACATCCAGATAGAGCTTATCCTGTGAAAATATTATAAATGCAGATTAAAACAGTATGTCACAATCGTTAGCTCTTAAGACAGCCCACCTACGCTGAGTATTACGTTCCCATGGCGGCTCCAGAGCAACCAAACCTAATGGAATGGTAAAATAACATGGAACAATAAAAATAATCCTAAAATAAAGAAATACATAAAGGTATAAACATCAAAAGTTATATTAACTACCAGTTATACAATCAATAAGGCAAGCGTCTTACCTCTTTTCTTCTCTTATGCTACTAAATTCTTCCTTCTGTATAACCCCATTGACAACATCTCATAACTTAGTTTAATATTACGAAGGTATTATAGGCCCCTATAAAACGCGATACCGCTGTGGTTAAAGTATAACCACTAACACGCGCCCCTAACTATGGTCCCAACTAGAGTGTATGAAGTAGTCTCAAAACCAAGACTATCAGGTAAAGCGACCCAATGTTGCAACTAAAAAGCTCATCATATATTTCATAGGTTATGACCCCAAATTAGATCTTATAAGGTAGTCTCAAACCCAAGACTATCAGTCCCAGCAACACAAGGTTGCAACCAAAAATATGCTAATTTAGAAAGTGACCTCAAATTCATACAGTATAAAGATAGTTAACCCCAAAACTATCAGTCATTGCAGTAACTTAATAACATCATGCATTAACTAACAATGCAAATAGTTGTCATATGGGGTTATATATTTTACACAAAACAGCACACATAATTCCAAATTGATAGGGAAATATACGGTAGCAAATTGACGAGGGAGCAAGGATGTTTAGAGTGAGAATCCAAAACAAGACACCCAAGATGTAACCAGGGAATCATCGAGTGAGTACAGGGTCAAACAAGACACTCAAGAAGTATACAGGGACCAACCACAGGAGCAGAGGGATAATCGGTCACTAACAAGTGATCATGGGATTCTCAAGAAAAAAGCCCTTTTTAGGGCTATTGTCTTTCATCGCCTTAATAGGGTCTTCCACTTGGTTACGGAAACCCTCCTTGACAAGCTCTATCAAAAAAGCCTAACTTGATCATTTTCGGACCCACCGCTCAAAATTAACAATCTATTTCTCTCTGACAGTGGCTACCTTTCAAATGATGTTTAGTCATATTAGCAAAAGAAATTGTTAGGGACATATAATATGTACACTTCTGTACTAGAAAATTGGCATAGTTAGAAACGTAATTTAATTCTTCAACTCTACCATTTGATGAATTGCATAGGTGGCCTACACAATTTTGGCATAGGGGAAATCCACTAGAAAAACTGGATTCAGTTTGGAATAAGCTTACGTACTTTCGACTGGTTGATAGATTGAGTGCGTGATGGGTCTAGTCCCACTCACCCAGGTCTAACATTCATATCATTAGCCCCTTTTTAGGGGTATGATATGACGACCAAATTAAATATCGCACTCTGTGCGCATAAATGCCAGAAAGATGTGGCACCATTCCATCTTCCTGGATAAATTAAATCACTACCATATAAATAAATGGCAGTGCAAAAAAGTGAACATATGACCCTAGTGGCCGGTTTCACTTTAAATCCAACTATTCATTCATTTAATGTGATAGTATTAACGATTACTATTATTATTATCGTTAACAATAGCAATGGATAATTAAATGTTGGTCACATATACGTGTGTCTTAAATAATAATCGTTACATCTTGGTGCATGTCATCCGGGAGTGACAATAACTAAATGTAGATCTTAGTGAGAGAAAAACCTCATCGTTATTAAAAATACACAATATATTTTGCGTACAAACAGATATACCGAACTATTCATGTCTTGTTGAAATTTAATGACATAAAATTAGACTTCTTGCATTTCATAGTCATCGTCATCCGGCAGTGACATTAACTCCAAACCGATCATGGTCAAATCGCACGTAGTATTGTGTTCCTCCTGTCTCGGGTTGCATTGTGTAACTTAAGAAAGATAACTTCACCTTTCAGAACATGGCCACAACAAGATTTATCTCACATATACTGATCCAGAAGTGTGCCCAACGTGTACTCATATGTCCAGAAAACGTGAAAAAGACGAAATATTCAAGCCCTTAGATCATTTTATTGAATTTGCGACAGTGTCCAGTTAAAATTATACGTTTTCATCCATGCAAAGAGGAAGTTGCGATGTCCCGCAATCTCATTTATACTTTCATTATTTCATGTCATTATCTAAGAAATGTTTCCTGCAAACAATGGTCAACACATGGAAAAAACAAATCAGCTTCACGCGTTACTATCAAACATTCTTAAAATGTTATAACATACATGAAGTTCCGATCAACTTACCTGGTCTGTGGTTAACGTGTTTTGTTAGCAAGATTCAGACATAACTATAATGCTCTTGTTTCGGTAAATTTAATCCCTGATCCTTCTTCCCATGTGGGTTTCCTATTGAACATGACACTTGTTTCATTTCTGACAAGGAACTATACGATAATCAAAGACAATAAACTATATGATAATCATAGACGAATATTGTTTCATAAACCCTACATTTTAAATTTTAATATAAAAATATCTACCAGTCTAGCTGACCACAGCAAGCTCTCTCAAACTGTCAAGGTAAGTAAAACAAGACCTCATACTATGGTATAACAGGTACGAAACCAGAAAACAATTATAATTCATAGTTAAACGTTATAGAAAACAAGATCGGACTAAAGTAGGGAAAATAGGATACAGTCTAAAACTAGAGTGCAGCAATGTTTGGTCGTAGCTCGTGATGAAAAGTTAAAAATGTAACAAAATATGTTATACATACATAAATACATACATACATACATACATACATACATACATACATACATACATACATACATACATACATACATACATACATACATACATACATACATACTCACCGGTGTATGGATGATTTGCATCCGGTGGTACTATCCACTGTACAGGTGGCTCGGTGGTAGTTTCCATCAGTTATGAATGTAAGTAAATTCCCTTGGAATCTTGTTACGATTTTAATGATATTGACAACGTGTCATCTTTCATAACAAATAGTTCAGAACTTTGATCTTCTTATACCACTATTTTATATGTTATCTACTATAAATTGCTTACCATAATTTGTTTATTGTTTGCTTGGGGGTGGGGGTGGGGGACTGTTATTTTCATTTGCGGTTACATATTTTCTTTTGTGTTGTCTCAAGATAATTATTATCTTTCCAAATCCTATAAAGGAAGAAATACAATGTTATTTTGCCGTCAATAAGAGACATTTATTTGCCCAGTTATTGACAGACGGAATTAAAACATAAAAGTGCAAATATTGAGTGTTGGATTCCAAATATAAATTACGGTATACCGGTGGTACGTATCGTAGTACGTTCAAAGAATACCCCGTTGAAAAAGTCGTACAAAGCTAGATAGATAGATAGATAGATAGATAGATAGATAGATAGATAGATAGATAGATAGATAGATAGATAGAACACACACACACACACAGTCACACCTGTATGACCTGCAGAATATAAAACGACACACACACACACGCATCATGTATATTTGGTCAACTTTATCCACTTGTATTATATAACAAAAAAATAAACAAATAAATAAATACATAAATAAATAAAATATGATATATAAATTAATCGGACCATAATCATACATAACTGTATCGTAATAATCTATTCTTATAACCCTTGTAACTTATTGTTGATTGGTATTTTATTATCCCTTCAATTTGTATTGTTTAAATAATTCACTGATGCTGAAACCTTTTTTATGAAAACAATCTTGTTCCGGTGTTATTGATAGTCTGATGGTAAAAGAAACGAGAAAAAGGTCGCACAGAATAGATAAATCTGTGTAAATTTGAAATCTCTCATATCAAAGGACATTGCTATAGTCATCTTAACTAAGGGGAATTTATTGTGTCTCACCATTGTCGATAACGTCTTGTTGATAACTAGCATTCAACTCATGTAGCTCCGCCTCACATTATTTTGTTTAATCATTTTTAGCAAACTGTACAATCATATATTGCAATATTCGGTAATCCTTTAATTTTAGGCTTTGTGTGAATCCCTTACAAGGAGGGTATATATGCAAAGTTTATTCCTCTCAACCCAGTTTAAAGAAAGACTAGATAGGTTAATATTGTTTAAGACAATTTAAACATTCATCCAGCTTGAATTATAGAACACAGTTTAGAACATAACAAGAAACCCCCCAAATATGAGACCTCTGATTTTAATTGGTAAGAATGGAAGCCAGCATGCCCTAATAATCGAATAAGATCCACATTTATTCCATTTAACCTTTGGGAACAAAATGCGCTTGATTTGGCTGTTCCTATCTTGAGGGCCATTTTAATTCATTGCGATCATTTAAGAATATTCTTGATCAGTTTCACTCAGAATAATTATTGACTGTGGAACATATACATGTATATTGTAATGACACCTTTAAGGAATCCAATAATTTCAAAGACATCCAGATAGAGCTTATCCTATGAAAATATAATAAATGCAGATAAAAATGGTTTAACAATAACAACACAAAACAATGATGATGATTACAATTGATATTATTTGTATTATGCCTTTCCATGCTTCAGTATTCAAATAATTTTATATTGTCATATCTTATTTTTAATTCTATTGTTTATTTTCTCCGTTTTCCATGAAGGTATCTTTAGCCTAGTTTCTTACATTGGTCTCTATCAGTCAGCTCCAGTTTTAGAAAAAAACGATTTTCAAAAAGGTATCACGAACGAAAGAAATGTCTTGACGATGACCAACCAAGTTCTATATCGAATAGACACGAACGTAAGAAATATTCTACGAAATCAAATAAATAGCGCCATATACCATGCGGAGGATTTATTTCATGAACATGTAAGTAAACAAAGTCAAATACTTGAACATTTCCTTGCATGGTGCTTAATTAATTGCACAAACACACACACACATTCATATATATATATATATATATATATATATATATATATATATATATATATATATATATATATATATATATATATATATATATATATGCTAATGTCTGCATATGCTTAAGTATAATATAATTATACTTAAGGCTGATGTACACATACACGCATACACATTCATATATATATATATATATATATATATATATATATATATATATATATATATGCTAATGTATGCATATGCTGAAGTATAATATAACTATACTTAAGGCTGATGTATGAATATACTTAAGTATACTATATATCTATATTTAAGGCTAAGGGATGCATACCTAATTGGTTCTTAAAAAGTAAAAACTACTTTGGTGATATACTGATGACATGTCGCCATTTGTATGTAGCCATTAAAGTATTAAAGCTTCGAGAAAGAGTAGGAGTAGGAAATAAATTAACGGCAGCTTTATTCCTTTTTATTTATTTATTTATTTATTTATTTATTTATTTATTTATTTATTTATTTATTTATTTATAGGTACAAGTCAGCACTTCCTTACCTGATGGATATGAAATAACAGAAAGAGAACTCATTAATATATTTCCTCAAGTAGATTCTGCAGTTTCCCAGGTATTTCATTTTACATATCTAGTACTAAACGCAAAACTTTATCTAGACAGTTTTAGTGGTCATGTATATAACGTATGTCATATTGTCATGGAGTAAATAGCAAATGGTACGTAACAAATTCATTGATTACCTCCAATTTTAGTAATTGTATGATTGATTGAATTTTCGATCGTACTGATTTGATATTAAACTGTTTTTGCGAGGAACATGAATTTTAAATCTTGGCATAAATGAATTGTAATATATCTAACGAACATTCTTTGCATTAGAGCTCATATCCCGCCATTTTTCATAAATGTCACCATTCTTACAATCTAACTAAAGTTTAAAAGAAAGGAAATGATTTGTTTAAAAAGCTGTCTGACATAAATTGTTTTCTCAGATAATCATGGTTTGTTACGTTTAAACAGATATACAGTTTAGAATTTAGAAGTGTCACCCTTTACTACACTCACATAAGTCTCTCATATTTCTGTTCATTTTCGGGAATGTTCCAAAAGAATAATGTTAAACATTTGACACATTCCCTCATTGACTAATCTAATAACAACAGTAATCTCTTCAATCTCTTGCAAATTGATTCGAGACTGGATGAAGAGAGGCAGGTTCAACATTGTTAAGCGGATCTGAGAAGATAATATTAAGGAAAACCTATTTGTACAAAGTAATGTTACGTCAGTTATGCTCTTAATGAAACAAAATAACCGTAAGTGCTTGGTGGAGTAGTGCAACATTTCAGTTGCAAAAAAAAAGTAGCGTAAGACATTAGGGATCATTTACTGCATCAGACATACAGCGGTGTTAACTTCTTTCTACTAAATCGGCTTACCCACGGATGCCGCCTATCAACATCGAATTTATTCGTAAACACACACACACACACACACACACACACACACACACACACACACATATATATATATATATATATATATATATATATATATATATATATATATATATATATGAAAATTTCACATATTTTACGTCAAAAGGATTAGCTTATACTTTATTACCATGTATAACTTCATACATTCATACATTTCAGACATTTTCACTAATGAATGCAACTACACTATTACGCCAGCTGACGCAATCAGTAACCAGTCTTAGAGCAGCTATTGCAACCACCTTAACTTTAGAAGGATCACCAATAGACGGCCGTCTTGTGGATCACTTGGATCAACTAGTTGGACAACTGAACCAGATCCTCTATCGACTACCAGCAACTTCCAACAATCTCAGTGCACTCATTGTGTCCAATGTGGACAATGATGACCAAAAGAGAGTTATGGCCACCCTAAGTGTGACAAAATATTTTTTGGAATATTTAATAAGAAATTTGTAAGACATTACGTTCAAATCTGAGGTTAGATAATGGTCGCTGTTTGAAACGTATCATTTCTTAGCATGCATTTATATACTATATTCACCTTCTTTGTTTATTTATATCCTAAACGGCTTTTTTGCATCTAGTGCAATGCTTCTATATTCTACATATGACAAAAAGTGTAATGAGAGTGATCTCACCTTAGTCGTATGCATTTATTTAAAAACTGTTCACATAGACATTAATATATTCATTCCTTGTCGAAAACCTAATTATCAAATAAATTGGTTTTCTTGCATCGGTTTTTTTTTTCATTTTTAAATCTTGCTTTTGAAATCAATGTTGCAAATTGGTCTCGTTGAGCTGTAAATGTTAATCTTTGTTTTTCCGAAAAAATATATTTTCTTATGATATTGCAGTTTCCATGTTTTCAATAAACGAGATTCAGTGGAAAATTATCGTACTGTCCTGGAAATAAAGGATCAGACTCAAACATTTTCCAACTAGATAAGTGTTACAATGATAAATACCATCTCTGTACGTATTATTGATCATAAACCGCGCTACATTATCGTCTTCACATCACACCGTAACACAATTTAATTCTAGTTATCTATAATACGTTATCATTTTACCAGTGTATATGTTACACTTGTAGATTCTCCTGCTTTTACTCAACTGAAACAACCAGAAATATTGTTAATTTGCCCAGATAAATAAAAAATGACTCTGTTTGCTTGATCATCAACATATTTTGGGCTACCGATTTCTGCTTCTACATTTCAATTATCTGTTAGTGCTATACCTCTCTGTACACCTATACAGTCTGTACAATGTATTGTTAATCAATGTATGTGAGACAAACACACAGAGACAGACAGAGAGACAGACAATCAGATATATACTGCTAAATTGAAAAATAGCTCCATTAGTTCATCTACTAATTAAAACAACTTTTGTTTGAAATATGTTTGAATGCTCTTTCGCAGCGAAAAGTATTTAAAATCTCCTATCATTTTATAGAGTTGTCAGCAAAGACTATCCTGATAACATTACAGGTATATTTCCAGGTGTAGTTGTGGTATATTACAATGTCGTATTGCCATAATTGAAAAATGCTAAACAAGCTGCTCAACACGTGGAATGAATCGACTGTACCAAAAGAAACTGTCCTTCTAATCATAACTTCCTCTGTCCATTCATTCTACTTGGCCTTTTGTGATCGTAGAACTGTTAATTTAGGAATACTCAGACATAAATTTAAGTACGCTCGCTTTGCGTATTTTTAATAATTTTCATGTATCTATCCTATAAAGTATGACAATTAATTATTTACTGACAATGGACTATACCATATTCAAAGACATATGTTGTTTCAGAGACCCTACATTCAAGATTTTACATTCACAGAATGCTCTTTTATTTTTAAATGGCTCATATACTATTGAATAACGCGCACGCCCTTGAAAATCCAATTTACCATTGAACAAAACATCTCTATTCAAACTAAAATACAGAAAGCATTGTCAGAACAAGATGTACCAATATTTAAGTCCGACTGGGCAGGGTTTTTTTTTTCATCCCAAAGTATATATAATCAACATCATTTCATCCGAACACAGCAAGCACTCACAAACTTTCAAAGATTTTAAAACAAGACCGCATACAACGACCAAACCAGAAGAAATAGTCATTGACCTTAATACGTTATAGAGAGGAAGGTAAAACTAAAGTGGGAACGAATCCGATATATTATAAAAATTGAGTGTTTTAAATTAATATTTCTGCGTATCGTTCTTCTTTGTTGTTGTTTTTCTTCTTCAAAGATTCAAGCGCACAAGTAAACAGTATATTTATTAGTGACTGCACAATTGCCAGTGTTATCGTCCTGATATTAGTTCAACACTTCTTGTGTCTAATCGGTCTGGACAATTAGACAGTCATTCAATGTATTGCAAAAGCGTCAGTTTATTTAATTTCTCCGTAACATTTTCTACCAGAATTTCTTCGTTCTGGATTAGGCATTTATCGATGTGAAAATAAAAAACATGACCAGAACATCTCTAATGTAAAACCCAGCTTCTTATGTTAAAAGTGACCACATAGAATCCGAACCAATGGGCTTGAATTCTCTTATTTCCCCGGTATATCTGTACAAAATTGTTCCGGTATTAATGACACTCCAACGGGAAAAAAATGACAATAAAGATGGTGAAATCATACATCAGTGGTGAAATCATTCATCCGCAGAGATATTACCCCATCTATATACCTGCTACGTCCGCTGGAAATGTATTGTAGGTATCTCCCATGCTGATAACGTCTCGTTGATTGTTCGTATTCAACCCGTGTAGGTCCGGCTCCCATTATTTTCTTTATCAACGTGTACATACCTTACAAGTAAATCATTGTAATATCGGATATTCTATAATTTTCTAATTTTTGCAAATCCCGAAAAAAGCAAGTTCGAATTATATATATATATATATATATATAGCGATCTCACCATTTTCATCAGTATTAAGAGGCAACTTATTTTAATAGACTGTTGAATGTTTTATTTGTCGATAAGCTATTTATCACACTAGTCATTTTCCTGTGTCAGTTTTGTTTTAAATTTGTAAATCGTTCTTTTGAAGTGTTAGTTCTAATTTGTTTTCGTTGAAATATAATTTATAATCTTATTTTTCTGAATAAATATATTTTCCTCTGATCTTTCAATGTACCACGTTTACTATCGACGGCATTTTGTGGAATAATATCACACACCCTTGAAAATTATATTCACACTCAAATATTTGCCGATAAGGTCAATGTTAAATGGTCGGTTGATAACATGCTTCTTTCTTTCTCTCTATCTTTTCTATAAGTGGACACTCTTAACCTCGCAACATTATCTTTTTTGCATCATTGCCCTGTCAGAATTTAAAGCCGTTTATCACCAACTCTTTAGGATAGGGGAATATCTATAGCACTTGTAAATACCTCTGCTTTTAGTCTCAGTAAACAACAGGGAATAATTTTAATTTTCCCAAAAGATATAATAACTCTGCTTGTTCGGTCATGAAGACGTTGTGAGCCCCTGATTTCTGCTCATGAATTCGAATTGTTTGTACTTGTTATACCTGTCTATATTTCAATATAGTGTTGCATTTATTTTATCTATGCCTACATACACAATACGAACCTCCGCTAAAGTAAAAGGATAAAAAAAAGTATTTGTTTGTTGTGATTATCCACCATAATGAGCTCGAAATTGTAGTATTGAATCAACTGACTTTATTTCAGAAAGTTTTCGACAGCATTAGAGGAGATGGGCCATTGATCATCTCTATTTTAACTAGTAATAAGTATTTACATCATTCAGAGGTCATAACAGAAAATGGGGATGTGCGTGCGTACAGCACTATGGCCAAGACACTATGGTGTTTCTTGTTTTCACGCAGTGTATCAACAGTAGTTCAGCTCTAAAATTGAATTAATTAGGTAATCATTTTTATATATTGTATTTGCAGTGCGAGGACAAGAACCCAAGCAAAACGTGCATTACTGTTTTCTATTTTACTATTTACTGATCCCGCTTTGTCGTCTAATAACTACTTCTGATTCAAGTATTACAACCATAGTGACAAAATTTGCAGGTGATCTTTTTAATGCCACAAAACCAAACTGCCGCTTGATAGTTACATTCTACAACCAATTAGATTTTATTATATATGCATCCCATTAGCATGAATATAAAATTATGTCACGGCCACTGTACACGTCAAATCCTTTCTTGCAATCAGAAAAGTGATAGACAACTACTACTTAAGAGCTGAAAGAGATGCAATGGAATTTTACATGCCGTTCTTGTTATTTCACTTTTATATATCTTTATTCTTGTTTCATTTGGTTTCTGCGCAGAACACGCCTTTTTACCCGCATGTTTGTTTGTGTCTATCTGTATTTCTGTCTCTCTGTTTATCTGTCAATAAATGACGGTATTAAAAAAGGGACTTCGATTGCATAACACTTTCTGTGCGCGCCAATTTGAATTCCAGATGTGTTAGTTTCCATTGATGAGCTCCACAAAAGACGATTAATTATTAAAAATGAACATATAGGTAATTGTTACAAGAATTTTATTTTTGCTGCAAACATAATGGAAAATCATTTGTTGGTCAAATCAGTAGAATTACAAAACAGTTACATCAGCTAATTGCCATCCACATTAACTGATTCCTTTCTGTCAATGATCACCTTCCTTAACTTGGTAAGTCATCTAGACAGCAGATGCTGAAGGCGTAGTGCATACAATAACATTTCTCAAATTACCTTTTTGGATACTCTGGCACATTCTGGTTGCAACCAAACATGAATTCGTGCCGTGTCCACCTCAGCCCTGTGGAATATATAACAAGAAAGGTACTAAGAATCGAAAGCTAATTCAATATAAGTTGTGATTATAATTATTCAAAATAAACAAACGCGACACCGCACCTTTTCTTAATGGAAATTGATTGGATACATTTAAAGTTATAAAAAAAATGAACAGTATCAAAACTTTCTTATCGTGATCGATAAATATTACAATATATACGTATCAATAAAAAGAACTAAGAATTAGTTATTTATTTATAATAATCTTATAGTAGAGTTTGGGTAATGACAGTTTTATTGCGTTTGTATTATTTTAACTTTTTCTTGTATTTAATAAGATGGCAAATAAGAATGTCAAAAATGTATTGGCTTGTTCAGACGTATAGGTTTTTCTCATCGATCTAAAATATTTTATTCGCAAATTTCTTTGTTATGGATTAAATAAAGTTTTAAGTGGAACTTCAAATAAAAGCAACACACGTGTATACATATATGATTAGAAAGGAACTTAAAACATGGCTTCTAACTTTGAAAGCTGCCTCGTAGATTACGATCCTGGGGTTTCAATTTTTCGTTAGATCTCTACGATTTTGGGAATAATTACACCTTGGCGGGAAAAAGACGATGAAAATGTCGCCCTGAGGAGATAGGGTCTGTATCAGTGGGAAATCATTCATCCGCATATAGAGACATTACTCCATTTAGTTATATTCCTGTTACATCCGCTGAAAATGTATTGTGCGTGTCACCCATGTTAGTAAGGTCTCGTTAACAATTCGATAATTGCTGGTGTATTTCCATTTTCAACTAATATGGTATCATCTGTTAAATCTAACAAAAAATGGCATCCAAAAATTAAATGTGGCAGAGTCTGTTCAGCCATAACGTATAAAGTAATGATTCAGACGTTTACATTTTAAACACCTTACTGTGAGCAAAGAGAATTCTGTGTAGATCTTTGAATGGATAATCATTTATTAGAATGATTCGTTTAATTTAGTTACCATATTCATTCAGAAAGAAGTTTATTTTAAAAAAATATTTGTTTAAAAGTGCTACATGAATTACTTTGGAGGCTGCGGGGATGCCATAAAACAATACTTTGTCTTGCATACATGACTAACTTTTTATAGCCAGGAAAAATTCCAAATTGCCATTCTCTCTATTCAGCTGGTCCTATTGTCTTTTTTGAAAGAGGATTTGACACGGGCTGTTCTTGTATCGTAGTGTCATAGTTTCCAAAATGGTTTATCACTGTTAAAATATATCACATCAGAACTGTTCTTAGCATTCTTCGTTTTATATTGATCAGCAATAACATATACAATTTTAGAAGATTATAATCACTTTATTATTAAAGCTACACGCACCTTTTTTGGTCACTACATTTTAAGTCCATGGAGATAGGAAGAGCCTATTACATGTTCTTGAAGCCTCCCAATCTATCTTCTGAAGATGGGGGTATTATTTTCCCAGATGTCAATAAGGTCAAAGTCTTCCATTTTTGAATGTATGAAATTTGCATGCATGCACTCTTCTTTTTCTTATTTATGTACTAGTTAACTGCATCAATAACATAGTCCTGTGATATATTACATTATCCGGGCATTCTTATTGTCGAATTATACAATTTGCTCTATATCTGTAAAATTTGTCATTTGGTCCCTAAATTGCTGCTAATAATATTTCATCATCATTTATAATATTATCTAAAATTGCCATTTCCACTGAATACTAATTTTCCTTCAATATTTCCTATTTTAATGTATTATTAATAATAACAATAAATAAATATATATGAAAAAAACATATGACCACTCCCCCTGTTGTTTGAATAATATCAAAATTTTGCTTCAAAACCCAAGAACGTTTCCAGTGGCCTTATATAGTTTTCGTAGAATTAGTATCTATTAATAGCGTTATATCATATGTGCCCTCCATGTTGGGAAGATATATTTGCTTCCAATCTTGTCTTAAACAATCCAGTCCTCGACAATTAAGTCTTCCCATAAATAAATTACTCGTACATAAGACGGTGAAATCCCAGCATTACATAGCATGAGGCTTTCAAGGTTGTTCATTTATTTCGAAATTAATTGAAAATATTTGTATATTTAACGTTACAAAAATAGTTTTTTTTTATATTCTTATATAAAGGAGAGAACATGAGAACATGTACCCCTAATAACATGATCCTATCAATTAACAAAATTTAATGTTATGCGCACTCGGCTTGTAATAATGGTCGGTAATGAAGATGAGCCAATTACAAAACATACACATATTATGAAACTTAGAAATTGTTAACATTTTGAAGCCATTGGAAAATTTAGCGTGAAAAATATCATTAGATTACAGTTCAAATATTTTAGATTCATACGCTAAGCAGTTAGACCTTAAATGTTACTATAAACAACATAAGGAAAACGACCTAATATTTCTTTTATTGCACATCAATTGTTGACTAATATTTGTGCATTTCATAGCAAGGAATTTAAATTTGGGGTTTTGCTATTCCAGTGACCTATATGCAAACAAATTTTATTTGCTGATTATATATCATGTACTTGACATAAACCATACCTAAGATAACACAATATCAAAAGTGTGGTTTTATCAAAGCTAAAGAGATGCTCCTGTGCTCTTTGAGTGCCCAGATACGCAACAACAAAAATTAAAGCCAAGATATTATATATACATATAGTGTGGTCAACATAAATATTTACCATCTTTAAACGTTCATATAACTAAGACAATATTTTAAGACCTAATCCAAATACTCGTAAAATTACATCAAGTTACATATTTCCAGATATTCAATGTAATTTTTGATGATTTTAAATGTAAAAACATAACATTGATACGTCACTCCACTGGTGCGTGTTTGCTACCGTTTAGTTCTAAGTCATTATGAAATTTTCAATAAATTGTACAAATATGAGATCGTCAAAGTAGATGTATTAAAGTTGTATTTTCTTTCAGTGTCACAAGAAAAGACTAATGTATTTTCTCGTTAATTACTGCTACAAATTTATACATACATAACATTCTGATTGTGACTTGTTTGTTTCTTACATGTCATATTTTGAATGCAACTGAAGGCCAAAATAGTACAAATAGTATTTATGAATTTCATAGATTTTCTTGAAAGTATAATTGCTTTTGAAGATTTCGGTATTTTGAAGAACCAATTGGTTTTATATTTTACATAGCAAGTGTGATGTTTATATAAAAACGAAGAAAGAATTAGACGGAAAATTGCCTGGTTGAGCCGACCTGGGGGCTATATACATTAAGCATTATGATAATGAAAATATTTAAATCTAGACAGGGATTTTCAACGAGTCAGAATGTATTACGTCCCCTTAGTACTTTACTTGTACGCATGTTTTTGCGTTTAAAACCCAATATAACTACAGTAACACGAGTTTGGGTAATAGATCATTTTCTGATACTAATTTTAGCTGGTAAAAACCTATCCCATAGCCGCATCCGGTACTGTCATGCACATTTGACGCAGGTCAACTCAGTGACCTACGGGTCTTACATGAATAGAGAATTCGTACTCGTAGATCTCCGCAGATAGTAGTAAACTGTATAATATGCCAGCCCATTGTCGTTGCGATGGTTGTAATAGCCGACAACAGCTAGAATGTGACATAAGATTTTATCCGGATTCCAAAGAAAGAATCATTGAGGAATAAGTGAAAATTGTACCATGTGAAGAGAAAACTGGACGCTCTCTGATTACACCAAGATTTGCACGCAACATTTAATGATAGGTATTTAAGAAATATTTGCCAATATTTTTCCTTTATTTCCATCTTTGAATCATCGGTTTAACCATTGTGATTAAGATGTGAGGAGGGGTCTGTGATTTCAGTATTGTTTCCACACTCCAGATTAAATGGGGAACCCATAAATGGCTTAAAGAAAAAGTATTGTTTTAAACATAATATTCAATTGGATTTCATGCAAATTACTTTTC
The DNA here is from genome assembly GCA_029339505.1 of Unio delphinus. Classification (NCBI taxonomy): domain Eukaryota; kingdom Metazoa; phylum Mollusca; class Bivalvia; order Unionida; family Unionidae; genus Unio; species Unio delphinus. The sequence goes on along the minus strand of JAQISU010000071.1, from coordinate 12,193,668 downwards.
TGTTTCCTAGCAGCCATTATTTTCTTTCTATTACTTACAGTTTGTCCATTATGCGACTTTGTATTCAGCGACACCACTGTATGCAAGGGAATGACCACCTACGTCAGGTCAAAGTTGAGCGTCATCAGCGCTTTGTTCAAAAGGAGCATACGAAAAAGACATCGCTTGCAGCTTAAATTCTGCCGTGTCTCCATGCTGATTATGTTGATGAACACAGTTTGCCTGTTACAAAGACTCATAGACTTAAGGAGTATATGTGATTCGCAAACACAGACATAAATATTTCACTTCTACAAGCTATGCTAGCAACGAATAGAAATGTAAAGCACAGCAAGGTGCACTTCAGGAAGAGAAATGTGTGCATTTAAAGGATTTGACCGCAAAGCTATATTGACTTATTGATGTAAAACGCAAAAGTAGTTAATTTTAAAGAAATTAAAGGATGCTGAAGAAACAAGCCATATAAATGGAATTGCTGAAGAACAAATCAATAGTATTTTAATAAATTTAAGATAATTACAAGTAGATAACATTCTATAGCTGGAACTAAAACTTTGACAACTTTGTGGCTTTATTTGAAGAAAATATGTATTCCTGCCAAGAGACACGAAACAAAACTAAAGCACAAAGACAAACTTTTAATCACAATAAAGTTGCGGTGAAACCTGACAGTGGAAGATTTATCTTATCGGTGTGATGCCAGTGCGTCACAAGTGACCAAGGTTTTTCACCGTTGACTTCAGGCATTGTACACGCAGTTGGTGAGCTGGTCAAGTGGCAAAAAGTGATGAAATGGATCTCCCTGACGAATATCAGAATGAACAACTTAGAAAGATTTGTTGCATGATAGATGACACTGAAATTGTTAATGAAAGATTGTCTTTATGAACGGACAGGGTATAAATTTACTCTAATTATAAGAGACACAACACTGAGAAGGTGCTTGTTGTCGCTGGTCCTGATGGAGCAGTGATATTCTTATCAACATGCTGGAATAGACGGGTGTCAGAACGGGATATTACTACTTCATGAACAATGTCCTTGCTGATGGCAGGGTCAAGATGGAAGTAGAATGTGATTTTATGGGAGCAAAATTGATGGTACCAACATTCACCTAATTAAAAAAACGAAAGAAATAATTGTTCGGAAAAAGATATGGAGGTGTCACGTGTCATGATACATGTTGGGATCAAAGATGTTGAAATACTGCAAGAAACTCTTGTATTAACACTAGCCAAAAGACCTAGTTGTAATGCGGAGACAATATGCAATAAAAAAAATTTCCACATAATCGGTGCTATCGATAACATGAATTATCGCCTTTTGTAAATAGTCTGTCTCCTGGAAATTATAATTACAATGTTTGATATGAAAGTCTTCATTACATTTTCCATAGAAACGAGATATGTTTGTTACCAAATAGTGTTCTTTGTATACAGTTAAACTGGAATGAATACTTTTGCTCTGATTTTTTTTTATTCCTGACAAGTTAAAAGATGTAACATTATTCTCAACGTAAAGTTTTAACATATTGTATGAAGTTTTATTGAAAATGCTCTTCTGTGTGTTTTGAACTAGTTGATGCGTTGTCATATGCAATTATTTCGACCACTCCATTAAAAGATGGTGAAATAAATGAAAATTTATGTTTTCATATGTATATAAATAGCTATTTTTTCTTCAAATTTCATACTGTGAACTGATGTATCAGCCTAATAATAATTATAAACAACATTGCTGAAATGTTAAACAATTATTAGTGTTACAATTTTCTCACAATGAACATTAAAATGCCTCTTTGTACACTTAACTCGTTTCTTGTTGGACAGGTTGTGGACTTTACATTTTAAACACAACCTTTTGGCCATAGGTACCAAGTTTAGTCCCACACCAGAGTTGCCTGATACGCGATTTTTTCGCCCAATTGGGCTTCTTTCGAAATTTGGTTGCGTGAAAATTGTTTAGATTGCGGGTTGGGTTTTTGGTGGTGGTTTCTGATTTGTGTCACCGTAATATGGGCTGCATCAAATTACTTTTAAATTTTCCGCATTCAATTTCAAATTGGCGCCAGTGACGATAATATCTAAAAATCTTAATGAATCCATTATTATGGATGTATCTCCATTAATGTATCTAATATACTTAATTTTTTTTATTGAAATTCCGCAATCGAAAGAACGAAGCGCGCTTCTAATTCCACATTTCAAGTAAGCTAGCATATCAATAGCATATTTATGCTGTTAACTGTAGTCTGTAGGACAGAGGAAATATTATCACTTTATTAGTGTTATAATATTGTTAAATTTATGGTATTTGGTTCTTATTTATTCTTCAGATTTTAATATAAACATTGGGTGGTTTGGGGCTGTATTTTAAAGATACACGTGCGGAATTGAGAAAGGTATCTGGCAACATTGTCCCACACGTTACATATGGCACCACTCTGTAGGACAGCTCTTGTTATCGCATACTATCGGGTCATCATGTTCATTGCCAAAACAAAAAAAAAACAGCATGTTTTCATATCAAATGATTCCATTCCTTCTGAATCAGAACTTCAGGCAGAACAATGTTAAGGAAATTTAGTAAAGTTGGTTCTATTTGTTTCTAACACAAAAATTCATAATAGCGAATTTAGTACCAGCAATTGGTCCTTCAATCTGTCTGCAATATTTATGTGATGGTTTCGTTGATTGGAAACACATTGTCCACATATAGAATTGTTTTTATTTCAAGAAATAAGATGGGTCCTCAATTCTACAGTGATTATTCTCTCAGAGACTGGGGCATTTTACATCAACCAATAATCAATAACAACAGTCACATGCAATAATAGCATCGGGAGAGGCAGCAAGGAATGGATAAGCCGCATGTATTAGTCAACTGGATTGCAACTGAACATTTTCAACATTTCACCGTGTACTTCCTGAGAGCATCTTCTTCATGTTTAATTCCATATAGAGTTGCATGCATATATATACTTATCATCATCATCGTGATTATCATCAGTCTCTTGACCTAGTGTGGTCGTCGAGGCACTGTGGTGCTGAACATTACACCAGCTCCGTCCACTTGTTTCAATCATGTACCAATGCTTGTGTGGAGATAGGAAGAGCATGTTACATGTTTTTGAAGCCTCTCCATCTATCTTCTGAAGATGGGGGTATTATTTTCCCAGATGTCTATAAGGTCAAAGTCTTCCATTTTTGAATGTATGAAATTTGCATGCATGCACTCTTCTTTTTCTTATTTATATACTAGTTAATTGCATCATTAACATAGTCCTGTGATATATTACATTATCCGGGCATTATTATTGTCGAATTATAAAATTTTCTCTATATGTGTAAAATTTGTCATTTGGTCCCTAAATTGCAGCTAATAATATTTCATGATCATTTATAATATCATCTAAATATACACATATTATGAAACTTAGAAATTGTTAACATTTTGAAGCCATTGCGAAATTTAGCGTGAAAAATATCATTAGATTACAGTTCAAATATTTTAGATTCATATGCTCAGCAGTTAGACCTTAAATGTTACTATAAACAACATAAGGAAAACGACCTAACATTTTTTTTATTGCACATCAATTGTTGATTAAAATTTGAGCATTTCATAGCATGGACTTTAAATTTGAGGTGTCTGTTATTCCAGTGACCTATATGCAAACAAATTTTATTTGCTGATTATATGTCATGTACTTGACCTAAACAATACCCAAGATAACACAAGATCAAAGCTATAGAGATGCTCCTGTGCTCTTTGAGTGCCCAGATATGCAACAACAAAAATTAAAGCCACGACATTATATATACATATAGTGTGGTCAACATAAATATTTACCATCTTTAAACGTTCATATAAACTACTACAATATTTTAAGACCTAATACAAATACTCGTAAAATTACACCAAGTTGCAGCTTTCCATATATACAATGTAATTTTGATGATTTTAAATGTAAAAAATAACATTGATACGTTGCTCCACTGGTGCGTGATTACTACCGTTTAGTTCTAAGTCAACATGAAATTTTCAGTAAATTGGACAAATATGAGATCGTCAAAGTAGATGTATTAAAGTTGTATTTTCTTTCAGTGTCACAAGAAAAGACTAATGTATTTTCATGTTGTTCAATCGTTAATTACTGCTACAAATTTATACATACATAACATTCTGATTGTGACTTGTTTGTTTCTTACATGTCATATTTTGAATGCAACTGAAGGCCAAAATAGTACAAATAGTATTTATGAATTTCATAGATTTTCTTGAAAGTATAATTGCTTTTGAAGATTTCGGTATTTTGAAGAACCAATTGGTTTTATATTTTACATAGCAAGTGTGATGTTTATATAAAAACGAAGAAAGAATTAGACGGAAAATTGCCTGGTTGAGCCGACCTGGGGGCTATATACATTAAGCATTATGATAATGAAAATATTTAAATCTAGACAGGGATTTTCAACGAGCCAGAATGTATTACGTCCCCTTAGTACTTTACTTGTACGCATGTTTTTGCGTTTAAAACCCAATATAACTACAGTAACACGAGTTTGGGTAATAGATCATTTTCTGATACTAATTTTAGCTGGTAAAAACCTATCCCATAGCCGCATCCGGTACTGTCATGCACATTTGACGCAGGTCAACTCAGTGACCTACGGGTCTTACATGAATAGAGAATTCGTACTCGTAGATCTCCGCAGATAGTAGTAAACTGTATAATATGCCAGCCCATTGTCGTTGCGATGGTTGTAATAGCCGACAACAGCTAGAATGTGACATAAGATTTTATCCGGATTCCAAAGAAAGAATCATTGAGGAATAAGTGAAAATTGTACCAAGTGAAGAGAAAACTGGACGCTCTCTGATTACACCAAGATTTGCACGCAACATTTAATGATAAGGTATTTAAGAAATATTTGCCAATATTTTTCCTTTATTTCCATCTTTGAATCATCGGTTTAACCATTGTGATTAAGATGTGAGGAAGGGTCTGTGATTTCAGTATTGTTTCCACACTCCAGATTAAATGGGGAACCCATAAATGGCTTAAAGAAAAAGTATTGTTTTAAACATAATATTCAATTGGATTTCATGCAAATTACTTTTCTGTTTCCTAGCAGCCATTATTTTCTTTCTATTACTTACAGTTTGTCCATTATGAGACTTTGTATTCAGCGACACCACTGTATGCAAGGGAATGACCACCTACGTCAGGTCAAAGTTGAGCGTCATCAGCGCTTTGTTCAAAAGGAGCATACGAAAAAGACATCGCTTGCAGCTTAAATTCTGCCGTGTCTACATGCTGATTATGTTGATGAACACAGTTTGCCTGTTACAAAGACTCATAGACTTAAGGAGTATATGTGATTCGCAAACACAGACATAAATATTTCACTTCTACAAGCTATGCTAGCAACGAATAGAAATGTAAAGCACAGCAAGGTGCACTTCAGGAAGAGAAATGTGTGCATTTAAAGGATTTGACCGCAATGCTATATTGACTTATTGATGTAAAACGCAAAAGTAGTTAATTTTAAAGAAATTAAAGGATGCTGAAGAAACAAGCCATATAAATGGAATTGCTGAAGAACAAATCAATAGTATTTTAATAAATTTAAGATAATTACAAGTAGATAACATTCTATAGCTGGAATTAAAACTTTGACAACTTTGTGGCTTTATTTGAAGAAAATATGTATTCCTGCCAAGAGACACGAAACAAAACTAAAGCACAAAGACAAACTTTTAATCACAATAAAGTTGCTGTGAAATCTGACAGTGGAAGATTTATCTTATCGGTGTGATGCCAGTGCGTCACAAGTGACCAAGGTTTTTCACCGTTGACTTCAGGCATTGTACACGCAGTTGGTGAGCTGGTCAAGTGGCAAAAAGTGATGAAATGGATCTCCCTGACGAATATCAGAATGAACAACTTAGAAAGATTTGTTGCATGATAGATGACACTGAAATTGTTAATGAAAGATTGTCTTTATGAACGGACAGGGTATAAATTTACTCTAATTATAAGAGACACAACACTGAGAAGGTGCTTGTTGTCGCTGGTCCTGATGGAGCAGTGATATTCTTATCAACATGCTGGAATAGACGGGTGTCAGAACGGGATATTACTACTTCATGAACAATGTCCTTGCTGATGGCAGGGTCAAGATGGAAGTAGAATGTGATTTTATGGGAGCAAAATTGATGGTACCAACATTCACCTAATTAAAAAAACGAAAGAAATAATTGTTCGGAAAAAGATATGGAGGTGTCACGTGTCATGATACATGTTGGTATCAAAGATGTTGAAATACTGCAAGAAACTCTTGTATTAACACTAGCCAAAAGACCTAGTTGTAATGCGGAGACAATATGCAATAAAAAAAAAATCCACATAATCGGTGCTATCGATAACATGAATTATCGCCTTTTGTAAATAGTCTGTCTCCTGGAAATTATAATTACAATGTTTGATATGAAAGTCTTCATTACATTTTCCATAGAAACGAGATATGTTTGTTACCAAATAGTGTTCTTTGTATACAGTTAACCTGGAATGAATACTTTTGCTCTGATTTTTTTTTGTATTCCTGACAAGTTAAAAGATGTAACATTATTCTCAACGTAAAGTTTTAACATATTGTATGAAGTTTTATTGAAAATGCTCTTCTGTGTGTTTTGAACTAGTTGATGCGTTGTCATATGCAATTATTTCGACCACTCCATTAAAAGATGGTGAAATAAGTGAAAATTTATGTTTTCATATGTATATAAATAGTTATTTTTTCTTCAAATTTCATACTGTGAACTGATGTATCAGCCTAATAATAATTATAAACAACATTGCTGAAATATTAAAAAATTATTAGTGTTACAATTTTCTCACAATGAACATTAAAATGCCTTTTTGTACACTTAACTCGTTTCTTGTTGGACAGGTTGTGGACTTTACATTTTAAACACAACCTTTTGGCCATAGGTACCAAGTTTAGTCCCACACCAGAGTTGCCAGATACGCGATTTTTTCGCCCAATTGGGCTTCTTTCGAAATTTGGTTGCGTGAAAATTGTTTAGATTGCGGGTTGGGTTTTTGGTGGTGGTTTCTGATTTGTGTCACCGTAATATGGGCTGCATCAAATTACTTTTAAGTTTTCCGCATTCAATTTCAAATTGGCGCCAGTGACGATAATATCTAAAAATCTTAATGAATCCATTATTATGGATGTATCTCCATTAATGTATCTAATATACTTAATGTTTTTTATTGAAATTCCGCAATCGAAAGAACGAAGCGCGCTTCTAATTCCACATTTCAAGTAAGCTAGCATATCAATAGCATATTTATGCTGTTAACTGTAGTCTGTAGGACAGAGGAAATATTATCACTTTATTAGTGTTATAATATTGTTAAATTTATGGTATTTGGTTCTTATTTATTCTTCAGATTTTAATATAAACATTGGGTGGTTTGGGGCTGTATTTTAAAGATACACGTGCGGGAATTGAAAAAGGTATCTGGCAACATTGTCCCACACGTTACATATCGCACCACTCTGTAGGACAGCTCTTGTTATCGCATACTATCGGGTCATCATGTTCATTGCCAAAACAAAAAAAAACAGCATGTTTTCATATCAAATGATTCCATTCCTTCTGAATCAGAACTTCAGGCAGAACAATGTTGAGGAAATTTAGTAAGGTTGGTTCTATTTGTTTCTAACACAAAAATTCATAATAGCGAATTTAGTACCAGCAATTGGTCCTTCAATCTGTCTGCAATATTTATGTGATGGTTTCGTTGATTGGAAACACATTGTCCACATATAGAATTGTTTTTATTTCAAGAAATAAGATGGGTCCTCAATTCTACAGTGATTATTCTCTCAGAGACTGGGGCATTTTACATCAACCAATAATCAATAACAACAGTCACATGCAATAATAGCATCGGGAGAGGCAGCAAGGAATGGATAAGCCGCATGTATTAGTCAACTGGATTGCAACTGAACATTTTCAACATTTCACCGTGTACTTCCTGAGAGCATCTTCTTCATGTTTAATTCCATATAGAGTTGCATGCATATATATACTTATCATCATCATCGTGATTATCATCAGTCTCTTGACCTAGTGTGGTCGTCGAGGCACTGTGGTGCTGAACATTACACCAGCTCCGTCCACTTGTTTCAATCATGTACCAATGCTTGTGTGGAGATAGGAAGAGCATGTTACATGTTTTTGAAGCCTCTCCATCTATCTTCTGAAGATGGGGGTATTATTTTCCCAGATGTCTATAAGGTCAAAGTCTTCCATTTTTGAATGTATGAAATTTGCATGCATGCACTCTTCTTTTTCTTATTTATATACTAGTTAATTGCATCATTAACATAGTCCTGTGATATATTACATTATCCGGGCATTATTATTGTCGAATTATAAAATTTTCTCTATATGTGTAAAATTTGTCATTTGGTCCCTAAATTGCAGCTAATAATATTTCATGATCATTTATAATATCATCTAAATATACACATATTATGAAACTTAGAAATTGTTAACATTTTGAAGCCATTGCAAAATTTAGCGTGAAAAATATCATTAGATTACAGTTCAAATGTTTTAGATTCATATGCTCAGCAGTTAGACCTTAAATGTTACTATAAACAACATAAGGAAAACGACCTAACATTTTTTTTTATTGCACATCAATTGTTGATTAAAATTTGAGCATTTCATAGCATGGACTTTAAATTTGGGGTGTCTGTTATTCCAGTGACCTATATGCAAACAAATTTTATTTGCTGATTATATGTCATGTACTTGACCTAAACAATACCCAAGATAACACAAGATCAAAGCTATAGAGATGCTCCTGTGCTCTTTGAGTGCCCAGATATGCAACAACAAAAATTAAAGCCACGACATTATATATACATATAGTGTGGTCAACATAAATATTTACCATCTTTAAACGTTCATATAAACTACTACAATATTTTAAGACCTAATACAAATACTCGTAAAATTACACCAAGTTGCAGCTTTCCATATATACAATGTAATTTTGATGATTTTAAATGTAAAAAATAACATTGATACGTTGCTCCACTGGTGCGTGATTACTACCGTTTAGTTCTAAGTCAACATGAAATTTTCAGTAAATTGGACAAATATGAGATCGTCAAAGTAGATGTATTAAAGTTGTATTTTCTTTCAGTGTCACAAGAAAAGACTAATGTATTTTCATGTTGTTCAATCGTTAATTACTGCTACAAATTTATACATACATAACATTCTGATTGTGACTTGTTTGTTTCTTACATGTCATATTTTGAATGCAACTGAAGGCCAAAATAGTACAAATAGTATTTATGAATTTCATAGATTTTCTTGAAAGTATAATTGCTTTTGAAGATTTCGGTATTTTGAAGAACCAATTGGTTTTATATTTTACATAGCAAGTGTGATGTTTATATAAAAACGAAGAACGAATTAGACGGAAAATTGCCTGGTTGAGCCGACCTGGGGGCTATATACATTAAGCATTATGATAATGAAAATATTTAAATCTAGACAGGGATTTTCAACGAGTCAGAATGTATTACGTCCCCTTAGTACTTTACTTGTACGCATGTTTTTGCCTTTAAAACCCAATATAACTACTGTAACACGAGTTTGGGTAATAGATCATTTTCTGATACTAATTTTAGCTGGTAAAAACCTATCCCATAGCCGCATCCGGTACTGTCATGCACATTTGACGCAGGTCAACTCAGTGACCTACGGGTCTTACATGAATAGAGAATTCGTACTCGTAGATCTCCGCAGATAGTAGTAAACTGTATAATATGCCAGCCCATTGTCGTTGCGATGGTTGTAATAGCCGACAACAGCTAGAATGTGACATAAGATTTTATCCGGATTCCAAAGAAAGAATCATTGAGGAATAAGTGAAAATTGTACCAAGTGAAGAGAAAACTGGACGCTCTCTGATTACACCAAGATTTGCACGCAACATTTAATGATAAGGTATTTAAGAAATATTTGCCAATATTTTTCCTTTATTTCCATCTTTGAATCATCGGTTTAACCATTGTGATTAAGATGTGAGGAGGGGTCTGTGATTTCAGTATTGTTTTCACACTCCAGATTAAATGGGGAACCAATAAATGGCTTAAAGAAAAAGTATTGTTTTAAACATAATATTCAATTGGATTTCATGCAAATTACTTTTCTGTTTCCTAGCAGCCATTATTTTCTTTCTATTACTTACAGTTTGTCCATTATGAGACTTTGTATTCAGCGACACCACTGTATGCAAGGGAATGACCACCTACGTCAGGTCAAAGTTGAGCGTCATCAGCGCTTTGTTCAAAAGGAGCATACGAAAAAGACATCGCTTGCAGCTTAAATTCTGCCGTGTCTACATGCTGATTATGTTGATGAACACAGTTTGCCTGTTACAAAGACTCATAGACTTAAGGAGTATAGCAGCAGAGGAGGTGAACAGACCAAGTTTTCAAGCAAAAATAAGGCTTCTACGGAAACCGAAAATATCTAACAAAATGCAGAGAATGTGAACAGACCAACTTTTACAGGCGTCGATTTAGCAAACTGAGGCTTTCTCGAAAATGCTTAATATAAGCCTCCATTCATCAAAATAAAATTAAAAAAAAAAGACGCCATTTAGTTGACGTTCACCTCCTCGGCTGCTAATGCGCTAACTAAATATTTGATCAAGTCCGATACGATATCTTGTCCGAGAGTCTGCTAAATTTATCGTTATAAATCCGTATGGGGCGGTTCTAGCCATACTAAAGAAATTTTTAAATTTATTAAAATCCATATCACCGTCACACCAGTAATTAAAAATATTTTGTAATGTGTATTTTCCAGTACCGTTAAATACGCATACTAAATTGCAATTTTCTCTTATTATACTTGGAATCTGTGCGTATTTTTGAGTAACATATATCACATCTATGTTTTTATGTCTGCCTCGGGAAAATATTCTAGCAGGATTTGTTTGTCTTTCCAACATAACATCATCATATACGACTAAATTGTTAATACTTCCATCAATATCATCAATACTAGGTGCCTCTTCGATATCGGTTATAAACTCAATGATATCATCACCGTTAATTTCTCGCGCGGCATCATTAAAATCCTTTAGCACTTCATAACATCGTTGATCGTCTACACTCGGAGCAATCATGTACAATTTATCCCACTTCATCCATCTCGTTATCAAATTAAGTAGCAATTGTGTTTTGCCACTTCCAGATGGTCCGATGATAATCGCGCGAATAGAATCTGGTAACATTGCATGATGTTTAATAGGTTTTTGTTGTCGAGTAGCTGAATAATCAATTACATTCATAACTGTTATATATAAATTATGGATCTATATTGTGTGAAGTGTAGGACACGTACTGGCACAAATGACTTGACGACGATTACAACGAAAAATAATCGATCAGCGCTTTCTGGTAAATGCGTACAGTGTAGTACAAAGAAATTTAGATTTACTTCCACGAAACCTTTAAAAAAAAACGAGGAGGTGATATTGCAGCCAAATTGACAAAACTCCCAGGAACACCGTGGGCAAAGTATCCAGGAGAAAAGCACCTTCCAGGATATAGCTACTGTGGACCGGGAACACGATTAGATATCAGACTTGATGATCAAAATCAGCCCCGACCCGGCGAATATCCAATAAACGCTATTGATAAGGCGTGTCATGTTCATGATGTCGCTTATAAAAGCAGCAATCTTCAACATAGACATCTCGCAGATGTAAAATTAATTCATGCGTTAAATGCTATTCCTGATAAATCCTTCAAAGAAAAATTGGCTTCGTGGTTGGTAAAATCTGCTATGAAGGGTAAATTGATGTTAGGTGCTGGTAATTGAAAATGCTAGCATTTTAATATGGAATCTATTTATTATTCTCCGAGAGGATACTGGAGAGGTTACGCAGCAATCAATAAACTAGCTAGCGCATCAAAGGTGAAAAAAACTACAGCGGCAAACTGGTTATCTAAACAGGCAATATGGCAAATTTATCTACCAGCGCCTAAACAAATTAACTATTCGCATTTTGATGTTACAACACCTAATGAAGTTCATCAAGCTGATATACTATTTCTGCCGCATGACAACGGTTACAAATACGCGTTAACGTTAGTTGATATTGCAAGTCGATACAAAGAAGCAGAACCGTTAAAAACAAAATCATCTACTGAAGTAGCTTCTGCATTTGAAAAAATTTATCGACGAGGTCCTCTGCGCTGGCCAAATCTGTTACAAGTTGATCCTGGCAAGGAATTTCAAGGTGTTGTTACATCTACGATGAAACATCATAATGTCGCCATCAGACGAGGACACACTGCGCTACATCGCGATCAGGCAATTGTTGAACGGTTTAATAAAACCCTTGCTGAGCGGTTATTCGGATATCAATACGCAAAAGAATTCATACAGGATAAACGATCCCGTGAATGGGTCAAGAGATTACCAGCTGTGATTACCGCAATCAATAATGAGATTACTAGAACAATTAATATGAAACCTGTCAACGCTATTAAGAAGGCGTCTATCAAAATGGAAATCCAAGGAATTTCACAAAAAGAACCAATTCTTGGTAGTAATGTCATTGTAAGGTACTTATACGAACCAGGAGAGCTTGAGGGTGGTAAGAAAAGAGCTACTGATCCTATTTGGAGTGTCACTACGCATAAAATATCCGGCATAACACGATCTACGGGTAGACCTCCAATCTATAAACTGGATTCAACTGCTCCTCAGCGAGGATTTACACGCGAACAATTACAAGTGATTCCCGAGGATACTCAATTACCACCGCGTGGTCTTAACTAGCACCTAAGGTGCTGTCACCCCGGCGTCTGTTGCACTCAAGACAAGTCAACCTCACATTGTTTCTGACATGACCGAGATTGTTATCTTTTCTATCTACGGTGAATTGGCGAGGATCTTTATCCGACCAATTCCAACTCATTATACAATTACAACTCGCGCAGTGATTGTTCTGTTGTTGCTTTAGTGTCTTAATTAATTCAGCATCAATGTCAAATTCTCTTTTATTTTTTTTATCCTGTTGTTTATAACCAGAGAGTTTTTTTCTGATTATATTATCATCGGTGTGTATATTACTTATTGTATTGTCATTATCATTAACCACAATTCTTCGAAGTTGGTTTATTCGCCGTACTCTGGATACTGCGAGATAAACTAAATTTGACCACTCAATATGATTATCTACTATCCAAAGAGTTGTATCGGATATAGTCAATCCCTGTGAAGAGTGTATTGTTGCTGCATAACCTAACGTCCATGGGGATTTATCAGCACCTAATGCATCTTTAACGACGCTGATATCAACCAGCACAATATCATTTAATACTAAATTCTGCTTTTGTTGTTGTCCAGGAATGTCAACGTCGATATTCTGCTTTCGTGTATCCTTAGGTCTATAACAGAGTGGTACTGGAAGCGTTGCAAATTTTTCTTTCTGTAGCACAAACAACTTCATCTGAAGTGCGTCTCTGACTATTTTTCTACTCGCGATTATTAAATCATTTGGCTTCCACATTTCCCAAAAATCATTCATGGGAGTTTCTGAAATTATTTCACGCGCTATTTCATATTGGATTTTATCCGGTTGCAATCTAATTAGCGCTTTGAATTCTCGTAATTGTTCATCAAGTGATCTATGGTCGGTATTAATCTCTTCATAATAATCTACAAATCCTTTTAACCATTCATGTGGAGATCCACCAACAAATGGCTGCGGTTGGCCGTGATCCCCGCACATGACGACTTTTGTGTTTTTCAATAACAACCATTCAAGAAATATCTGTAATACTGTCAATGATACCGTGCATATTTCATCCCAGATTATTACATCAGGAATGAATTTATCGCCCATTCGATCAGGAGTCCATGTATCGCCTTTCCATCGAAAGAAGCTGTGATAAGTACAGGCTTTTACCCCCCGCGCTATCATCTCTCTGGCGAGTCTATGAGTTGGTGTTAACACAATCATGTTAGAAACGCTAGCGTTTCTACGGAATAATTCGATTGCACGAGTTGTCTTTCCTGATCCACCACAGCCGTTTAAATAAACTGTCTTGTATCTACAAATCGGATCGGATACGGGCGGTGCAGTAGAAAATTCTTCAGAAATATTATCTATATTTCTACAAATATATTTATCATCCATAGCAACATCTGCGGATTTACAATACTCATGTAGTGTTTCTTTTTTAAACCTCCAATTCCCCCACGCTTCCTTAGGATCTGTGAATTTAGCTACATCTGATTTGTATTTCTCATGGATATACATCGAATCAGTAGCTACTCTAACCGCGGTATTAGGAAATCTATTTATCATCGAGAATAGATTAATACAAGAATAGGCTAGCATAGAACTTCTCAATTGTGTGTATTGACAACTTTTTCCATCACAGTAGGTAACAACCGTACCTAGTTTCTTACCATTTCGAAGGACATCATCTACCCAAACATTATTAGTTCCGCTCGCAGATTTGTAAGCTTCCTCATCTAATTCCCCTGATAGAAAAGCGTTCTTACGGGTTACAAATTTCCCTTTTTTTATTAAATCAGATATTATGAAATTGTATTCTTCATCGTCTATGATTAATCTAGAAGAGTATTTTGCATTATCAAATCTTCCACCTTGAGTGAATTTACCGATTATTTTTCGTCCGAGATCTTTAGCCTCTCTATTACTACCTTCGAATAATTTCTTAGACCAATCTATGATTTGTTCCTCGCTGAAATTCTTCGAATTTCCATCTAGAAATTGTTTTCGTTGTTCGTTAATTATTTTTTCTAGATCAGGTTTTGGTAACCAAACATCTTTCTGAGCGTTATAACAAATAATCGCTTCACTGACAATTAACGATATTAGCATACCACAATCGATCATATACCGCAATAGCACAATTGGCATCCACGCTTTTTCATACATATGTCTACCAAGCCAAAGATAACTACACGGATGTAACCCTGTAGCTAATTCGAATGATATCACACGAGCGAACCCGGTTAAATCAAAATCAGGCAATGGACCATTAATCGCAACACGAGTCATTTCATGTGTGGGATGTCCAAATCGTTTAAAATATTCAGAGCATTCTCCATATCCGAGAAAACTTCCAGGATAACACGCGGATATATCAATTGAAATCATACCATCACGTGAGTATTTCGTATTCCACAATCCTCCATGACCAAATTCGACGCAACTCAACTTCACATCCTCCAGAAAATCACTTCGTGTTGGACGCCATGAATTCTTTTCTCGTGCGAAGTGAGCTACCACTGATGGAATAGTAAAACTATCCGTAAGTAGTTTTTCTGTAGAAATGCTAGTGTTTCCTTCTAAATACTCATTAGCGATTTTTCTCATTCTAGTATCTAATTCTTCAGTTCGATATAATTCACCATTTGGTTTTACAAACTGATCAAATCCTATTTCCGGATCCTCATTACTCCTGAGTAACCATACTGACACAGGGTCGTCTTTGGTTAACGCGTGAATAGCATCAAATAATTTCTCTTCATAGAAACCATCCCTAGAAAATTCTTTAGGGATATATCGAACAGTTCTTTCTCGTGGAAATATATTTACCGCTGGTGTCCACGCGTGTTTGTTATGATCAATAATTTCAATTGGAGCTCCTCGCGATTGATATTTCGGTTCGTATAATACTTCTCCGGTTATTGTCGCTACCGATATTGGAAATTTTAATAATGCTTCTAATTTAGCTATATCGGAAATCCTTGCTCCATGTTGATTCACTGTTAGTTCCCATTCGGTTATTTTTTTTCTTCGTAGATCAGTTAATTTGTTTCCCCGGGATGCATTTGTAAAGTGTTCTATTAACCGTGTTGCTACACAATTAAGTGGCAAAGCCACTGATGATGAAAACATTGGAGCTAGTTTTGCAATACTTGGATTATTATTTATTGGATATAACCCATACACAACTGCTGTTACAGGGTAAGATTTCTCATAGTATGGTTTGTCAATTCCAGTTAGAATTCCTGGTTTGGAATCTCTACTCACAATAACAGTTTTTTTATCCTTAAGGATTGGGTCAAATTTATCTCTGATAATCCATTCACCTTCCTCTTCGATAATGAATTTTATTCTAAAAAAATACCTCCGTAGAAATTGCTTTGCAATTTCACCAAGGTGTGAAAGTATCACAGCTGCTCTTATATCATTCATAGTAGCATCAATTACGGGTATATTGACATCTTCATCAATAATTCGAAATGTCGACCACGTATGAGATGCTCCATCACGCTTAAACTCATTAAAACAGTCGCTGATTTTACTCAATAGTGGTTTATCATCTACTAGACTTTTAGGTATATCAGAGATTCTATCGAGATTAAATCTAACATTTTTCCAAGGCTTAATTTTCGATAATCTCTTGAACTCCTTCATATTATAATTAAAACAAGTATTTAAATAAGAAAATTTTATATAATGAATCATTGCAAATGGCTTATGATTGGATCAAAGACTCCGTGTAACAAATCATGTAGAAATGAATTCTGTGGGTATCATATGCAGAGTGTGAGAAACGGTTCGGAGGGACCTCTACCATGCTTGCATTGTGGGGTAGGTGTAAGAGGCAAGTCGCAGTTATGCATTAATTGCGGGGGTAAGCGTTATAGAGAGTTAAAACGTTATTATGACAAGCGAAGAATCAAAAATCCTGACGACGTCAATAGCAAAATCATAAAAACTGCTCAAGATTACTTAGGCAGATTTTCCAATGTTATAATTCAGCCAATTAACGAATTAGACAAATAGATATATTATATATAAATGAGCCAAGAATTTCAAAGACATCCTGTTATTAAAAATTACGAAGCTTCTAGTGATGGTGTTGTTAGACACAGTAAAAATAGGAAATCTGTTGGGCGGGATAATGGTATGGGTTATTTGATATTTAAAGCTGGAGGGAAAATGTATCTCAATCACCGTTTCGTTTATGAAGTGTATAATGGATTAATCAAGGATGGTTTTGTTATTGATCATATTGATTCTAATCCCAAGAATAACAAATTGAACAACCTTCAAGTTATTTCTCAATGTGAAAACACAAAACGAGGAAGAACTGGGAAATACTCGAAAATTGCTAGACCTGTAAGATCGTTTAATACTGACACGGAGATGGTATTTCAATCAATGTCAGAAGCTGGTAAGTATTTCGATATTCACACCTCCTCGGTACAAAAAGTAGCAGAAGGAATTTATAAGACCGCTTTTTCAAAGCGTTTTAAAAACAAAATTCAGTTTGTTTATGTATAATTTGCATTGGAAATTGCTTCGTGAAATTGTGAAAGAATTTCCATTGAAAATCTTCAATTTTGCAATTTCACATGGGAGATAACTCCGTTAGGTATAACGCGTGTGAAATCCATAGGATTTCCACCAATGACAGAGTTACGGATCTTAAACACGGAAACGCTAGTGTTGGAAAATCTTCGATTTTTCATTGGCTGTTATAATTAAATAAATCTGAACAAAACATAATCAATTTTGTCTTTTTTCAAGTATTAACAAAACTGTTTTATAAACACGTCGTATTTAAACATTTTTTTTAATGTCTGTTTCAAGTATTATATGTGTTTTCAACGTTGTCAGTGATCGCTAATAAACAAACAAATAATTACAATCACTACACCTATTTTATATCACCTCGTCGTAATGAGTGTATATATACAAATTCGTTCTTATTATAATTGGGCATTAGCCGAAATTCAAGTGTAAACAAAACCACACCGTCACACGTGGTATGAACGTTATTATTGACATTCAAAACCAAAGTTTCGATTTTGCGGTTTTGTTTACACTTGAATGTAGAATAGCCCGCGTCATCCATTGTCATTGAAATCAATTCATTCATTGTTCACCTATAATCTATTGTTGTACCGTCGTCATTGTCATTGAAATCAATTCATTCATTGTTCACCTATAATCTATTGTTGTACCGTCGCATTGTCATTGAAATCAATTCATTCATTGTTCACCTATAATCTATTGTTATGTGTTTGTCGGTTAACCGTTGAGCGCGCTGCTTGATGTATAAAACACCAAGGGGGTTTAAAACGGTAAATGTGCCGTCGTCATTCATTATATATAATCATAATCACCTATAATCGCATTAAGCTTCTGGGTATACTAAGATGATCAACACCTTAGTGTATCCAGAATTCATTTTAAAATACTTTGTATTTGAAATACTTTTCATTTTTAATTCTAAAGAATTTTCATACTTTGTATTTGAAATACTTTGCATTTAAACAAATATATTTTTATATATATATGAATATTGAAAATCTCAAATTGATTATTATTGAAATCAACAAGTTGAAGGATGAAAATGTAAAATTATGTTCAGGTTTGGATTGTGATCAAATTATGACCAATTTCGAGGATATACAATTTGCAGAACAGACAGGAAAATATGTTCTATCTAAGAAATATTTTTTAATCAAAAATATACAAAAGCTTATACGTGAGAGCTTAGTAAATACTGAAGATGTTAATGTCTTCGTACCATTATGTAGCATCGTTGAACGTGTACGTAAGCAATTAGGATTAGAATATGAACAAAAGAGACTTATTAATTGTAAAGTGAGACAATTAAAAACATTAATGGAAAACTCTGAAGGTGATGAGCCCACGCGTAGAGAGCCTCCTTTATTTGTATAACCGATACGGTATGAGGAAGTAAAATTATGTGTGTAAGGGGGAAGTATTAAAATACTTTACATTTTTTAGTTAGTGATTTCTTTCGAAATGATTTGCAATGAAATGCTTTGCATTAAAAAATCCTTTGGATTTTTATTTGACAATTAGTGATACTCTTTTAATAATGATAGGAGAATCATTAACAACG
Source organism: Unio delphinus (assembly GCA_029339505.1). NCBI lineage: Eukaryota > Metazoa > Mollusca > Bivalvia > Unionida > Unionidae > Unio > Unio delphinus. The sequence goes on along the minus strand of JAQISU010000071.1, from coordinate 12,174,679 downwards.
AGATTAGCTAGAGAAAGACTTGAAGCTCTTAAGAAAATATTACCCCTTCGTGATAGAATCCGCGAAAAACTTCAACAGCGGCAATCAATGGCCACCGACTTCACAGAGGATACAGAACAACTCTTCAAACCGGTTGTCAAGGCAACTACAGATGTGAAAACAGCAACTGAACGGGCGATATACGGAGATGTCCCTAAAGAAGGTCCTAGAACAGAGAAGCCTCTTCTCCCTGTGTTGGAGAAAATAGCAAAACGAACTAAACAAACGAAACAAGCTGTACAAATACTTCCAGGTGAAATCGCAGGGGAGATGGAACTACAACGACAGCAAGAACGAGAAGAACGAGAAGAACTACAACGACAGCAAGAACAAGAAGAACAAGAAGAACAAGAAGAAGAACAAGAACAACAACAAGAAGACGCAGTTTCCACGAAGAGTCGTGTTGCCTTTATAGATAAAATCAAACCTAATATTGTATTACATATACAAGAATCTCAATTTGAAAAACCCAGCGATTACATCACCCTTGGTGAATTTGCTGTCAAGAGTTATAATATAAAAGGGGGAATTCTCAAAGAGGAGTATAAGGATAGTAAAATAAAAGAAGATATCTGGTATGATTGGATATATAAAACGAAGAAGAATATTAAGAATCTTACTGAGAAGAGGAAGGAAGAAGAGTCGTATGTAGACTTTCAGAATGGAATTAAGGAAGCAGTAAAAAAAGCTAAATCAGACCCTGAATTTCTTAGATTACCAAAACCCAGTTCAGAAATAAAAACACAAGGTGCAACTGGTATCACTGAAAAAAAAGGCAGTGGTTTAGTTGGAAACTCTAACGTAACATGTCCCGGCAATATTCTCGGTGATATAGCACGATTAGAAGTACTTGTAGGAGGAAAACGAGCCGGGAATAACTCACTGGAAATAATCAATGAAGCAGCTGATATCTGTAGGAGATTATTTCAAGGTGGTATCATGGATATTGCAACATATAGAGATTTCATTGAGGAGTTAGCCGAAAATTCTTCGAATTTCTACGGTTATCATAGCGATTAATGTCACTGGAAATCCTACGGATTTTGCGATTAGATAATTGGAAACACTAGCATTTGGAAAAACACTAGTGTTTTTGTATATAGAAGAATGATCATACACTACAACCATGATAAACCAACTAACGTCTACGTGGTAAACTCACGATTACCAAAATACCGAGTATACTATGGAGATGGTCTCGGTAATACTATAATGGGATTATTTTCAAGAATGGCTCCAAAAGTGGCTCCGTTTGCAAAACAGGCAGCAATGAAAGCAATTGATGTTATCCGAGATAAGGGTATTAACACTGTTGGTGATCTTGCTAGTAAGGCATTTTCAGCCGCTCGGGATAAACTAACAGCGCTAGTGAAATCACGAAGTGATTTTCGACGTAGAAATTCTTCAAAACCTGGAAACACTAGTGTTTCTGGAATGACTTCACTGCCATCTACTGCAGTAATGCCTACACAGGTTAGTAAAATAATAAATAACGCCGTGGATAAAAAATTACAGTCGTTAATGACTAACGCCCAGGATAACATAACAGCAAATATGATAGCCGGAAGTGGTTTTAAGAAGATTCGCCGGAAACGTTAGAAATACAAGTATTTCCAGAAATATTTATTTGAACAGGATTTCCAATTATGATAGTTATTGTAGAAACACTAGTGTTTCTAATATTTGTGTCAGAATCACTTGTGATTCTATTTATTTGAATAGGATGCTCAGTTGTTATGGTTATTGTAGAAATACTAGCATTAGAAATATTTGTGTCAGAATCACTTGTATCAGAAACATTAATGTCAGAATCACTTGTGATTCTACTAACGCTATCTTCATTATCAGATATTTTCATCATCATTATTAAAATACACCCAACTAAATAATTATTTTTATATTATAAAATATTTATTTTTTGCTAATTTTGTTAGATTTTTTAGTGTTTTTATTCATTTTTCTAGTGTTTTTACTCATTTTTCTAGTGTTTTTATGCAATTCATCGACAAAATTTCATGAAAATCGAGGATGAAAACCCAAGGAATTCATTTAGAGAAAATCGATTTTGATCAGATTTGTTATCCTGTGAGGCTAAATATGTTGTTGTCATCGAATTTTCGATGTTTTTTTTATTGATTTTGTATTGTTTTTTGGCTAATCCGTCGACATAATTTCATGAAAATCGATTTTCTCTAAATGAATTCCTGGGGTTTTCAATTCAAAATTCCTTCAGAATTCCTTCAGAATTTTTGATTTAGACCATCGGATATATAATAAAAATGTTCAAACAAAACCCTGATGTTGCATTTGACATGGAAGCCCCAGTACTTAAAGATGAATCTGTACGTGATTATCAATTTTTTGCTTATCACGCAGTGCAACCTGATCTTCGGTCACGAATTGAACTTCAAGTTCATGATACAAGTAAATACTTTTTACCCGCTGAAGCCTTTATTGAAGTTGAAGGTGAACTCGTAACAACTGCTGATACTCCTGCGGTACCAGCGCCATATCCAGCCGGTACTCAAGTCGGTTTTGTCAATAATGGTATCATGGCGTTATTTGAAAGTGCAAGATATCTCATTGATGGAAAGGAAATTGAGTCGATAGAACGTGATGTTGATGTAGCAACAACAATACTAGGGCTAGCAAGATATTCCGACGATTATACAAGATCAGCCGGTCCCTCTATGATGTTTGCAAAGGATATTAAAAATACTACTGGGAAAAATCCATTTCTTATAAGACAACCAAAGAATAATGCTGGTGCCGCTAATGCTGATGTCGAGAGTATGATTATAAACAATGATCCTAATTTCAATCTAGGAGCTGCAACACGTATGTCAATGTTGGAAGGCGGACGCAGATCATTTTCATGCGCAATTCCACTACATCATATATTTGGATTCTGTAGAAATATCCGAAAAGTTATCTATGGAGCGAAACATACTATAGCGGTTGTGCGAAAGGGTACTGACAATGATGCAATTTGGAGGATTCCAGCAGATGCTGCAAACCCAAATGCTGATGCCGGTAAAGTCGTTTTAACAAAACTATCACTTTGGATGCCAGTGCTGACTCCATCGTTGTCAACAGAACCACGTTTACTATCATTTATGGATCAAGGGGGGAAGAGATTATTAAGTTGGCTAACAATGAGTACAGATGTTGTACAATCAACTGTTAACGGCGTATTTACGTGGAACCTGGCATCAAAACAGGGTATTTCAGCTCCACGTCATATATTTATTGCGTTACAGGATACGACGAGAATTGGAAATCAACTCTCCTCCCATATGATATTTGATCGATTAGGTGTTAATGAAGTCTCGCTGAGAATAAACGGACAACAAGAACCATCCGAGGATATACAACTTAATTACGGTCAAAACCATATTGCACGAGTTTATCATCGATTGCTGTCGTATATGGGACGTGATCAAAATGTCGATACTGGTCTACAAATATCACAGTTGGATTTTAGTACTCTTTATCCAATTTATTACTTTTCGTTGGAACATCTTGACTTAATGAGACAGTCCGTCGTTGATATACATTTCCGAGCTCGTGTACTTCGTGGTGCTATCCCTGAATATAGAGCTATTGCTGTTATTCTCAGTGATAAATCAATGCTACTCGAAGGTGTTGGTGGACGAATGAGACTTATTGATGCACCAGTGGAAAATCTTTAATTGAATTTAGAAATGCTTGCATTTCCGATTTAGAATCAATCTGTTTTGTATAATGTCGTATAGTAATATCAATGTTACGTTGACACCTGGTCAGCTAAAAAAATTACAATCCAAATCAGCTAAGCAATGTGGAACCACAATAACGCTGAAACCTAATCAAATGAATGGCGGAGGAAATAAACTATCGCTGACGAAAACTCAAACTAATCATTTTAATAAAGCGCTGAAAGAAAAAAAAGGAGTTCAGGTTACTCTTTCTACGAGCGCGATTAAAAACATGGAAAAGACTGGTGGTATATTCCCGTTGTTAGGGTTGATTCCAGGGTTGATTGCCGCAGCAGCCCCAGCGGTAGCGAAGGCAGCAGCATTAGGAGCTATTGGTACCGCAGCAGGAATGGCGTTGAAAAAGGCAACTGGAAAGGGGTATAAAAAAAAAGGAAAGGGTCTAAGACTACCAGGAACCCCGAGTTCATGGTACAGCGGAAAGGGTCTTCGAATTCCAGGAACGATATAGTTCCCATGTCCAATTTTGATTTAATTGATACCGCTAAAAAATTAAAAATAAAAAATTTCAGAGGGGTTTTTATGAGAGATCAGTTACCGACACAACCAAATGATGTTGAAACCGGTATTATTAATTTAGATAACAGCTCCGGACCTGGAACTCACTGGGTTTGTTACGCAATTGATCCACGTGGGATTATTTATTTTGACTCATATGGATTAGCGCCGCCGAAAGAATTTATGCGTTATATTAAAACCCTTCCAATGAAGACTTGGTATTCTACGTTACCAACACAAACAATGCTTGATCCACCAATATGTGGTAATGAAGTATTAAACGTACTTGATGCTATATCCAAAAGATTTTCGAAACCACCTCATATAGTAGTAAATGAGTATACTAGCGGTAGAAACGCTAGCGTTTCTCGGATTAGAAATCCATAAGATTTGAATAATAAAAAGATTTCTATAATAATGATTGATATTTGGGGACGACCTTTATCATCGCTGAAGAAACCTGATAGTGGAGTTGAAACCGTTGATAACAAGGATGTTAAAAAATTAATCGAAGATGAAATATCCGAAATATTAAACCTAGCAAATGTTGATCCTGGTGAAATAGTTGTTTTTCAAGATCGTCAGGGTAAGTTGAAAAGTAGTAATATCTCTCTTAATGATATTTTGGTTAAACAACGAGACGCAGCAGAGGATACTATCGCGTTATTTTCTGATGAGGGTAAACTCAAACCAGGTGTACTTGTTTCAACAATTACGGATAAATTAACAACATACGATAACACGGTGAATTCATTAAAATCGCTTAATGATAAGTATGACGATCATATAGTTGCATTTGATCAGTTTACTGCATTACAAAGAAATATAGTTGACAAAATTGACAAACCCCTGCTAGAATTTTTTGGAAATCCACCAGTAACCACACCAAAACTCACCGTAATAAAAGATTCTATGTTAGAACTAGCAACTCTTCAATCCGAATATGAAAAACACACGAAACTATTTATGACGTTTCGTAAAAACCTCATGGACAAGTTTATTGGGAGCCCATTTGATAAAATTGAAATAACACTTCCCGATATTAAAAAATCCATCGATGAACTTAAAACATTCAACAACGCAATAAAGGATGATGCAACGAGGATGATAAGCGTTGTTGAAAAAGTAAAAATTCCTCATGATAAATCTATCGTCAACAACGTAGTACACACGATTCAACACGGATCATATACGTGGACACCTACAAATAACATTTTAAACATAGCCGCAACCGTAAAGGGTATTTATCGATTAACAATAATATCACCGATTAAATTTAATATATCATCGTCGAGTTCATCTGAAGTTAACAATAATACGATATCAACGATCATCGACAAGGATACAATTGAACAATTCACGATAAAAAATAAAGATGAAAATCTAGTCAAGGTTTCAGTAACGTGGTACGTAGAATTCGTAGTGGATTTAAGTAAACAATTAAATTGATTTAAAAATTCTTTCACGATTCAAAATTACAAAGTAATTTGTAATTGAAAATGCTAGCGCTTTTAAAATAAAATGACTCCATCATCGAATCAGTATCGCTATGATCAAGTCAGAGAATTTCAAACTAAACTCAGTTCTCTCTGTGAGGAGTATCAAATAAAAATCAAAAAATACAAACGAAGAATAACCACAGTTGATATCACCGTGTACTCGGTGTCAGGAGTAATCACTGCTGCTGGAATAATACTATCTTCGGTTACAATGATTGCTCCGGTCGTAGTTCCAATCGCTATTTCCGCAGTGGCTACAATTGCTGGTATATTAACTGGGATCACAAAAAAACTATCATCGTGTAGCCAGAGTAAACTACATGATTATTTAATTAAATATCATATTGCATCTGCCGGTTACTCGCAATTATCCTCGTTGATATCATCGTCGTTGGATGACACAACAATATCAGATAGCGAATTTTCAACTATGGCTCAATTGTATAAATCAACAATGCTGAAATTAGAGCAGAATAATAATAATAATGTTGTCGCAAGAACTACTTCAACAAATAGTAACAAATACAACACCAGTGAAAACAAGCACGATATCAATAACCTCAACACGTCCCGAATTTAGTGTTAATTTTCCAATTCCTGTTCCCGTGAGCGAGATCGCACTAGCAAAACTACGAGTGTATCATAGCTGGCCTAATATTAGATCGGTAGCATTTGGTGGTCAACAACCGAATAATTCCTTGGTATTTGCAAACAAGAATCGTGAAGACGGAACACCAGATTGGCAGGTTGTTTCTATACCAACTGGGTCATATCAAATCGAACAGATCAATGCTGAATTTCAACGCAGAATAAAATCTCTCACCGGAAAAGAATCAAAAATCGCTATAACAGTTCACGAACCAACATTATCATCCGCTATCGAGATAAATACAGAAGGATACGTTGTAGATATTTATCAGAGTTCTATAAGATCAGTGTTAGGATGGCCTGAATTACCACCGGATAACTCGCGAGAAAATTCGAAGGATTTTCCACCCGAACCTAAAAAATCCGATTATATCACCAACAAAATAAAACCCGTCAATGAAGTCAAAAATTATCAAGATTATGCTCCTAATAAATTCTTGAATAAAGAAATTTTTGAATCAATTTATGTTCCTCTCATTAACGGAAATTTCACAGTAATGAATAATGATTTTTCACGACTGCTAATATCTATTAAATCCGGCTCTCTCACCAAGGATGAATTTATCAACGTCGTAGAAACGGGTAATAAAATCATCGACGATATGAAAATATTTCACTCGATAATTATTCAAGAAGTATTAAATGAAAAAATCTTACATGATAAGTTTGCGGATCTATATAAGATTAATAAAACGGAGATTAAAGATTTTAAAATCCCTGGATATAACCCGGATAAACTAAAGAAACAACTTGACGATGCTATTGATATTGGGTTCAAAAGAATCCACGATAATTGGAAAAAATCGAAGAATCCCCCAGCAAATATTCTGAAATATAATAATGATCCAGAAGGCGGCGGTAGACATATTGCTCCGAACAATGTGAATATTTCAACGGTGATTGCACTCAATTTAGTATGTGACGTTATCGAAGGAAATTATCAAATAAATCTCGAACAATCAAATCAAGCTCAGCAAGGATATATTTTATATTCATTTGCACCAACGGCTCCTCCAGGATTTCTAATTATTGAAGACCCAACTAATCTAGTCTATATGCGATGTCATAATAATTTGTTAACGAGAATTAATTTCAAACTCACTGACCAATCTAATAATCTGATTGATTTACGAGGTGAGGTTTTACAAATTAGTTTATTTGTGAAATCTTAAGGACTTGATCAAATATTTAGTTAGCGCATTAGCAGCCGAGGAGGTGAACGTCAACTAAATGGCGTCTTTTTTTTTTAATTTTATTTTGATGAATGGAGGCTTATATTAAGCATTTTCGAGAAAGCCTCAGTTTGCTAAATCGACGCCTGTAAAAGTTGGTCTGTTCACATTCTCTGCATTTTGTTAGATATTTTCGGTTTCCGTAGAAGCCTTATTTTTGCTTGAAAACTTGGTCTGTTCACCTCCTCTGCTGCTAGTATATGTGATTCGCAAACACAGACATAAATATTTCACTTCTACAAGCTATGCTAGCAACGAATAGAAATGTAAAGCACAGCAAGGTGCACTTCAGGAAGAGAAATGTGTGCATTTAAAGGATTTGACCGCAATGCTATATTGACTTATTGATGTAAAACGCAAAAGTAGTTAATTTTAAAGAAATTAAAGGATGCTGAAGAAACAAGCCATATAAATGGAATTGCTGAAGAACAAATCAATAGTATTTTAATAAATGTAAGATAATTACAAGTAGATAACATTCTATAGCTGGAATTAAAACTTTGACAACTTTGTGGCTTTATTTGAAGAAAATATGTATTCCTGCCAAGAGACACGAAACAAAACTAAAGCGTAAAGACAAACTTTTAATCACAATAAAGTTGTGGTTCAATCTGACAGTGGAAGATTTAGCTTATCGGTGTGATGCCAGTGCGTCACAAGTGACCAAGGTTTTTCACCGTTGACTTCAGGCATTGTACACGCAGTTGGTGAGCTGGTCAAGTGGCAAAAGTGATGAAATGGATCTCCCTGACAAATATCAGAATGAACAACTTAGAAAGATTTGTTGCATGATAGATGACACTGAAATTGTTAATGAAAGAGTGTCTTTATGAACGGACAGGGTATAAATTTACTCTAATTATAAGAGACACAACACTGAGAAGGTGCTTGTTGTCGCTGGTCCTGATGGAGCAGTGATATTCTTATCAACATGCTGGAATAGACGGGTGTCAGAACGGGATATTACTACTTCATGAACAATGTCCTTGCTGATGGCAGTTTCAAGATGGAAGTAGAATGTGATTTTATGGGAGCAAAATTGATGGTACCAACATTCACCTAATTAAAAAAACGAAAGAAATAATTGTTCGGAAAAAGATATGGAGGTGTCACGTGTCATGATACATGTTGGGATCAAAGATGTTGAAATACTGCAAGAAACTCTTGTATTAACACTAGCCAAAAGACCTAGTTGTAATGCGGAGACAATATGCAATAAAAAAAAATCCACATAATCGGTGCTATCGATAACATGAATTATCGCCTTTTGTAAATAGTCTGTCTCCTGGAAATTATAATTACAATGTTTGATATGAAAGTCTTCATTACATTTTCCATAGAAACGAGATATGTTTGTTACCAAATAGTGTTCTTTGTATACAGTTAACCTGGAATGAATACTTTTGCTCTGATTTTTTTTGTATTCCTGACAAGTTAAAAGATGTAACATTATTCTCAACGTAAAGTTTTAACATATTGTATGAAGTTTTATTGAAAATGCTCTTCTGTGTGTTTTGAACTAGTTGATGCGTTGTCATATGCAATTATTTCGACCACTCCATTAAAAGATGGTGAAATAAATGAAAATTTATGTTTTCATATGTATATAAATAGTTATTTTTTCTTCAAATTTCATACTGTGAACTGATGTATCAGCCTAATAATAATTATAAACAACATTGCTGAAATATTAAAAAATTATTAGTGTTACAATTTTCTCACAATGAACATTAAAATGCCTTTTTGTACACTTAACTCGTTTCTTGTTGGACAGGTTGTGGACTTTACATTTTAAACACAACCTTTTGGCCATAGGTACCAAGTTTAGTCCCACACCAGAGTTGCCAGATACGCGATTTTTTCGCCCAATTGGGCTTCTTTCGAAATTTGGTTGCGTGAAAATTGTTTAGATTGCGGGTTGGGTTTTTGGTGGTGGTTTCTGATTTGTGTCACCGTAATATGGGTTGCATCAAATTACTTTTAAATTTTCCGCATTCAATTTCAAATTGGCGCCAGTGACGATAATATCTAAAAATCTTAATGAATCCATTATTATGGATGTATCTCCATTAATGTATCTAATATACTTAATGTTTTTTATTGAAATTCCGCAATCGAAAGAACAAAGCGCGCTTCTAATTCCACATTTCAAGTAAGCTAGCATATCAATAGCATATTTATGCTGTTAACTGTAGTCTGTAGGACAGAGGAAATATTATCACTTTATTAGTGTTATAATATTGTTAAATTTATGGTATTTGGTTCTTATTTACTCTTCAGATTTTAATTAAAAAAATTGGGTAGTTTGGGGGCTGTTTTTTTTAAGGTACACGTGCGAGAAATAAAAAATATCTGGCAACCTGATCCCTCACATTACAAATGGTAACACTCTGTAGGACAGCTCTTGTTATCGCATATTATTGGGTCGTCATGTTCATTGCCAAAACAACAAAAACAGCATGTTTTCATATCAAACGATTCCATTCCTTCCGAGTCAGAACTTCATTCAGAACAATGTTGAGGAAAGTAATGGCAAGGTTGGTTATATTTGTTTCTAACACAAAAATTCGCAATAGCCAATTTAGTAACAGCAATTGGTCCTTCAATCTGTCAGCAATATTTATGTGAGGTTTTCGTTGATTGCAAACACATTGTGCACATATAGAATTGTTTTTGTTTCAAGAAATACGATGGGTCCTCAATTCTACAGTGATAATTCTCTCAGGGAGTGGGGCATTTTACATCGACCAATAATCTATCACAACAGTTACATGCAATAACAGCATCGGGAGAGGCAGCAAGGAATGCATAAGCCGCATGTATTAGTCCACTGGATTGCAACTCAACATTTTCATCATTTCACCATATATTTCTTGAGAGCATCTTCTCCATATTTAATTCCATATAGAGTTGCATATATATATATATATATATATATATATATATATATATATATATATATATATATATATATATATATATATATATATATATATATATATATGCATACATATATACATACATATACATACATATACATACATATTAACTTATGATCATCATCGTGATTATCATCAGTCTCTTGACCTAGTGTGGTCGTCGAGGCACTGTGGTGCTGAACATTTGACCAGCTCCCTCCACTTGTTTCAATTATGTGCCAATGCTTGTGTGGAGATAGGAAGAGCATGTTACATGTTCTTGAAGCCTCCCCATCTATCTTCTGAAGATGGGGTTATTATTTTCCTAGATGTCTATATGGTCAAAGTCTTCCATTTTTGAATGTATGAAATTTGCATGCATGCACTCTTCTTTTTCTTATTTATATACTAGTTAATTGCATCATTAACATAGTCCTGTGATATATTACATTATCCGGGCATTATTATTGTCGAATTATAAAATTTTCTCTATATGTGTAAAATTTGTCATTTGGTCCCTAAATTGCAGCTAATAATATTTCATTATCATTTATAATATCATCTAAAATTGTCATCACTGGATACTAATTTTCTTTCAATATTTCCTATTGTAATGTATTATTAATAATAACAATAAATAAATGTATAAAAAAAACATATGACCACTCCCCTGTTGCTTGAATGATATCAAAATTTTGCTTCAAAACCCAAGAACGTTTCCAGTGGCCTTATATAGTTTTCGTAGAATTAGCATCTATTAATAGCGTTATATCATATGTGCCCTCCATGTTGGTAAGATATATCTGCTTCCAATCTTGTCTTAAACAATACAGTCCTCGACAATTAAGTCTTCCCATAAATAAATTACTCGTACATAAGACGGTGAAATCCCAACATCACATAGCATGAGGCTTTCAAGTTTGTTCGTTCATTTCGAAATTAATTGAAAATATTTGTATATTCAAGGTTACAAAAAACAGTTTTTTTTATATTTTTATATAACAGGAGAGAACATGAGAACATGTACCCCTAATAACCTAATAACATGATCCTATCAATTAACAATTTAATGTTATGCGCACTCGCTTGTAATAATGGTCAGTAATGAAGATTAACCAATTACAAACCATACACATATTATGAAACTTAGAAATTGTTAACATTTTGAAGCCATTGCAAAATTTAGCGTGATAAATATCATTAGATTACAGTTCAAATGATATAGATTCATAGCTCAGCAGTTAGACCTTAAATGTTACTATAAACAACAAAAGGAAAACGACATAACATTTTTTTTATTGCACATCAATTGTTGATTAATATTTGAGCATTTCATAGCATGGAATTTAAATTTGGGGTGTTTGGTATTCCAGTGACCTATATGCAAACAAATTTTATTTGCTGATTATATGTCATCTACGTGACCTAAACCATACCTAAGATAATACAAAATCAAAAGTGTGGTTTTATCAAAGCTACAGAGATGTTCCTGTGCTCTTTGCGTGCCCAGATACGCAGCAACGAAAATTAAAGCCACGACATTATATATACATATAGTGTGGTCAACATAAATATTTACCATCTTTAAACGTTCACATAAACTAGGACAATATTTTAAGACCTGATCCAAATACTCGTAAAATTACATCAAGTTACAGATTTCCAGATATACAATGTAATTTTTAAGATTTTAAATGTAAAAAAATAACGTTGATACGTTGCTCCACTGATGCGTGATTACTACCGTTTAATTCTGAGTCAATATGAAATTTTCAGTAAATTGTACAAATATGAGATCGTCAAAGTAGATGTATTAAAGTTGTATTTTCTTTCAGTGTCACAAGAAAAGACTAATGTATTTTCATGTTGTTCAATCGTTAATTACTGCTACAAATTTATACATACATAACATTCCAATTGTGACTTGTTTGTTTCTTACATGTCATATTTTGAATGCAACTGAAGGCCAAAATAGTACAATAGAATTTATTAATTTCATAGATTTTCTTGAAAGTATAATTGCTTTTGAAGTTTCGGGTATTTTGAAGAACGAATTGGTTTTATATTTTACATAACAAGTGTGATGTTTATATAAAAACGAAGAAAGAATTAGACGGAAAATTGCCTGGTTGAGCCGACATGGGGGCTATACACATTAAACATTATGATAATGAAAATATTTAATTCTAGACAGGGATTTTCAACGAGTCAGAATGTATTACGTCCTCTTAGTACTTGGCTTGTAGGCGTGTTTTTGCCTTTAAAACCCAATATAACTACAGTAACACGAGTTTGGGAAATAGATCATTTTATGATACTAATTTTAGCTGGTAAAACCTATACCATAGCCGCATCCGGTACTGTCATGCACATTTGACGTAGGTCAACTCAGTGACTTACGGGTCTTACATGAATAGAGAATTCGTGCTCGTAAATCTCCGCAGATAGTAGTAAACTGTATAATATGCCAGCCCATTGTCGACATCGCCATTGGTTGTAATGGCCGACAACAGCTAGAATGTGACATAAGATTTCATCAGGATTCCAAAGAAAGAATCATTGAGGAATAAGTGGAAATTGTACCATGCGAAGAGAAAACTGGACGCTCGCCGATTACACCAAGATTTGCACGCAACATTTAATGATAAGGTATTATAACATATTTGCATAGAAAGTAGGACACAAGTGAAAACATCGCCCGTCTCTGTCAATATTTTTCCTTTATTTCCATCTTTGAATCATCGGTTTAACCATTGTGATTAAGATGTGAGGAGGGGTCTGTGATTTCAGTATCGTTTCCACACTCCAGATTAAATGGGCAACCCATAAATGGCTTAAAGAAAAAATATTGTTTTAAACATAATATTCAATTAGATTTCATGCAAATTCCTTTTCTGTTTCCTAGCGGCCATTATTTTCTTTCTATTACTTACAGTTTGTCCATTATGAGACTTTGTATTCAGCTACACCCCTGTGTGCAAAGGGATTGACAACCTACGTCAGGTCAAAGTTGAGCGTCATCAGCGCATTGTTCAAAAGGAGCATACGAAAAAGACAACGCTTGCAGCTGAAGCTCTGCCGTGTCTACATGCTGATTATGTTGATGAACACAGTTTGCCTGTTACATAGTTTCAGAGACTGAAGGAGTATATGTGATTCGCAAACACAGACATAAATATTTCACTTCTACAAGGGATGTTAGCAACCAATAGAAATGTAAAGCACAGCAAGGTGCACTTCAGGAAGAGAAATGTGTTCTTTTAAAGGATTTGACCGCAAAGCTATATTGACTTATTGGTGTAAAACGCAAAAATAGTTAATTTTAAAGAAATTAAAGGATGCTGAAGAAACAAGCAATATAAATGGAATCGCTGAAGAACAAATCAATAGTATTTTAATAAATATAAGATAATGACAAGTAGATAACATTCTATAGCTGGAATTCAAACTTTGACAACTTTGTGGCTTTATTTGAAGAAAATATGTATCAATGCCAGGAGACACAAAACAAAACTAAAGCGTAAAGACAAACTTTTAATCACAATAAAGTTGTGGTTCAATCTGACAGTGGAAGATTTAGCTTATCAGTGTGATGCCAGTGCGTCACAAGTGACCAAGGTTTTTCACCGTTGACTTCAGGCATTGTACACGCAGTTGGTGAGCTGGTCAAGTGGCAAAATGTGATGAAATGGATCTCCCTGACGAATATCAGAATGAACAACTTAGACAGATTTGCTGCACGATAGATGACACTGAAATTGTTAATGAAAGCTGGTTTCTGATTTGTGTCACCGTAATATGGGCTGCATGAAATTACTTTTAAATTTTCCGCATTCAATTTCAAATTGGCGCCAGTGACGATAATATCTAAAAATCTTAATGAATCCATTATTATGGATGTATCTCCATTAATGTATCTAACATATTTAAAATTTTTTTTTGAAATTCCGCAACCGAAAGAACGAAGCGCGCTTCTAATTCCAAATTTCAAGTAAGCTAGCATATCAATAGCATATTTATGCTGGTAACTATAGTCTGTAGGCGGAGGCTATATTATCACTTTATTAGTGTTATAATATTGTTAAATTTATGGTATTTGGTTCTTATTTACTCTTCAGATTTTAATATAAAAATTGGGTGGTTTGGGGGCTGTTATTTTAAGGTTCACTTGCGGGAATTAAAAAAGGTATCTGGCAACATTGTCCCACACGTTACATATCGCACCACTCTGTAGGATAGCTCTTTTTATCGCATACTATCGGGTCATCATGTTCATTGCCAAAACAACATGTTTTCATATCAAACGATTCCATTCCTTCTGAATCAGAACTTCAGGCAGAACAATGTTGAGGAAATTTAGTGGCAAGGATGGTTCTATTTGTTTCTAACACAAAAATTCACAATAGCCAATTTAGTATCAGCAATTGGTCCTTCAATCTGTCTGCAATATTTATGTGAGGGTTTCGTTGATTGGAAACACATTGTGCACATATAGAATTGTTTTTGTTTCAACATATATGATGGGTCCTCAATTTTACAGTGATTATTCTCTCAGGGAATGGAGCATTTTAACCTAGTGTGGTCGTCGAGGCACTGTGCTGCTGAACATTTGACCAGCTCCCTCCACTTGTTTCAGTCATGTGCCAATTGTTGTGTCTTTGCAAAACTTTACTGATCCATTTTGTGATGTTGTCAGTTCACTTATTTCTCTATCTACCTCTCCTTCTGCCACCCTGGACGCTGCCCTGTAGTATTGTTGAGGCTAGACTGTTGGCTCTAGTGACATGGACATACAATTACAGCTTTCTCTTTTTCACAGTGGTAAGGTCTTCCTATTTAGATGAGGTTTAACAATGAGGAATATATTTTTAGACGAGGTTTGACAATGCATAATATATTTAGACGAGGTTTGACAATGAGGAATATATTTAGAAGAGGTTTGATAATGAGGGATATATTTAGATGAGGTTTGGCAATGAGGAATAAATTTAGACGAGGTTTGATAATGAGGACAATGTTACTAGTGTACATACTTCCGTTATTATCGTAATATAAAATTTGTTAAATCATAATACCAAACACAGGTTAGCGTAGTATTTGATATTAAACTTTAACTTTTCCGAAATGTTAAAACAAATTGGTATTTAAGGATAAATCGGGGATAATATAACGGAGAACATTATAATAATAGTAGAAAATAAAATAATTATTCATTTTGAAGTAAATTATATTTCTCACACGGAACAATATAGTATCTTCTGTTTCCATCAGACTTATTTTCTTTTCAAATTTATTTTCATCGTGGGAACATCATCAGTACAGTTGCGATACAGATAGTGGAAAGGAATAATAGCTGAGCAAATGGATGTCAGGACTACGAATATAAAAGCTACTATATTATTATTATTATTATTATTATTATTATTATTATTATTACTACTATACCTTTCACATTTAAAAAATAATGATAATCTTGACAGAAATTGTGCCTTTTCGTGGTCGGTTTCAAATTTCCCATTATTTTTTCAAAACATTCATCCATCATTTTTAGAAAATTTCTCATTGTGTAATACTGAATAAAATGTACGACAGACGGTATGCTTATGGAACGAATGCCCTAGATAACAAACCACACAAGTAGGCGGCTCTGATTTAAATAGCAAATCATCGTTAACACTGATCCCGTGATACGCCTACAAAAAGGACTAAATAGAAGAAAAGCAAACTGGTATTTGCACAGATAGGTAACTGGTATAAACTTTTACTGATACAATTACCTTAACGGAAAATGTTTTCCTACAGAAATGAACGGTAAGAGTTCTGTTCACATGTGGCATTAGTTTCTTTGCATCAGAAGCTTTTTTTGACTCTTCAGATATGATGTGTCGTAAAATGAAAATAACAATATCAAAGAAATACGACATTTTGTTACTCAGAGTCAGAAGTAAAAATCCACACTCCAGACTTTTATTTAAATAATAGTGTAATTCTTCGTCTCTTTTGCATGTTGATCATATAGGCCTGACTTATTTTTTCATTTTTAAAAGCATTTTTTTTTACTGTACAAATCTTGTTACCTTTGTCTGTGATGACTGCATATTTTCTTTGGTAAATTCCATTAGGCATTCATGATATTTCTTAAACTGAAAATTTATTTATAGAGCCATTGACTTTTTGTGCATTATCTACGGATTCTCTTTCATAGCTCTGTTATTCCTTTGCACAGATATTAACTGTTCCTCTTTTCATCTCCTTGCAGTAGAGATAGTTGTCCCCACGATAAAATCCATTTCAATCCAAAATAGATCTAATGGTAAATACGACACTCCGTGTTCCCATATATTTTTATTCCGATAGTAATTCAACTACATATATAATTACTTTTGCAGTACTTATAATTAGGCGAAGGAACGATAAAACAGTATAATTATGTTCTCTGTCATATTGTTTCTACTTGGATACTCTGGCCTACATACGCAGAATAGTCATATACTCTCTCTCTCTCTCTCTCTCTCTCTCTCTCTCTCTCTCTCTCTCTCTCTCTCTCTCTCTCTCTTTTACTTAAAATATCCACATATGCAGCTCGAACACATTGGGTATTTCATCATTAAGTCCATAAGATAGGAATGTAATAATATATGGGACTGGTGAATTGAATATAAAGATAACACGCATGCCAAACATCATGGAAAATTGGAGCATTGAATACAAAGATAACACGCATGCCAAATATCATGGAAAATTGGAGCATTGAATACAAAAATAACACGCATGCCAAATATCATGGAAAATTGGAGCATTGAATACATAGATAACACGCATGCCAAATATCATGGAAAATGATACGACATTTAGTACAGGACAGCAACACCTTATTGAATCTCAGTAATCTATAAATAGATGTTTAGACATATTGACACACAATCTTAGCAGGACGATTTTTTACAATATTGCTGCCAAATATGCTGCTAAAGATAAAACAAATTATCGACTGAAAAAGGTTGTCTATACAATTATATTGATCGTTACGAAAAAATTAAAGAAACTAACCTACCAGTAAAGACTCTTTGTTTTCATTTTTAGGTAAATTTGGAAACACGTAAAATAAAGAACTTTGGTAAATGCCATGGCTTATATCTAACAGAGAGGGTTTGTAATTCAATAATTGTTTAGAAAATTTAAAAGAAATGACTATCAAAAGCACAGCGAGATTTTTACCTTTTTATCACTTTACTAGGCTTAGGAAAACTGAAAATAACAAAAAGCTAAATTAGAGCTACTAACAGAAATTATTATCCGATCGTTTAGCTAAGAATGGATTAAAAAGCGATCAAAAGGTATGATAAAGGCGATCAAAAGGTATGATAAAGGGATCAAAAGGTATGATAAAGGGATCAAAAGGTATGATAAAGGCGATCAAAAGGTATGATAACGCTAAAAATCATTTGGTTAGTGATTATGATACAAATATGATAAATAGTTTCATTACATATTTAAGTTTTTAATTACTTGCGTGGTACGGCAACGACGGAAGTTGAAAGTCGATTTCAGTGGATAAAGTGCGGGATCACATTCTAGACGATTTAGGATAAATCAGAAGTTGCTTTCGAAAATTGACATAATATGTCCTCAATATTTATATATTAGCTATGTTAAAGAAGCATATTATGAAACTATCAGATGAGATTGGGTCATCATTAGGATAGTTAATTTATTAATTGTGATAACTTTGTACCAAATGTAATGAGTGAGGGTCAAGATAGAATCCATTACATAATCCTAAATTATATACCAGATTTGGTATGAAAGTAACAAAGGTTTCGTTTGGATAATGGGGTTAACCAAGAGAAAGTGATAGCTCCATATATCCAATTTAATATTAAACCAACATAATCTTTGGGGGGAAAAGATGTTTAAAAAGTATGAACAGTTATGTGTTTGCAAAAACGGTGGAAAGTAAATGCATTAAAATTGAGTTATAATCATTTCAGCGATCCATTTGATTTTAACTAGAATTATTATAGGCTAAAACTGACAACTTTTAACTGAAAATCAAAACAGAAAATAGTTATCATTATATATACATGAATAATATAGCATGCGATACAAATGATAACCTAGATGAATAATATAGCATGCGATACAACCGATTACCTGAATGAATAATACAGCATGCGATACAAACGAGTACCTAAATGAATAATATAGCATGCGATACAAACGATTACCTTAATAAATAATATAGCAATCAATACAAACGATTACCTTACCTTAAGGCTGCATATCTTGAATTGAGACGCATCAGTTCCATTCGTAAATATCTTTCTGTTGATGCCACGAAAACATTTGTGTGTTCATTAGTACTTTCAAGACTGGACTATTGTAACTCAATTCTGTCTGGTTCATCACAATATTTACTCCAGAAACTTCAAAAGTTCAAAACACAGCTGCACAGATCAACTTTAGAGTGCCTCGATCAGAGCACACCTCACCACTGTTCTGTACCCTACGCTGGCTATCAATTCGATACAGAATCAAACACCAAATTTGTTCTCTGTGCTATATTTCAATGACAGACTCCAGTCCAACATACCTATCCAGCCTCACCCATGTGTATACACCAGCTAGATCCTTACGCTCTTCTTCTGATAATCGTATACTCATTGTTCCCAAGGTGAAAACAAAGTCATATGGACAACGTTCGTTTACATACCAGGGCCCGGCGACGAGCAGCAGCAAGGGCGAATCAGACAACCTTTTTGAGGCGTCGATTTGGCAAACCAAGGCCTCCTCCAAAATCGTAAAAAAAACGTCAATTTGGCAAACTAAGACTTCCTCGTAAGTGTTTTATAGAGGCTCATTGGCAAAAAAATAAGACGCCACAATTGTTGTAACCCCCCCCCCCCCCCCGCTGCTGCAATGGGGTTAAATTCAAACTATAATTAATTTTCTAAAATTGCATTATAATGATCTGGAAGATTGGTTAACAAACAATAGCAAGTGTTTTTCACAATTTCCGTGTTCTTTAAATAGCTCTGTCTACTGTCCGCGCCTTGAGCGCCTGTTCTAAGACAAATCAATAATGCTCTTAATGTCCCAGTAACGTTAGCTACGGCATGCCTTTCATCGATTTGCACTATGTCTGTCAGTCAGCTGGGGATTAATATAAATGCAATCTTACAGCAGTCAAACAAACTTGAATATATCCTAGCCATTTTGTAGCTTCAGATCTCGTCTACATTATATAATTATTGCTTGTAACCAACTAATGTTGACCCGTGATATAAACGTTTTGACCACAGTTAATGGATTATGACTGAAAAATTGTTAAAGATACGTTAAAAATCCTAATCAAACAAACAAACAATATATCTATCTATCTATCTGTCTGTCTGTCTATCCCCTTCCGTCAGACTATCTCTTTATTCACTATAATAAGACTCGTTGTTTAATTGTCCATTTAGAACAAATAGAGCTTAGGAAAGGAAGACAGTTTAACCATATTTTACTGTAAGAAAACGAATCAAATATGTAGTATTACAAACAGTTGTATTCTTTTTTTTTCTGATGTTTTTTTCCAAGTATTCGGTTTGACACACATATATCGTATTCAAAAGCATTTACTTGTAGATATCGAATTTAGCGTATTCGTAACACATTGCGGTTTCGTCCCGAGGCCCATGGTTCTATTCTCGTAACAGACACATTGTCGACGGTACCGATTTAAATTATATATAATCTATATGATTGGGGGCGCCAGCCCAAAGGTACTTCATGTACACCTTCCGTCACGTCAAATAAGTGACGGTGTGACTTTATACACCCCCGGGAAATTAATTCTTGGGAGGAGGTGTACAAAAATACATAGACAGTCTTCAGAATATTCTAACATTAAGTTTCGACTAGAAAATTTACTGGAGATATGTCTATGGGCGCCCCCAAAATAAATAATAGCATGGATGCTAAAGCTCTACGTCATACACTAGGGTACCCATCACAGGATAATCCAGAATGAACCTTATGAAAGACACAAAGGCTGCCCAGTGTGAATGATAATCGCTCATCATCGCTATTATATATTTTTGAAAAATATATCAATATCAATTTTTCAAAACTTGAAATATATATTATTATATATAAATGAATTCTGAAAATATCAATGGGATCATAACTGAGAAAAATCAAGGAATTCGATTATCAGATAAATTAAATTGTGATCAGATTCTTTCTGATTTTTAAGATATTGAATACAGCGCTATGAATAATAAATATGTATTAACAAAAAGGTACGCTTTTATAAAGAAAATCCAGAATTCTATTCGCGACTCCCTTGTATTATGGAACGACGTCAATAATTTTGTCCCGTTATTCACTGTTGTCGAAAAAATCAGAAAGGAAATGGGGCAACAATATGAAATCAAACGCACAATTAATTTGAGGGTTAAAACAATAAGAGATATTCGCCAAACCGAAAATCCCCCTTTGGTAACCTCAACAGAATAAGCTCTAACCATAGTGACAAAGTCACCAGTGACATATACAATACTTCAATAATTATTATTTATTAAGGAAATCGGAAGTTTCTCCATCACTGATAGAGCTGTTTGTAGATTTTTTTTTTTTTGGTCATTTTTGTTGCATTTTTCATTGATTTTTGGTCATTTTCACTACATTTAGATCGTACATTTAACAAGACAATCTGTCGTTCTATATAATGGTAAATAAAGAACTAACGACTAGATTAGTACGTGAAAGATTAGCTGCAATTAAGAAATTTATACCAATCCGTGATTCTGTTAGAGAAAAACTACAAGCTATACAGAGTCTTCAGACTGATTTTATAACAGGGACTGAAGAATTGTTTAAACCAATAACCACGGCAACAAAAGATGTAAAATCAGCCACTGAAAGAGCAATATCAGCCACTGAAAGAGCAATATACGGAGAAATTCCAAAGGAAGGGAAAAAGAAAGAAACGCCTCTACTTGAAAAAATAGCAAAGAGATCCAAACAAACAAAAATATCTTTAAAAACACTTCCTGGTGATATAGTAACCACTGTAAGACAACAAGAACAACAAGAACGACAACTTCAAGAAGAAATTAAACGATTTGGTGATATTGATGTTGGCGCACCACCTGAACCACTTGAAGAAATTAAAAAAGAACAACAAGATGCTACTGCAAGAAAAGACTATTCACCCGAAAATATATTTACGATTGATGCATTAAATAGAATTAGAGGAATTAAAACAAACTCTGAATTAGCTGATTTTACTAGAATAAATTTTAAAACAAGGAAACAACATTTAAATGATGAATTTGAAGAAGTTATAAAAGACACATGGGCAACAAAAATATATTTGGCGAGACACGGTGGAACCAGAATTACACAAAAGATGCATCCTAATTTTGGTAATTATATGGCTATGGTAAAAGGTGTCACACAACCATCACCAGTATATACAGCAGACCCAAGCCCGGGTGAAATAGAAATAATGGCATAAAGGTGCAACTGGTGTCACTAAAAAATCAAGCGGAAAGGGATTTTCTCAGAGTCGATCAGGTAGTGGTCTTGTTCGTTGTCCTGGTAATATTCTTAGCGATATAGCACGATTAGAAGTACTCATAGGAGGGAAACGAGCTGGAAATAGCTCACCGGAAATAATTAATGAAGCTGCTGATATCTGCATGCGGTTATTTCAAGGTCGGCATCATGAATATCAAAACATATCGAGATTTCATTGATGAGTTACGGATTTTTCCAATCATGGTTATTACAGTGATTAATCACCGAAATGGAAATTCTTTGAATTTCACTGGCATAGGAAATCAACGGATTTTTGCGATTAGATAAATATTCATTTAGAAAACACTAGTGTTTTTTTATAATAAGATGATCATACACTACAACCATGATAAACCAACCAGCGTCTATGTAGTAAATTCACGATTGCCTGTTTATAGAGCGTACTATGGTGATGGTCTCGGCAATACCATTGCAGGGTTATTTGCAAGAATGGCTCCAAAAATAGCACTGATCGCAAAACAATTATCAATGAAAGCCATTGATGTTATTCGTGATAAGGGTATTAGTGATGTTGAAGATGTTGCCGGGAAAGCATTTTCCGCGGCTAAAGAAAAACTAGCAGCCTTAGTTCGACGATGAAAGAAAACATCGCCGTTACCATCTACACCAGTGATGCCTACAAATGTTAGCAAAATAATAAATGACGCAGTAGATCAAAATTAGCATTGTTCGCGACCAGCAACCCAGATGATATCGCAAACATGATAGCGGGAAGTGGCTTAAGATCCCGACAGAAATCGCGATTTAGATCAAAGAATATATAATAAAATGTTCAAACGGACACTTGATCCAGCTTTTGATATGGAAGCCCCAGTACGTAAAGATGATTCTGTACGCGATTATCAATTTTATTCTTATCACGCAGTACAACCTGATCTTCGATCAAGAATTGAACTTCATGATGCCAGTAAATACTTTCTAGCCTCTGAAGCATTTATCGAAGTAGAAGGAGAACTTGTAACAGCTGTTGATACTCCTGCTGTACCAGTACCATATCCAGATGGTACCCATGTCGGGTTTGTCAATAATGGTATCATGGCGCTATTTGAGAGTGCAAGATATATGATTGATGGAAGAGAGATTGAGTCTATAGAACGCGATGTTGATGTAGCCACAACAATAGTAGGGCTAGAAAGATACTCCGATGATTATACAAGATCGGCAGGCCCTTCTATGATGTTTGCAAAGGATGCTATAAATACAACTGGAACAAATCAATTTGTTGTAGGACGACCAAGAAATAATGCTCGTAATGCTGATGCTGATGTTGAGAATATGATTATAAACAATGATCCCAATTTCAATCTAGGAGCTGCAACACGCATGTCAATGTTGGAAGGGCGGTGTAAATCATTTTCATGCGCTATTCCACTGCATCATATATTTGGATTCTGTAGAAATGTTAGAAACGTTATCTATGGAGTAAAACATACAGTAGTACTCGTGCGAAAGGGTAATGATAATGATGCAATTTTGAGGGTTCCAGCAGATGTTGCAAATCCAAATGCTGATGCCGGTAAAGTCATTTTAACAAAACTATCATTGTGGATGCCAGTAATGACTCCAGCACTCGGTTCAGAAGAACGATTAATATCATTTATGGATACAGGAGGAAAATCATTCTAAGTTGGCTAACAACAACAAATATTAAGCAATCAACTGTTAACGGTATATTTACATGGAACCTGGCATCACAACAAGGTGTTTCAGCTCCGCGTCATATATTTATTGCGTTGCAGGATATGGCAAGAGTTGGTTCACAATTGCACAGCCATATGATATCTGATCAATTAGGCGTTACTGACGTTTCGCTGAGAATAAACGGCCAGAAGGAACCATCCGAGGATATACAACTTCATTATCGTCAAAACCATATTGCACGCGTGTATCATCGTCTGTTGTCATATATGGGACGCGATCAAAATGTTGATACCGGTCTACAAATATCACAACATGATTTTAGGAATTTATATCCGATCTATTACTTTTCGTTGGAACATCTTGATTTAACAAGACAGCCGTCATTGATATACATTTTAGAGCTAATGTGCTTATCCCAGAATACAGAGCAGTTGCTGTCATTCTCAGCGACAAATCAATGTTACTCGAAGGTGTTGGTGGACGAATGAGAGTAATCGATGCGCCAGTAGAAAATATGTAAATATTTTCCAAAAACATGTAACAATTAGATCAATCTATTATTAATAAAATGTCATACGGTCATATTAGTGTTACGTTAACTCCTGGTCAAATTAAAAAATTGCAATCAGAATCGACTAAAAAAATGTGGAACCACGATAACGCTGAAACACAATCAGATGTATGCTGGTCAGAATAAATTGTCATTGACAACTCGTCAGATTAAACACTTCAATGATGCTATCAAAGATAAGAAAGGCGTTCAGATCACTCTCTCTCTCTCTCTCTCTCTTTGCAGCTGCGATCAAAAACATGATAAAATCAGGTGGTATATTTCCGTTGTTAGCTGCGTTAGCAGCGTTGATGTCAGCAGCAGCCCCAGCGGTGGCTAAAGTGGTCGCGTTAGGAGCCGTTGGTACCGCGGCAGGAATGGCACTAAAGAAAGCTACCGGACAGGCATAAAAAAGGGAAAGGGTCTAAGACTACCAGGAACACCGTATTCATGGTACAAAGGAAGCGGCCTGAGAATACCGGGAACGGTTTACTAACTCGGGAACCTTCGGTTCAGTAATCTTTGATTCTCATGTCCAATTTTGATTTACTCGATGCTGCTAAAAAAGAACTTGCGATAAAAAACTTCAGAGATGTCTTTATGAAAGATCAGTTGCCGGCACAACTAAACAGCTCCGGACCTGGAACCCACTGGGTTGCATACGTGATTGATCCGCGTGTAATCGTTTATTTTGATTCATATGGATTAGCGCCACCTAAAGAATTTATGAGTTATATACAACAATTAAACACCTTTCATAAAATGAAGACTTGGTATTCCACGCTACCAACACAGAAAATGAATGACACACCAACATGCGGCATAGAAGTATTAAATGTCCTTGACGCTATTTCATCATCGAGAAAACCACCTCATCAAGTCGTAAATGAATATACTATTAGTTGCTGGCAACGACGAAGTCGTCAACGAAGATTTTAGAGAGAGAAAATAATTAGAAAATCAAAGATTTTTACTATAACAATTTTTGGTATTTGGGGACGATCTTTATCAGCGCTGAAAAACCCACCGCGGAAATATCTGCAACCGGTGATGTAAAAAAAAAAAATCGAAGATGAAATAGCTGAGATGTTGAACTTAGCAAGTGTTGGCCCCAATGAAATAGTTGTATTTCAAGATCGTCAGGGTAAATTGAAAACGAGTAATGTTTCTCTTGATGATATTTTAGTTAAACAACGTAACGTAGTAGAAGATACCATCGCGTTGTTTTCCGATCAGGGTAAACTCAAACTATGCGCACTTGTTTCAACAATCACAGATAAAATATTAACACTCGATAACAATTATATATCCTCGGCAAATTCATTGAAATCACTCAATGATAAGTATGACGATCATATAAATACATTTAATAAAATTACTGATTTACAAAATCCATCATGGACAATATTAATAAACCCGTATTAGAATTTTTCATAATCCTCCAGTGACCACACCGAAGCTCACAGAGATAAAAATTTCTATGTTAGAGTTTGCAACACTTCAATCCAGATATGAAGATCACGTTGAAAAGTTTACATCATTTCGTAAAAATATCATTGATAATTTTTTTTGCAACCACACTGGATAAAATTGACATAAAACTCCCTGCTATTAAAAAATTCATCGAAGATATGAAAAACTTCATTGAGGCAATCAAAAATGATGCAACGATGATGATAGTAATCATTGAAAAAATAAAAATCCCTCACGAACAAACAAATATCGTAAATAATGTGTACGCGATCCAACACGGATCATTTACGTGGACACCACAACATAGTATATTAAGTATCACTGCAACCGTCAAAGGTATTTATCGATTAACAATAGTATCACCGACTCAATTTAATATTTCATCAACGAGTTCATCCGGGGTCAACAATACAATATCAACGATCATCGACAAGGATACAACTGAACTGTTCGAGATAATAGCAATCGATGGTAATCTAGCTAGGGCAACAATAACATCGTATGTGGAATTCGTAGCGGATTGAAGTAAAATAACTTAATTGAATTATGTTGTAATAAATAAGATGTCATCACAGCAATATCGCTATGATCAGGTCAGATAATTTCAAACTAAACTCAAAACACTCACTGAGGGGTTTCAAGTAAAAATAAAAAAATACCGACGAACAATCACCGCAGCTGATGTTACCGTGTACTCGGTGAGTGGTGTAATAACCGGAGCTGGTATTATACTCTCCTCGGTGACAATGATTGCTCCGATAGCTGTTCCAATTTGTATATCAGCGGTGACAACAATCGCGGGAATTATTTCAATAATAACCAAAAAAAATATCATCATGCAGCCAACGCAAACTGCAGGATTACGCAGTTAAATTTCATGTTGTGTCAACAGCGTACTCGCAATAATCCTCGATGATATCGTCGTCACTCGATGACACATTAATATCCGAAAGTGAGTTTTACGCAATGGTGCGTGTTTATGATTCCGCGATGTCAAGATTAGAAAAACAACATGAGTATAATAACAATGGCAACACCACAAGAACTACTTCAAAGAATAGCGGAAAATACAACACCGGTAAATACCAGCATGATCTCAATAACCTCAACTTATCCTGAATTCAGTGTGAATTTCCCTACTCCGATTCCGTAAAAGAGATAGCGTTAGCAAAATTACGAGTGTATCACAGTTGGCCTAACATTAGGTCGGTAGCATTTGGCGGTCAACAACCGAATAATTCCTTGGTGTTTGCGAATAAGAATCGAGAAGACGGAACTCCAGACTGGAACGTTGTTTCGCTACCATCTGGGTCATACCAAATCGAACAAATCAATGCTGAATTTCAGCGTAGAATAAAATCCATTACTGGAACACTAGAATCGAAGATCGCTATAACAGTTCACATTAGGATATTAAATCAGCTTGTATCCGATATGGAATATATCAACAAACGAATAATTCAAGTATTAATTAATGATAAGAACGGAGATAAACAAAAATTCATAACTGGTTACAATATAACTAAAAAAATCTGTTAATGATCTTATTCAAGAAATCTTTTCTCTGATACTCAACAAATGGAAACAACAAACAACAATCCTCAAACATAATAATGACCCAGACGGCGGTGGTAATGTGAATATGTCCTCGGTGATAGAACTGACTTTAGTATGTGATGTTATCGAAGGCAGTTATCAAATACATCTAGAGCGATCAAATCAAGCTCAATAATGATATATTTTATATTCAACAACAGCTCCTCCAGGGTTTCTAATAATTGAGGATCCAACTAATCCATTCTATATGCGATGTCATAATAATTCACTAACGATAATTAATTTTAAACTCACTGACCAGTCCAATAATCTAATTGATTTACAAGGTGAGGTTTTACAAATTAGCCTGTTTGTAAAGTCCTATGGACTTTCATCGTAGCAACTTTTATCGTAAAAAAAGATCTTCATCCTAAATTATTAGTGTTAAACCCATGGCAGGGGGGAGGGAGGGTACGAATTGAGATAAAGTTTGCCTGACATAAAACCAGCCAATGGAATTTAATTGGAAAGACCCATTGAGGGTAACTCTTTCATAAACCGTACACATACCTGCACGAGTTATCTCCCTTTGATGTTATACACATAATACAAAATAGAATTCAGAAATATGTAAACTTAATTCTATTTTCGAAGCGCTTCGAAAGGCCGATCGATATATTCCTGCAACAAATATTACTGAGGTTCTACAAATATCAAAATATATACCGGCTTCACATATTGATTGAAATACTATTTCCTCGTTAGTTACTGTATTAAATGATTTTATAGGTCTTTTCCCAATTGATTTACAAGTAACAGTTCTTCCAAATGCATTATTCTCACTCCGTGTAATAGCTCTTAAATTATCCAATCTGTTATTTTGAGGACATCCATCAATATGATCAATAGCAAGACCATCTTCGATCAATCCATGAAAACAGTCATACACGAAACGATGATTAAGATAATTTTTCCCTCCGGCACCAAATATCAACTACCCAAGATTATTCACAATCCTTAATGGATTTTTCAGTCATTGATGGAGTTTTTGACGGAATCTTTGATTCGTTTATCATAATAACGTTTTAGGTCTCTGTATCGCTTACCACCGCAAATCAGACACAACTGCGATTTTCCTCACTCCTACCCCATAACGTCCGTTACGATCGCTTTGTAAATGATATCCACAGAATTCCTTTCTGCATGATTTGTTACATGAGGTTACTGATCCTATCATAAGCCTTTTGCAATGTTTCATTATATAATAAATTCTTTATTTAAATACTTGTTTTAATTATAATATGGAGGAGTTCGAGAGATTATCAAAGATTGTGCCTTGGAAAAATGCTAAATGTAATCTCGATAGAGTCTTTGTAGATGTACCAAAGGGTCTAATAAGTGATAGAAGCATGATAGGTAAAATCCGCGATTGTTTTAATGAATTCAAGCGGGATGGAGCATCTCACTGTTGGTCGACATTTCGAATCGATGGTGACGTTGATGCTACCATGAACGACGAAAGAGCAGCCGCGATAATCTCACATCTTGACAAGAAAAAGTACTTTTTTAGAGTGAAATTCATTATCCGCTCAGAAATGGGGAATTGGATTATTCGAGACAAATTTGAACCAATTTTGAAAGATAAAAGAACTATCACTTTGAGTCATGATTCCAAACCAGGATTGCTGACTGCGATAGACAAACCGTACTATGAAAGATCTTATCCTGTAACAGCAGTTGTTTATGGGATATATTCGTTAAATGATAAACCGAGTATTGAAAAATTAAAACCAATGAAACTGTCATTCTTGACTTTGTCAAGGATAAATTGTGTAGCAGAACGAATAATAGAACACTTCACAAATGCGTTGCGTGGAAACAAATTGACTGATCTAAGACGTACAAAAATAAATGAATGGGAATTAACAGTTAGGAAGAACGCAGCATCATTTCAAGATATAACCAAATTAGAAACATCATTAAGATTTCCAATAACCATAATGACGATAACATGAGAAATATTACACGAATCGAAATATAAATCACAAGGAGCTCCAATCAAAATTATTGACCATAATGAACACGCGTGGACACCTGCGGTAACAATATTTCCACGAGATAGAACCGTAAAATATTACACGGGAAATCTTTATGATTTTATTTCTCAGTCAAGTAAATACGATCCTGTGTCAGTGTGGTTACTTCACAGTTTTGAAGATGAAGAAGGTAAATTCGATCAATTTGTAAGACCCAATGGCGAATTATACCGTACTGAAGCCCTTCACAACGAGATGAAAAAACTAGCTAATGGTTTTTCAACAGAAGACAACGAACAATTATTAACAAACTGTTTTACAATTCCGTCGGTTGCAGCTCATTTTGCGAGAAAGAAAAACATGTGGAAACCAACAGGAGCTGAATTTCTATCAGATATCAAATCAAGCTGCGTTGAATATAACCATGGAGGATTATGGAATACAAAATACACCTCTGAAAGTATTATTTCAGTTGATATAGTTGCGTGTTATCCCGGGATTTTTCTCGAATATGGAGAATGCTCTAAGTATTTTAAACGATTTGGACATCCCACACATGAAATGACTCGTGTTGCGATTAATGGACCACTACCCGATTTTGATTATATGGATTTGCTCGTGTGGTATCATTTGAATTGGCTACAGGACTTCATCCGTGTTGTTATGTTTGGATTGGTAGACACATATCTGAAAAACACTGGACGCCAATAGTGTAATTACGGTATATGATTGATTCTAAAATGTTGATATCGCTGATTGCTAGTGAAGCGATTATATCATATCGAGCGCAGGCTGAGGTCTGGTTACCACAACCTGATAGTCTTGATAGTATAATCAGCGATTACAAAAAAAAAAACAATTCCCCGATCTCGACGAAGATATCGTAAAACGGTCAAAAGAAATCTTTGAAGTTAGAAAAAGACAAGCAAAAGATCTCGGTAGAAGAATAATCGGTAAATTCACTCAAGGTGGAGAAAAAAAATATGACAATAACAGATATTCTTCACGGTTGATTATAGATGATGCTGAATACGATTTTATAATCGCAGTTGTAACATCTAGGGGTATATACGTCGATCGTAAAGACGCTTTTTTGTCCGATGGAACCAAATTGGATACAATTGTTACTTACACAGATTGAAAAAGTCTTCAGTATGCACATTTGAGATCGTCTATGCTGGCTTATGCTTCTATTAATTTACTTTCGATGATAAATAGATTTCCTGAATCCGCAGTTAGAGTTGCTACTGAATCATTTTATATAGATAGAAAACACAGTAAAGCAGTGGAAGAATTCACTAATTCAGACGAGAGTTGGGGATCATGGAGAATTAAGAAAGAAATAATGCGTGATTATTCCAAATCAGCAGATGTTACAATCGAAGATAAATATTTAAAAAAAATAATCAGATATCAGAACTATCTAATGCACCGTCGTTATCTGATCCAATATGTAGACATAAAACTAGTTATTTAAACGGCTGTGGTGGGTCAGGAAAGACGACTCGTGCGATTGAATTATTTCGTAAGAAAACTCCTACGGATTTTCACGCATCAATCATGATTGTGCTAACACCGACCCATAGACTCGCAAGAGAGATGAAACAACGAGGAATTAATGCTTGCACTTATCACAGTTTCTTTCGATGGAAAGGCGACGAATGGACTCCTGATCGAATGGGTGAAAAATATATTCCTGAAGCCATTATTTGGAATGAAATATGCACAGTGTCGTTAGATGTATTACAAAAGTTTCTCGAGTGGCTATTGCTAGCGAATACAAAAGTAATAATGTGTGGCGATTATGGCCAACCACCACCATTTTTCGGTTTATCCTCGCATGATTGGCTAAAGAATTTTGTAGACTATTATGAAGACATTAGTACTGATCATAGATCACTTGATGAACAATTACACGAGTTCAAGAAACGAATTAGATTACAACCGGATAGAATCCAATGTGAAATAGCACGTGAAAGAATTTCGGAAACACCATTAAATGATTTCTGGGAAGCGTGGAGACCGAACGATTTAATAGTGGCAAGTAGAAAGATAGTCAGAGACACACTTCAGATGAAGTTATTTGAATTACATAAAGAAAAATTTGCAACACTTCCAACGCCGTTGTGTTATAGGCCTTCGGATACAGGAAAACAGAATATTGAAGTTGATATTCCAGGACAAAGTGAAAAACAAATTCTCCTATTAAATGATATTGTGCTGGTTGATATCAATGTCGTCGAAGATGCATTACGCGCTAATAAATCCCCATGGACGCTAGGTTACGCAGCGACGATACATTCTTCACAGGGATTAACTATATCCGATACAATTGTTTGGATTATAGATAATCACATCGAGTGGTCAAATTTAGTTTATCTTGCGGTGTCCAGAGTACGAAGAATAAATCAACTTCGAAGAGTTTTTTTACATGATAACGACACTTCAATAAGTGATATTGTCAGCGATGATATAATCAGAAAAAACTCTCTGGTTATAAACAACAGGATAAAAAAATAATAGAGAATTTGATATTGATGCCGAATTAATAATTACACTGAAACAACAACAAAATAATCACTGCGCGAGTTGCAATTGTATAATGAATTGGTGTTGATCGGATAAGGATTCTCGACAATTTACCGTGGATAGAAAGAATAGCAGTATTGGTCATACCAGAGATAATGTGATGCTGACTTGTCTTGAGTGCAACAGACGAAGTGGTGCTAGTTAAGACCACGTGGCGGTAATTGAGTATCCTCGGGTATCACTTGTAGTTGTTCACGAGTAAACCCACGCTGAGGAGCAGTGGAATCCAGTCTATAGGTTGCTGGTCTATCCTTGGATCGTGTTATGTTAGATATTTTATGTACAGTAACACTCCAAATAGGATCAGTAGCCCTTTTTTTACCACCTTCGAGCTCCCCTGGTTCATATAAATATCTAACGTTGACATTACCGAGTATTGGTTGTTTTGAAAAATCATTTTGTGGTTTTACAGGTATATACTTCTTTTTAATAGCGTTATTAGGTTTCATGTTCATTGTTCGCGTAATCTCATTATTTAGCGCGGTAATTACACCTGGTAATCTCTTGACCCATTCACGAGATCGTTTATCCTGAATAAATTCCTTCGCGTATTGATATCCAAATAACCGCTCAGCAAGTATCCGATTAAATCGTTCAACAATTGCCTGATCGCGGTGTAATGCAGTATGTCCTCATCTGATAGTGACATTATGATGCTTCATTGTTGATAACACTGCACCCTGAAATTCCTTGCCAGGATCAACTTGTAATAGATTTGGCCAACGCAGATGACCCCTTCGATAAATCCTTTCAAATGCAGAAGCAACTTCAGTTGATGATTTTGCCTTTAGCGGTTCTACTTGTTTGTATCGACTCGCAACATCAACTACAGTTAGCGCGTATTTGTAAAAACCATCATGCGGAAGAAATAATATATCAGCTTGTTGAACTTCATTAGGAACGGTGATATCAAAATGCGAGTAGTTAATTTGTTTAGGAGGTGGTAGATAAATTTGCCATATTGCCTGTTTGGATAACCATTCCTCTGCAGTGGTATTTTTCACCTTTGCGGCGCTAGCGAGTTTACCGATTGCTGCTTTACCCCTCCAGTATCCTTTTGGAGAATAATAAATAGATTCCATGTTGTTATTAATTACCAGCATCCATCATTAAGTTGCCTTTCATAGCCGATTTTATCAACCACGAAGCTAATTTTTCTTTGAAGGATTTATCAGTGATAGAATTCAACGCATGAATTAATTTCATATCTGCCATATGTCTGTGCTGCAGATTGCCGCTTTTATAAGCAGCATCATGAGCATGACACGCTTTATCAATGGCGTTTATTGGGTTTTCACCGGGTCGTGGTTGGTTTTGATCATCGAGTCTGATATCGAGTCTGGTTCCGGGTCCACAATAACTATATCCTGGAAGGTGTTTTTCTCCTGGGTATTTTGCCCATGGTGTTCCTGGGAGTTTAGCTAGCTTGGCTGCAATATCACCTCCTCGTTTTTTTAAATCATCTGAAGATTTCATAAAAAAACAAATCTAAATTTCTTTGTACCACATTGTACACATTTACCAGAAAGTGCTGGTCTGTTATTTTTAGTTGTAATCGTCATAAAGTCATCTGTGCCAGTACGCTTTTCACATTTCACACAATATAAATCCATAATTTATATATCATAATTTGAATGTAATTGATTTTTCGGCGACAAAAACAAGAGAATCAGTTAAGCATCATGCAGCACTACCGAATTCTATTCGTATGATTATAATCGGACCATCTGGAAGTGGCAAGACACAGTTGTTACTTAATTTAATAACGAGATGGATGAAATGGAATAAGTTGTATTTAATAGCCCCGAGTGTAGATGATCAGCGATGTTACGAAGTGTTAAAGGATTACAACGAAAAGGCAGCAGAAATCACCGGGGAGGGTATTATTGAATTTATAACTGATATCGAAGAAGCACCGAGCATTGATGATATTGATGGAAGTATTAACAATTTAGTCGTATATGATGATGTGATGTTAGATAATCAAAAGAATCCTGCTAGTATATTTTCCAGAGGCAGACATAAAAACACTGACGTGATTTATGTCACTCAACGATACACTCAAATACCGAAAGTGATCAGAGATAACTGCAATATTCTTGCTGTATTCAACGGAGTTGATACACATACGCTACGAAATATTCATGACTTGGTGCGGGGGTGATATGGATTATAATCTCTTAAGAAATTTCTTTTGTCATGCTCAGTCAATCCCGCATGGATTTGTAACGATAAATTTACATAATCCTAGATCAAGATATCGTTTCGGACTTGATCAAATATTCGGTTGAAAAAAATTGTTAAACCCATAGCAGCAGCAAGGGGGGGGGGGGACAACAATTGTGGCGTCTTATTTTTTTTTGCCAATGAGCCTCTATAAAACACTTACGAGGAAGTCTTAGTTTGCCAAATTGACGCTTTTTTACGATTTTTGGAGGAGGCCTTGGTTTGCCAAATCGACGCCTCAGAATGGTTGTCTGATTCTCCCTTGCTGATGCTCGACGTGGAACGAATTGCCCATTGAAATTAGACACAAAGACACAGTGGTCCCTTTTAAGAGTGCTCTCAAGACTCACCTGTTTCGACTTCAGGGACAAACTTAGCGACCTAATCTTTTTTTGTATCTTATATATTTTCAGCATGTTTTTATGTTTTCCAATTTCATTGTTTTTGTCATTTGTTGTTCTGTAGTGTAGTCATATCATTATTGATGGTGTAAAGCTCTTAGAGCTTCGAAAGATTAGACGCTATCACAGGCGTAGCTGGGGGGAGGGGGGGGGCTGGGGGTACATATGTCCCGGACGCCAAGGTACAGGGGCGCCAAAATGAGGCTTGCAACGTTACATTATAATAAGTAAACAAGGGTAATAAATAGGTCACAAGATCGCTGGGGCGCCAGTTTTATAGTTCGTCCCCGGCGCAAAATATCATCGCTACGCCTCTGGGCGCTATACAAAGTCCTCATTATTATTATTATTATTATTATTATTATTATTATTATTATTATTATTATTATTATTATTAATGAATATATAGCGTGCGATACAAACGATTACCTAAATGAATAAAATAGCATGCGATACAATCGATTACCTAAATGAATAATAAAGCATGCCATACAAACGATTACCTAAATGAATAATAAAGCATGCCATATAAACGATTATCTAAATCAATAAAATAGCATGCGATACAAACGATTACCTAAATAAATAATATAGCATATGATACAACCGATTACCTAAAGAAAGATCTTTATATAGTCACAGAAAAAAGACGTTGGACAATTTAAAGATGAATAACATGATTCAAATTCGATAATAAAGTGAATAAAGGAAAAGGATTATTTGCGGTGGTTAAAATCTAAATTAATGATGCACTTTACAAAAATCTTTATTTTGAAACGATTAAATGAAATATAATATGTATTCGATAAAATGTAAAAAGTAACTGAAAGTGAGTATATACACTTTATAATAGTCACTGAATGGGGGGGGGGGTATACACTTAAAAAGTAATAGTCGCTGAATGGGGGTATATACACTTAATAAGTAATAGTCACTGAATGGGGGTATATACAATTAATAAGTAATAGTCACTGAATGGGGGTATATACACTTAATATGTAATAGTCACTTAACGGGGGTATATACACTTAATAAGTAATAGTCACTGAACGGGGCATATACACTTAATAACTAATAGTCACTGAATGGGGTTATTTACACTTAATAAGTAATAGTCAAAGAATGGGTTTATACACTTAAAAAGTAATAGTCGCTGAATGGGGGTATATGCACTTAATAAGTAATAGGCACTGAATGGGATTATAGCCATGTAATAAGTAATAGTCACTGAATGGGGTCATAAACACTTAATAAGTAATAGTCACTGAAAGTTGGTATACACACTTAAAATGCAACAGTCACTTAATGAGGTTATATACACTTAATAAGTAATAGTCACTGAATGGGGGTATATACACTTAATAATAGTCACTGAATGGGGTTATATACACTTAATCAGTAATAGTCACTGAATGGGTTATAATCACCTAATAAGTAACAGTCAAAGAATAGGGGTATATACACTTAATAAGTAATAGTCATTGAATATGGTTTTATACATTTAATAAGTAAATGTTACTGAACATTTAACTGACTAATACCTATTAGGTGTATATACCCCCATTCAGTGAATATTACTTATTAAGTGTATTTATCCCCATTATTTGACTATTATGATGATTTTTTACATTTAATAAGTAAATGTTACTAATGGGGTTATATACACTTAATAAGTAATAGTTACTGAATGGGGGTATACACACTTAATATGTAATAGTCACTGAATGGGGTTATATACACTTAATAAGTAGTAGTCATTGAATGGGGGTATTTACACTGAATAACTAATAGTCACTGAATGGGGGTATTTACACTTAATGAGTAATAGTCAGTGAATAGGGTTATATACACTTAATAGGTAATAGTCAAATAATGGTGGAAATACACTTAATAAGTAATATTCACTGAATGGGGGTATATACACGTATTAACTAATAGTCACTGAATATGGTTATATACACGTATTAACTAATAGTCACTGAATGTGGTTATATATATTTAATAAGTTTGTTTGTTTTAGGGTTTAAAGCCATTTTTCAGCACTCGATAGGCTATACATGGCGACCAGTATTATTGGTGGAGGAAGAATCCGGGAAAACCCCCGGAAAGAACCACCGACCAACCAGAAGCTACTGGCAAGCTTTCTCACATAATTACATGTACATTAGCCGAATCTTAGACTCGAACACACGTAGACAGAGGTGAAACGGCGGTGATCCGTAACGGAAAGCGCTTTAGACCACTCGGCCACTCGGGGCCCCATATTTAATAAGTAATAGTAATAGTAACTGAATGTGGTTATAGGCACGTAATAAGTAATAGTCACTGAATGTGGTTATAGACACGTAATAAGTAATAGTAACTGAATGTGGTTATAGACACGTAATAAGTAATAGTAACTGAATGTGGTTATAGACACGTAATAAGTAATAGTAACTGAATGTGGTTATAGACACGTAATAAGTAATAGTAACTGAATGTGGTTATAGACACGTAATAAGTAATAGTCACTGAATGGGAGTATATACACTCAGTAAGTAATACACTCACTGGGGTTATGTACACTTAATAAGTAATAGTCACTGAATATGGTTATATGCATTTGATAAGTAGTAGTCACTGAATGGGGGTATATACACTCAATAAAAAATACACCGACTGGGGTGGGGTTATATAGATTTATTAAGTAATAATCATTGAATATGGGTATATACACTTAATAAGTAATACTCACTGAATGTGGGTATATACACATAATAAGTAATAGTCACTGAATGAGGGTATTTACACTTAATAAGTAATAGTCATTGAATGAGGGTACATAAACTTAATAAGTAATTGTCATTGAATTGGGGTAGACACACTAATAAATAATAGTCATAATAGTCAGGCAAGAAAACAAGAAAAAGGGTATAGTTTATACTTGGAGTTTTCAGTGGGTCTCTCACTCGAGTCTTGCTGTGTCGAAATCATTTTTCTTGTTGGTGGCTATCCTCGTGTATTCTTTTTATACCAGCATGTCCGTAAGCTAATGTGAAGTGATTGTCCCACTTGCATGGAAATGAGTTTGACTGCGTTCAAAGTGACTTTAGGATGACATTCGGTAATTGGTTCCTTAACGTATCTGAGAAGAAACTGCCCATCGTATCCCGAAGAAATTGTAAGCCATCACCATGGCATGGCGATGATAATTTCCTTAATGTTCGATGTCATCTTGGCTTCACGTCTCGTCGACGAGATTAAATTCCATTGAGCGATATCGGCTCTCGTGTTCGGTTCTCGAAAGATTTGTTTACGTCCTCCAGGAATCCTACTATAGTGAAGACAATGACTAACGATAGGTTTTTGGATGCACTTTTCAAACGCTCGATGACCCACGCAGAAACTATGACTGTGAAGGCCAGTCTCTTGCATGCATTCGAAATCGAAAAAGATGTAATTGCCTTTATTCTGGTCGTCTTACTCTTAATGTTTGGAATGGCATTTGTAATGTAGCTTTCGTGTTCCAAGTCCATGATTTGGTGACAAGTGTGACATCGCTTCTTTTCTGAACATACGTGAGGTTTGGCATTATTGCTACGTACGACATGTCCACAAGTAGGCCACAATATTCGGAGATAACAAACACTTTTCTGCTGTGAAACGTGTGTCTTCAGATGTTGTTGGTAATGGTTAGTCCATAAAGAGGACAGACATCCTTCACATTTCGATCCACAATGCTTGTGTTGCTCTCGATTATTATAGTCATAGCCACATTTATCACAATAATAACCGTATACCAAGAATGCAGTGATAATAGTGATGGCATCAAAATGTTCATCGTAATGATAGACGTGAAAGTATGTTCCGTCTTTGAATTGTTTTGTGCCTCCAAACAACAGAGGTCCACGCAGTTCTACTTCTCTTCGTTGTTTGGGTCCCCGAGTGACCGAGTGGTCTAAAGCACTCTCCTTCACGGATCACTGTCATCTCACCTCTGTCTATATGGGTTCGAATCTCAGATTCGGTCCAATGTGGGTATGTGAGAAAGCTTGCCAGTAGCTTCTCGTAGGTCGGTGTTTCTTTCTGGGGGTTTTCCCGGGTTCGTCCTCTACTATTATTACTGGTCGCCATGTATAGCCTATCGTGTGCTGAAAAATGGCGTTAAACCCCGCAACATTAACAACTCTTCGTTGTTTGGCTCTGTCCGATCTTTGAATAGTTTTCCAGGCTATGTTCGATTCTACCGTGTCGCTCTTGTCGGCATACCTTCGTCCCATCACGATGGCACGGGCTAAACACATCTGATCTTGAGAATTATTAATCTGAACGAGGCTACGCTTGATGCTA
This sequence comes from Unio delphinus, assembly GCA_029339505.1. Taxonomy (NCBI): domain Eukaryota; kingdom Metazoa; phylum Mollusca; class Bivalvia; order Unionida; family Unionidae; genus Unio; species Unio delphinus. The sequence continues at coordinate 12,135,720 of JAQISU010000071.1, read as the reverse complement.
CGAAGGTCGTCTACCAATAACACTTTTCTGCGTTGTCCGGTCCCTTGGGGAACAGAAACGTGGGTCATGAACAGTGTCGCATTTCCGACGGTGGTGTGAAACTTGTAATTGGATTGTTGCACGGGTTGAATCTTGTCGATGACTTTGGAAGGTGTAAATTCTGATGGGCTGCTAAACTCGATCCAAACGGGTGACTTCGAACTGTCGTGTTGAATAGAAAGTCTCAATCGGTCGTTTTCTTTGGCTTGACATTGCTGCTTTAGTATGGTTAACAAAGAATCCCACACATCGGTGATGGACCCCTCTACATTCTCCAACGGTTGGTCGGACTTGAAATCTTTAAACCTAACCATCTACGTGTAGGCCGTGATTCTAATTTTTCTATAGGAACGTATTTCCGTCTCTGGAGTGTGGAAGTAGTTTTGAGGGGTTAGTGGTAATGGATTTGGTTTGGTGTAGACTCTCTGAATCTGGATTCTGGTCACTCATATCATCTTCAAAATCGCTGGCATGAACTTTAACCAAGACGTCAGCACCTGTGCGAGGTGATATGTCATGCTTCTGCCTCTAACTTTCTTGTCCTTTCTCCACAATATATAGTGATCGTTTCATCTCTTGACTGCAAAAGTCAAATGACTACATTTTAAAGGCTATGGGACCTTACATTAATGTCAAGATAGTGTCCTCCCAGTGTTCGTTTCACTCTCAAGCCGACAAGAAAGACGAAAAAGCTCACACAGATCCTACTTTTGATCAGAACTTTGCGACAAGTCATACGAAAGTTTTCTTCAGACAAGCCGACGGACTACTCCCCCTCCTTTTGAGATAAAAGTGAAGATAATTTGCTATATTGGCCAGAAAAAAGAACATTGGGCCATAATGTACACTTTTGTAACACGTGTTAGGATTGGTGGAAAAAACTCATTCCGCTTCGATTGGCTCTTCCACTACAAATAAGCCCGGTTCACTTCATTTCCTTCAGCTGTTCTCGTCACAAGATCTGAACTACCGTTGAGTTATCTACCCTCGTATCGTCAATGATGTTCCGTGTTGACTTTCTCATGTATGTCAAATCATCATGGATAATCAAGATCACCGATACGAGTATTTTGAAAAGAAGGGTCTATCTAGAGAGACAAGGCTTGTAGCAATACTAATTCACATTGTCGATATATCGTCCCCCTTCACTAATAAGAACCATTGATGTGAAGATGCAAATGATTTTAGCTCAAAGAGACATGTGGTAGTAAAATGTTGAAATTAGAGACAATATCATTTAATGGGAAATTACAGAAACTGTGCCAACAAACATTGTAAATAAAATTTTAGACACCAAAATTACAAACTACTATTCACTTAAACTTATTAGGCTCTGAATCATAAAGAATATTGGTTTAATTCAGCAAGGATTTTATGTTAGATTCATAAAGGATTGCAAGAAAATATCAGTTAAAAGAAAGATCAAATCTCGGTATAACATAAGGCTGATGAGACAGTCATTACAATATCTAAAGCTTAACTGACAAAAATTTTACAGAAATATTCATGTTTTCAATTAGTGCAACCTGAAAATAGGAAATGCATCTACTCAATATAAATACACTAGTAGTTCGAACAACCCAAACCAAAAGTGTGCCCTAGTCTGAGTGATTTCAGCATATCAGATATCGACTGCTAGTATACGCGACTAGTCCGAGTTTCCTCTGATCCTTGCCATCCCTTTTTGGATATTTGGAGATCCACCCTAACACGAATTTCAAGGTCAGAGGAAACTCGAACTAATATGCGACGTGATGTAATGATTCAGCTTGAACACGCTGTGTTTGTTTTGTTTTGTTTTTATGGTTTAACGCCATTTTTCAGCACAATATATGCTATACAGGGCGGCCAGTATTAATGGTGGAGGAAGAACCCGGAAAGAACCACCGACCTACGAGAAACTGACAAGCTTTCTCACATACCCACATTGGCCGAATCCGAGACTCGAACCGACGCAGAGGTGACATGGCAGTGATCCGTAACGGACAGCGCTTTAGACCACTCGGCCACTAGGGGTCGCTGAATACGCTGTGACCTTCACGACTATTTCAAGAGAAACGATAGTGTGATGTTATGTGACATTATTTTATAAAAGGCGTTTCGAAATGTGTGTATGACACACGACAAAACTGAACCCACTATTACCGCGCCTTGGTAAGTCCATGGTGCCAGCGTAAAGATATAAAAGAAGATACAATATGATTTCGACTTTTTGGAATATAAAAGTCATTATTATTCATTGCATTGTATTATACAACAATTGATATAACTGGGAAATGTGTCTATACATGCTGGATAATGACCAGGTGAAAAAAATAGAAGGCTTCAGATGACGAACAAATTCTGTGGGTAGAGCAACTTGTTAAACTGCCTCGATGTTAAAGGACATCAATTATAACTCTATCCAGATGACACATGTTGTTTTTTTTTTCAAGTGTCAAAGAGATATGTCGTAAGGAAAGGTGGGTATAAATATTGATTTAGTACCAGTCAGTCTCAAAACAAAAGAATCAAACTAACCAAACCTATCCATGGGGTTTTTACAGTATTTGAACTATCAAAATAATAATGATCTTTGCTACATCAAACTGTACAGTACATACGGTGATAGAATGAGACTGACAGATTATTGATGCATTTATGAGGAGAAACAATAATATTACATTGATATAAAGAATTACCAAATAATCTCCCTTACAAGACTGGATTGATAACGATGAAAAGTGTAAATAGACATAAAATGTATTATATATACATATATTCAATATATGATGACAAAGTTGTTTAGCTGAAAACAAAATATTTTCAAACACTTATGTTGAAGGGCATACACAAGTGTCATTAAAATTTGTTTATTTTATACCCGAGTAGGATATTATGACAGTTCAAGAAATTTATTTTACAGTTAGTCATTTTGTCTAATTTGTTTAGCGTGGACAAGACCCCAAAAATTACTGTAGTATTTTACATTATTACTAGAACGTTAGAACTCCAGTTGATCAGGTGTAAAGACATTAGTCGTTGGATCTGCTTTGTAACAGAATCGCTGTGTAGTGCGTTGTAATGAAAGCACAACCAGTAAACGGTATATGCACTTTCTCAATCCACGAAAACTTGGACTGATACATTAAATCACGCGCTGGTTAGTGCCACTTTATGAAACTGTTCATAGGCCTCGAAACTAGCGAGCTACTACCACAACTGTTTTTCGGTTTTTAAGAGTTATGCCCCTTATACCAACTATTCCGGAAATGTGAGTAATGTGAAAAGTGTAAAGATGGCGAACATGGATTGAAAGTGGAGTTGAAAGAGAGATAGTGGGATATTACTTGCCATGTCTCGCTTGGCTGACTATTTTATTGTTGTAGGATATGATCATGAAAAAGAGAGTAAGTAATGATTGTCAAATTTATAACTGTTGCACATTAAATTGTATACAGGGGTCTATATGCTTCTAACGGCAGCATGCAAGTTATTGACCGCAGTGATATTATTGACCGGATTCGTAAGATTTCCTGCAGACTCCCAATCAGGATTCAAACTTTTGAATTCTGTGGAAACATAAATATGCTCAATTATAAATGAAGGTGACGTGTAAATAGTATATTGTTAATCAGTAGACTGTGCAGGAAAAGAAAGTAAAAATTAAATCAATACAAATGTTTACAGTGCTGTATTAGATATAATAATACGCACTTTGATTGTAGCAAGTAGGGATTTAGCATTGCTCATAATAACTTTCAGTATTGTTGGCAAGTATATGTTATAACGGGCTTAAGAAGGGGTGTGGTATACACGGCTGTGGATAACCTTATTTCTAGGTTACCTTGTAGCGAATTGAATTGACTTAAGTTATATTGATTCATTCTCAGTATTCAGAAAGTGATGGAATTAAGTCCCCTGAAAAAGATTTGCAAGAGGGGGATGGGGTGGGATAGGTTCAATATGAGAACAGGCAGTATATGTAAATAAACCCTTTGTAAAGACTGAAGGTAGACTATTGTTGGAACATACTATTTTTTCAGCCTACCGTGTACATCACTGGCAGCTTGTACCACCCTACCAAAATGGAAAGCATCAAGGGTATATATTTAAAAAAACAACCAAAGACTTATTTCAATTTCAGATTTGATTGTCACCAAGCAATTTCTAATGCTGTCACCTTTAAATGATCAAAATCTAACAGAATTTCAGCACTAACATATTTGTGTATGTGATTATTTGTTGCGCACACAATAGGAGTCATGTAATTGATAGTCTTCCATAAGCTTCAGTAATTCCATAAATTTAACCTAATGTTCATATGTCATGGCATGTTTAACCGTTTGTGTATGTGTAGGCTTTGCATCTACACCTGAGTCCCAGAGTGACTGACTGGTCTAAGACACTCACCTCCACATCTCACCTCTGTCCCATGTGAGTTTGAGCCTCTGGCTTAGCCAGCATGGGTATAAAGAAAGCTTAAGTGGTTCTAACTAGGATTCTTCACATTTCTTTTTGCATCAGATATACTGACTGCGGTGTATAGCCAGTCATGTGCTGAAAAATTATATTAAACCCACAACAACAAAATACACCCCTTTACTAAAAATAGATTCAGCAATCATAAAATGACTGAGCATGCTCCACATTAAGATTGATAAAGTCCATTTGGTTTGAAAAATGGTGATAATAATGATGTTAAGAATGTGATGATGACAACTAAGTTTGAAATGAGTAAGTTTTGTATATTTAAAATAAATAAATATACTTATTGCTTTGCTTTTCATTTTTAAATCATTAGAGATGGAGTATACCAGTGGTATAGGCTGAAACTGTAGTGTGCTCCAAATATAGTCTACCTTGATTTAACTGTGAAACGAACCCATCCTCCAGTCTTTGAAACTAATTACTACAGCTGTACCGATTAATCGCCCGTACGCGTAATCGGGCCGATTATTAGCACAATCGGTATAATCGGGTATCGGCAAAAATAATCGGTGCCGATGCAAATAATTTTTTTAAATAACCAATTTTTCCTGATAAAAGTACATACAGTCGCGTTTTGACTGACCGTAACTTAATCCTTTGTAACACTAGAGCTCGGGATAAATGCAGTATGCAAACAAGTTACTCATTAACTAACACTACTGTATAGTCGAATAACCATATATCGAGATAAACACATCGAACCATCAATTAATCTTTTGTAACAAAGAGATTGCTCTAATAAAGTATTTAAAAAGAATTTATCTTGCTGCCAGTTGTGCGAAATTTTCAACTCCAGCGTCCGGTAACATTTGTAAACTGCAGTAAACCAGACGTACGTGTCGCTAACCGCCATTGTAGTGCCAAAGTCATGTGAATAGCCAGTAAGATTAACATCAAAGGGAGTAATGATGGATATATACACAGTCAATTTTGAGGTTTGTGTTTTTTCTTTATCTTTATGAAAACTCACAAAACACCGATAGTCCTTATGTCCCAGTGAGAAATTGTTTGAAAGGGCTTCAGTGTAGGTTTGAGTACGTCGTCTGTCTTTCAGTTAATCCGTAATGCCTGGAGGGTGAACGAACTCATTGTCTTTAATACTAGTAAGTGAGAATCATTTCCGGATTTTTTAAATTTATTTTTTATTTCTTTTGTTAGTGTTTCACCAAGCCACCATCTGGCAGAAGGGGCGGTCTCTCATAAGTCATAACAGGTTTTACTGTACCTTTGAAGCACCGACATATACTAAACAAATAAAACATTTCTATATATTTTACAATTATCTGATGTTGCCGCAGCAATAACGAGTATTTGTTGTCGTCAAAGCAAGCCGACGACCTTTGCTCATAGAAAGTCGGCAATAAACTCAAAAGCATTGCCTCAATTTACATAGTGATTAGAATATATTTATTGTGCCGCGAAACTTTCCTGTTTGCAAAAAAAAATAATCAAATAATCGGTCTCATAATCGGTATCGGCAATTTTGATAATCGGCTATACGCTGTATCGGCATAATCTGCAAAAAGTGACATCGGTACAGCTCTACTAATTACCGTGTATAATCACATATAAACTGAATAATATAAGGGTGGTGGTGGAAGGCCTTGAAGAAGAGGGGGGGGGGGGTCTGCTTATCTGCACATAAATATCTGAACTTGACAGTTTTCTGGTCTTTTTGTTGACTACTACAAATCTTTTGACATGAAACTAATGTTTTTCCATGTCCTAAGATTATATGCATGGAAAAGTAAATTTCAGTGACCGGCAATTATTAAACCTTTATAAAGTACTATAATGATTGATTTTGTTATTATTTCGCAGGTGCATATTTTCTGATTTCTCCAACATGAATTTAAATAAAGGTGAATACAGACTTCATAATTTTTGCTTGCTGGTTCAGTTTACCAGGAGACCAAGCTGAACTATAATGTACAGTACTTAGTGCAAAGTGTGCGTAGCATCACTTAAATCCGTATTTCTTCCCAAACATTAGATGCAGATTTTGCTTTATTCATTATTTTGACCTAATTACATTCTTCCAGATAACATTTCAGCTAGTCCTTAATAGCTGTTTCATTTATGTTGAATCATGTGGTCACAAGTTACTTATTTTCAATGATATAAGTGATCCTACAAATTAAGGTAATATTTTTTAAAAGGTACATTCATTTAATTGTACAAGGCACATAACCAGCATAATTTACATGTTCACAAAGAATGGTAATAACAAAGACTAAATTTCTCATATAAATCAACTAAGATCAACATTAATCATTCTTAGTTTTGTGTTTTGGCTGAACAAACATCATAATTTTCCACAGACTGGAAAGCTTGATGTTTCTGCATCTGCTGTGTTGATAGTCGGTGAATTTGCCTTTTCGTCTTGTGACAGCATTACATGCCAGTTAATCATTAAAACCCTGAACTGTTTCATGTTAAGGGGGAATTTTGACTGGTAACTATATCATAATAATATTGGCATGATTATGGTAGTTTTGTAAAAGGGGGTGTAAGGCATACCTATGAACTTTTAAAAAGCCAAGTTGAGAGACTGAATTTTAAAAAAATAGAGATTCTAAACATAAGATCAAAAGGTTTTTAGTGGCATTTTTTGTGGAATGAAATAGAATACAGACTTGATCATATATATTCCACATATTCCAGAATAATGCACTGGGAATAAAAATGACTTTTGAATGCTTTTGAATACTTTGTAAAATTCATCTTCAGGGGGTATTTAAAACATCAGTGCTTTGACTACATTAAAAATAATAATTACAATATCCATGGATGTAGAATTGTCAATAAATTTCTCTGTAGCAGAAAGGTCTAGTAGCTTGAGAAATTTATTTATTTATTTATTCATTGACTGCTGAAAACTGAAAGTGAAATGGCTGTTGATTGAACTACTGAAAATATGAAAACTTTTAGTCCAAGAGTAAATTTACAAGCCTGGAGCTTGAGAACCACTGTTGATTTTGAGCCACATATTCACCTGCTGGCATTTTTAAAAATTTAAGCTAATGATGAATACAGAGAAAAAAAACTTTAAAAATATTGAAGAATAAATGGCTTATACTTTCATTGTAAGGTACACGGTTGCAATCTGGATGTATACTGTATACATAGTGTAAGATACTTCTGCTATGATGACTGCAACTACGGTACAGTAAAAGGATACAACGCTACAGTAACAACATTCATTCACATTTCAATGCTAAACATTCAACTACATGTATAATGTAGTATGAACAGAAGTGTTTTATTTATAGAAATATGTTTAATTTATTCTTTTATGGCACTTAGTGTGCCAACGAATTAACATCTAAAAAGAATATAGAATGTAGATATTATTATTATTATTATTATTATTATTATTATTATTATTATTATTATTATTAATTTTGTTATAAGTACAATACAAATAATTCCTAAATATAGGCATAACTATTTGATAAACATATAATTGGATATTAATAAAATCATTAAAATATGATACAAATGTCATCATATGAATATTTTAAGTTATTATTTTGATTTTGTATGCATGTGTGTATGGTCAATTCTAGTTTTCTATAATAATAATAATAATAATAATGATAATAATAATAAATATGATGTTTAAAATACTTCATCTCTTAAATGTTGTCAAATCACTCACAGTTTCAATGACAATTCTGAACTTTACAAGAATATTATAATGCCATTTTTCAGACTTCATTGTTTTGGAATGTGTGGCTTGTAATCAAAATGATAAAGTCTATATTTATACAAAGATTAGTTTTATGATTCAGAAATTTTGACATTTGTTTTGCTCCCATTATTTTAATTGTACTGATTATACATGTACTTAGATTATCAGGCACATCGTAGTATAGATGTATCAGCTGTTAATTTTACTAGCATGAGCATCTACATCACAATGATGTGCCTTACAATGTAAACTAGGCTGCTCTGTCGACTAAAAATGCAATTTCTTTAACACTGCACTTGCTGTTGAAGACTTTATTTATCCAAATTAAAAAAAGTTTGCACTGAAGGAACAAGGTTTGGTTTGAAATATTTGAGGTTTAAAAGGATTAAATAGTCCATAGCTAGATTGTATCTTTGCCAGGTATATACTACTAGTGAAGACAGGAACTGGGTACAATTCATTATGGTCCGGATGCAGACCATAATATGTGTGTGACAAATAAGTTAGTGAATAGTATTTCTTAGATGTTTTTCTTCATAATCGGCTTTAGCGGTTATCATGTGCTAGGACAATGGCACAATTACATTTGCATTAGAAATGCTACATTAGAGATATTACATGTTAATCCTGAAAAACTGCATGTCTGCCATTGTACACCCCTGCCAGGAGAAATTGGTTGAATGTTTTTTTAATACCTTGATAATCTCAGAAAGTATCTCATGGCTCAGATTCAGAAAGTCACTTGGGAATTGTTTGATTATACATACACAGCACCGGATTAAGCACCGTGGAGGCCCATAGGCAGTCAAACTTTTGGGGCCCCAGACCCATGGTCACGGTCTCATGGGGGCCCCTTATGGAGCCCATAAAAGTCACGGGGCCCATAGGCAGTTGCCTACTCTGCCTAATGGGTAATCCGGGACTGTACATACACGATCAGATTGATGCTCATGACAAATCTACATCAATTTTATGCACTCGATTTTAAGCTGGTATTCCATAAATTTGTAGGGATTTGCACAATCTCCACGTCTTGGAGAAAACACTGCTATCCGTGACATTTTGTGGTACTATCCTACTTTAGTATATAATCGATGTGTATCTAACTACTGTTTTGTATGTATATGACTGTATAACAGTCATTTGTAACTCCCAGATTTTGAGGTAGAGACCTTTTCTGTTTGCATTCATTGTAGTTCCCATGTAGGCCTTGCAGCATTGGCTGATTACAGGGAATGTAGCATCAGGTTTGTAATTTTCTTGTGTGATTCTATTTAATTGTATATGTGTTTTTTTTTGTGGTGATCCTAGATTTGCCTGAGGTAATAGCTTTCTCTCCATGACAGCTATGACGTCAGTGTTCAGATAAAATGCATGAACAGTCATATTCTAATATTTGAAGTTGTCACAAAATTCCCTTTGCTTTAAAGTTTCAGACCCTTTTTTTAGGCCAACAGGTACTGATTTTGTTTGTAAAATATCACACTTTTTATATTTATAAAGATGGTAGCATTCACTGCTTCAGGTTGACATTGTATCCATGCTATTTCCACACCTATTTTTGGTCAGTGTCCTCTCTGGTATATCACATAAACCTCCCATTCCCTATATAAGTTTAAGAGTATATCTGTTTTAAGAAAATAACACTATACTTTACTAGTTTTACCAGTATTTTCTGAATATTTTATGCTAGAGAAATTACATCATTGATTTCCGATGTCTTGCTCATGTAGGTGTTTATGTCATTTGCCATTACAAAATATATTAGAACAAATGTTCTCGTTACCAAGACTACATTAATCTCGACAAGGAATAATTCCGAGTCTGAAACTATTCAATAGGATTGATGATCAGAAAATTAATTTGAGAACCAAATATTTGTATTCAACAACAGCTTCATGGTTACGGTACTTTTAAGTCAAGGTGATTCTTCATTTGCCCATGTTTTTAAAAACCCAAAAAGTATCATGGCCAAAAGATACTGAATATGTTCTTTCCATACAAATTATGGCATGTATGAATTGATGTATACAATTAAAAATACAAATAACCACATTCAGAAAAATCTTGTGTGTATAAATTTTACCTAATATTTTGGGTTTTTACTCATTACTTGTTACTATTGAGCTCAGCTGTTTCGTCTATGATATATTTCTGTGTTATCTATGATGACTGGTGTCTGTGTTATCTGTGATTAATGTCTGTGTTATCTACAATGACTGATGTCTGTAGTGAATACAAAAAAATATTTCAAGAGATGAATGAGTAATGAATGAATTATTTAAAATAAATCTTTGGCTGAACAATTATATTAGAATATAAATATTCCTGTTGTATTAGTGCTTTTAATTCCAGAGGCACGGCTCTGTTTCTGGCTAGAATAATTTTTTATTTCAGTTTAAAAAATGAAGTGGAATACGCATTGATACAAAAATATGTATAAATTCACTTATGAAATACTGTATATATTTGCTTCCGAGTCCAACTGCAAGCTGCACATACCTAGATATGTCAGCACATTGTGTACTGGCATATTTGGGTCTGTGCAGTTTCTTAGATGTAATCAGTAAAACTAACAGCATAGACCCTGATCTGCAGGTGCATTATGCTACATACTGTATCATGGATGTCTCTGATTATATATGTATAATAAAACTGGCATCTAATATTTTTCTACTAATATTCAATGCAGATCTATAGGAATTAAATGTCCAATTTACGATCTGGCCCATGGTTCTGATATTCAGCCCCTAATTAGTTGTTTTTGTCTTGGACCAGAAGAGATTATGTAATGGCCTTTTGTCCAACATATGTATGGTAATACTGTAGTACTATTCCTAAACTACTTGGATTATTGCCATGATACTTTACACTGACGCTCTTCCCAGTGTCTGGTTGGTCCAAAATTAAAATGGTGCTTCTCAGGTTCACAGTATTGTGACAAGAGCAGTCATCTTACAATTCATTGTTTGAGCTACTACTCGAGAATGGGTGTCATATTAACCCATTTCACCAAAAGACATGATATCATGTCTAGTTGACCATAAATGAAATTGGTGCCACTTGAGATTTTAAGTATACATGTTACAGTAGCTATCCTAAAAATCATGTTATTGTTACTTCTGACTGGATTTTTTTGATCTAAAATGAAAATGGTACCACTTTGGTATCCAATATGGCTTCCACTTTGAGCATAATTAAAATGTTGTTTTCTTTTGCTACTCATCAATGGATGATCATATCAACCTGGAGTTCACTAAAGCATGTGATGCTTGATTGGTCATAAATGAAAATATTGCAGATTTGACAGCCAAAATTGCCACCACAGCAGCCATTTTGAAAATCTTGCTATGGTGGCTTCTACTGAACAGAAAGTTGTATTGGCATTGGGTTTTCAGCAGAAGACTTCATATTATGATATCAAGTTGTTACTAGATGAAATTGGTGCTGACAAGACATCCACATATGGTTGTATATGTCTTTGAAGTCTCTATTCCACTTGAATTGATGGTTACGTCAACTTTGGGTTTTCACTAATGGACTTTTTAAGATGTTCTAGTTGGTCATTTATGTCCAATAAATATGTTCCTTTTGGCCAACCAACCCTGTTTTTCGCTTACCTAAGTGCTTCTTTCCCCTTGGGGTAAATAAAAAAAAAATCCAAAATTGTGCATCTACTTGAGCTGGTTTTGACCAGTACTTGAAGTGCTTACTACATTATATATATATATATATAAATATCACTGTAACAACCAGTCCTAATTTTACACAATGCAATAGGAAATGGAAATTTTTGGGGGAATAATTAAAATGGTGCCTCTTGAACATCCAAAATAAAACATAATATCAACATTGTTTTTGCAACATAAGACTAATGATGGCAATAATGTTTCCTTGTTGTATAGCTTTTAATTTTTCATGATCAAAAAAAAAAGACTATTTCCTTTCTGGAAATGATCTCCAGGATTCAACCACAACTAGATCTTCTGCTTCTCCCTCATTCTTCAGTGAGTGAGGAAATATGACAGGTTTTGTCAGGCCAAGACATTGTACAGTGGCACAGAGAAAAGTCCATTCATTCCTCTAATTTTAGATCTGTGTTAACAGTCCAAAGTTATTGGGTTTATTGTCTGAAGGTGTCTAATAAACCTCCCCAGTTGGATACAGTTGCATTTCAAGTAGGCATTTCAGCAGGAATCTGTACACACCTTCCCATTAAAACAATTGAGTCTACTGAGTAAAAAGTATGGCTTCTGATTCTTAAGCTTTCTTATGGTGACCTCAGCTCTGTTTTGTCTGCTGAGGATGCCCTTCTGAACCCAGCTGCAGTTTGACGAACATTTCATGATGAAGACCACTTTCTGAATCTGTAATGCATTTTGTGTTAGATTGGGTATTCATCAACCTTCAGGATGCCTATTTGCATGTCCCAATATTTCCTCCACTTGTATATACATGTACCTCACTTCCACACCCAGAGTATTCCCCCACATTATGGGATTAGTTACTTGCTTTACCTATCCCTGTGAAGAACCTTGAATGCTGCTGTCGATCTGGTTCTTTTAGGATGTATCCATATGAGATACAGTTTCTCCTTCTGACAAGGTAGAAACCACACAAAGATTCTCCATCAGCTCTAATTCCTTTAGGTCCAGAATGTTCTCACCATCTGCATGGTGGGTGCATCGAACCAATTCCTGACTGGTTCACATCCATGCATCTGATACTGACTGTTCACTGATGCATCAAATTCTGGATGGTTGTTGTAGGGTTTAACGCCATTTTTCAGCACAAGATAGGCTATACATGGCGGCCAGTATTACTGGTGGAGGAATAACCCGGGAAAACCCAAGAAACAACCACCGACCCACGAGAAGCTACCGGCAAGCTTTCTCACATACCCACATTAGCCGAGCCTGAGACTCGAACCCATGCAGACAGAGATAAGATGGCAGTGATCCGTAACGGTGAGTGCTTTAGACCACTCTTGTCCCCTAAATTCTGGATGGAATTCTCATTAGAGCTGAAGCGCATCATAATCTCCAAGGTCATGGGACTCCAGAAGAATTGTCCTTCTACATCAGCAATCAAGAAAAGAAAGCTGTATTTTTAGCTTTGCAAGACTGCATCAATAGAGTTAGGGGCTGATGGTCTCCATGTCTTTTATAGTGATTCTCTGCATGAAGAGGAACATATTAGTAGACAGTCTTCACAGACTTGTCGCTTCACCAATCCATGACAGTGTCCTTTTTCTCCCAGTTGGGAAAGCCTCAAGTGGGCTTGGTTTACAAGGGCATTCATTCAGCTTGCACTCGGAAGATTCAAAGATGCCATCTCTCTGTTCTGACTGCTACTATAATTCTGCAAAACTTACACTGCCCATAACATCCTCATAGCTTCTTTGTGGCAATAAAAATCATGATTCAGTGATCTTCTTGACCTGTTGGTAGATCCGTAACACTAGCTTCCTCCTACATAACTGGCCACATATTCACCACCTTCAAGCTTGGCTCATCTCGAGCAAGCTACCTGCCAGAACAAGTTTTCAGGCTGGGTTGCATCAATCAGGTCACAATATCCAAGGTCTATGATGCCAGGTGGAGAATCTTCTGTGATTGGTGCAGCAGGAAAATGTTGATCTTAGCTGTCTCTCTGTTAATTTTCCATTGCTGATTTCTTCTTCTTCCATTTGGGATCAAAAGATGTTTAGCATCAGCCATCAATGCCTATAGAGCATTTAACTCGCACAAAGGACTCGAAGTACTAATTGTATAGAAAAATGGGAACCAGTCTGGAAATGGGTGAAGATAAAATAAAATATATACGAGTTTGGCTGGCCAGGATTGGTTAGTAATGAAAGAAATATTTTTTTTAAAAAGACTCTTTTGAGAGCTTATATTTGTTGTAAAAATAGAATCATTGTTTTATTGATGAATATCAGTTCTTTAACAGTCTTAAGTTTGTAACATTTATTGCAGAAATAAGCATCTGACTGTTTGGTGTGGAATTGAAAGCACATGTTTCAAACACCCATAAATCCAGAAAATGCTGCGTCTCTATAGTTTTCTCTGCATAGAAGCAGTCATCCATATACTGATAAAATATAGATTTGATAATGAACACTCAAAAATTTCAAGTTCTAGATTGTTTAATATGATGGTGTTTGGATTTGCACTTGGCTGATCTCCTGAAGTCATTTGAGCTGCAGAGACCTGTCACCCAATTTCGTACACCCAGATTGTACATGTATTTATCTTGTGTTTTCTTATCTTAAACCAAAACCTTCTAGGCACCATTTAGTGAGTCTTCCATTCAGATCGCACACTCAAGACTTCATACTCAGTTGCCATCTGCGAGAACATGCATGCAGTGATATTCATGCATTGTCTCTGCTTTTATGGGAATTAAAGCCACAATAATAATAACAATGGGAATTACAAATTTGTTCTTTTGAGGATGTCGTGGAGGCAGTAATTTGGTGAAACCGTATTACCTCCTACCTTGGTTCATATGCACAACAAAAATGATGGCATTTCTTTTCTATGGGACCAATAGTTACGGCACATCGTGTATCTTAGAAGAACACCAATGTTCTGTAAGTGGATCTTTCCCTTGAATGGTGGGTGTATTTCATTGTTTCTCTGTTTTTATCAGTTAACATGTCAACCACCCCACATGACAAATTCAGCTAGACAATACTAAAGAGGTATGATTTTGGTGCTATTAAAATGTAGTTGTGTGTGTGTTTAAACTCATTTCAATTACTGTATGCATTACTTACCTGTCACTAACTCTGCTATGATGTTCTGGTGTTTTTATCATCTATGCAATAAATGACTTGTCTTGCGCATGAAAGCTATATAACTGAATCATGTCTATTTGACACAATAATAACGTATGTTTTTTGGTGCTATTAAAAAGGTAGTTGTATGTGATTTTTGTCAGTCTTGGTAGCATTGCAGTCTCTGGATTCATTGTCATATTCAGAATGTTACTGCTTTATGAAGAGCAGTGAGTTTTGGGGTTTTTGTTTTTTCGTTGCAATAAATGTTCATTTTAACAACATGTATGCTTTAAATCAGTTACTGTAGACTCAGACTAGAGCATTGGTTTTCTACAATTAATTTGTGAATAATATACATGATCAGGAAATTTTGGACATTTGAGTCTTTCTTTATTACACCCTGTACCCTAATTTGGAAATGTGTGCACCTGTCTTTTCATAATGTTTTCTTTGTGCTTTCTGTCAGTAAGCATGAATTAATGTACAATTCTCTGGTGCACAGATTAATATAAGGATTAGTAAGACCTTTCTGTCAGGCATTGAAATCAATCATCACATGCTTCTTTGAAAATGCAGCACTGTTCAGTAAGGATGGGATACACTGAATTTAGCTTGAAATCAACCTTAACGATCACTTGTCTTGATTTTCTTGGCTTTTTGTTAAATGCACCTTACAGATGCCATGGTGGAAACTTTCTCAGTCCAATGATACAAAATAAGGGCCACTGACCCTACATGGGGCTCTAGCAGCTGAGTTTTGGTTAGTATAGCAGTACATGTAATTGTAATGGCAGTTTTTATCTTTTGTAGTTTTTGTTCGGATTGCGACTTTTGCCTCCTTCTGCCATCATATTGTGCCATGGGAACAATATAGTTATCAAAGGTGGTGAATTACATGAGGTTTCTTTCATGATTTGATGGAAGAGGTAGATCATGTTCTGTTCACTTGGTTGCAGTTGATGAGCTTCACACCAGTTTTAATACAGCAGCCTAAATTTTGGTCTAAAGCGCTCTTCTTCACGGGTCACTGCCATCTCACATCTGTCTGCGTGGGTTCAAGTCTCAGATTTGGCTAATGTGGGTATGTGAGAAGGCTTTCCAGTAGCTTCTCGTGGGTCAGTGGTTCTTTCTGGGTTATTTCCTGGGTTCTTCCTGCACCATTAACTGGCCACCATGTATAGCCTATAGTGTGCTTAAAAGTGGCGTTAAACCCAACAACAACAGCAGCACCCTAAATTTTGTATTGGTCATTCCAGTCTGAAGTGGATATTTTTTATATTCTCTGTCATTATCCCAATTGGTTTACTCCCTTTACCAAGTATACAGGCTACCATGTGTAGCCCATCTTGCATAAAAAGCACATTATCAAGCAAAATTTGTTATGAGAGTCTCCGATTCATTGAACTTGATTTAGATTAGATTAATTTGTTACAATCCTCTTTCCGTAAAATTTTCAAATAAAATCATATTTTATGCTTGTGATGTATAGTTAGGTAATATTGTTACCTCAGACTCTGACTCAGAAAAGAATGTGTTATGATCAAATTTAGGCTGACTTAAGGAGTGTATATCTGAGACATTGAAAAACTGAGTTGTGATTCAAATTCTTCAGGTCACTGGGAAAAAAAATTCAAACAGATTAAAAGAATCGGCTATATTTTAGTTTCTGACATATCTGTTCCATTAAAGAAAATTAGAAACACCAATGTTAATAAACAATGTAGCTGCTAATGTTACAAAATAGCTTTCTTTCCAGTCAACAGTTGTTGTAGGGTTTAACACCAATTTTAGCACAAGATAGGCTATACATGTTGGCCAGTATTAATGCTGGAGGAAGAACCCGGGAAAATCCCCCGGAAAGAACCAACTCACGAGAAGATACTGGCAAACTTTCTCACATAACCACATTGGCCGAATCGGAGACTTGAACCAACACAGACAGAGGTGAAATGGCAGTTATCCGTAACGGAGAGTACTTTAGACCTTTCAGCTGCTCTGGCCCCCCCCCCCCCCCATTCAACAGTCATTACACATATGAATTTGCTTACACAAGCTTACATACATTTTACAAAGGTGAGTGATATCAGGTCTTCTTGATAACATTTTTTTTTAATAAGATGCAAAAGTATTAAAAACCAAAGCAATTTTTAAGATTGCATAACTACTTAAAACAGCTTTGAGATTTTTTGAAAAACTGAAATGATACAAATCCAAGTGGTGACATGGGGCGCCGAGTGGTCTACAGTGCTCTCCATTAACAGATCACTGCCATCTCACCTCTGTCTGCATTGGTTAGAATAAGATTCGGCTAATGTAGTTATGTGAGAAAGCTTGGCTGTAGCTTCTCATGGGTCGGTGGTTCTTTCTGGGGGTTTTCCTGGGTTCTTCCTCCACCAGTAATACTGGCCGCCATGTATATCGTGTGCTTAACAATGGCGTTAAACCCTACAACAACAACAACCAAGTGGTGACCAAGTTATGCCATCAGGTCTAATGAATGCTACGTGTTATTTCTAAATAAATTGATCCATTATGGCAGCATATAATTAAAACGGAGGCAGAGCCTATTCTTTGTAAATCTGAAGTTGCAGGTTTCACATCTTGTACCATTATGGGCAAGTTCTTCTAGTCATCCAATTTTGCTGACCGCTCCCATAGCCTATTGGTTTGAGCATCCATCTCAGGTGCCAAAGGATGCTGCTTCAAACCCCAGTCAAGTCATACCAAAGACTTATACAAATGGTACTAGCAGCTGCCTTTGTTGTAGTTAGTGTTAGCACTCCTTGGCCTTGAGTAAGGATAATGTGACTGGGTGGGACATGAGGCCAGATCATGCGGCAGTGCTTGACATCACTATAAATTGCCACAGTACAGACATCATAGCTATATGACTAAAACTTTTTTTAAGCTTAAGGTAGCTTAAAATAAATTCCAAATCACCCACACATTCACACACACTCACACAAAATTTTGCTACATTATATTAAAACTTTGTATTCAGTTGTACTTGGAATAAAAAGATAATGTACTTAGTTTTATTGGCTTTAACGTTAATAATTAGATCATCATATTGTAACATTGATTACTTCTGTGTGCATTTGTGTTTACCTAACAATGCAATATTTGATAGCTTAAGGCATAACAACTTTGTACAGGGCCATGGTTTCTTTTTGTTGGTTTGTTTCAACAGATAATTAGCTCATTGAATCAAACCATTCCATTTAAGTTGTAGTCTTGAGTTATTTTATCTTTAAAAGAAACTTAACATTTATTAAATAAAGAGCGGAAAGTTATAAATAAAATAAATAAATAACTTTGAATGTGAGATCTGGACATCATTACTTTGGCACCATAGTGCTTTATCTTTCACTCATGTTTTCATATGCAAGTTACAGTAAAAAAAATATCAAAATTTGTGTATTTAAGGTTTTCATAAAGAGAACTGAATATTGCTGTACTGTTAAAGTTGAGAAAGTATTTGTTAGTAAGAATTAGCTGAAAATATAAATATTTTTGGCTCATGGTGGTCTTTAATAATTAGTTTGAAATCCACTCAATACAAAGATGTTCACACAACCTTTTAGCTCTTCAAACATGGAATAAATCAGCAAATGCATATTGTTCTCAACCATATATATACACTGTATATATATATATATATATATATATATATATATATATATATATATATATATATATATATATATATATATATATATATATATATATACACACACACACACACAATAGTGTTAAATTTGAGAATATAGGTAATTCTCCCTAGCTCCCTGATCTCTTACTTCACAGGTTTTTATAATATATCATTATATCCTTGTTAATACAGACAAGATGTATTAATACTGGCATCCTGACATTTCAACCCCTGCACAGCATCATAATTATGACTTCCTGACATGGAGTCCACTCAACTAGATCCTAATCATGAGGATTGTATATGTAACCTATTCAGATAAGTTACTCTGACCTCATTGATGGTATGCTGTATACACTTCCTGCCCTCCTGTAATCAGGCAAATAATCTTTACCTTGAGGTACCATTACACATACCATTATGCCAGGTTATTGATAGAACAGTTATATTTTACTGTTTCATTCTTTGTTTTTCATATCACTTTTGAAATGCCACACAGGTAAAAAAAAAATTAATAAAAATTAGCAATTCTATTGGCCATGTAGACTTTTTTCTTTGTTGTTGTCGTGTTTAACACCATTATTCAGCACAAGATAGGTTATACATGGTGGCCAGTATTAATGGTGAAGGAAGAACCCAGGAAACTCCTGTACAGAACACTGATCCATGAGAAGCTACCAGCAAGCTTTATCACATACCCACATTGGCTGAGCCAGAGATTCGAACCCACGTAGACAGAGGTGAAATAGCAGTGATCTGTAACAGTGAGTGCTTTAGACCACTTGGCCACTTGGAACCCCGACTTTCTTCTTTGAATGCACACACACACACACACACACACACACACACACACACACACACATATATATATATATATATATATATATATACATATATATATATACATATATATATATATATATATATATATATATATATATATATATATATATATATATATATATATATATATATATATATATATATATATATATATATATATATATATACACACACACACATAATACTACTTGTAATTTTCAGCTATGTCTTATGTACAGATATTATTTGCTGCATATGGATAAAAAAAATGGAAAAATGGGAAAAATTAAAGAACAGTTGGGGCAGTACAATAGAATTTTGTTTGCCTCAGTGAACTAGGGGAGAACTATTGTGCTATCCCTTGGTGCTTTACCTTTACCAATTACTGTTATCTCACCACAGTCCAGGTGGATTGGAGTCTCAGGCGTGGCCTATGTGGGTATGCAAGAAAGCTTGCCAGTAGCTTCTTGTCTCTGGTGATTCTTACCCATGTTTTTCTGGGTTCTTCCTCTACAAATTTACAGGCTGCCATTTATAGCTCATCTTTTGCTGAAAAATTGAATTAAACCCACAACAACAAGAACAACATCAACCCCAGGCATCATTATCAGTGGTCGTACATGTGAAAGTATATTTTCTTTGGTGCATCTTTGCAGAATCTACCTTTTTTTCCTTCTCCATCCAAGTCAGTTTTATAGCATCTGGAAGGTTAAGGTAGCTAACTTGTACATACGTGTACAATATTTATACATTTATGATTAAGTTATTTAGCTCTTGACTACATAAGGTTTAGTTTTTCAGTTTGTCTATATACTGTTATATCTAGAAAGGGGATGAGTAGTACTACAGTCTACATTTATTCACTTTTTTTAAATATATAAAAGTAGATCCTATATTGTGATCCATATCACCCACTTCACTGACTGGTTCAAATTTTTATTTTCACTTTTTCTAGTGCTGTTCATACTAGAATCATCAAGCAAAATGATTTATGCATCTCAGATGGCATCACATCCTCGTTACAAGCAAGTTCTCGTTGTGATCTAAATTTCAAATTTTATTGGCTTGCATGTAGGTTATTATTGGTTTTTGCTTCTTGTTGCACTTTGTATACATCCAGATTATTGCATTATTGCTATTGCATTAGGAGTGCACACACTTCCATTGGGGCTAATTATGGTAACTGATCTTGTACTAATGGTCATTCTGGCTGCCACCCCATTAAGGCTTCTCATAGTCTGTAACTTCTAGAGAAAAAGTTATGGTGTCTGGGGGTGAGCAATAATAATACTTTCTGAAGTAGTCTTATGAACAATGGTTTGAAACAAAAACAATTTTTTTTATATCTTTAAATGTCTTTCATGCCTTGTCACATGAGCTATCATTTCAGAGATCAACGGATCAATTTTGTCTGAATTTATTTTCTCAACGATAATGTTTAATATACTGGAAACTATCTGTACTTGAGGCTTTGCAGAAATGGGCAATATTGATTACATTTTGGCTATGGATTGGCCATGTGCAAAATTAATTAAAGGATACATACATTATGGTCCTTACATAATGTTTCTCATGTTCTTGAAATAAAGAATGGAACATTTTTTAATGAGCAAGTTAGATATCTTGATTTTTTGAGAATAAATGCCAGCGGCCTTCCTAGTTTAATGAAGTTCACTTAGCGTTAGAGCAGTCTTAATGATACCAAATTTGAATACATGTACACGATTGGGCTACAGAGGAAGATGCACTACAGAACACCTTGCTGAAGGGAGTTGCAAGTCAGATGAAAGAGAGGCAATGCCATGCTGACGAGGAAGGCATGTTACAGAGTGGCAGGTTGAGAGAAGTTTCACTTGTAAATATTTTTTTTACAAATATCATCAATAAATTCAAATGTGAATCAGTGCATGAGCCACATTTATTTATTTTATACAGCTGTGATACTATTGATTATGTTGAATTAGTACCATATATACTTGTTTATTAAGTACAATCCAACTGCAAACTGCACATACCCAAATCTGCCATTGTATAAAGCACTGGCAGATCTGGGTCCATGTATTTTGTTTGGAGTAATCAGTAGAATAAGACAGACCCTGATCTGTAGGCTCATAATGTAATGTCTAATCAGGGTCTATGTCATTTTTCATTGGACTCAACAAGTGAGTACAGATGGTATGTACATAATTGAATTGTTTGGGATTGATTAGCACTGAATATATATATATATATATATATATATATATATATATATATATATATATATATATATATATATATATATATATATATATATATATATATATATATATATTAGGAACACTTATTTTACATTATTAATTACTAGCAATATGAAATTTGCAAGGTAAATTATAATGTAAATGCAATTCTTTGTTTAATTATCTCACAACACTTTACCAGAGAGTATATTGTGATCTCACCTCAATCTCTCCTTGACAATCTAATTCTAAACTGGTGCATTCACCAAACTTGCTACATGGGTTTTGATTGTAATAACTAAGGATTGGTGAGATGGGTATGATTTGTGGTCCCTATCATGGAGTCCCTTGGAGGGGGGTCAAAGGTCAGATACAACAGTGCCATTTTTATCTCCATACTTTCCTGGGGGTATATAGTGATACCCTCCATCTGTTCTTTCCTGAATAAGTAGCTGGGCATATAGTGATGCCTTCCAGCTGTTGACAACATCTGTTTTGGGAATCATTGCAATACCCTCCATCTGTTCTTTCCCACATATGTTGTTGTTTGGGGGGGGGGGGGATATAATAATACCCTCCATCAGATCTTTGCCATATATGTAGTTTGGGATATAGTGATACCATCTATCTGTTCTTTTCCATATCTGCAGTGGGGGATATAATGATACCTCCATCTGTTCTTGACCACAGCTGTAGTGGGGGATATAGTGATACCCTCCATCTGTTATTTACCACATCTGTAGTTGGGGATATAGTGATACCCTCCATCTGTTCTTTACCACATCTGTAGTGGGGATATATTGATACCCTCCATCTGTTCTTTACCACATCTAATTTGGGGATACCCTCTCTCTCTTCTTTCCCATATTTGCTATGGGGGTGAAATAGTAATACCTTCCACCTGTCTATTATCATGTTCTTTATTTTATCTAAATTCGGTATGGAAATTCATGAAATGTTGTTATGTTGCCCTTGGGTTCACATCGGCAAAGGTGGAGGTTTCAGCCTTGCCTCCCACACCTTGGGTTCTAGGAGCATTAAAAATATTTTTAGATCTTTTCTGAACAAACTTTATATAATAATAATAATAATAATAATAATAATAATAATAATAATAATGAGGACTTGGTATAGCACCTAATCTTACGAAGCTCTAAGGGCTTTACACCATCAATAATGATATGACTACACTACAGAACAACAAATGACAAAACAATGAAATTGGAAAACATAAAAACATGCTGAAAACATATAAGATACAAAACCTGATTAGGTCGCTAAGTTTGTCCCTGCAGTCGAAACAGGTGAGTCTTAAGATCACTCTTAAAAGGGACCACTGTGTCTTTGTGTCTAATTTCAATGGGCAATTCGTTCCACGTCGCTGGGCCCTAGTGTGCAAACGAACGTTGTCCATATGACTTTGGTTTCACCTTGTGATAGGAGTTTGCATTACAACCACAATATCAGTCAGGGTTGATGGGAGTGGAGTGACATGGAGGGGGATTCAAATATGAATTTTATATGGGGTGGGGATGGTGATAGTGTTGGCATTGCATGATATGGGTCAGCATGTAATGAAAAGCATGTCAATTTTGAAGTACCTTTAAAAATGTGTTGTTAACATTTAAGTGTTGTTATGCAGATTTAAATAGTTTGGAAAAAAAATATTTTGTTACGTAGCTGGCTTCAAGGAAATTAATTCAAGCACATGTTTTGATTTTACTATAAATTACTGATTTTTCATTTGTTATAGGGCTGGTATTAAGGAAAATAATTTGATCACACAATTTATTTCCATAACATAATTCTGATTGTGAAGCAAAAGTACATGTACCTGTAGTCATTTGTCTCATAACAAAAGGAATATTTACATATATAGCAACTTGGTTGACTGTGTGAGTTTAGTGTGAATATTAAGGTATTATTGTGTTTATGGGCAGCACATGTTTGAAGAGGCACATGCCCTTTGGACTTGAAGTTGATATGCCTGACATTTGCAAAAGTAGAATTAATTAGATCATATGACTTAGCTGCATGTGTCTGCTGATCATCTCTGCTTACAACCTTAATGTGTAGATTGGTAGGCTGGTTAATTGTTAAGGGTACATTGGTAAATAAAAGACAATATTGTTAAGACAAGTGAAATAAATATAAAGTGCCCAAAGACAGACAACGGAAGTTTTATCCAGGCCAGTGTATGTAGAGAGTTTAATACAGGCTGTTGTATTTAGGAAGTTTAATACAGGCTGTTTGATTTAGGAAGTTTAATACAGTCTGGTGTATGTAGACAGTCGAATATAGGATGATATATGTAGGCAGTTTAATGCAGGCTGATGTATGTAGTCAGTTTAATATAGGCTGATGTATGTAGTCAGTTTAATATAGGCTGGTGTATGTAGGAAGTTTAATACAGGCTGATGTATGTAGGCAGTTTAATACAGGCTGGTGTTTGTAGACTGTAATACAGGCTGATGTATGTAGGCAGTTTAATACAGGCTGGTGTTTGTAGACTGTAATACAGGCTGGTGTTTGTAGTCAGTTTAATACAGGCTGGTATTTGTAGTCAGTGTAATACAGGCTGGTGTTTGTAGTCAGTTTAATACAGGCTGGTGTTTGTAGTCAGTGTAATACAGGCTGGTGTTTGTAGTCAATTTAATACAGGCTGGTGTTTGTATACAGTTTAATACAAGCTGGGGTATGTAGACTGTAATACAGGCTGGTGTTTGTAGTCAATTTAATACAGGCTGGTGTTTGTATACAGTTTAATACAAGCTGGGGTATGTAGACTGTAATACAGGCTGGTGTTTGTAGTCAGTTTAATACAGAGTGGTGTTTGTAGTCAGTGTAATACAGGCTGGTGTTTGTAGTCAGTGTAATACAGGCTGATGTTTGTAATCAGTTTAATGCAGGCTGATGTATGTAGGCAGTTTGATACAGGCTGGTGTTTGTAGTCAGTGTAATACAGGCTGGTGTTTGTAGTCAGTTTAATGCAGGCTGATGTATGTAGGCAGTTTGATACAGGCTGGTGTTTGTAGTCAGTTTAATGCAGGCTGATGTATGTAGGCAGTTTAATGCAGGCTGATGTGTGTAGGCAGTTTGATACAGGCTGGTGTTTGTAGTCAGTTTAATACAGGCTGGTGTTTGTAGCCAGTGTAATACAGGCTGGTGTTTGTAGTCAGTGTAATACAGGCTGATGTATGTAGGCAGTTTGATACAGGCTGGTGTTTGTAGTCAGTGTAATACATGCTGGTGTTTGTAGCCAGTGTAATACATGATGGTGTTTGTAGAGAGTTTAATACAGGCTGGTGTATGTAAGCAGTTTAATACAGGCTGGTGTTTGTAGAGTTTAATACAGGCTGGTGTATGTAGGCAGTTAAATACAGGCTGGTGTTTGTAGAGAGTTTAATACAGGCTGGTGTATGTAGGCAGTTTAATACAGGCTATTGTATGTAGGCAGTTTAATACAGGCTGCTGTATGTAGAAGTCCTGGTACTAATTCAGTTCCCATAGTAAACCCATGCAAGCACATGATTCAGTAACTTTAAATTTCTGAGTGCTCATGATCAAATCTATATTTATCAGTATAGATAAAACTTTGATGTCAGCTTCTGTGGAGAGGAAATAATATGAGCCACATCATTTTCTGGACCTACATGTGTTGTAAACATGTGCTTTCAATTCTGAACCACAGAGCCAGGTGCTAATTTCAATAATGAGTGTTCCAAACTCTAGACCCTTAAAAGACTAAAATTCCATCAGTGAAACAATGTCTATTTTCTTTCAGTTACAGCTACTATAAGCTCTCAGCAGATTAATTTTTACTATTTTGAAGGCCTTTTGGTTAGAGCATCTGCCTTGGATGCAGGAGGTTGTGGGTTCAAACCCTGGACAAGTCATACTAAAGACATATTAAAAATGGTGCTAACAGCTGCTCGCTGGGTGCTCAGTATTAAGAGGTTAGTTTTAGGACTGGTTAGCCTGGTGTCAGGATAATGTGGCTCCAGGCTGGGTGGGATTATCATATTATTTGTCAATGGCACGATGCCCCAGTGCTAGACATCACTATAAACTGCCACATTTCAGACATTGTAGCAATATGACCGAACAATTGGTAAAGCTACATTAAAAATCCAAATCACACACACACACACACACACACACACACACACACACACACATATGATTCATTTGACTAAATTCTAACTTTCATTATCAACCAATCCTGACCAGCCCCACTAATATAAACTCTTATTTTATCTTCACCAATTTCCAAACTGGCTTCCATTTTTCCATACCATTACTAATGTGTGTCCTGTGTATGTAGCCAGTTTAATAAAGGTGGGTGTATGTAGGCTGTTTAATACAGATTAATGTATTTGGGCAGTTTAATCAAGGCTGGTGCATGAAGGCAGTTTAGTACAGGCTGTTGTATGTACAATAGGCTGTTCAATACAGTTTGGCGTATATAGAGAGTTTAATCAAGGCTGGTGTATGAAGGTAGTTTAAAATAGGCTTGTGTATGGACAGTAGGCAGTTTAATACAGTTTGGAGTCTGTATGTAGTCTAATACAGTTTGGTGCACGTAGGCAGTTGAATAGTTTGGTGTCTGTAGGCAGTTGAATAGTTTGGTGTCTGTAGGCAGTTTAATCCAGGCTGTATATAGTATGCCTACAATAAGAAGCTTATTACAGGCTGTTGTGAGGGGGCCTCGCGTGGCCGAGTGGTCTAAAGAGCTTTTTGTTATGGATCACTGCCATCTCACCTCTGTCTGCATGGGTTCAAGTCTGATATTCGGCTAATGTAGTTATGTGAGAAAGCTTGCCAGTACCTTCTCATGGGTTGATGGTTCTTTCCGGGGGTTTTCCCCGTGTTCTTCCTCCACCAATAATACTGGCCGCCATGTATAGTCTATCGTGTGCTAAAAAATGGCGTTAAACCCTACAACAACAACAGGCTGTTGTGTGTAAGCAGTTAGCAAGGCTGGTGTATAAAGGCAGTTTAATACAGGCTGGTGTATATAGGCAGTTTAATCCATGCTATATGTAGTATGCTTGAAACAGGTAGTTTTGTATAGGCTGTTGTTTAGGTAACTTACGTAGAGGATAATGATATTTTCTTTTGTTATGTAAATACCAGGTATATGACATGTGATATCATAAACACATTATTTTAATGAGTGGTGAAGCCATAAGATATAAAGCTCTTGGTAACACAAGCTCAAATATATATATGGTATTAATGTTGGAAAAGAAAATTTCATTTTATTAGATACCAAACTCACTTCAGAATAGAAGTTTTAAAGATTAAACTCACACCTCCCCCACCCCCATTTCATAATTTTATTTTCATAGGCTGATCATATAAATATTTGTAACTTAAGACAGCAGAGGATTGGGTTGACCTAATCAGTCTCACTAAATTACATATTTTATTTCCTTTTGTAAACTATTTGATAATATCTGAAAACAATACAAGTCTGACTCAACAGTGCATCACAGTGTGTTTATTGTCGCTGTCAATGAAGCAAAGGGAAGTAACTATGAGATGCACGAGCTGCAGATTTCTTTATCAAAGATTAATTTCCATGTCTGGAATGTACGTCAGTTTCTACATACTTGTTCTTCACAACATACTTGTTTATTGTAATTTTATTTCTTCGGATACTACTTTTGTGGGTACATGCAATAAAGCATCACATGGCATGATGGGAAATCTTATATTTTCACGTGAAAATCTAGAAATTTAAAAACTGAATTTTTTTTTGCCATTATGTTTCTTTTTTTCACACTTATGTACATGTACAGTATATAGATCTGTGTCTGTAAAAAGTTTAATACAAAATGTTATATATAGGAGCTTTAATAAGGGATGATGTAGGTAGAAAGTTTAATCCAGGATGTATGTAATCAATTTAATCCAAAATATTGAAAAGTAATTGTTGTATTAACACATTAACCCCTAGTGCTGCGTTTACGGGGCAGGAGGTAATAGTCTTCTCCATACAAAAATGATTTTTAAGCGAAAAAAAGATTTTTTTCTTACCTTCTGCTCATGTGCGAGGAAATTGACTAATGGAAAATGTTTTAGCACAACTAGGCATTGTGCTAATGGAAAATTACTTGAAAGTCTATGTATTAGGATGTATTCAGAAATAGTCCCAAAAATGTGTTTTATACTCACATTTCATGCGAAAACAGCAAAAACTTTCAGGGGTTAACATGTTAATAAGTGCATTTCATGATATAACCAAATTTGAATATTGATTGCATATTTACTCACTTGTGCATCACCACTGCACATAAATTACAAATTTAGCCATTCCGTGATAATTTGCAAATTTGTTTAAAGATTTTTGTTAATACATTAACCACTAGCACTGCGTTTACGGGGCAGAAAGTAGTACAGCCTAGCTGTGTAGCATCAAGGTCATGTATGATACACTAAAGTGGGTGGTATTATAGAAAGGTAGATAGATTTAGCTCTACAATGATACCAAATAATCTGGACATTTTAGTTGCACTACAAAATACAGAGGGAAAAAACCTAATTTTTTAGACCTATTTTCTTTTGCACCCAAAATTTGCCCGTGGTAGGAATCCAATTTTGTGTCCAGATTTTAGACTTTATGGCCTCAGATCTAAGATGGGGCCCCGAGTGGCCGAGTGGTCTAAAGCGCTGTCCGTTACGGACCACTGCCATCTCACCTCTGCGTGTGTTCGAGTCTAAGATTCGGCAAATGTAGTTATGTGAGAAAGCTTGCCAGTAGCATCTCGTGGGACGGTGGTTCTTTCCGGGGTTTGTCCGGTTTCTTCCTTCACCATTAATACTGGCCGCCATGTATAGCCTATATTGTGCTTAAAAATGGCGTTAAACCATAAAAAACAAACAAACAAACAGATCTAAGACAGACTGGTCTGAAGTGCACACAGACAGGTGAACTTGTGCAAAAGGTAGGATAAGGTGGACATTGTTAATAAAGAGTCTTCTCCATCAAAAACTCTTTTAAGCACACACAAAAAAAAGAACAACTTTTCACCTTCTGCTCATGCGTGAGCAAACTAACCAATGGAAAACATTGTTTTTAGCACAACTAGGCATTTGGCTAATGGAAAATTGCTTGGAAGTCGATATATTGGGATGTATTCAGAAATAGTCCCCAAAATGTGTTTCCTACTTGCATTTCATGTGAAAACAGCAAAATCCTTCAGGGGTTAATGTGTTAAAACATGTGCAAAGACAGGCTTAAATATATTTCAAAGTGTTAATGTATGAAAACATGTAAAAGTTGGCAAGAAAAACTATATTGCAAAGTGTTTATTGTATACATGTAATTTATACATGTTGAGGATTTGCAAAAATATATTAGAAAGTATTCATTCTTTTAAAACTTGTAAATATATTGAAAAGTGTATTCTGTTTAAAGATATGAAGGATTTGCATACATATTGAAAAGTGTTCAATGTATAATTAAACATGTGAAGGACTGGCTAAAGTAAATTTCAAAGTGTTATTTTATTTAAACATGTGAAGGACTGGCTAAAGTAAATTTCAAAGTGTTACTGTATTTAAACATGTGAATGACTGGCTAAAGTAAATTTCAAAGTGTTATTGTATTTAAACATGTGAAGGACTGGCTAAAGTAAATTTCAAAGTGTTATTGTATTTAAACATGTGAAGGACTGGCTAACCTATTTTGCAAAGTGTTTATTATTTTTTAATATGTAAAGGATTGGCAAAAATATACTGCTAAGTGTTGTACTTAAACATTTGAAAGATTAGCTAAAATATACTGTGTTCATTGTATTTCAGCATGTGAAGGATTAGCTAAAATATATTGTAGTGGAAATGTTAGACACTTCTGTCCTTTTGAAAAATATGCTTTTCATTTGGATATATGGCATTTGCACATCATGTATTTAACTCGCTGACAGATATACTCTTGTAAATAAAGTTTAAAGGCTTTTAAATAAAAAGGAAAATAAATGATATCTGTGCATTTATAATTACCGGAATGTGTTTAATTTTGGCCTAATCAGTCCTTCACATACTAGAATGCATTGGGTAGTCAGTATTAGGCAGCTGCCATTATTGGAATAAGTAAACAAAAAATATCTTAATGTCTGGCTTCATCTGGCTGACGGCTTGGGATCCATAATCAAACATGTCATAAAAGTCCAGTAGCAATCACTGTATTCAATAAGCACTTTCTTACAGTCTTTTACATGAAATTACTGTTTATAAACCTCTATTATGGAAACCCTTTTCTACAGAGACCATATTTTCTACTCCCCTGTGGGTGTGTTTGCATGCATTGAGGCACTTTGGTCATTACTTCATCCTCAGAATAACTCAAATCTCTTCCACAGACGGTCTGCCTTCAACATCGAAAAAGCAATACACTTGCGACCATCAAAGACTTTACATTGCAATTGGGCAAACTACCAAATTGCCAAAATGTTGTTTAAAACAGACATTAATGCCATCTTTTGGTTTATATCACATATAGCAATTTTGGCCATTGCTAACGTAGATGTGGATGTGACTGCACCACTGAAAAGCAGTAATGTATATTTGAATTGTTTCCTGGCTAAAAGCGTGTCTCGGGAGGCACGTACCAGTCAAAGTTTGGGGAACAGGAAAAACAATTGCATGAAGCAGTGATATCATACTCAGGATGCAATCCTGCAGAGGGTATATCGGTAGTTTACAACATTTTTATTCTTTCTCTTGCCAGCCTTAGCAATGATTATTGCATCGGCCTGGCACTTGGATTTTTTTTTCTTCTCTTTTACATCAAGATAATTATTTTCAACTAATATGATGGTTGTACATGTAGTAGGTTGTTTATTTTTATTGTTTTAAATCGGAGCAAAAACATTTTATTTCCTTGCTTTTTGTTTGACTGGAAATTAAAAATTCCAGTCTCCTCCCTTTCCTCACTCCCGGTGCCCAGAGTGGCCGAGTGGTCTAAAGCGCTCTCCATTATAGATCACTGCCATCTCACATGTCTGCATGGGCTTATATCTCAGATTTGGCCAATGTCGGTATGTGAGAAAGCTTGCCAGAAGTGAGAAAGCTTGCCAGTAGCTTCTCATGGGTTGGTGGTTCTTTTCAGGGGTTTTCCCAGGTTCTTCCTCCCATTAATACTGGCCACCATGTATAGCCTATCATGTGCTGAAAAATGGCCTTAAACCCTTTAACAACAACAATTTCCCCACTCCCTACATTCCATTAATATCTGTAAAATATTACTAAGAACTGTAATTTTACCTTTTTACTTTCTGGAAGACATCTTGCTTTATATGAAAACTTGTTGCTTTCAAGTGTATTTAGAAATTATTTTGATTCTCCATCCGTTATGCATTCTCAAAGATAAGCGAGCAGGTGGTTTCTCAATATTTATAGCATAGAATATATATTTTCTCCTTAATTGCACTACTCCGGTGGCCTAGTGGCTAGAACATCTGCTTTATATAACTAATTTTGTTTCACACATTACAATTTACACAGATCCTCTTGTACTGTTAATTTTTAATGTTTGAAGTATATATGAAATGATTTGCAACAAAAATGTCGGAGTGGACATAAAAAGTGAGAAACACAAAAGGAACCTGTGTGTTAAAATTCGCAGTAATACCTGATTTTTTTATATTTTAAATTTCCAGATTTAGGGATGGGGGCTTGATAATTGTATTAATTGTAATGTTGGAAATATTCTAGTTTTGTGATTTAAAAATTGCCAATGTTAGGGATGGGGTCTCAGAAATTGTATTACAGAATTAAGAGTTTTTGCCGTCTTGGTATCTGATGTGCCCATCAGATACCAAGACAGCAGCAGCATTGTCAGTACAAATTCTTTTCAAGCATGGTTGAAAGTGCAGTTAAATGTGTCTTGAGAGACCACTCTGTTCTGCCAACATGGTCTTTAAAGACAGATGGTGTCACAGAAGAGGTCATAAAACATTTTAAGAAATCAGTTTGTGCATTTAGACACAGGTTTCTCAAAAGAGTATGTCTTTCAGATCAGTTTTTACTGTCACAATTTATCTTACAGATGTGGCCCCCGGGTGGCCTAGTGTTCTAAAGTGTTCACCTTGACTGATCGCAGTCATGTCACCTCTGTCCATGTGGATTCAAGTCTCAGGCTTGGCCATTGTGGGTATGTGAGAAAGCTTGCCAGGAGCTTCCTGTGTGTTGCTGGTTCTTACCAGTATTTTCCTGGGTTATTCCTTCACCGGTCATACTATATTTTATAGCCAATCATGCACTAAAAAATGCCTTTAAACCCATAACAACAACAGCTTCTACATACATGAAAATTTGTTGATGCCAGATTTCAGCAAAATTAACTTTTCCATGTTCATTGTCAAAGCAATCTCATACTTTTGAATACCTTCACAAAAGTGGACCTTCTTGTGAATTATAATATCCTTTCATTATCTAAAAATATGTTGTTGCTGTTGTTGTTTTAGGGTTTAAAGCCATTTTTCAGCACACGATATGCTATACATGGCAACTAGTATTATTGGTGGAGGAAGAACCCAGGAAAAACCTCAGTAAGAACGACCAACCCACCGGAAGCTACAGGCAAGCTTTCTCACATAACTACCTTAGGCGAATCTTAGACTCGAACCCACACAAACAGAGGTGAGATGGCAGTGATCCGTAACAGAGAGAGCTTTAGACCACTCTGCCACTCGGGTCCCATCTAAAATATGAAAACTATACATCTTTTGACCAAATGTTGGTATTAATGAAGTATTGTATTCAGTGACATGTTTAAAAAAAATATGGAAGCTTTGTATATACTGTATATACTTGCTTATAAGATGAGTCCAACTACAAACTGCACAGACCCAGATCTGCTATTACATAATGAACCAGCATATCTGGGACTGTACAGTTAGTCAATGTAATCAGT
The DNA here is from genome assembly GCA_029339505.1 of Unio delphinus. Taxonomy (NCBI): domain Eukaryota; kingdom Metazoa; phylum Mollusca; class Bivalvia; order Unionida; family Unionidae; genus Unio; species Unio delphinus. The sequence continues at coordinate 12,103,119 of JAQISU010000071.1, read as the reverse complement.
TGAACAAACAACATAGACCCCGATCTGTAGGTGCATTGCTATGGAACATAATGATCTTTGTTATTTGCATTTTGACTTGACTTATAAGTGAGTACATATATGAATTAGACAAAATGTCTAAAGTAATTATGTTTTGTATTACACATATAGTATGGTATATCTTAGCTTTGTTTGCAAGTAATGTGTGTTTTGGTGAATTGTCTTAAGATTGACTTTGTTGAAACTATGGCAAAATATCCCATCTCTTTCTCGGCAATGCTTAAAGCATAAAGCATAGAATTTCCTCTGGCAATGCTTAAAGCATAGAATTTCCCTCTAGATCTTTCAGATGGCATCAAATTGGTTTAATGCTTCCTTGAATGTGATCTATCTAATCTGAGCTGAACTCAGTTGCTGCAGAGGATACTTTGGAATTCAGGAATTCATTAGACCTGTTGGAAACTACCTGTAAATGGTTCAATTAAGAGGCATGTGTAGCCTCAGCTGTTGGGTGTTTTTTTAGTCTAATGTTTATACTATCATGCTCCTTGAATTGTGTATATTTATTACAGATGTACTTCATCAGACCACAGGAAGGTTAATATTATATTTCGGGGGGGAGAGGGGAAGGGGTCATTTCTGAGTACATGTATTTGTTTTGTTTGGGTCTTATGTGCATTACTACAGAAAATGACGGACTTAACAGATTTTCAATGGTAATTTTCACTTATAAGGAATTTTTGCACAGTATTGTTAAAATGGATTTGTCCTAGTTACAGTGCTACCTCATAATGCCATCCATGTTAAGTCATACTCAAGTGTACTGCCCTTTTTATATTGAAGTACATGATACATGTATGGCTACTAACCCATAATGAAATGGAATCCATGACTGTTACCTCACTATAATGCCATCCATATTAAGTCATACTCAAGTGTACTGCCCTTTTTATATTGAAGTACATGATACATGTATGACTACTAACCCATAATGAAATGGAATCCATGACTGTTATCTCATTATAATGCCATCCATATTAAGTCATACTCAAGTGTACTGCCCATTTTAGTGTGAGTGCTTTATATTGGAGTACGAGATAAGTGTATGACTATTAACCCATAATGAAATGGAATACATGACTGATACCTCATTATAATGCTTTATATCCATGTTAAGTTATACTCATGTTTACTTCCCTTTTTAGTGTGAGTGCTTTATATTGGAGTACGAGATACGTGTATGACTACTAACCCATAATGAAATGAAATACATGACTGATACCTCATTATAATGCCTTATATCCATGTTAAGTCATACTCATGTTACTTGCTAATGTGATTGCTTTGTATTGGAGTACACAATACATTTATGACTACTAACTGATAGTGAAATGGAATCCATGACAGATACCTCATTATAATGCCATCCATGTTAAGTCATACTCAAGTTACTTGCAAGTGTGTTAGCTTTGTATTGGAGTACACAATACATTTATGACTATTAACTGATAGTGAAATGGAATCCATGACAGATACCTCATTATAATGCCATCCATGTTAAGTCATACTCAAGTGTACTACCCTTTTTATATTGGAGTACACGATACATGTATGACTACTAACTGATAATGAAATGGAATCCATGATGGATACCTCATTATAATGCCATCAATGTTAAGTCATACTCAAGTGTACTGCCCTTTTTATATTGGAGTACACGATACTAGTGTTGTTCCGATTATCGATTATAATCGATCATCAGTTGGTTGGGCAGATAATCGATTGTGAACTCCATAATCGATTGTGTGTAAAGGGAGACTACTTTTTAGGTGTTTGCAAAGTACAAAGGTTAGTAAAACTCCCAGCCACTAAAGTTGACCTGAAATTTATTAATTTCCTTTACAACTACAAATATGAAACCTTATGATTCATAATTAGGAACATATAGTCATTATTATATGGTCAAGTTGTTAAATTGTTGACAATACATTTAATCACATTTTGTTGATTTGTTTCAGTCAAATTGCAACAACTTTTGTAGTATTTATAAATAATGGCAAACAAGAAAAACATGTCCTTCTATACTTTAAATTATAAACACATCACATGTGAATGAAAGAATTTCGGGGGATTGTAGCAGTAATTCAGTTACATATGGCTGATCAGCCATAAATGATAAAAAGCTGCGTTCATTTAACAAAGTTGTAGAACAAAATTAACACATAATGTAATATTATTGTCAGGTTAAAAGTATACATGTCATTAAAAGAGATTACTCCTGTACATTTATAAACATATTGAACTTTTCATCAAAGATATAACTGTTTAACAAAAATTGAAATGTGCTCTTAGTAACCGATTATAATCGATGATCAGTTGGTTAAGGGAAATCGATTATCGATTATGAATTTCTGACCGATTCCCATCACTACACGATACATGTATGACTGCTAACTGATAATGAAATGGAATCCATGACCATCCTCATATTACATCACAAACCATCTTATAATGAATTGCTTTATTCTGTGGGTGTGCTGTATGACATTGATGTAGTCAATCCATTTGTAGCAAAAACCTGACTATATAGAACACTCAAAGATACCATGGAATTGGTTGTCCTGATTGGTCAGGTAATTTTTAAGGGATATTTGTTAGAAGAAAGCATAGATTTTCAAGGATTACAACATCTTCGCACATGTTTACAAAATCAGAATTTGAAAGAGATTTGCATGCATAAGGGGATGAAATTTCGACTAAAATGTATTTCATTCAAGAAGAGCATCCAAGAAATGGAATCATTTTAATGTTGGAGCAATTGTTACCTAGTTGTTAGAATGCCAGACTCACAATCAAATGAATATGGGTTCAAATTCTACCGTTGGGTTAGCGCCGCTTGGCAACAATGACGGTTTCTTGTGCAAGGATTTTTTCTCAGTTTACGTCTTTGCTGCACTGTGCTTTAAAAACCAAACCAATCATTTTGGGCAAATCAATCATCTAATGAATATTTGATCTGTCAATTTTATAAATGAATCTCTAGAATTTTGGTTCATGATATGCTGATAAACTCACTTAAAGATCACCTCACTTAGAGATCTTGGAATCAGAATTGCAAGCTAATGAGAAGATGTGTGTGGGTATATGTATGTTATTTGGATTTTTAATTTGGCTTTAAAAATTTATCGTTTTGATGTCTGCAGTGTATAGTGATATGTAGCACTGGGGCATCATCCTACTAGTCACATTATCCTGACGTCAGGCCGACCGACCAGTCCTAACACTAACCTCTTAATGCTGAGCGCATTTTGAAGCAACTGTTTGTACCATTTTTATGTCTTTTGAATGACTTGGCTAGGGTTCGAACCAATATCCTCTTGCATTCGACTTGAGTGCTCTAACCACTAGACAAGTGGACAATAGAAGATTGCAATTAATGTAGAGGAGTTGTGAATGTCTTTTAATATTAATGGGCTGATCTTATTCCCAGTGTGTCATTTATTGAAAAGAAGTGTTTGTGTTAGTTGAATAAATTTATTAAATTTGCATCTTCATTCTTCCATCACATCCATGAAGGGGACATTATAGTATTTCCCATATTTCTGTCAAGTAACTTTTCAAGAACTTCATGGATGGAATGCAAATTTGGTACAAGGTTTCACGTTTAAATATATAGGAAAACTTTGATTTTCACCATTTTCTGACAAAATTTTACTGAGATATGGCTTCTGTTTGACTTGGAAGATTGAGCTTCAATTACATGATATTGGTGTGAACATGTTTCTAGTTCTTCTTAAGTCTTAACTGTAGATCTGAAACACAAATACACAGGTGTTAAAACTGGAAGAATGTCTGTTCATGAGCAGCTTGTTTTCATTGTAAATACTTGATTCTTGTCCTTAGTAACTACTGTATACTGATTATCTATCTATAGATGTCTCATGTTTGTGCGGTATGGAATAAGGCCAATTTCTATATCCTGGTGAAACTCCCATATTATTAAGGTTTCAAAAAAGTAGATTTTGTTTTTTTGTATGAAGGTTGTATATGATTAGTCATGTTCTGTGAAGGTCCAGAGTTTTTGCAGAGTTTGTATTGTTTGTGTGTGTGTGTGTGTGTGAGAGAGAGAGAGAGAGAGAGAGAGAGAGAGAGAGAGAGAGAGAGAGAGAGAGAGAGAGAGAGAGAGAGAGAAAAGTGTAAAGAACCAGGTCATCCATTAAACAAACAAAAATATATCTGATCTACCATTGCATTATGTGATGGTAGAACAGGGTCTGTGTTATCTGTAGTTGGACTTGACCAGAAGCATATATGGTACCTTACTTTCTTCATGAATGGAATGCTTTTCATGCTGGCATTATGCTGTCTGGAGACAACTCTCATTACAGAGTGTAATTAGGGAAGCATCTGTAGATGCCACTCTGTACCACTCCCATGCATCTTGTATGCAGTAGGAAAACAATTGCATCACCTCTGTGATTAGGTTTATACTTCCCAATGCCTGATTCAACTTAATGAAGAAACTAACAAAAATAAATTGTTTGTTCTGGTAGCAGTTTATTAAATATTTTATCCCATTGGCAATTGCCATATGTAATTAATTACTACTGGTAATTGAGATTAATTAAAGTGGATTGTTTCAGTTGGGCTCATCTGAAGTCACATGGACAAAAGACATGGTATAATAACCAAAATGTGAAAAAACCAATAAATGTCATAATCATTCAGTGGGGCAGTACATAGTTGTTGATGATAAAGCCTCCATGCCAGATGTTATCATTTTTAACTTATCAGAAATTGTACTAAATATTTTTTCATTCCATCCATCAGGTTTCAGATGAGTATAGTGTTCTGTTATGGTATTATCATTTTGTCTGTCTTTCCACACTGACTTGTCATTTCCATATCTTTCTAATGGTTAGAGAGATTCTCATGAAATGTTGTCCAAATATATATAATGACTTGATAGTGTGTCCTGCATCATACCCACCCACCCCTTGTCTCAAGGTCATGGTCAGAGAAAGGAAGACTGTAATTCAGTAACTTGTATTCTTGCTTGGAATATAACCTTGACCAATATTAAATAATTACTAGACAATGAGCTGCATACCACAGCCAGACCCTCTACTTCAAGGTTAAATTCACAACCAGGGAAAATGTAATTCTTTGACTTTTATTCCTGAATGGGGTATAACATTTTAAACACTGTATGAAACTTTAGTCAGTTATTTATCAGATACTGATGGTGTGGTTACTGTAGTTTTGCCCTCTACCTCATGGTCAAGGTTACAGCAAGGGAAAATGTAACTCCGGTTTGTATTATGTATCTTGGTCCTGTACATATATCTGAACCACTGAAAAAAATAATCCCAAATTTCATTGGTGCAACTAATTTAGAACGTTTTGCCCAGTGCTTGAAGTGCTTTGTACATTATATATACTAATCATTAATATATAAATAATGTTGGGAAAAATACCATCCTATTGTAATTTTAAAACCAGTACAATAGGAAACATATTTTGGGGGGATTTGAATTCCCTATATCAAAGAATAAGGTCATTAGCAGAGATAATGTTGGAGATGGGTATATCATATGCCGTTTGCAGTACTTATGTTGAGTAATTTGATCATAATATACAGAGTCCTGAATGACTCCATGAACTCATTCCCTACTGATTAGTATAATTAAGTTTAGTTCTCATTCTCATATATTTTTCATGTTATTGCTCCCAGTTGACTGCTGCACTATTTCTTTTGAGCTGGTGACCATTTCACATTTAGAGTGGCGACTTTTTAGTTGGTATTTACGGTAAAGCTACTGCTTAGATCAGTTAAAACTAAGACTGAATTTGGTCGACATAGATATTGGTACTATTGGTACGTGTGGTTTAGTTCCTGCTGCTGAAAGATTTTCAGGCATCGAGTTCAAAGAAATTAAAATTGTCTGTTCTTTATCAGTTTACAAGGAAGGAACAGGTACGCAGGAGCCGAATGAGACTAATTTAGTAATAAATTCATTGAACTTTTTGTGGCTTGGCTTGAATTTCTTACGTTTAACACGGTGCTTATAAATTTATAGTCTGTAACATTTCAAACACTTTTTTTGTGTTTAAATACAGCAAATCCTGATTAGAAAGACTACTTTTATGAGAGACCATTTGAGACCAGGTTAAGATGTACTTATGAAATAATTATATAGTATGATAATCAATTTTGAAATATCACTTGTGTTCATAGAGCATGTCTTTTAGGATACAGGTGGTCTCTTAAGACAGTTATACTGTATTTATGTTTAGGAGCACAAATAGATTAAGTTTACAGTCTTTTAGCAAGAACATAGTGTTTACTCACAGACATGAATCCCTTGCCAATAGGAGCACCATTTGCATTAGCTGATAATATACAATCTGTTATATAATAAAATACCAGTCACTTAAGACTGATAATTATGTCACAGTGACATGCTTTTTTATGGTTTCACAATTCATTAATTAATTAATTCAAGTAATTAAAATTGTCTCTAGAGTTCAAAAAGATTAAATTTCTCAGGATCTATGGCAATCACACTCAATGTGGTTGCAATAGATCCCGAAAAATTAAGAGTACATGTATAATGATTTTGAGAGCTTGAAAATAAAAAAGTAATATCAGCATGAAAATTAGGTTACAGTGACATAGTTTTTGTTTGGTTGTGATGTCTCCATTGGCTAAGTTTTATAACTGTAGGTGAAATAGCGTCCAAGAGATTGAATGTATAGCTTATTGGTCATTCATGCATGAAAATTAGAGCACATTGACAGCGATTTTAATTTGGTAGAATTATTCACCTTGATATTGCTGTCCTTATAAGTGGTAGTAAATACAGATGTAATGAACATAATAGCTGTAAAGAAACAGAGGTTACACAAGCATGAATATAGTGGTTGCATTGAGCTTGCATTATTATCTTCGATTTACATATTAGGATGTATCCACAAGTCAGTTTTCTTGAGTATGGGTGAAACAGGTCCAAGATTTTGAGGGTTTTGGTCACACTATTCTAGTTTTGGTATGGCTAAGTTGCTTTCTTGGAGATGCAAACCCATACTAAGTTTCTTTTGTCTTTGCAAAATACATGTTTGGTTCACGCTTGTGAGTTTATAACAAACAGAAAACAGAAAATTCAGAAGTCAGTCATTTGTGAAAATTAGGTCACATTGACCATGTTTTTTATGGTTGAGCTACTTTTATCATGGTGTATCCACATGATAGTTTTCATGAGTGCAGGTGAAATAGGGTCCAAAATGTGAAAGTAACAAAGTTATTACTACTGTTGTAGTATTGCTTAATCTAATGTAACTGTGATTTAGGGGAAATAGTCACAAGAGAAGATTTTTCTTTTCGATATTTAAATGAACCCTGTTGCTTCCAGTTCTAATTGCTGACTCACTGCACTGTGTTTGACCATAGCTTATTAAGGATATTAGTGGAAGTCAGAGAAAGCATTCCCTGAAGAACGTTTCTAAAATTAAACTTTAGTCTGTTTGTGAAAACTGCAGACCTTTATCTAACCCTATGTCTATATACCAAAATGCACAAAACCTAATTTTTACAACCAATTTATAGCAACATATCCACTCTGCACACGCACTCCTCCACAACCTTTGCTGTACATTAGAAATTTCACAAATGTTATACAAAGTGATAAACATATAAAATATTTCCTTACTGTCTAATTAATTCCAAATTAAACTGTAGCTACATAACTTTTAAGCACTTTACATCTGCTGAGAGAAATACTAATTTCACAGTATATGGTCACACATTTAAATGTTTTATTATTAAAGGTAACTTGCTATCATTAATTTATTTTTTAAGTCTTCAAACCGTCACTGGTGACCACTATAATGGCTTCTTTGTTTCAGCCAACACCATAATGTAAAGTCATTGCCCCTGAGCAGGTGCAGATAATACTGTATTTTAGCGGGAATTACAGCCCCTACATTGAACAGATTATTAAATGTACTCCTCTATCATATTTAATCAATTATTAAATTTATAAGGAGAAATTAGAAACTTTATATGCAAATGTACCTTCTTTTCTAAAACTTATATCAATATCATAGTACTTGAAATAACTTTATTTAGCCTTATAATATATCCCTCCAGTCTTGCAAAATTTGGTTCCCAAAATTGTGTAACCATACTTTATTGCTTTTGCTGAATTGTTGAAATAACCTGGATTAAAAATGTATTTAAAAATGTATTTAAAAGTGTTCTACCTGGAATCAGTGTCCACTGAATTAATGTAACTTACATTCCATGTAACTATTTTGAGATTTATTACAACCTTTTCAGTTGAACACAGAAATAACTTACTAGTCCTAGTATTTATTACAGGTGGATGCTTTTTTTCAGGTAAATATCTTGATAGTGTACAATGTTGAATAGTTTTAAACACTCAGATATTAATCACACTAATAGTTCTATATGATCTTGTCTATCCTGAGTCATATGAATGACTGACCATTCTCTATGTGTCTGACTTCTCACAAATATACATTATATTCACAAGGTAATATGCAGATGTCACAAAGACTTTCATGACCCTGATAGGAGCTGGTACCAACATTGTGTCATTCACTGTTGTAATATTACAAGAAGTTATTTGTTTGGAAAGAATAATCCATTTGGAATGTGCCTAGTACCGTTGTCAATAGTCCAAGTGTGGTACTATACACTGCTATGCAGTTGGAAAGAAGAAGTGTAGGAAAGATATGGGGAAAAAAAGATAATTGGAAAGTATAGCACAGCAAAACAGATATGAGCCCACATTTAATCAGTAACTAGATCAAGTCTATTTGGAATCTTCACTTTATAAACCTTTTCCCTTTTCCTTTTTGCATTTTGGTTAAATAAAATTCATGGAGTGAAAACGGCAGTAATGTTTCCTCAGGTTCTCATGTTGTCTTGGGAAAATTATGCCATTTAAATCTGTAATCTTGTTTGCCCAAGTGCTAGCCACAAGCTAGAATTGCATCAGCAATAAATACCCCTTTCTTTTGGCTTCGATAATGCAGGTTCCTCTGATGTCAAGCCCTTTGAAGATAAATCTGTTGTATGTATTGGAGTGTCACTTGTCTTGCTGGGAGCTGGTTTAATTGGGGTTTTACTACTATATATAGGGGTCTGTAAAGATGTTTGAGTCTCCTTTGCTGAAAAAGAAATTGCAGAAGTGTGCAGATCAGCCCCACCAACTAAGTCGACAGCAGGACTAGAGAAATTTAAAACTCCATCACAGCAAAAAAATGCCACGATGAAATCTAGGTCATATACATGATTCAATTATATCTGACATTAACAGAAATCACTAAGCATTGATTATCAATAAAACAACAGCACTAATTGATACAGAAGCAGTAATTTCATGCATATAATGTAGTCTACTGCAGCATTTGGAAAGTAATGTTGAATTGGAAACACCCAAATTTCCCTTCATTATTGGTGTTACTGATGATCAACAAAAGTCTTTGGATTTCGGGGAAAGCAAGAAAGCTACAATAGATGTGAACTCGAAAACAATTATTCATGTGTGATGAATTAACAGTGTCTGCCTTCGATGAAGATGTATCCATCATTGACATACAAATATTAAATTTATGAACAAAATTTAGAAAATTTATATACAGATGTATCTTCTAATCAGTGATAAATACCATAGTACCTTAAATAACTAAACTCTGGATACAGGAGGTCACAGGTTCAAATCCCAACCAAGTCATACCGAAAACTTGAAAAAATATGGCTCTGGCAGCTGTATCAATTGGCCCTCAGCATTAAGAGGTTAGTGTTAGGACTGGTCAGCCTGGTGTCAGGAGAATGTGACTGGGTGGGACATAAGGCCACATGTCTGCAGCATGATGCCCCAGTGCTAGACGTCACTATAAACTGCTGTACTGATGACAGCATTGCGATTTGACTGAAAAATTGTTAAAGCTATGTTAAAAATCCAAATCACATACATACCATTTTCCCAGCGCATCCTGATGGAGCTGCCATGGTTTCTTAATTGGAGAAAAACTCAGCCCACCATGTGTTCTCATACAGAGTGGATGTGGTGTCGATATAATGGGTATGAGAGAGCAAGCATGGAGTTATGTCATTTTCATTTTTTAAAATTCTTAACATAAACATTGTCCGCTAAATGTCAAATGAAAGTACAAACTGTATATAAAAATCATCCAATTCTTTTGTGTGTGTGGAGACCGAGACGCATATTCATTTCACAGCAATCTGACTTTGGTTCTGAGCTTTTATATAGATTTGGTCCAAAAAGTCTGTATTGTTCTGAACAAATTCATCATGCGTGGATGGTGCAGTTAGAAACAAATTAGCATTGATTACAAGGTCAAGTAAAACAACACAGCACTACCTTGGTTAATGTATGGACATTGTATGGACTTGCTTTAAAATAAATGGTATAACCCAAGAGTACACCCCAATTAAAAGGACTGAGCTTTGCATACAAGACATGATTTATAAGCTCCATTTTTCCTACCTTTGTATATATAGTCACTAGAAAGGACAGCTATCCTTAAAGGTCAAACTTATGTTATCTTTGTGTGTCCTCTATGAATAGGTTTTACATTGCATTTTGATGTTGATTCCAAATAATTGAGTTAAGTTGATATACAATACTTAGAGCAGAAATTTGTTCTGACTAGCAGGGTCTCATATCTTATTATTCCTCTTTTAATACCAAACAAGTGGCAGAAAATCCCCCCACTCCAATCACCTCTACAAGAAAGACTATACCAGCTTTGTCAGTCTCCAAAATCAAAAATGTAATTTAAAGTTTTCAGCATGAATTAAAAACAATGTATTGGATAATTTAAGGGGAGGGGGGGCACTTGAGCTGCTGTCTGTCAATATGATCTTGCTGAAATACACTAGTATAACATATTTTGGAGTATTTTATTGTAGCTGAAATAATGGGGAGAAATGAATTATTGAGCAGTAAATAAAATTATAATTTCGAAGAAAAATAGCAATTTATGAAAGAAGATGCTAGTTAAGAATGGATAATGACTTAACTGAGATAGGAGTAAGGTCTGAAATTTTATAATACAGTCCTTATCTGATACCATCTACACTGGCATAGTTAATGTAAAAAAGATGTCAAAAAAAACATTTAAGGCAAAATTTTTCAATTACTTAGGAATTTCCAGCACCAATTTACTTGTAGTAATAACATTCTCTCAGTGATGACGATTCCCAAATATTTCATCTAAAGAATTTTATGACATTTTGATAATGAATTAGAGCAAGGATGGGTTTAATATGTCAGAACTCCACTGATATAGGGCAAGTTTGCTTCCTAATAATATACACACATCTAGACCCCATTGGGATCAGTTATTCCTATCTTTGATCTCAGTATGTGGTACCATACTTTTTAATTGTAAATAGATCTTGCACTTACATTATAGAACACATAGTAACATTCATTTGTAAAGTGCATTGTGGAATATCTGTTTGGATGGTTTTACTGCCATTTATTGTTTGAAAAAGGGCTCAACAAATCTGAATTTTTTTTACTTTCCCAGAATGGTGGTTTTCCACAAGTTGCACAAATGGATTTTTTTTTTCCATTCATATTCTGTGCAGAATTGGGGCAATTTGCAGAGTTTTTGATTGCCCAGTGATACATTGCAGATGTATCTGAAGATTTTCCACCCTTGTTGAAGAAGCAAAAATGTCTGATGATTCAAATTGCACATTCCCACTTTTGTAGATAAATTACAGGGCAACATTAAAAGGACGACATTAAATTGTACAGGAACACCCACTTGGAACACTATGGTATCAAACCACCAATACCTCAAGGCTGGCCTATTGCCAATAATATAAAGGAGAAACTATTAACAACTTTCAAACATTGATCACCCCTATGATTACACCTAACTGTTTTGTCTTTCTCTTTGATTACACCAACATCAATTTGGCAGAAGTTTCTGGTTACATTGCATTATTCCTTTTTTGTTATAAAATTGTAGCTTAGGATAGATCCCCTATATGGTTGTTGTAGGTTTTAACGCTATTTTTTAGCACACAATAGGCTATACATGTGGCCAGTATTAATGGTGGAGGAAGAACCCTGGACCCCCCCCCGCCCGAAAGAACTACCAACGAGAAGCTACTGGCAAGCTTTCTCACATACCCACATTGGCTGAATCGAAGACTCAAACCGAAGCAGACAGAGGTGAAATGGCAATGATCTGTAATGGAGAGCGATTTAGACCACTCGGTCCCCCCCTCCCCCGGTAATTTCCAGGTAGTGACATCTTTTTCTGTGATACATGTAAATGGTATAACATTTTTATTGCTTTCCCCACTGGTGATAGTGTAGACCACATGACGGATGTTGACACATTAACCCCTTGCATTGCGTTTACGTGGCCTACTACCAAACTCTGTAGTGTCAAGGCCATGTATGTTACACTACAGTGGGTGGTATTATAGAAAGTAGACATATTTAGCTTTAAAATGACACCAAATAATCTGGACATTTTAGTTGCACTACAAAATACAGAGGGAAAAACCTAATTTTTTGGACAATTTTTTTTTATATCCAAAATTTGCCAGTAGTCAGAACCCAATTTTGTGTCCAGATTTGAGACTTTTTGGCCTCAGATTTAGGGCAGACCAGTCTGTAAAAAGTAGGATAAGGTGGGCATTTGGAATAAAGAGTGGTCTCTATATGAAAATGACAAGTCTGTTATGCGAAAACAACAAAAACCTCCAGTGGTTAATGTGTTAAGACATTCCCTCCTTTCACACCATAGTTGGTAGGCTTGAGTATTGCCAGCTAAAATCATATTGTGATATGGCTGTATTAAAAATGAATGTTTTGCAATCCATATCGATAAGTAATGATATCAAACTGTTGTAAGATAGACTGTCAAGAATTTACAGAGTAAAGATGAGTAATAGCCAGCTTTCACAGATGTATTGTTGACACCTGTCAGGTGATCTAACTTGTAGACCTGCCAGTATAACTAAAGCTGTGAAAGCATCTATGGCATAATGCAAGCAATTAATTAATTCCACCTTCTTTCTTTGTTTTTCTTCGTTTGTTCTATGGTTTAATGCTATTTTTCAGCACAAAATAGGCTATTCATGGCAGCCAGTATAAATTGTGGAGAAAGAACCCAGGAAAACCCCTGAAAGAACCACCGACCCACAAGAAGATACTGGCTAGTGGGTCGGTGGTTTTTTCGGGGGTTTTCCTGGGTTCCTCCACAATTTATACTGGCTGCCATGTATAGCTTCTTGTGCGGAAAAATGGCTTTAAACCCTATGACAACAACAACTTTCATAATACAGAGTACAAATTTCAGTATACTTTTAATAACTTTAAGTCCCATAACCCTTCTAATAAACAGCTGTTTCTAAAATATCAATTGCCAGGTGGGACTAAAATAATGATATGGAAGAATTTGAGTTAATGTTAAATGTTGCATCAGTTCAATAACTACTGATCACATTATGTACTTAACCTGAGTATGAGGAGAATTATCAAAAACTTAGTGAATCCTTGTGTATACCCCATGGGTGGATTGAATTAAACAAAACACAGCCAGACCTGTTGTAATGATTTTAGTTTATGTAACTTACTTAAATTTTTCACTTAATGGTATCTGTACATTTAATTTTGCCAAATAATAATGCTTTAAACAGAAATAAAATTGTTATATTTAGTTCCCCTGTGTTTTCTTTTAACTCTTATACAAGAATTGTTGTTTAATTTTGTTCACAGGGTCCATTGTGTTATTGCAATATGTCCCAAATGCATTACCGGGTATTATGTAAAATTAGTGTTATAACAAGGGATAAATGGATTATTATGTAAAATTGGTATTATAACAAGGGATAAATGGACTGTAGTGTCTAAAATGGGTTATAGCTCACAGTACTGTACAGTGTCTAAAAAGGTACTACATATATAATGATGGACAGCTGTTGTATAATGTCTAAAATGTTATAACAAATGAAAGCTGTACTGTAGTGTCTAAATGGGGTACTGTAATTGAAGGACAGCTGTTTTATAATGTCTAAAATGTTATAACAAATGAAAGCTGTACTGTAGTGTCTAAATGGGGTACTGTAATTGAAGGGCAGCTGTTGTATAATGTCTAAAATGTTATAACAAATGAAAGCTGTACTGTAGTGTCTAAATGGGGTACTGTAATTGAAGGGCAGCTGTTGTATAATGTCTAAAATGTTATAATAAATGAAAGCTGTACTGTACAGTATGAAGTTTATACCATAATATGCTGCATAGACAAAATCATAACAGTTCTAACAGCAAATTACATGTTTGCCCTGAATCCTTTTTCATCTTGGCATATACAGCACAGGCTGATTTGAAAGATCACAGATTAGGGAGTCCACATGTCATAATCAATGATAGGATAGTGACATGTATTGAGTGATAACATGGCTTGCCATCTGGTTACTGGACTTCATTCATATCCCACTGTGACCACATAATAATGTTAAATCATTCATGAATTTACTTATTTCCTGGTGTCCTCAGTCAAGTTGGTAAATACCACCTTATTATGTTGAAAGCTTTCACTCTACTCTGGCTCCTTGAAGAAAACATGAATGAGAATGAAATTTCCAACTATTATCAGATGATTTAATAGACATGTTAATATTCTGGGATTTTTTGGCATGCCTCATATACAGAGTTTTCTTTCCTGCTTAATCATGTTAGATATTAAGAATGTTGCAGTCTCCTTTTTACTAAATTGTCTCCCTTACTAATTTTCCACCAGATTCCACATGTGCTCATTTAGAACCAAGCGGTTAACAGTTTTCATTAGTTATTGAAGTGAGAGGGTGTTTTTAGAAGTATTAGGAACGTGCAGTTGGGAAGCAAAATATTGAGTAAAATGAAAAAGAGGACTTGAGTAAAGTCTAATGCCATATTAGAAAGCTTTTTATTCAGGGACATTAAAGCTTTTTATTCAGGGACATTAAAGCTTTTTATTCAGGGACATTATAGCATTTTATTCCTTGACATTATAGCATTTTATTCCACGACATTATAGCATTTTATTCCACGACATTAAATCTGGATTCCAGTTGATACAATAGCAGTATATTTTAGTTTCACCTCTCTTGAGAACTTTACAGCATGCAAATACTTTTCAATCAAAAGCTTGTAAGATACAGAATTGGGGCAGATATCTGCACCTTTTATAACTTTTGAAGATCATATTCATGCATGCACACACACATATCACATGAGTTTCAGGTTACCTGAGCCTGTATGATCAATTGAAAAATGCTAGGGAATTAGTTGAGTGGTCTAATATACTCATCTTCACCAATTACTACCAAATCACCTTGGTCTGCATGGGTTCGAGTCTTAGGCTCAGCAAATGTGGTCAGGTGGGAAAGTTTGCCAGTAGCTTTCTGTTTGTTAGTGGTTATTTCCTGGGTTCTTCCTCAATAATACATACTGGCTGCCATGTATAGCCTATCAAGTGCTGAAAAATGGCATTAGAGCTAGAAACCAATACACTACACTCATTATTTACTTTATTTTAGTCTTTATGACCAATGCAAAAAATTACACACACATTTCATTGATGAATATTTTATTCCAGTCTGAGTGACTTTGCAGGGATGAATATTTTATTCCAGTCTGTGTGACTACATGTATGTAGTGATGAATATTTTATTCCAGTCTGAGTGATTATGCAGAGATGAATATTTTATTCCAGTCTGTGTAACTATGTAGGGATGAATATTTTATTCCAGCATGTGTGACCATGCATTGATGAATATTTCATTCCAGCCTGTTTGACTATGCAGGGATGAATATTTTATTCCAGTCTGTGTGACTATGCAGGGATGAATATTTTATTCCAGTGTCTGTGACTATGTAGTCAACGTTCCCTCTAAGCTGCGCGTGTATGCGCGTGCGCAGCTGCTCAGGCATCCCCACACAGCTGAATTGTCAATTTTTGCTCATTCCAATGTTAAATTTTGCTTATCTCCGTAATGCTTGCACAGTGCAGCGAGCACTGCGCGCACATCTACCATTCACTTAGAGGGAATATTGGATGTAGTGATGAATATTTGATTCCAGTCTGTGTGACTATGCAGGGATGAATATTTCATTCCAGCCTGAGTCAGACTATGTAGGGATAAATATTTTATTCCAGTCTGTGTGACTATGTAGGGATGAATATTTCATTCCAGCCTGAGTCAGACTATGTAGGGATGAATATTTTATTCCAGTCTGTGTGACTATGTAGGGATGAATATTTTATTCCAGTCTGTGTGACTATGTAGGGATGAATATTTTATTCCAGTCTGTGTGACTATGCAGGGATGAATATTTCATTCCAGCCTGAGTCAGACTATGCAGGGATGAATATTTTATTCCAGTCTGTGTGACTATGTAGGGATGAATATTTTATTCCAGTCTGTGTGACTATGTAGGGATGAATATTTTATTCCAGTCTGTGTGACTATGTAGGGATGAATATTTTATTCCAATCAGTGTGACTATGTGGAGATGAATATTTTATTCCAATCAGTGTAACCTGCTGTGATGAATATCATGCTACTTTTTCAGGTTTACTTTGAATTAAAAATTGCATAATTTCATCAAATCACAAAAGACTTTACTTGTGATAAATATCCTGTTTGATTGGTTGTGGATGGAAACTGACCGCAAAGGGATATTTTGAGTTCATGGCCATGCACGGATATCATAAAACTCTTAACTTGAGATTTTAATTGAATTGTCTCCATTGGCCAATCAGAAACTACCTTTGAAACATAAAACAACTTTTATTTACAACTCAGATACCTTTTTCTCACCCTGAAATTAAGAAACTTATTAATTTCTTTCTTAATGGAAGCAATATAGTATTAAAAATCTCGTTATTTTATTCTGAAGAACTGATTGTTTTAATACAGACGAGTGTAGTTGGTGCTTGCTGCAAATTTCTGAACTCCATGTGTCTTAGTGGAACATCAATTTTTGTCGTGTTTGTGCAACACAAAACATGATTGATATGGAACCATGATACATAATTTTTACTTATATCATTACATAATTGCATGCTAGTATCCATTGTATTTACTTAATCAAGTGACAGCAATTATCGGCTTTACTAAACCCTAAAATTAAATTTCTTGTGTAGGTGCTTACATTTGCTGTATCTACTTTGGCATACCATGCAGCAGGATTTTATTTGCTATTCATTCTTTAAACAAGTGATGACATTGATTTTGCTTTAATGCCATTATTCTCAGATATCTATGGATGATACACCTATCTCCATTAAATTTTCATCTTAAATTACTTCCTCCACTGGTAATCCAATGCTCAACTTTTCAACACATTTACAAGGCAGGGACACAGGACCTGTTTTGAGAGAAGTACATTCAGTTCCTCACTGGAGAACTATTATAACACTGTCTGTATCTAATATAACCCATTATACTGGAGAACTATTATAACACTGTCTCTATCTAATATAACCCATTATACTGGAGAACTATTATAACACTGTCTCTATCTAATATAACCCATTATACTGGAGAACTATTATAACACTGTCTCTATCAAATATAACCCATTATACTGGAGAACTATTATAACACTGTCTCTATCTAATATAACCCATTATACTGGAGAACTATTATAACACTGACTATCTAATACAGTATAACCCATTATACTGGAGAACTATTATAACACTGTCTCTATCTAATATAACCCATTATACTGGAGAACTATTATAACACTGTCTCTATCAAATATAACCCATTATACTGGAGAACTATTATAACACTGTCTCTATCTAATATAACCCATTATACTGGAGAACTATTATAACACTGTCTCTATCAAATATAACCCATTATACTGGTTGAATTGTATTATAACACTGTCTCTATCTAATATAACCCATTATACTGGTTGAATTCTATTGTTCCTTATAATTGTACCTGAATATAAGGTGTCCTTACACAGTGTATATTAAATTATATGTATATGGATCTCATTATTGTGAGTGACCCTAGTTCGTCATTAAATGGAGAATATAGTACTACAGCATATTTATTAAGAGCTTAAACATGTGTACACTAACTTAATTAATAATGTTGCTTTGTCAATCATCTTCACCTAACATATCTTTTTTACCTCATTATCTATAGCAAAGAGAAAGGCATGCCAAGTTGATGACTTGCACACTAATAGTTCTTACTGTATGTATGTATGTATGTATGTATGTATGTATGTATGTATGTATGTATGTATGTATGTATGTATGTAATGTAATATAATGTAATGTAATGTATGGATGATTGGATGGGTGGGTGGGTTGGGTTCATTAGTACATTGGCACATTCCAGGTGATACAGTGCCAAGTAAAATGTAATGCAGTAAAACTTTCTTTGAAATGAAATTAAAATATATTCCTCAAAGATAAAGATAGGTTAAAGTGATATAAAATATACTATAAAGCTATAATAATAAAATCAAGTACAAAAGCTAACATCTTTAAAAGGTGTCAAAACTTGTAGTGTAAACCACATTCTTCAAGAAAGTCCAAGATTTTATTGGTGGCACATCATCCAAAAAGGTTCTTAATCTAATTAACATATAAACAAGTTTATAATGAAAAGATGGTCTTAATTCTGCTCAAACTAACTCCTGTGAAAGTTATATAGTTGATGATTTTATGAATTTTAAAAATTAGAAAAGATTTATTATATACATGTATATTATTTTAGTGGAAAAGTGAGACACACCTGTAAAAAGTTGCCTTTTATTCCCCTACCATCTGTGGAGGGGACATATACAGTGGTCCCCCTCATGAACGGCACCCCATGACCAGTTGGCCCCAGCTCTTTGTGGCCAGAATCCCTTGGCACCAATGAGTGTGACTTCAAAAGTACCCTTCAAGAAAGGCCACCCCTTTTATGCGACCAGAAGCCAACATAATAGTGCACAAATGTAAATTTTATCTGTCACAAGCAGCCACATTTTATTATAATAATAATAATAATAATAATAATAATAATAATAATAATAATAATAATGATAATAATAACAAGGACTTTGACATAATGGTACAATGTACTGTTGAGAGTAACACCTAGGTTTCGTATTGACTGTGTGAATTTAATGCTGGTGTTGCTGATATTTATTGTTTGAGGTGAAGGATGTGAATGAAAAAGTTTTTGTGTTGTGATCACAATGGGTTCAGTTTCATCATCATCATTCATCTGCAGCTTGTTCTATGTCATCCATGATTTCACATCAGAAATGTACCTTTCTTGGGTGTCATCATTGTACAGTTGATGAGACACTGGATGATGATTTATGACAGGTGAGAGCGGCTTAGTGTATAGAATGAAGAGAACAGGTTCAAGAACAGACCCCTATGCAACTCCATAACATAGATCAACTGGGCTGGGTTGGAGTGTATTCCATTTGCAGACACATTTGTGTCCTGTTCACCAAGTAGTACTTGAACTCCAGTAAGGCTTAATCATGAATGCCAAATACAATGCTGGAGACGGTGAAGCAGCATTTCAACCTGGTATTTTGTATAAAATGCTGCAGACAAATCATGGAGGATGAGGACTGTAATCTTTCCGCTATTCAAAGCAGAGAAAATGTCATTAACTACTTTCAGAGGAGTATTTTCAGTATTGTGTCCGGATGATCAACTGGAGAGAAGGAAATTGTTCCTTGACATTAGCTTGTTAGTAATCTCTAAGAGCTCTTTGCAGCTGGAACTTTCTGTGATCCCAAGTATCTTGTTATGCTTTAAGAGTTGAGATTGTCCATCCGTCTTTCTGGTTCGAACAATCAGATCTTACTATCAGTGTTAACATTTATACAGCTAACAAATACTACACAAGTCTTCAGATCAATAGAGCTATACTGCTAATTATCGACATCAGAATTTGGGAAAGTCATATATTCCCGTAAATCATTACGTAAAGTGAGGCAATATATCATAACACACAATCCATATTCACTAATATGATAAATTCAAATTAATGTAACACTTTCCAATCATAAATGTACACAACGGGTTTTCTACACCACCCATTTACCTACCTAAATATATAAGGTAAAAATGCTAATTCAGAATTCAAAAATACATTATTAAATCACTGTAAAACCGACTATCCATACAAAAATATGAACACATCATGCATCCATAACAAAGAAACATCTTATCAAAGTACGTTATTAAATCAATGTAATACCGAACTATTCGTATCATGGTATCAGTACATCATGCATCTATAACAAAGAAAACATCACATAAATTACATCATGATAAATGTGAATTTGAGTTAAATACCTTGTGTTTTTGGCGTCTTACAATCGTTCCACATTCAGTTTCCTGGAACCACAATTTTATACCACAATTTTATGAACGTCTTTCCTAAAGTCCGCTCGGAGTCCTGGTAATTACTTCTACGTTTGGTTCTCTCTTGCAGAGAAATTTTTAGACTAATTCAAACTCATAAGCTCAGAGGATATATTTCCCCGATTCTAGGGTTCGACACCCCCCCCCCTCCCTCTACATTTGACCAATCGGAATAAATGCTATTCCTACGGACATTCTTAAAAACCTTCTATCAAGATGCCAAAAATGCCACTTGGGGCCGAAATATCACCCTACCATTTGCTTCAAATCACTTTGACAGTTTTACGTGAGAAATATACTTAGTTCGGTTCTACTATCAATATTCTAATGCATGACCCAGTTAAATAAACATTCTTTTCGTCCAAACTCTACTCCAAGACAGTTAATTGTCGGCTAGACTACGAATTAATTAATGTCTTTCACTGGCCAAAAATTTGGCACTTGACAGTACTGTAGTGGGCTGATTTTGCTGCATGGACTATGTGGCGTTCTTCTTAGCGACTTCAAAAATGTGCTTATGAATAGTGAGTTTGGTGGAAAGCCAAAGCTTCTTACCTTGATGGCGGTCTCTTTTAGCTTGACCAGTAGTCGGCCAGTGGGATTTGATGATCCCTCCCACCTGCGAAGTTGACTTATGGTCCCACTTCCCTATGCCAATTGGATGGGACTTATAACCAATAGACTGCCAGCTTGAGTCTTGTTTCTTCACTCAGAAGCAAGGCTGGATCTAGTAACCTGTTCAGGATGCAAGCCTGGGATTGGAGTATGGAAATTCTGGTCTGCCCAGACGTCAGGATACACCTCTCATCCTTGTTGGTGGGGCCCAAAGGAATGCTGAGCGTGTCATTTGGCATCAGTTCGGATGCAGGGAGTCTTCGTAGTTTACTTTTGATTAACACATTAACCCCTAGTGCCACATTTAGGGGCAGGAGGTATTAGCCTGCTATCATGGTCTGTAGTGTCGGGTCATGTATGATACACTAAAGTGGGTGGTATTATAGAAAGGTCTACAAATAATCTGGATATTTTAGTTGCACTACAAAATACAGAGGAAAAAATCCCCATTTTTTTTCCAACCCAAAATTGGCGCCTTGGTCAGAATCTGATTTTGTTTCCAGATTTGAGACTTTATGGCCTCAGATCTAAGACAGACCAGTCTGAAGTGCACACAGACAGGTGAACCTGTGCAAAAAGTAGGATATGATGGATATTTTAGGAAAGAGCCTCCTCCATACGAAATATATGGGTCCACTCAGTAAAAACAAGAAGAAAAAAAAAAACTCTTAACATTTCATCTTCTGCTCATGCGCAAGCAATGTAACCAATGGAAAACGTTTTTTTTTTTTTTTTAGTACAACTAGGCATTGGAAAATTGCTTGGAAGTCAAAGTATTAGGATGTGTTCAGAAATAGTCCCCAAAATGTGTTTCCTACTTGTATTTCATGCGAAAACAGCAAAAACCTCCAGGGGTTAATGTGTTAACACACACACACAGAAATAATTAACCTTGTGAATTTTAGAACTGGAGTCTTCTTTGTTGGATTAACACACACACACACACACACACACACACACACACACACACACACACACACACACACACACACACACACACACACACACAACACAAACAGTTAATCTTAAACAGAACAGAGTATCAGACAAAGACTGAAAAATGATGTGACACTATAACTGTACATGTGTACTTTTTTGTAACAAGGTTTTTTGTTTACGAAAGATTTATCTGCAAAATTAAATTGCAGTACTGTACAATTAGCATCATAGGAAAAAATCATTACAAAACTTTAACATGTTATCACATAAATGAAGAAATAATACTTTAGAAGGAAAAGTTTAAGTTATTCGACTTGACAGTTATAGGGCGAGTTCACTTGTCGAAAGATTTTTTGTTGGCAAGATTCAAATAAAAAAGATCGTAAAAGATGAGAATATTCTGTAGCAGTGGGAAAGTGGAGAAAATGGAAAGTGTTTCGTATTTGAAATACGAAACACCATATGTACCAAGAGTCAAATTACGTTTTTGAATGGTTGTGAGTGCCAACAATACCCCACTCACATTCCATGCCTAAGAATAAGAACTATTAATATATGTTACTTGAAATAACTCTGTTGTTAAAGCAAGAAAAACGATTTATTAATTAATGTTACTTTTAAATGAAGATATTAACTGCTTTAAGTTATATGTAGATTTCTTACTACAGTGTATATACATATATATATATATATATACATATCTCACAAATAAAGTCCCCCTCTGAAAAGGCCACCCATCTAAAAAGGCCACTTCCTGGTGCAGAAGGGGTGGCTAGCTGTATAAGAGGGGGACCACTGTAGTGCCATTGTTGTCTATGCCAGTCTTGTCATGTTATGTCCCGTCCTATCATAAATTTCTTTTCCATTTAGTAATTGTAGAAGGATTGCAAAGATTGAAACCAAATGTGATTTTACAGTAAAAAAATGTTTATGAATTTTGATTTTCTTCTTTTTCTGACAAAATTTAAGGTTATTGTCCTGTTGGACTTAGAATTTTGCCCTTCAATTGTATCATTGGATTGGGCATCTATGTTATATTTTCACATATTATCTAGTCTGATTGTGATGGTGGTGAATGTCAGCAATATTGTCAATAAGTTTTAAGTTAAATTATTAAAATGTATAATTTTATAAAGCATTCTTTGACACTTACTTGCCCATTTGACCCCGGTGTCAAGGTCACAGGGTTAGAATCTTTGCATTATGGTTTTGCTTAAAGTTTTTCATTTGCTTATATATCATAAACCCCTCAGTTGATTCTGTTCATTCTCATGATGAATCATTATGAACCAAAGACAATTCATTCTGCAATACTTCTATCTGCCCCTTTGACCTTGAGGTCAGATGTGTTATAAAAGAGTTATGTTAAGGTTTTGGTTAAAGTTTTTTTTATTGACTTTTATTTCCTTAACCTTGTGATTAAATGTGTTGATGATTTGGATGCAGATTTATGAAGCAGAGACTGTTGGTTATCTCCAACACTTACAAACATTTTTGACCTTTGGGTCAAGTTCACAAGGTTAAAAGCAATGTGCCTAAGCCTGGACATTCAGGCCATGGCTTTCTTGTTCATGCAGATAGCAGAATAAAGCTTACTGCAGACTTGAAAACTACATGGCAGCCAGAATATTGGATGGTGGAAGAACCGCTATCCCATGGGAAACTACTGGCAGATTTTCTCACATACCCACAATAGTTGAGCCAAGACTCTGAACTCACACATGTGTGATGTGTGAGTTATCTGTAAAGTCCATAGATCCACTAGGCCACATGGGGCCTCTCAATTTGTGTAAAGTACTTAGACCACTTGGCCACATGGGGCCTCTCATTTTGTCTAAAGTCCTTAGATCACTTGGCCACTCGTAGCTTCACATTTTGTCTAAAGTCCTTTGACCACTTGACCACATGGGGCCTCTCAATTTGTCTAAAGTCTTAATAGACCACTTGGCCACTCAGAGCCCCACATTTTGTCTCAAGTCCTTGGCCATTCAGGGACCCAAATTTTATCTATATTTAGCTTTTCCAACAGTACATTTTCACTGGGATATTTTTGGTCACAGATATTTGTTATGGCTGCACACAGTAGAGAGGAATTTAAATCCAACTACAGGCATGCAGTAAATGGATAATTAATGTTTGCTTGACTTCTGTTTTTTCATCTTCTATCTGTTCTTTGACATGTATATTCTTATATAGTTGGTATATCATGATGGTGTTAGGTTACTCAAAATGTCTGTATTTATACCTACTGTTACTTGATTAGAGGGCATCATGGGAGATGCTTTAACTGAATTGTGTAAACACTCATTATTATTATTATTATTATTATTATTATTATTATTATTATTATTATTATTATTATTGTTGTTGTTGTTGTTGTTGTTATTGTTGTTGCTGCTTGGAAGTACTTCCATGCTAAATCACTTAGGCCTACAACTGCTTCTTTTGCTGTTATATAACAATGCTATAATTTCTGCACATATATATATATATGAACAATAGTCACAGAAATTACCTTATGTACTCTCTTATATGTAGTCATACTGCAAACAAGAAAAGTCCTGATCTGCTGTAGCGTAATGCGCCTACAGACCAGGGTCTGTAATGTTTGTTTTACTGATTACTCCTAACAAACTGCACAGACCCAGATCTGCTGGTGCATTATGTGATGGCAGTTCTGGCTCTGTGCAGTTTGTAGTTGGACTGTTTCATATGATACCCATTTTAATTGCACTATACCATTGCAGGCACCAAAGAGCATATTTGCATGGTGATAGGCTGTAACATAAGCAGGGTCTAATTTACAACTTCTAACTATTGAAATTACATAGAAACCCGGTTGGCTTCCATGAAAATAGCATTAAATGATGGTAGTTAATTGACAGTAGAAGATCTAAAACTGTACTAATTGTTAGACTTCCCTTTTTATTTTCTTTTAATAAATCATGGTAATTGTTCTTTTTTAAGTGCTTTTCTAGCAGCATGTTTTTAAAATGAAAGAGCAGTAATTGTCATCATGTACATGAGGAACCCATTAGATGACCTGAATTCAGATTATGGTAACCCAGAATATTCTTGTTGCTGCTGGGCACTTAAAGGATATTTATGCAGACCTTGGCTGCTTTACTATACCTGGAAAATTTTGATGAGCATAGGAACTTAGGATGAAAGAATATATGCTTGAACTTGATCTGCAGCAGCTGGTTGTACATATGTATCTGAGCTGATATCATAGTCATTTGGAAATGACCTAAAATTGGTTCACCTCTGTGTTGATGTGTGCAATTGCTTCATCTGCTGTTAAATAACTGTCTACTATTGAATACCTAATATCTAATATAAGTTAGGTACTTAGGTACTTGTTACTGAATACATAGCACAACTAGTGTTTGGTTAGGTTGGTTTGGTTTGGGTGGTGTTTTATTGCACAGCAACAAAAATAGGTTATATAGTGCTAAAGCAATTGGAGTAAAGTTTACTCTGAAGATCTACAGAATCTGACCTAGGTTGAGCTGATGGTAGGTTTCACACTACAGTAGCAGACCTAGGTTGAGCTGATGGTAGGTTTCACACTACAGCAACTGAGGTTGAGCTGATGGTAGGTTTCACACTACAGTAGCTGACCTAGGTTGAGCTGATGGTAGGTTTCACACTACAGTAGCAGACCTAGGTTGGGCTGATGGTAGGTTTCACACTACAGTAGCTGACCTAGATTGAGCTGATGGTAGGTTTCACACTACAGTAGCAGACCTAGTTTGAGCTGATGGTAGGTTTCACACTACAGTAGCAGACTTAGGATGAGCTGATGGTAGTTTTCACACTGCAGTGGCAGACCTAGTTTGAGCTGATGGTAGGTTTCACACTACAGAATCTGACCTAGATTGAGCTGATGGTAGGTTTCACACTACAGTAGCTAGCCTAGATTGAGCTGATGGTAGGTTTCACACTACAGTAGCTGGCCTAGATTGAGCTGTTGGTAGGTTTCACACTACAGTAGCAGACGAGGTCAAGCTGATGGTAGGTTTCACACTGCATAAGTTTGGTTTTGGGTCTGGCATACTAACCACATAGCCACCTCAGCCAGTGTCTCCATTAGCCAACTTCAGATGACATGCTGTATAGCTCATCGGTCTATTCTTTCCCAGCCTGCAGGGTTGGAGAAAAATTAGATGTACATGAACCTGACCATTCATAAACCTTTTTTTCAAAGTTCCATTTATTATTTTTAAGGAGGACATTCTTACATACTGTATTACCTATCTCCAGTACACAAATGACCATGAATAGTATAGACCCAAATCTGATATGCCAGCAGAGTAGGGTCTATATGATGTTTGCAAGATATCATACATAAAATAATATTATATACCCTGATATTTCTGTTCATTATAAGGGTTGGACAAATCCTAGAATGGGAACATGCCTAGAATCAAATTCGCAGTCCAATTCACACAAAAATAAAGAATTCATTTGTTCTTTTCCTTCACATTCTTCATAAATAGCAAGTGACAGACAATTTTGCTTGCTAAGCAGAATGATTAATTCTTCCCCCCCCCCCCCCCACCAGCCTGCCAGGAACAGTTTTCAAATTTTGAACAACTTAATTTTGATTGGATGCAGTGGTTTCCAATTTGGTTCACAGACTTGAAGCACAGAAATATATTATCAAGATGCCAAGGTGTAGATAGGGTTATCAGAACCTTGGCTAGGGAAGAATGGAACACCGCGCGATAGCCAGTATTGCCATTCTATCACGAGATAACATTTTCTCCCATATGGGGCTGGCCTTGTTTAGTGTGGTGAATAACTTAGTATATATGGGCTCCAGGTGGCCAAGTGGTCTAACTCTAAAGCATTCATCGTTGCAGGTCACTCACATCTCTCCTCTCCATGGGTTCAAGTGTTGGCATGCCAGTAGCTTCCTGTGGGTTGGTGGTGGTTGTTCTACCAAGTGTACTGGCTGCCACATATAGTCATGTGCAGAAAATGGCATTAACCACACCTTTTAAAATATTTCTTGTTACCAATATAATAAATTTTACAGAAAATTTAAGTTAGCATACTTAATTTTCTTGATTATGCAGACATTTTTGATGAAATTTCCATTATCAGAACTGTTAGAACATTGTTTAAGTGTATTTTTCTGCCATTACTGCACAAAAAAAGGTCCTGAATGAAGTATGAAGAATACAAAAGTTTTCATCCCATCTGAACTAGGAATCACTTCAAAATACAATTATTGTATAAACTCTGCCTTGAAAAAATTTCATTAACTTTTCCCACATGTGTGCATGTTCTTGTGTAATGGTTGAGTTATGATCTATATTTTTTTATTGTTGGTAGTGGTGGTGATTTCTTATGATGGTGTTTCTTATGTAAATAATGAATACAAGGGATGAGCTGGTCATCAGTAGGATGGGGAAATGGTCATGCCTATGAAAGAGAGAACTCCTGATTAGGGCTTTGGCAACTTACCATTATCGTATTTACCATTTATAATAAATACCCAACTTTACCATATTTACCAGTTATAATAAACACCCAGCATTACCATATTTACCATTATAATAAACACCCAGCTTTACTGTATTTACCAGTTAGAATAAACACCCAGCTTTACCAAATTTACCAGGTATAATAAACAACCAGCATTACCATA
This sequence comes from Unio delphinus, assembly GCA_029339505.1. Lineage (NCBI taxonomy): Eukaryota > Metazoa > Mollusca > Bivalvia > Unionida > Unionidae > Unio > Unio delphinus. Next base: position 12,075,458 of record JAQISU010000071.1, on the reverse strand, counting down.
TTTACCAGTTATAATAAACACCCAGCATTACCATATTTACCAGGTATAATAAACACCCAGCATTACCATATTTACCAGGTATAATAAACAACCAGCATTACCATATTTACCAGGTATAATAAACACCCAGCATTACCATATTTACCAGGTATAATAAACACCCAGCATTACCATATTTACCAGGTATAATAAACACCCAGCATTACCATATTTACCAGGTATAATAAACAACCAGCATTACCATATTTACCAGGTATAATAAACACCCAGCATTACCATATTTACCAGGTATAATAAACACCCAGCATTACCATATTTACCAGGTATAATAAACAACCAGCATTACCATATTTACCAGGTATAATAAACACCCAGCATTACCATATTTACCAGGTATAATAAACACCCAGCATTACCATATTTACCAGGTATAATAAACACCCAGCTTTACTGTATTTATCAGGTATAATAAACACCCAGCATTACCATATTTACCAGGTATAATAAACACCCAGCATTACCATATTTACCAGGTATAATAAACAACCAGCATTACCATATTTACCAGGTATAATAAACACCCAGCTTTACTGTATTTGCCAGGTATAATAAACAACCAGCATTACCATATTTACCAGTTATAATAAACACCCAGCATTACCATATTTACCAGGTATAATAAACAACCAGCATTACCATATTTACCAGGTATAATAAACACCCAGCATTACCATATTTACCAGGTATAATAAACACCCAGCATTACCATATTTACCAGGTATAATAAACACCCAGCTTTACTGTATTTACCAGGTATAATAAACACCCAGCATTACCATATTTACCAGTTATAATAAACACCCAGCATTACCATATTTACCAGGTATAATAAACACCCAGCATTACCATATTTACCAGGTATAATAAACACCCAGCATTACCATATTTACCAGGTATAATAAACAACCAGCATTACCATATTTACCAGGTATAATAAACACCCAACATTACCATATTTACCAGGTATAATAAACACCCAGCATTACCATATTTACCAGGTATAATAAACACCCAGCATTACCATATTTACCAGGTATAATAAACAACCAGCATTACCATATTTACCAGGTATAATAAACACCCAGCATTACCATATTTACCAGGTATAATAAACACCCAGCATTACCATATTTACCAGGTATAATAAACAACCAGCATTACCATATTTACCAGGTATAATAAACACCCAGCATTACCATATTTACCAGGTATAATAAACACCCAGCATTACCATATTTACCAGGTATAATAAACACCCAGCTTTACTGTATTTACCAGGTATAATAAACACCCAGCATTACCATATTTACCAGGTATAATAAACACCCAGCATTACCATATTTACCAGTTATATTAAACACTCAACTTTGAAGAGCTTGAACTCCAAATTTACTGAAGCATCAGACCAGTGCTGTTCATACAAAATTGGAAATAAAACAAAACACTGTACACCATGATCTGCTGGCAGACTTGTGTCTTAGTAATAATACTGCTTTCTCTTGGTTATATGATACAGATATTTGTGAACAAACATAGCATGACTGGCAAGAGATGCACAGCTTTGGTATTAAAGCATAGAAATTGACACAAAAAAATCTAATTTTTACTGATTGGATCTTGAAGAGGCAATACATCAGTCAGACAGTAGAACACTGACCCTTGCTGGTGGCTGAATTGGAGATAATATAGTACAGTTCTCATACAAAATAATTGCAGTTCACATAAATTTAATTTGGCTAGACAGGACTATTTTCAGATGCCAGTGCCTCACCTGACATATGTTATCTGTGTGACCAATCTGTATGTCCATATTTGTCTGTCTGCAATACAGCAAACGAGATGTATATCTGACCATCTTTCTATATGTCCATTTGTTTTTCTGTATGCAGTACAGCAAACAAGACATCTGTCTATCGTTCTGTATGTCCATTTGTTTGTCTGCAATACAGCAAACAAGATGTATGTCTGACCATCTTTCTATATGTCCATTTGTCATTCTGTCTGCAGTGCGATAAGCATGACTATCAAATGTGACCCTCTTTCTATATGTCCATTTCTTGTTCTGTTTGCAATTCAGCAAACAAGATGTATATCTGACCATCTTTGTATATGTCTGTGTGTCTATATTATTTACCTTATATATTATATAGTTATTTACCTAGAAGTTACAGACCCAAAGTAGTTACTTACACATGTAAACACACTAGCATGAAGTTATTGTATTGTGGTGTTCACTAGTCAAAGGTTAACTGTTGCATAACACTTACCAATATATACATATATACAAAAATATAGCTGGAGTATGTTGATAGGCCATGTGGTGTTAATTAAGATTTAGATTTCATCCATTTTACATACACATGGTAAAAAGCAGGCATTCTAGAAGATTCTTTGATCTCTTTTGGAATATTATTCCAATAATAGTGCAATAGCATCTAAAATAATTATTTGATTTTTGAATTTTGGAAGCTTTTGGCTGTCATTGATCAAAGTTTGGTATGCTGCAGGTTTCTCTGCATTTGTAAAATTATTTCTCTTTTAAATGAACAGAAATGTTATACATCATTTTGGGTTTCTGTCATTCTTGGCAAGGTAGGTTGTCTGTGGATTATTGTACAGACTCATTTCTGCAGCTTAATATTAACACCAGAAAGATTTCCCCCATATGATATTACAATAGTCAGAATGAGGGTGAATGTAGCAAATGATAGTACATTTAATATTAACATCAGAAGGATTTCCCCCATATAATATTACAATAGTCAGAATGAGGGTGAATGTAGCAAATGATAGTACATTTAATATTAACATCAGAAGGATTTCCCCCATATGATATTACAATAGTCAGAATGAGGGTGAATGTAGCAAATGACAGTACATTTTTATGAAATCAGTGCTGTCAGTGTTTACCATTATTTGCCATATTATTTGATACCCTGTGATATCTGTGACCCAGTGGTTAGGCTGTTTTTACATAGAATAAATAACTAATGGCAGGCTGTTTATGTACTTACCAACTGCAAGATAAAGTATTGGTTTGGTGAATATTGACATTACATCATTTATGTCATGAAATGATTCACCTTACTTACTCCAATTTAAAACTTTGTGATCATGGTATATACATTTTTTAGTAGAAATACTTCCTGTGTAATGCAAATGCCTATTGTGATACTGTACATTTTTTTTCTCAGTTTGTCTTCTATAACAATGGTACCATGACCACAATATTTTGGGGGTGGGGTGTATCTTCAAATAGAAAAAGAGTATTGGTCTTGCAGGTCTGTTTTATTTTCGGAGTAAATACTGGGGGTAAAATGTCAAACATAAAATTACCACCCACTTTTTTCATATTTGGATTCAGTCATGAGATCAATAGATGGCATATTGGTTTTACAAAAAGAACTTGTGCTATAATTGCAACTTAAAGGACAGGGTCACACTGCAGGTTTGACCGCTCAGGTGGCCTAGGTAAGGTTAGATTGTCTGCTGCGGATGCGGGAGGCCATGAGTTCAATCCCTGGCCAAGTCATACCAAAGACTTAGAAAAATGATATAAAACAGCTGCCTTGCTTGGCGCTTAGCATTAAGAGATTAGTTTTAGGACTGGTTGGCCTGGTGTCAGGATAATATGACTGGGTCTAGATATCTCTATAAACTGTCTGACTGCGAACATCATAGGGACATGACTGAAAAATTATTAAAGCTACTTTCAGATTCGTAAACACACACACACACACACACACACACACATCCTCTCTCTCTCTCTCTCTTTCTCTCTCTCTCTCTCTCTCTCTCTCTCTCTCTCTCTGCAGGAGAAATGTCATGGCTATAACTGTTATAAAGACAATGCATGTCTCTGTAAAGCTTCACATAAGACAGCAGGGGCTTAAATTAAGTCTGTAACAATGTGCCCATCCATATAGTTTGTTAATGGTATTTATGAGACAAGCATATTCAGCTGTGGTGTGCCTCTCAGAATCCTCCAGGGTTTAGAAATCTCACTGGAAGCACAGCAGTTGTTTCTAATTAAAAAGCTGAACAATACCTGGAAAGGTTTTCAGCAGCCTTCCAAGCACCATTTGGTAAAGATGTAAAGTTTAGGGAACCAGGTGAAATGCTGTGCAACACGTAGACTGGTGCTGAGTTGTTGCCAAGAGTATTATTAACGATTCCATGAAGCATCTTCCAAACATTTTCTGTGGATTAAAAAAGAACTGGAAATGTGTACCATTAATTGGCTCAAACCTTTTCCCAGCATATTTGCATGACTTCTCAATTGAGCTCTTAATTAAGCATTTAATTCAAAAACTTGTTCTGGTTTTCAAAATCATTTGTACAGTCAAAAGATAATGGAATCAATGACTGCTATATAAACATCTATGTGCAATGCTCAATAAACAAGATTTTTGCATAAAGTAACTTTTCTTGAAAAAAACAATAATCAGAAAACACGAAATATAAAAAGTTTTGGATTAGATTCCTCAGTCAAGTTTATAAATATATGCCATTAAATTTATTGCATATTTCATACTTAAAAATGTGTACTGCAATGAATATTCTTTGGAGATTAAATGGGAATGTATTGTACAATGAATATTCCTCAAAATTTAAATGGGGGATGTATTGCACAATGAATATTCCTAAATTAAATGGGGATATATTGCACAATGAATATTCCTAAATTAAATGGGGATATATTGTACAATGAATATTCTTCACAAATTAATTGGGGATATATTGTACAATGAACATTCTTCACAGAATACATGAAATGGGGATATATTGTTAAATGAATTCCTCAAAATTTAAATGGGGGATGTATTGCACAATGAATATTCCTAAATTATAAATTAAATGGGGATATATTGCACAATGAATATTCCTAAATTAAATGGGGATATATTGTACAATGAATATTCTTCACAAATTAATTGGGGATATATTGTACAATGAACATTCTTCACAGAATACATGAAATGGGGATATATTGTTAAATGAATTCCTCAAAATTACACATGGATTTTATTGTGTAATGAATAATCCTTACAAATTAAGCGGGGATATATTGTATAAGGAACATTCTGCACAAATTACATGAATGGGGGGGGGGGGTATATTATACAATGCATAATTCCCATAAATTACAAGAATAGAGGATATATTGTACAATGAATACTTCCCATAAATTACATGAATAATGGATATATTCTAAAAGGAATAATCTCTACAAATTATATGAAATGAGGATATATTGTACTGTGGATATTTCTAACAAATTACATGAATATTGTGTTTGTTATACAGTAAATAATCCTCACAAATTACATGTCTATGTAGTTTATTATACAATTAATATTCTTCACAACTGACAATACAATAGGAGTTAACTGTACAATGAATAATCCTCACAAATTACATGTACATGAAATGGGGATATAATGTTCAATGCATAATCCTCACAGATTATATGGCAATATATTATTCAATGATTAATCCTCACAGATTATATGGCAATATATTATTCAATGATTAATCCTCACAAATTATATGGCAGTATATCATACAATGCCTAATCTTCACAAATTATATGAATTGGAGATATATTGAACCTTCTATTGAAAGACCACTCCTGCTGCCAAAAAAGTAGGGTCTCTCCCCCTCATAACAGGTCATACCACTATATAATCAGTAAATCTGTGCATTGGGGATATGGTCTTTTAAGACAGGTGCTCTCACATTGCAGTGTTTTTTTAAGACAGGTTTTACTGTATCTTGACATGCAAGATTACTGTGTAAAAACTAAATTTTTTAAAATGTTTGATGCTTGAAAGTAGAGAAGTTATTAAATTTGTAAATATTTGATTTTTTTTCTTCTATATAATTTATTTTATCATGTTTTTAAAATTATTGTTGTCATTATACTAAGATTAGTCATAATGTGGACATTCAAGTTTGTATGGTTATTTATAGCATTGAAAAACAGGTGCTGTGATTGTCAATTATAACTTTTGATGACAAAGATCAGGTTCAGATACATTCATCATATAGTGTGGTACATAATATTTATACAGATATTGTGATACATATAATATAGCTACATTATGATACATTATAAATGTTCATATAGTTTGGTACATAATGTTTATATTATAGACACATTCTGATACTTAACTGTTCATATAGATACATTGTGATACAAAATGTTCATATACTGTTTTAGTTTGGTTTCACAGCACAGCAACACAAATAGGCTATTTGGTGCTGAGGCAGTTTGAGTAAATGGCCTTGCCATGGGCACACTTCGATAACTGACCCAGGCTGGTCTGATAGTACAATTTGCGCTTGTACCCTTTCGGTCATTAGTTTGACATACTAATCACTTCTTCATTTATTACTGATACATAATGTCGTACTGTACGTATCAACATAATTTAGCAGGATCTTCAATCTCCTGTGTTGAGTTACTGATCATATTGTAGCATGATAACGTAAAGTAGCTGAACTTACTGAGTTTCCATGAAAGTACGATAAGGATATTTTCTTTTATTATATTAATTCCAGAAATATTTCATAGAGTGGTACCAAAAATATATTTTAACTAGTGGCAAATTTTTTATAGCACAAGATGAAATATCCAGTAATAACATAGTAAAAGAAAATTTTCTTTTTATTACATACCAAACTTGCTACAAAAATCAAATTCACTTTCGTAGGCTGATCATATAAATATATTATATGTGACTTAAGAAAGCAATCGTATTGGTTCGATCTAATCTGTCATATTACATTAATTAGTTGTTTTGGTAAACTGTTTGACCTTATCTGAACACAAGTCCAATTCAGCAAATTCATCAGTGGTTTTGTTGTAGTTATCAAGAAAGTAATGGGAAATAACTAAAGAGAGACTTAAATGGCATTAGGTCAGATTTTTTTATCAGTGATTAATTTCCATGTAAATAATGTAAGGCAGTTTCTATTTATTTGTTCTAGCTCCCATTTTTGTTGCTGCATGTACAAGTTTTGTGAGGCACACACAATCAAGTGTCACATGGGATGATGGCAAAATGTTATATTTTCACATGTGAAATCATCAGGATATATTTTTCACCTGTGGAAATATAAGGATATATTTTTCATATATGAAAATGTATAATTGAAATAAAAGCAAATTATTTCACCAATAAGTCTCTATGTTTCACACTTTAATACGTGTATAGAATTCAAAAGATACTAAGATCTAAGGAAACAGCAAGCTTGTCGGACTTCTTTCGCATGTTCAGCATGGATTATTCAGCACCTTGGTGTGGAAGGATGTTTTTTTTAAATGACATAATGGTTTACAACTTTTAAACAAACAGGTATAAATATTTTATTGTGTATTTCAAGAATTTGGTAACTTGGTTTTGACACTAATTTGATTTGTTGCCTTAAAGGTACCGATAAGCTTTTTTTGTTTTTATTGCCCATTTCCTAAAAGCTATGTAAGAGTTAGACTGGTTCCCATTTAACTTTTGCTTTCATTATCATTCTGTATCCCATCAACCAGTTACCAGTCCAGACAAAATCATGTATAGGAGTTGTGTATGATAAGAGAAACAGTACAGCTCATCAGATCAGTTTTTGTGTGCTCTAATTGAATCTAATGCCCATTTCCCAAACTACACATGTTCAGGATAGTAGTCTATCTCTTTATTATCTAAAATTGTTTTAAGAACATTACTACTGAGATTCCGAACAGCAAATTAACCCATTTTTTTTCTCACCTAGCACTGAGTTAATGGAGTGTTTTTCATACTTGTTGTAATGATGTAATTTGTCATCAGCTTGATGATATGAATTTTTTCTTTTGTAAAGAAGTACTACAAAGGAGGGACTTGTAGGTAATAGTAATGATTCCAGATTGATAAGTATTTGAGTGATAAATATTAGGCTAGATGAGAGACGATAACATTTGATGATGCTTCAACCATTAATAAAATACCTTCACTTTTCATTTACCATATATTATTATTCCTGCATCTTTTTTGCATGAAACGAAAATTGAATAAATCATGAAGTTTCAGAATCTTTAATTATTGTTTACATTGTGCTGTTAGTTATATATATATCTATTCAAATCATTTTAACATCAATAAAGTTATTAGGACCAGACATCCAGAAGCTTGAGGGCAGATAAATTGAAACCATTTCTATCTTAAGTCTGTTTTTTAGCGTGTGATAGACAGACCAAGTATGTTCTAACCAAGTGTTGACCCAATACCTTCTGGCACATTAGGTTTGAAGGTTCAACAAATATTGTGCCTTGACCTATATAATGCAGGGTTGTGACAACCGTGTCAAATACAGGTTGCCTTGTGGGTCACCACATGATACACATACATTTATTGTGGCTTCCATTTTAAAATTAATGGAGTATACATGTAGGTACTAATGACTGCAAAAAATAAAAGGGATCTTTAAAGCTAAAGAGTTGCAATCAAATCAACATCTGTATATATTATAGGGATAAATTTAGTAGGGAAAATTAAATGTTTAAGTATTAGGGCAAACTTATTATAATTGATTTTAATTAGCTTATAAACACATACTTGAACTGTCATACAGAGCAGAGTTCTTTGTTTCAATTTCAATTTCTCAGTTAACACTTAACTTGACACCATTGTATTTGAGTAGCTGCTGATAGTACCATATTTACCCAAAATCCCTACCTCAAAATTGAAGTCAAAAGACGTATTAATTTATTATAGACATGTTATTTCTGCAGAAGATAGATGTATATTTGTTCATTGTCAGATACTTTCGCAATCGTAAATAATTGGTAAATAAAGGAATAAGAATATGCTCAGAGTTACTGAAGCCACATAGAATAGTACAAGTGACTAATATTGCCTACCGATATTATGTATCATCATTTATAATTTCATTCTTATAGTCTTGACGTTGAATGTTAAAATTGTCACAGCAATTTTTGTGTTTACCTGAGTTATGACCAACTCCCTGTAACCAAAAATCTACACTTCTGATTGATGGTTACCACCTGGTTACCACCTGTATACCAAGTTTGATCAATTTCCATCCATTGGTTTAGGATTAGATACTATTGCTGACATAGAGATGGGTGCTTCTAAAGAGAAAGCAGATGGAGGAGGGAATGGATTTTATGAATTGGAATGTTTGTTGCATTATTAGCTCAGTTCATGTTTGACTTTTTTCTTATATTTTCAGGAAGCAATCTAAGCAGTGGTAAAATCCTGCAGCGATTCCCAAAGTGGGATTGGGAGGATTGTCCCCTCTCCATCACACAGGGCATTGACTTGGTAAGTGTAGTTTTCATTTATTTGTGCTTTTTTTTGGCAGTTAAATTTTAAGGCTTTACAGAGACTTCAATTCTGGCACACTCAGAATATTGTCTTTACCTTATTTTGTGAATGAACTAAATCATGATGGTCTTTACCTTTTTTTTTGTGTATTAACTAGATCATGGGGGTCTTTACCTTATTTTGTGTATTAACTAGATCATGGGGGTCTTTACCTTATTTTGTGTATTAACTAATTCATGAGGGTCTTTACCTTATTTTGTGTATTAACTAAATCATGAGGGTCTTTACCTTATTTTGTGTATTAACTAGATCATAGGGGTCTTTACCTTATTTTGTGTATTAACTAAATCATGAGGACCTTTACCTTATTTTGTGTATTAACTAAATCTTGGGGGTCTTTACCTTATTTTGTGTATTAACTAGATCATGGGGGTCTTTACCTTATTTTGTGTATTAACTAAATCATGATTATCTTTACCTTATTTTGTGTATTAACTAAATCATGAGGGTCTTTACCTTATTTGTGTATTAACTAAATCATGATTGTCTTTACCTTATTTTTGTGTATTAACTAGATTATGAGGGTTTTTACCTTATTTTGTGAATCATAAGTGACTTTTTAATGAAGTGAGGGAAAAAGGCAACAGTATCAAATTGCTGCAATTAATCCTTTTCAAATGACACTTGTCACATTACCCAGTGGGAATAGATATGAAAGTAGTTGTGAGGAGTAGTGGTGTATGATGTTTGCATATTGACTATGGAAATTGGAAAGCTTAACCACCATTTGCATGAATTTACTACTTTTAGTAAAGATAGACATAAGCAAATATCTTCCTTCTCAACACAAATTTTATGTTATTCTGCCATATAAAGCAGGTAACTCGTCAGATAATTATACTATTATGCAGTACATGTGCATGATAGGCCTGATTGGAAAATACAGTGAGATTTGGTTGTCTGCTTATATTGTATATATTTCCTTACAGTAGCATAGATTTTGCAAGATTACTGACTGTTCTGCCAGAATACCAAATTCTAAAAATATATAATTTTTGAAAGGTTACTTCCTTGCTCAGGACAGTTCATATTTATTAAAACTTTCCTGTACTCTATAATATTTATGTTCTGAGTAAGGGAAAATTCTAATATCAATTTCTGGTTTGCATTAAGATTCATTTAAGGTGCATTCTTAGAAGTAGAAAGTTGATCTTTGGAAACATCCACTCAAAAAAGCCATTATTACAGTGTAACGTCTCTCTCTTAGTAAGAGGGGTAGTTAATTGGATTGAGCTATGTTATCTAGGGAATGACCTACCTCGATGGTATGACTTGGTGTGAGTGAATAGATGGAATATCAACATAGAACTCAAGGCAAGATTTTTGGGAACAAAAACTGCAATATGAGCCCCCTAAGACAAGAAAAATAACAAATATTAGCAAACGAATTATTAGTGGTAATTTTTAATTCAACTTAAGTTATATTAACAGGATTTAATAGCAGCGTCTCATTTAGATTTATTTCATCATCATAACGAGTGGTAAAAAGAGCGCAATGTCAACGAGTGATTGCATCACCTTCCTCTTGACCGTGTTACAAGGTTTCCTATGTCCTCAAGTCTTTCTATTCCGACTGCCTCATTCTTCTTGGACTTCCTAGTCCTTTACTCTGAACTCATCGCTTCCTCTTTTACGAACTTCACACATCACTTCTCTTTTTACCAGACTTCAACCTTCCCCTCTCTCATATTTTTCTGGACCTCCATCTTTGGACTGTCTAGTCTCACTCTCTCTTGGAAAGCTGTTTCCATAAAGGACAAAATTATCCCTAAATCTCAATTTATACCACTTTCTAGATGCACATAAAATAACATTACTCAGAACACACTAGCTATTTATGCACAGCGTAAACCTGTTTTCTATGCTAGTAGCTTGTGTGGGGCTCCGAGTGGCTGTGTGGTCTAAAGCGCACTCTGTTATGGATCACTGCCATCTCACTTCTGTCTGTGTGGGTTTGAGTCTCAGATTCGGCCAATGTGGGTACAGTATGTGAGAAAGCTTGCCAGTAGCTTCTCATGGGTAGGTGGTTCTTAACGGGGGTTTTCCGGGTTCTTCTTCCACCTTTATTACTGGCTGCCATGTATAGCCTATCTTGTACTGAAAAATGGTGTTAAGCCCCACAACAACAGTAGCATCATTTATCTGGTGTGTACTTTTATTTATGGATTTGCCTGTAAAAGTGTTCATATTATACGGTATTTAATTTCATGGATGAACCTCTTCAAATAAATACCCAAAATAAAGAATACAAAAGTAAACCATACAACAACAACAACAGTAGCTTTCCCTCGCTTTACAGCGACAAGTCATAAATTACCATGTGAGCTTATTATTGAAAATTTACAGTATACTACTACAGGTTCAATTACTATTGCATTAAACACAAATTCTAACTCCCTTCCAGATTATTTAAACATTACAAAAGCAAATATATTAGGTAGGTATCATTAACTCGTGATAATCAGTATCATCCTAACAGACAGAGGAAATTATTTCATATAACCCTATGAAATCTTGCACATATGAACACTTAAATTGCATGCAATCATTTCTACCAATAAACTAATAACTGTAAAATTAAAATCTGAATTGCATAGCAACTCTAGCATCAACACTTTTCCATAAAATTGAATAATCGATACATAATATGGAACCGAGTCATATTAAATACATTTGCATAAAACAAACACTAAAATAAAATGGAATATTACGTGAAATTAAAATTGCATGCCTTAATGTTGTTAACTTGAGAACTTGTGCATCCAGCATTAAAGCATGTCTTTCTCACAAGACAAACACCTGGTCCTTTTTTTTTGTTTTTCGAGGAAAGCACTATTAGTTCTTGGACTCTTAACTTCTTTCTCTCAGAAAATTTCGGACTAAAATATTTCAATCAAGGTTGTCAATTTAAATTTACATTTCTTCCAAGGTGTACGCCTTATTTTCACTCTGGCCAATCATAAGCAGTGGTTTCTAAAAATGTCCTAAGATAAGCATTTCTTTCATCAGGATCTCTGAACTACGTTATATAACTCTTCTCTTTGAAGAATTACTATTTGACGTAGATTGGAAGTTCAGCTGTCTGTCCCTCAAAACCATGCTAAGATATCCTGTCAGTTTCACTGAGTTAGAACACTGGCCCCTTTTGAAGTTTAATGCTGACATGGAAGACATGAAGAATAAAGATCAAAGTGATCTTTTACAAAGACTCCACTGGTCTAAATGTGTTAAAATCTTAATGCTCAATGCATGTATTCAACTTTATGGTTCAATGCATGTTCAAAATTCAATACTTCACAGGCAGTTTCTTGTTATTGCTGCCCCATGTTCTTTAGAATCATTAGAATCTTGTGTATCAACTATAGGGATTGTGTAATCTGGTCAGCAAATGATACTTTGTTATTTCAAGTATGAAGATCTTTATTTAGGGTTAAATCTTGGATTACCCATGATACTGTTGTATACTAATTACCTTAATACATTGAGTGAAACACATAATTCACCCAGATAATTGGTTGTTTTGGATCAGATTTTAGTAATAAACTTTGAATGGATGTATCTGCATTAAATGTGTTAGATAATTGTATGCTTGACTGAATATGTTTCACCAGTTAAGTAAACATTAATGTTGCATAGACATTTTACATGATGAAAATCAGAAAAACTACCCAAAAATATAAAATAAAATTATTATGGGTTAACCAAACCATTTTGTTTCTAGTCGGCCGACCATCACTGTTTTTCATTGCAGACCCTAGCACTTTTTTTCTCGTGGTAAAAGAAAATCACAAAAATCTCATTAAATATATGTTTAATTTAAAACAGTAACATGCCAACCCAAATTTTAAAACCAGTGCAATGAGAAACATTTTTTTTTTCATGGCCTAAGATACTTTAGTTAAATAATAAAATTCACTGTCAAAGTTTACATGTAAAATCAGTGTGTGATATTGTTACGACAAGTGTGAAAGGGTTTTCAAGCTAAACACATTTGATATGGAATGTGTTCACACTAAGGTGGCAGCATTTACATGTGTAAATGGTTTACGTAATCAATATGTAAATGACTATGCATATGGCTATCACTGATGCAGGAATTTCCAGTTTCAATTAATTATACATACATATTCCAACATCTGTGCTTTGGACGATTGTTATGTTGAATATTTTAATTATTTTCCTAAAGTATGTATCTATGATTTTCTCATTGAAAGTGTCATTGTAAAGAAAAGAGCAGGAATTTATGTGACTGGTTATAGGGTACATTAGGCAAAATTAAAAATTTAGAGAATGCATGATAATAATTTCTTTAAACTATACTATTTACCTTTGAATGACATTTGGTAACAAGAATATTTTAGTCATTGTAGGTCCTACACAAGCATTTCATGCACATGTCTAAGTGTACATTTGGTTACATTATCAATATCTTTTATTACCTACTGTAAGAATGTAAGTCTTGGGACACCATGAAAGTTGGGACACCTGCAATTATTTTCAGAAAATAATATTTCATGATTTATACAATATGGAACACAAAATAATGGCAAATTTTTTTCATGAACTATTTGTCTTTGTGACACCATATACATTTTTGCATCTCCTTGCCTAGATGAGGTATGTCTTGACCCCTCCTTTCCATCATTCATTGAAATGTCATGCATACTGTACATAATATCAATTTTAAAAACATTTTTGAACAGACATTTGTTCAATTTTTTTTGTTAATACCTTACTTGCACTGTAATTTATCTCCAACATAGACTTCCTGTGATCAAATGACAGTGAGGGTGAAAATTGAATTGATAATTAAACAAATAGCAATCTGATTAAAATCAAGTCTCTGCTGTTATACATGCAGATCTGACTGACCACTCTAGGGTCATGTTCTTATAACCTATGGTTTTACCATAAATGCTAATTTTATAAACCAATGAGATGAAGTCTTATATCTTTCTGTTTGGAGAAAGATTACTGTGGATGAAGAGTGTACCAAATGATTTGTTGCACTTTCAGATTTTTGAAAGTTGCATTTACATAGGCTAATTCAAAGGTCACCAGAACATTACTCTAGCAGTCATCATCAGATCTTCACATATGACAACATAGATTTGATTTTAACATCTTAAACCCTGGAGGTTTTTGTTGTTTTCGCATGAAATGCAAGTAGGAAACACATTTTGGGGACTATTTCTGAATACAAATCCCAATACATCGACTTTCAAGCAATTTTCCATTAGTCCAATGCCTAGTTGTGCTAAAAAGTTGTTTTCCATTGGTTAGTTTGCTGGCACAAGAGCAGAAGGTGAAAAAAGAGTTTTTTTTGTTGTTTTTTTTTTTGTTGTTGTGCAAAATGGACCCATAATTTTCACATGGAGAAGACTTTTTCTTCAAAATGGCCACTTTATCCTACTATTTGCATTGGTTCACCTGTCTGTGTGCACTTCAAACTGGTCAGTCTTAGATCTGAGGCCATAAAGTCTAAAATCTGGACACAAAATCGGATTCCAACCATGGGCGAATTTTGTGTTGAAAAATTTTTTTTTTTTTTAGGTTTTTCACTCTGTATTTTGTAGTGCAACTATAATGTCCAGATTATTTGGTATCTTTGTAAAGCTAAATCTGTCTACCTTTCTACAATACAACCCACTTTAGTGGATCATGCATGACCTCACGCTACAGACTTTGGAAGTAGGCTTCTACCTTCTGCCCCGTAAACTCTGCTCTAGGGGTTAATGTGTTAATCAGTTTGAACAGAGCCTAAAGTTTATCATTGGATTATACTATGTGTGATCAGTAGTAATTCAGAATGTATTAAAAGCATTAATAGATTATGTTTGGGTTCGACCATTACTAAAGTGCTTGAGTGGCATAAAACGAGTCAGTTTGGTATCAGTATCAAACATTTGACAGTATCTAAGCATGTGTGATCTTACTGTTGTGTTTGACCAAATAATCTAAGGAACGAAAATATTATACAAAATTCAATAATGGTTGCAAACAGTAACTTCATTGCTTGGAATAAAGTTTAGTAAATATGCATTGTGCCATTGTTATATGTCAATTTCATGCGTAACTTCCTATGTTCAGCCCATATAGCACAATTCATGGAAAGTTTTGGGAGGTGGTCAGCAACTTAAATCTCACATTTATGAGATCAGTGTAGTAGTCTAGAGATCATAACTTTTTTTTCTCAATTACTTCACAGTTGTTATGGTACGATTTAATGGATTAAATTGTTAATAATATAAATTGTTGTTGAAAAAACATTGTTATGTATATCTATGTTATGTGTGTTAGTTTTGAAGATTAATGATTGTAAGGATCATTTAGGAAATGACTAATTAAATACTAATTTGTTTATAGTTGTGGGTTCATTCTGTAAGATGAGGTCGTTTTAGTAAACATGTTACATAGTTTTGGGATAGAAGTAAACATGTTGATGAGATGAGTTCAGGTCGTGGGATTTAATTAAAAACCAGACTGAACTAATTCCTGATTGGTCTAAGCTGCTAAAGTACCTGACCTCATTGACAAGATTAGACTCATCTGTTTCTGTATTAAGTCTTGATTTATAATAGTAATTAGTTACTGAAAATTAGTTATTCCTATGATAAACTTCTTTTGTCTTAATGGAGACAAATAGTTTGTGATTAATTTAGTTGAGGGGATTCTTTTTCTTTAAAATTATTCATTGGAACTACAAAATGCTCAGACTTTATAGGATTTAGTAGCTGTTTTAGAATTTGTGAATTCATTTAAAGATATTTTGGATTATGTCACTGTGATAATACATAAAGACCATCAGCACATCCGTACAACAGATTTAACTTCATTCAGAATATCACCAAAACTTATTTGTAATACGCACTACTTTTGGACTTGTGATAGAACTTAACTACTATTTGGGTTTTCATTCACTTTGCTGTAAGTTACTTTTAATTTTTCCCTTTGTATATTAGGGAAATAAATTTATTTTGAATTCATATAAAAGATAGTTTTTGCTCATTTCTGTTACTTAGTTACGACCACATAGCCTTAACAAGAAAATATTTATCTTTCAGATATGTATAATTTCCTCAAACAGTGACAAGCATTTAGCATTACCACAATTTTGTACCTGTGTTAACAATGGTTTCTCCCTTTCTTGGTCATAAGATTTGGCATTACCCTAGTGTTGTATCCATGTTAACAATAACTTCCCCCTTTCTTGGTCATATCAGCATGGGGTTTCCATTAGGAGACTTGATGTCCTAAATAAAAATGGTGCCAATCTAATGCTGCAACATTTTTGAAAATCTTATCATAACACCACTTGAAGAAGAAAAAGTCATATTGACAAAGATTTTCACCAAATATGGCCACCACAGCATCCATATTGATAATCTTTTTATCGCTGCTCCTTCTAGATGGATGGTCATATAAACTTGTGGTTTTCATTACTTGTGATATTATTAGAAGACTTCTTATCATGTCAGGTCGGTTGAAATGAAAATGATGCTGATCTGACATCCATTGTGGCTACCAATATAGACATTTTGAAAATTGCTGTTCATCCAGAACATGAATGTATACAGTTTTGTGGCACATCATCACATTCTTGGCTATCAGGACTGAGTAGGCTTAGATATAAACAAGACATTCAGCAAGGATAAAACCAGAAGAGGGTAAAATCCTTTAACATAACAATATCCATTGTTTGATGTAAGCCATGCCTTTTTTTTTTTCAATAGTGTGTGGACCTTCTCAGACAGGAACATCATTATGTTAAGCATCCGGGGACAAATAGGATGCCATCGTTAGTCACCTGGTGATATACAGGAGAGCACCTTGAGCCTAAAACTAAAAGTCCATAGAGGGTTTCACTTAAAAAAAACTATAAGATCTATTATGATTGGTTTTAAGTGAAAAGTGTATTGATCTGACAACCAGTATGGCATCTACTTTGGCCATCTTAATAACCTTGTTATTGCCACTCTAGTTCACACCACCAACATACCCCACTTTTTTGTATCTACCTTGGATGCGGGAAGTTGTGGGTTCAAACCTTGGCTGAGTCATACCCAAGACTTACAAAATGGTGCTAGCAGCTGCTTTGCTTTACAATCAGTATTAAGAGGTTAATGTTAGGACTGGTTGGCCTTGTGTGATAAGATAATGTGATTGGTAGGACAGGATGCTACATGATTGCAGCATGATATACCACTCCTAGATGTCACACTGCAGACATGGTGGCAATGTGACTGAAAAATTATTAAAAATGCAAATCACACACATGCATTTGTGAAGGATTTTTGATAACCAGACTGTAACGGTTGTTCGATTATCAAGGGTTATTAGTACAATATCGCACAAGCCCTGGTCAGAGGTATTGCACAACTTGGAGAAACAACACTTGAAAACCGCCTCCCGCTAATTCTCGTTATCTAGAAGATGATCTCTACTGTATAATTTGCCCGGTTAATGGATATGGTAATCTGAGATGGTATCTTGAACAAGACAACACACGAGCCCCCGTAAAGATAAAATAAGGATTTAATTACAATACAATCAAGAGAAGAATGACACAGTAAATTACACTTTTCTTTCCTTCTGACTATTCTTCGTTCAGAAGCACTTCAAAACCGAATTTTTACAATAATGGATACGTTAATTAAAGTTCAAACACTAATAAAATTGATGAATTTAGCTGTTAAAAGCTGATAGTAACTTTCATCATGAAATCGAGTGTTCATTAACATCGGACTGTTTGGGAAAATTACAATGACCTTGTTCGTCGACTGGTTTTTCTCTTCTGCGTGCGTCACGACTTTACTTTGCCCTTTGGTTGAACGTGGGATTTCACAACTCTGACTTCTGACTCCTTTTCTCTCCTGTTCTTGACTTCTCTTCCCTCCTTTTCTTGACTTCTCGCTAATTCTCACTCTTTAAAAACAAACTATTTTCCTTTGAAAAGAAAAGGGTGAAACGCCCTAAGTATCTTGTTATACTTTAAGAGTTGAGATTGTCCGTCCGTCTTTCTGGTTCGAACAATCAGATCTTACTATCAGTGTTAACATTTATACGGCTAACAAATACTACACAAATCTTCCGATCAATAGAGCTATACTGCTAATTATCGGCATCAGAATTTAGGAAAGTCACATCTATTCCCATAAATCATTACGTAAAATGAGGCAATATATCATAACACACAATCCATATTCACTAATATGATAAATTCAAATTAATGTAAACACTTTCCAATCACAAATGTACACGGCAGGTTTTTCTACACCACCCATTAACCTACCTAAGTAAATAAGGTGAAAATGCTAATTCAGAATTCAAAAATACATTATTAAATCAATGTAATACCGAACTATTCATACAAAAATATGAACACATCATGCATCTGTAACGAAGAAACATCATATCAAAGTACGTTATTAAATCAATGTAATACCAAACTATTTGTATCATAGTATCAATGCATCTATAACAAAGAAAACATCACATAAATTACATCATGATAAATGTGAATTTAACAAAGAAAACATCACATAAATTACATCATGATAAATGTGAATTTGAGTTAAATACCTTGTGTTTTTAGCGTCTTACAATCGTTCCACATTCAGTTTAACCTGGAACTACAATTTTAACGAACGTCTTTCTTGCAAAGAACGGTCGGAGTCCTGGTAGCGGTTCTCTCTTGCAGAGAAATTTTTCAGACTAATTCAAACTCATAAGCTCAGAGGATATATTTCCCCGATTCTAGGGTTTGACACACCCCCTCCTTCTACATGTGACCAATTGGAATAAATGCTATTCCTACGGACATTTTGAAACCATCTATCAAGATGCCAAAAATGCCACTCGGGGTCGAAATATCACCCTACCATTTGCTTCAAATCACTTTGACAGCTTTATGTGAGAAATTCACTTAGTTCGGTTCTACTATAAATATTCTAACAGCGTGACCCAGTTAAACTCTAAGACGTTAATTGTCGGCTAAACTAAGAATTAATTACTGAATTTCACTGACGAAAAATTTGGCACTTTACACAGACCTAATTGACATTGAGATCAAGTCAAATGTCATTGTGTGGATTTTTGTGCTTCAGTATGCTTAAGAAAACAGTGAATTCGGACCAGGCTTTTGCATTTCATTGCATTTCACTAGTATTTTCTGAGCTGACATTGACTTTAAGATCAATGATCTTTGACTTGGGATTTTAGCTGATAATGTTGACAAGTATATACGGATTTCTGTCATTCAAACCAGTGAGTGCACATATCTGAAGAATACCTTGAATGATTGCACCACAAAAAAGATAACCATATTTCTTCCATTCATTATAATAACTGAATAATTAGCCCATACAGTCATTTTATGTATTGCTTCATTGTCTTTTTTCTTCTCGTATGATATGCTAATACTTGTATGTGATTTCTTTAGAGGTGAGATTCATGACAAAATTATGCAATGTCCAGAACATTCAGTAATCAGGATTGAATCAACTTTTGTTAAACTATATTAGTATTAAATAATACATGGAATAGGGGCTTATATCATCAAAATCTGACAAAGTTAGATCTGTACATATTAATGAGATGATATTGCATCTGATTGGCTGAGCTAGTTACCACTTCCTGAACTAATTTTGATCAAACATGGAATATGGCATCAAGATCTTAGACAAATTGGAAAATTTGGAAGATTTATCCATATTGATGCATTGGTTTCCATTGAATAAGCTGAGCTTGTTACATGTGAGGAGCTCATATTCCTGATCAGATTTTGGCCAAATGGGTTATACCTTTTGAATCTCAAAAGTGTTGAATAATAAATGAGATCCACAGATGTTAAGGAGATGATCATACATCTGATTTACTGAGCATGTTATCACAATGAAAGTTATATTCCTGATTCAGTTTTGATCAAACTTGGATTGTAGGCTTGTATGGTTAAAAATAAACTCTTACATGAGTTTGACCATGGGAATGATACATGCAAATTAAGGATTCACAAATCTGATTCCTTGAACTTGTTTCCACTCTATGGAATGTTTCTTTGATTTAATATTTTGAATAAACTTGATAGATACATGTTTTCCTAAATCGTCAAGATCTCAGACGAATACAATTAAAAATGAGATCCACACATATTATTGAGGTGATCTTGTAGCAACTCCATTTTGTTTTTAATCAGTCTTTTTTGTCAGACTTTGTACATAGGCTTGTATCTGAATGATACCCAGTGAGGTTTACTGTGAGCGAGATAGTTGCATATTGAGTAGTGGTGAACTTTGTAACTCTTGAAAGATGGTTTCTGATCCTGTTATTAATTGACTTGGTAAAAAGGCTAACATCAACAAAATGTTGAATGATTACAGCATTATTTAGGAGAGAGTATTTATCAAAATTAAACATCTCAAATTTATACTTTTCACTCTTTTGTTGATGGTCAAATCAATATCATATATACTTTGATTTCAGTTCTGTCAGCCAACAGGATGGGCACTGTCGACACAGAGGCAACAGCCAACATTTTTTACAGCTGTGCTGACAGATGTCGACCTTGTCAGGCACTACTCTTCATGCCTGACCTTCAGCGAGACTGTTACCATGACAACCTCCCAGCCAGATGATGAAGATATTGAAGACCATGAGCACACTCTGGCCCACCACTCACAAATGTTTGCCCCAAAGAGTCTAGTCATAATGTCCAGGCTGAATTACATTGAGACATTTAGGGTAAGATTAAGCAATGTCAGGAGATCTTTATGGGCCAAAATGTTTGCAGGAGTCTTTTTGAACACATCTGTTACCTAGATAGGTTTGCAAGTAAAATCTGATTTTTATAGTTGTATAAATTTTTTTCACAGAAGATTTTTTAAAATATGCTTTAGAATATTGAGAGAACTCATTTGTCAGGTAAATGTAGCTACATAACCTAGCTGAAGCTGACCTTGCACAACCTTGAAACCTAACAGTTCACATTATATCTTGATCACTAGATTATCCAACTTTGACAAATTATCAAGGCCTATATACGTGTTATTGAAACCTTCATAATTATAATTACAATCATCCAATTTCAAAAGTGATGAATAAAATCTGTGACATCATGTTTGATTGTGGAGAATCTGATCCAGCTACTTTACATAGCAGATTATGACTGTATCTTACTTAGCAACTGCATGACGTGACATGTTTGTTTTACCTCAGTGCCTGTAGTTTCTAATAAGGGTTTTCCCTGAAAGTTGTGCTATGAAAACTAGCTCAAAATAGCTGAAGTTTACTGCTGGCATAGAAACGGGCTAATATGCAGATGGTGTACAGGCATCCAGTTGCTCTTGTATGCGAATCAGACAGAGGCATGAAAAAAACCCATCAAACATCTGAATGCAGTAGGTGCATCCAGAAGAGCTTATGCAATGCAAGGTAAACGATTAAGAATCATTTGCATTAAAAAAATAATATGCATTTATCTCTGTTAGCTTTTTTGGCCACTGGGGTTTCGATATGTCAGTCATGTTCTACAAAGGGACATAACTCACAGTCAAATTCAAAGAGAAATGATTAAACTGAATGTGTACAGCCATGATATAGTTTGACAAATTGTATGCAGTAAAAATAATGCATAATCATTTTTAATAGAAAATGCTAATAAAGGTAACTAAGTTTTCTGTCAATGTCTTATGAATTTTTTAAAATCTATTCTATGTTTAGAGATACATGTATATAGAAGAAAAAGAATTAAAACATTGATTCGGTTTATATTTGTAGAGGGATGATGATATTTGCTTGTGTTCATAAGAAGTCTATAAGTATTTCAAAGTTAATGTTCATCTCTTTTATCCTATCTAATGTACCATATTACCCCTCAAAGTATTGTCAATATTTTGATTTTCAAAGAACAGTGGGCCCATGTCCCAAAGCCCATCACCCAGTGATGGACCCATACACTATTACCAATTATCCAAAGATAGGCCCATACCCCATTCTCAATTTCACATTGATCAGCACTAGCCCCATTCCCAGTAACCCAATGAGGGGCTCAGACCCCATTCCTAGTCACCCAATGAAGAGGCTTATGCCCCATTTCCAGTCCCAATCCTTCATTGATGTGCCTAAGTTCCATTTCTAATCACCCAATGATTATCCTAGGCCCAATTCTCAGTAATCCAATGAGGAAACCAGGCCACATTCCCAATCACCTAATGATTGACATAGATCCCATTCCCAATCACCCAATGATGGTGCAGCTCTATTCCCAGTCATCCAACAATGGGCCAAGGTCCCATTCCCAATCACCAAATGATGGACCCATTCCCCATTCCCAGCTTCATTCTCGATCACCTAATTATGGATCAATGCCTCATTCCAATTCACTCAAGTGATGGACCCATGCCCCATTCCCAATCGACCATTAATGGGCCCAGGCTCCATTTCCAGTAACCCAAAGGTGGGCCCAGGTCACATTCACAGTCACTCACTGATATGTCCAATCCCCATTCATTGTCACCCAGTGATGGGCACATGCCCCATTCCTAGTCACCCAGTGATTGGTCCAGGCCCCATCCATTCCTAATCATGAAATAATGTACTAAATTACCCAACTCCTCCAATAGTATTCCTAAGATAATGATTTTCAAAGAATGATGGGTTAGCCTCATAACCATTCACCCAATATTGGGCTCATACCCATTCCCAGTCAGCCAATGATGGGACCATTCCCGTATTTGGCTCAGACCACATTCCTGGGCACTCATTGAGGGGGCTTATGCCTCATTTCCAGTCACCCAATGATGGGCCATGGTCCCTATTATCAAACTACCAACAAAGGGACCATGTCCAAATCCTGATCAAAGATAGGACCATATCTTGTTCCCAGTCACTCAATGATTGGCCTATGTTCCATTTCCAATCACCCCGTGATGGTCTCGCGCTTAGTTTCCAGAAATCTAATGATGGATCCATGCCCCATTTCAATTCACTCTATAATGGGCCCATGTCCCATTCCCAATTGCCCAAAAATGGGTCCAGGCCTCATTCCCAGTAGCCCAATGATGGCCCAGTTCACAATCACTCTGATATGTCCAGGCCCAATTCACAATTGTGCAGTGATGGGCACATGCCCCATTCCTTGTCACTCAGTTATGGGTCCAGGTACCATTCCTAATCACCTCGTGATAGGCACATGCCCCATTCTCAATCACCCAATGATGGCCCATTTCCAGTCACCCAGTGATTATCATAGGACCCATTTCCAATCATTGATATGCCCATACCCCTTCCCAGCCAGCCAGTGATGATTACCAATCATTCAGTAATGGTTTGTTTTCTTTCGTCATCACCCAATGGTTGGCCCAGACTCTTCTTAGTAATCCACTGAAGGATCCAGGCCCTATTCAGAATCACTGAAATGAGGGACCCATGCTCTATTCCCAGTAATACACTGATGTGTCCAGGTCCCATTCCCAGTCACTCAAAAATTGGCCCAGGCCCCATTTCCAGTCATCTAATGATGGGCTCAGGTCCCATTCCTAATCATCCAGTGATTGGTGCATGCCCCATTCACAGTCACCCAATCATGAGCTTGTGTGCCATTGCCTAGTCACCTATTGATGGGTCCAGGCCCCCATGTCCAATCACTCAGTAATAGGCTCATACCCCATTCCTAGTTACCCAATGAAAGGAACATGTCAGATTCCTAATCACCCAATAATGGGCTTATGTTCTTTCTCAGTCAACCAATGATGGGCCTAGTCCCAGTAATCCACTGATGGGTCCAATCTCCATTCCCGATCACCCAAATATTAACACAGGCCCCATCCACAGATACCCAATGATGGGCCCAAGTCCCATTCCTGATCACCCAGTGGTTGATCCATGCCCCATTCCCAATCACCTGAGGATGGGCTCATGTCCCATTCCCAGTCACAGAATGATGGGCCAATGCCCTATTCACATTCACCCACTGATGGGCCCCAACCCCATTCCCAAATACCCAATGATGGGCTTAGGTACCATTCCCAGTGACCATGCCTGATTCCCATTTGCAAAAAAATGATGACCCCATGTTCCATTCCCAGTCACCCAATGATGGGTCCTGGCCCCTTCCCAATCACTAAGTGATGGTCCCAGGCAACATACCAAGTCACCCAAGAAAAAAAGGAGATCAGGATCAATTGTGGTGTTTGGTCTATGAGTGATTGGGCTTGAGGTGGTAATAAGATTTTAACCTGTTCCTTTCCAGATTTTCTTTTTTTATGTTGCAAATATCAGTGGATTGACTGAAACAAAAGCAATAATGATAAATATAATTAAAATAAGAGCACTTTATTAATACCCATCTTTATGTTTATATCATGTTCAGAAAATTTAATATTTAGATACAAGTAAAGACATTTTATCAAGGATTACAAAAATTAAATTTACCTTAACATTGCAGCATTTTTGTTAGAATTTCTTGTTTTTTTTTAAAAAAAATATTCAAGTGGAAATCTTTTTTCAGAATTGCTTAGGCATCATTTACACTGCCTACATGGACAACTTGACTGTGGAACTGGAGGGACTGATTGGAAACCTGCTGGGGTTTGTACAGGTTCCTCCTCCAGGTAGGAGACATTCAAGATAGTTTTCAACATAAGTTATTGGTTTCTGCAGACCATGCATTTTAAGACCTCTGTGACAATGATCAACCATTGAAGACAGTTGAATGGTCATCTCATTATGCAATCTGACTAAAATCAGATCCACTGTTCTGGTGACCTATGTTATTACCATAATTGCTAATTTATCAGCCAATCAGATGAAGTCTTTTATCTTTGCCTTTGGGAGACTGAGCAGTATAATTGAAGAGCATAATTGAGTGCCGAACGATTTGATTCACTTTCAAATTTTGAATGCAGCATTCCATTGGATAACTCAAAGGTCAGAAGAACATGACCCCTTAATGGTCACTGTAAGATTTTCACCCAGGACAGTGGAAATCTGATTTTAATCAGTTTGTCTCATGATGGGGATTTGACGAAAAGAATCTTATGATGTCCAATATAGCCACCATGGCAAGACATCTTCAGACTTAATGTTATCATTACTCTTTCTAAATCGAAAGTCATATCATCATTTGTTTTCACAAAAATACTTATTATGATGTCTGGTTGCTACTGAATCATAAAAATGGTGCCAATTAGACATCCAGTGTCGTAATCATAGCATTCATCTTGAAATTCTTGTTAATGCTACTCCTACTGTAGTATCGGGTAGTGTTGTTCCGATCATCGATTATAATCGATTATCAGTTGGTTGAGCATACCAATAAGATAATCGATTGTGAAACTCCATAATCGATTGTGTGTAAAGGGAGACTACTTGTAGGTGTATGCAAAGCACAAAGGTTAGTAAAACTCCCAGCCGCTAACCCTGAAATTTATTAATCCCTTCACAACTACAAATAAAATATCTTATGATTCATGATTAGGAACATATAGTTATTATTACATGGTCAAGTTGTTAAATTATTGAGTTCATAAATTTAAACACATTTGTTGATTTGTTTCAGTTAAGTTGCAACATCTTTTGTAGTATTTATAAACAATGACAAACAAGAACATCATGTCCTTCTTTACTTTAAATTATAGACACATCACATATGAACGAATTTTGGGGGATTGTCAGTATTTCAGTGATATATGACTGATCAGCCATAAAAGTTGCGTTCATTTAAGAAAGTCATTGAACAAAAGTAACACACAATATAATATTATTGTCAGGTTAAAGTATACATGTCATTAAAAGAGATTACTCTTGTACATTTATAAACATACTGAACTCTTGATCAAAGATATAACTGTAACAAAAAATTTAATTTGCTCTTAGTAATCGATTATAATCGATGATCAGTTGGTTTAGGTGAACCGATTATCGATTATGAATTTCTGACCGATTCCCATCACTAGTATCGGGGACCCTGAGTGGTCTAAAGGGCTGTCTGTTATGGATCACTGCCATCTCACCTCTGTCTGGGTGGGTTTGAGTCTCGGATTCGGCCAATGTGGGTATGTGAGAAAGCTTGCCAGTAGCTTCTAATGGGTCGGTGGTTCTTTCCAGGATTTGCCCAGGTTTTTCCTCCACCATTAATACTGCCCACCATGTATAGCCTATCGTGTGCTGAAAAATGGTGTTAAGCCCCACAACAACTGTAGCATCATTTATTTGGTGTGTACTTTTATTTATGGATTTGCCTGTAAAAGTGTTCACATTATACGGTATTTAATTTCATGGATGAACCTCTTCAAATAAATACCCAAAATAAAGAATACAAAACTCTGCCAAAATGACAATCACTTGATTGTAGAAAACATTGTTACCACATGTATGAGCACAAAGCAAAGACCTAACAAAATTTAATACTGTACACCATGTTTTCATTCAAGTGAAGAGCATCAGTGGAAGCCACCTCTAAGTGCTCAAACAAAACACATGCAAAGATTAATCATTACACCATATTTTTGTTTGAGTACTCAGCATCAAAGGAATATAATACCATCAATGGTAACTAAAATGTAAGAAAGTGGAATCATTCAGACCCCCCTCACAATCAAATTTTTTTTGTTACACGTTTTTAAATAAGAAAAATGTACTTATAAATAACGAATATTGCATAAAAACACAATACAATAGAATGTAATGCAATAAACTGGTTTTATTAAGTATAGCATTTACCTTGGAGATCAGATGACTTGAAGATGCTGATGGAGTTGGAGGAGAAAGGCTGAACTGAATAACTGAATCTTATTCGCTGATTTTTGCCCTTTTCGCCACGCTTTCCTCACTTTCATCTGCAGGGGTTTTCGATAAAAACCTGTTTAATGAGGTCTGTTTCATCCTCCCTTTCAGAATGTTTCTGAAATGAGTTAGGCAAGTGTCATTAAATAGCTCTGTCACACGCCCAGTTGCAACTTTTTCTGGCTGTTTCTTTTGAATAAAGTCTGAAAGTTTCTCCCACATTTCCAACATTTTGTTTATCTCACTTGTAGAGATAACTTCCGCCTCCTCCGCGTCACCTATTTCCTGCAAAACCTCCATGTGCTACTGCGTCTGTAGCTCCTTTAGCTCCTCCGTTAACAGTTCCTCAGAATGCTCCTCGATGAGCTCGTTGATGTCACCTTCATCCATGTCCAGGTCTATGGACTTCCGAGGGATACAATCTCCACCACTGCCACTTCGGGTTCGAGTCTTGCAAAATCTGTTTCGGACACAACCTAAGGCCACAGCTTCTTCCATGCAGAGGTTAAGGTCCTCTTTGTAACACCCTGTCAGGCCATATCATTACTTCTGAGGCAGATCACAATGTTATAGTGGTCCTTCCAGAACTCTCGAAGTGTGAGGTTTGTGCTTTCCATCACCTCAAAGCAGCTGGGGAACACGTGCTTGGTGAAGAGCTTCTTGAAATTAGAAATCACCTGCTGGTCCATGGGCTGCAGGATAGGGGTAGTGTTGGGTGTAAGGTTGAGAACCAACCTTTATAAACTTTTAACTCTTCGAGGATGTCATCTTTGAAGTTAGGTGGGTGAGCAGGTGCATTGTCTAGGACGAGAAGTGCTTGCAGGGGTAGGTTATTTTGCTGGAGATATTTCTTAACGTCAGGACCAAAGACCAAATTCACCCACTCCACAAAGAACTGCCTGGTGACCCATGCCCTCGGGTTTGCCCTCCACATAACCTGCAGTTTTTCTTTCAGAATCTTATGTGACTTAAAGGCTCTGGGGTTTTCCGAATGATAAATGAGCAGTGGCTTAATCTTGCAGTCGCCGCTCGCATTGGCGCACAGTGCAAGGGTTAGCCTATCCTTCATGGGTTTGTGACCTGGCATCCTCTTCTCCTCTGCCATTATATAAGTCCTCCTTTGCATCTTCTTCCAGAAGAGTCCTGTCTCATCACAGTTGAAGACTTGCTGGAGGATGTGTCATTCTGCTGCTATAATTCCAGCAAAAGTTTTGAGGTAATCCTCAGCTGCCTTCATATCCACGCTTGCTGCCTCACCATGCCTGACAACGGAGTGAATGCCGGTCCTCTTTTTAAAATTCTCAAACCACTCCCGACTGGCTTTAAATGGCTCGCTCGATGCCTCGTCCGTTGAAGTGCCTGGGGTCTGCTGCAGCAAATCATTGTAAATAGCTCATGCCTTCTCACAGATTATAGCCTCCGTCACGGTATCTCCTGCAAGCTGCTTCTCCATCAGCCACACCATCAGCAGCTTCTCCATATTTTCATGGATAGATGTCCGCTTTTTAGAAATTATTTTAACGCCTATGGCTGGCATTATAGTCTTTATTGACTCCTTCTGCTTCAGTATGGTGCAGATCATAAAAGTGCTACACTCGTACTGCTTCGCTAAGTCAACTACATGCACACCTTGGTCATGTTTTTCGATAATTTCTTTCTTTAATTCAGTGCACATCATCTGCTTCTTCGTCTCAGTACTGTCCTTCACACTCACTTTCTTCGGATCCATGGTTGGAAAAACTAAGTTTTGCAAAGTAACTGCAAGTACAGATGCGAGCACAACACTGATGCTTCCATTGTGAACTAACCGCTCAAAGTGAAACAGTGAGACACGGAATGCTGGGCAGATGTTGTGGTGCCAACTAACGGTGGGGTAACTGAAGCTGGCTCGTAACCCAAAGTTTAGCTCTCAACTCAAAGCAAAAAATCGGCCGAGAGACGATTCATATCTTGAAAAACTCATTAGTTGGGACACTTGTAAGTCAAGGAACATCTGTTCTTGAATGAAGGGTGAATAAATATTGAATTTAATTTTCATAAAAATCTTTAATTGTTCTTTCTTTTCTTTTCAGTATTGTATCTGAATACATTTTCTCATTTCTTTATCTCACACATCAATTTAAGGTGGTGAGTGGAAATTACAGCTACCTGACTCCTAATTGCTAGATTTGCATTGGAGTTATATAAAATGCTTTATAATTCCATTTGCAAAGGTTTAAATATAATGAACACACGTACAATCTTGTATATTTTTATTACCAGATTACATTATTGATGTTTTATACTAATAGTATTGTTATGAACAAACACTGTAAGAAGGTGGAGTGGTGTTATCTTCATATATGGCTGATTTTTTGTTGCATCATTACGTTCTTGATTCGGGGCATCAACAAGAACCACAAAAATTTGCCCAATAAATTTTTGATACTACAATATGCCAAAATTTTGTTTTCCCCAAAAGACTTTTTATGTTATCTTATTGGACCTAAATAAAAATGATCGTGATCCAGTATAGCTAGTACAACTTGTCAAGTCACCAGATCACATGATATGTTATGGAGCAGAGATATCCATGAGACAGTAAATGTGAACTGGAAAATTGTACAAGACAACCATGAACAGCAGTTTACTATTGATATACCCTTCAAATGGCAGGCAGTGGAAGGAATTTCTCAGCATTAAACACTGTTCATGTACAGATTCATCATCATCATCAGTCTCTTGACCTAGTGTGGTTGTTGAAGCACTGTGCTGCGGAACATCTGACCAGTTCCTTCCACTTGTCTCGATCTGTGCCAAAGCCTGTGTCTCTGCAAAACTATTTCTTGTCCCATTCTGTGATGTTGGCAGTTCCTT
Organism: Unio delphinus; assembly: GCA_029339505.1. Classification (NCBI taxonomy): domain Eukaryota; kingdom Metazoa; phylum Mollusca; class Bivalvia; order Unionida; family Unionidae; genus Unio; species Unio delphinus. The sequence goes on along the minus strand of JAQISU010000071.1, from coordinate 12,045,378 downwards.
CTTTTTCTCTGTCTACCTCTCCTTCTACCACTCTGGATGCTGCCCTGCAGTACAGTTGTGAATAAACTGTTTACTCTAGTGACATGGCCATACCATTTCAGCTTTCTCTTTTTGACAATGGTGAGGTCTTCATATTGGTCTCAATAGTATGATTTTATTTTTATGACAGATATTCTTGTCTCTATAGATGGGTCTTAGCCTTGACATAGCTGCTATTGTTTGTGTTGCTTGTGCCAAAATTTCTGCTCTTGATCCCTCTTCAGTGATTATGGAACCAAGATATTTGAACTGGCCCACTGTTTACAGTTCCTGTCCTCTTGACTTTAATCTTGGTTGAGATTTGTTTGCCACTATTTCTCATCAGCTTTGTCTTCTTGGCACTTATCTCCATGTCAAATCTGGAAGATGTTTCATCCAGTTTCTTCACTAAGGTGGCAAGCTCATCTTCACTGCCTGACAACCAATCAATGTCGTCTGCAAAGCGGAGGTTGGTGATGTTATGCCCTCCAATGCTAACTGTCCCACAGTGGTTTTCCAGGGCTTTGCTCATGATGTGCTCTAAGTAGATGTTGAAAAGCGTAAGTGACAGGAGACAGCCTTGCCATACTCCAACTGTTGTCTTGATCCAGTCCCCCACAGAACCTTGAGCAATTACTGCTCTGGTAGCCTTGGTGTACAGCTGCTTGATGGTATTGGTCAACATTTGACCCATGTTGTACTTCATTGTGGCCCACAATTCCTCATGCCACACTCTGTCAAAAGTCTTTTTGAAATCAATGAACACATGATAGATGTCTTGTTGATGTTGCAAGTACTTTTCACACAGAACCCTAATATTGAATATTTGTTCTGTTGTGCTTCTTGCACCACTCTGGAACCCTGCCTGTTCTTCAGCAATGATTTCTTCTGCTTGTGGGTTCAGTCTTATTAGCCAAACTGGTAGTTCTGTAATTTTGCTACAGCTGGAGATTGCATTTTTTGGAGAGTGTTATAATCAGTGACTGGGTCCACTGTGTTGGCCTTTCACCTGTCTGCCAGATCTTTTTGCAGATTTTTGTTAGTAGCTCTGTCACTGATTTCCCATTGATAAGTTCATCTCTGATGTTGTCTACTCCAGCTGCCTTCCCATTCTTCAGTGCTCTTATTGTTGACTCCACCTCTTCTTTGAGAATGGGGAAATCATCATCATTTGTGGAGTTTGGAACTTCAGGCACCTCTGGGCATCAAGTGGACGGATGGTTGTAGAGTTCTTTACAATACTCAGTCAATCTTTCTGCAATATCACTTGCTTCTGTGAGACATTTTCCATACTGACTCATGGTTGCTTCTGTCTGGTGAGGTCTTTCACAATTTGGAATGCCTTTTTCTGTTATTTTTTTTATCAGACTGCTATATATTTCTGTGCACTTTTGTCCAATCCAATTTTTTTTTTATTTCTTCAAGTTTTTTTTCCTGTCTGTCATCATTTTAACATCAACGTCCATCACAAGGAGTGGAGCAAATTTTCCTCCAATTGTTACTTGGAATGACTTGCAGATGTTATGGTCCCTCAGTTGTTCAAGGTTGAATTTCAGCCTGATTTTCTTTAGCTTGTTAATTTTCTTCAGTCTCACTGGGAAGTTCATAATGACAAGGTCATGACCACTTCCAACATCAGCATATGGAAATGTTCTTGTTTTTGCTGTATTGATGCCAGATCGGTAACGGTTTTGAACCAGTATGTAGTTGATCTGGTTATAATGGGTTCCATTTGGTGCATGCCATGTTCAGCATTGTGAAGCGTTATGTTGGCCCAGGGAAGTTGACTGGTACCAAGTTGTTGTAGCTTGCGAATTCGAGCAGCCGTCTCTTTCATTGGTAAACTCATTGCAAGAATGTCTACAATGATCATCCCCGTCTTTTAGAGCATCTTTGCCAACTTTGGCATTCCAGTCTCCTTGGATTTGGATAATGAGGATGTCTTTTTTACTTACCATGTTTATAATACCCTGGAGTTTATTGTAAAACTCCTCAATTTCTTCATCATCATGATCAGTAGTTGGAGCATAGACTTGGATAATTTTGATCATACACAGATTAGGATCAGATTTAACTGAGAAACAATCCACAGATTAATGCGTATTCGACAAGAGGGACATCTTTTGAAGATTTTGGCATTAATAAGCCTTAACAGAATGGAGCAGGAAGAAAATGATCTGGTAGTACAGTGGGAGATCCACATTAAAGGTAAAACTTGACATGTAGGTCAAACACACTAATGGGATGCCCCTCAGATTTCCTCAGATTCAAAATGTACTTTATATGATGTGTGTGTGTGTTATTCAGAATAAGAAAGATAGTGTTCCCTGGATACAAAATTTAATGTGATAGAAAAAACTTCTAAGCTGTACAGATAATTATTTGTTTGTACAAATTCTATGTATTTTCACTTTTTAGGTGGACAACAGATAAGGTTCACATTAGGGGCTGGAGATCGCCAGGCAATACAGCCACCTCTTAGTGCCACGATACCAACCACAAACAACAGCACAGCCCTTTTGTTTGAGCAGCTGGGTAGGAGATTTTTTAAATTATTATAAGTAGTAATATTTAAGAGTTAATATTAGTCATAAGTGTGGCATAATTGTTATTATCAGTTTTAATATTATAGAAGTAACATTAGTCGTAAGTTAGGCATAATTGTTATGAATGTTATTATTATGTACGAAATAATAAATGTCAAAGCAGTGGCATAATTGTTATTATCAGTTTAAATATCATAGAAATGACACTAGTCATAAGTTTGGCATAATTGGTATTATTGGGAGTATTTTGTAAGGAATAATATTTGACATGTGGTTTAATTGTTATTATAAGTAGTAGTCAAGAAGTAACATAAGTGTGACAACTCTAGATATATATTAATTTTGTTTTACTTTGTTGAAAGCTTAACTGTGTAGTAATATTCATTTTTTGACTAACTTTTAAACTTAATACACAAACAATAGATAAAGCTACCTTGAAGCTTAAATCCTTATGCTAAGCACTTCATCAGCAGACCGATGTGAACTCTGCTGACTCTTAACATCGTGCAATGGAATGGTGAGTGATGTTAACTGATTGTCCCAGATATGCAGCAGGTTGTAACGGCCCCCATCCCTGAACATAGATTTAATCAGTCTGCTGATAAAGTCATTAGCTTGAGGATGAAAGCTTTCTGTATTATTTGTGTATGTGATTGAAAAGTTAAAAACTTTATCAAATAAAATCCTGTTTTACATATTGGCAACATACAAAATGGTAGTGTTCAACTTGACAAACCAAAATACATTAGAACAATAAGGAGACTGAGAAAAAAAAAACATTTTTATGGAATAATTTACTTTAAAAAATATATTCTCAAATATTCGGGTCACCAGCCAATCTGTCAATGAATCTTTGATTTGTTATTATTTTTCGTTAGTGATTAATAGTTAAATTGCCAAATTTACATACTTGTCTCAAATTAAGTACAAGGAATAAATTTACATTTATTTTGACATAACACTGCTGCAGTATAATGACAGGTCATCCTAAATATTCTGGGCATGTGAATAATTGTCAGATGAAACATATTATTTCTAGTATTTGAACATATTATTTCTAGTATGTGAACATATGTTAGGTGAAACATATTATTTCTAGTATGAGAACATTTTTTAGGTGAAACATATTATTTCTAGTATGTGAACATATGTTAGATGAAACATATTATTTCTAGTATTTGAACATATGTTAGGTGAAACATAATTTTTCCAGAACAAAAACATTTGTTATTTGAAACATTATTTTTAGTATGTGAGCATTTGTTAGGTGAAACATTTTATTTCCAGTATGTGAGTGTGTGTTAGGAGAGACATAATATTTCCAATATGTGAACATATGTTAGGTGAAGCATTTTATTTTCAGCATGTGAACATGTGTTACATGAAACATATTATTTCCAGTATGAGAACATGTGTTAGGTGAAACATTATTTCCAGTATGAGAACATGTGTTAAGTGAAACATTATTTCCAGTATGAGAATATGTGTGAGGTGAAACATTATTTCCAGTATGAGAACATGTGTTACATGAAACATATTATTTCCAATATGAGAACATGTGTTAGGTGAAACATTATTTCCAGTATGAGAACATGTGTGAGGTGAAACATTATTTCCAGTATGAGAACATTTGTTAGGTGAAACATATTATTTCCAATATGAGAACATATGTTAGGTGAAACATATTATTTCCAATATGAGAACTTGTGTGAGGTGAAACACATTATTTCCATTATGAGAACATGCATGAGGTGAAACACATTATTTCCAGTATGAAAACATTTGTTAGGTGAAACACATTATTTCCAATATGAGAACATCTGTTAGGTGAAATATTAAGATATAATTATTATGTTTGGTGTTCATGGTACTACTTTTTTCTAAGGTAGATCATGCCCCAGATAGTAAAATGACAATGTCTAAGACTGTTAAAAAGCTGTATTTTTTATATAAAAGACGTCTGTTTTGTTTAGAGTACATTTCATGGTCTTACTTCTGCCTTTTTTTTCAGGTATCTATAACACACTGTCACTGTTTTCGGCAGCTTTGACAGATCACAAGATCTTGTTTCATTCGCAGAGTTTTTCGCGCATTACCAGTGCTTGCCAAGCCCTTTTCGCACTTCAGTATCCTCTCAAATGCAAGTAAGTTTTAAGATTACAGTATTTCTCCAGTAAGCCTACCATCATATATAATAAATATTTCTCCATGCATGAAAATCATACTTAAAATTAAGAAATGCAGCCTTTTCATTGGCAAGAACATTTCTGACTTTAATTTTTGGGGTTTGAAGAAAGTTTAATGGCATTAAGACCAGCAGCCTGCCTTGCAAATATGGCAAAAAGTGATAATGAGGCTTGCAAAGAAAGACATATTGAGGAATGATTTGCCCAAAATTTGAAGGATGGGCTTATCAAGAAGCATTGGCTTACATACATGTAACAGAAAAGAGATACCAGCTTAGGCCAAAGTGGGAGATATCCAAAATTTAGTCTGGAGTTTCAGTGTCAGAAGGGGGAGGAATTTTAGAGAGAATGGTAAATTGTTTGTTGCATTGCGACACATGTGTTCAACATTTTTATCCCACTAAGGACTCAAAGCTTGGACCACTGTGTAGTATTGTCCATTTGCATGGGAACTTTTTTGTACAAGTCACTGAACATTATTTTGACAGGATATGAAATATGATCTGCTACCATAAACACAAGGTTTTCTTCAGTTATAATAAAGTTGGCCTCACATACATATTTATTCATATTTGATGCAGATTTTGCGGACATGGATTTTTAGTGAAGACATATTTGTTGTTGTGTTTAATATGCTTTCATGTAATGTGGTTTCTTCATGATACATTATGCATGATTTTAGTGATTTAACATGCTTAGCAACAATTTTAAACACCAAAGCCAATGTGACTTACTTTTATGCCATTTTAGTTCTTCAGATAACAAACAATAATCAGTTCACAGCTTTAACCCTGTCTAAATTATGTTTGATCACACATAGTATAAAGTTTAATCCATCTTGACAACCTTAAGCATTGGGGTAGAACCGTATATAGTATATAATATTATTCGTATTAATTTTTTCTGGCTTATGTTTTTGCTGCTTTGGAAGTAAATGAATTCAAAATTAATAGCAAAATCTTAAATAATTCTTGTGTAGAAGTATATTTGTTTTACATAATAATTGTAAAGTTCTACTGTGTATGTCAAATGGAATTTTGATCAGTATGTCTATTCATGGAAACATGTAAATGCATACTTGATATATTGGATCATAATTGTCTGAAACCATTGTTTTTGTATCGCTTTATTATTACATTTTTGTATCCCCACCAGTCCTTCAGCCCAGGAAGAAAGTAAAGAGTTACTCAAGTGTTTGGAAGATTGAGACAATAAATCATTAATTTTAGGAGAATTCATCATTAAAGTGTAAATTTTCAAACTTTAAAATAATGCAGTCTGAGGTTCAGTGCTTCCTATGCAAGCAAAATAAAATACATCAAAGCACAAAAGTTATAGTGTTCTCCACCCATATTATAGAAAAGATTAATTTTACATACCGGTATATATTTAAATTTCAGTTTCTTTTCTCTCTTTAAGCCATCTGTTGAACATGCTTTTTTGACATAATTTTGTGCAAAATAAATGTTGTATATGCCATCAGTTGTTTCCATATTCAGCTGATCGTACCTTCAACCACAAAAATGCCTTTATTATTCAAAGTTTTGATTGTTTAGGGAAAGGAATAAATCTAATTCCTCCATTTAGACAATCTGGATATCGACTGTCATATTCACAAGGCTCCTGACTACTTGTCATAATTCAAATATCTTTCAGTTGATTTTTCTACTCCAGAAACTTCAAACAGTTCAAAACACAGCTGCTCAGATCATCCTTAGAGTGCCACGATCAGAGCACACCTCACCATTACTGTGTACTATACACTGTACTATCCATTTGATACAGAATCAAATACAAATTTTTTTCTCTGTGCTATGTTTCACTGACAGATTCCAGTCCAACATACCTATCTGGCCTCACCCATGTGTACACACCAGCAAGATACTTTTGCTCCTCTTCTGTCAATCATATACTCATTATTCCCACTATGAAAAACAAACTGATATGGACAATGTTCTTTTGCATACTAGGGTCCAGCAACATGAACAAAAAGACTTAATAATGTTTCCTACCTTACATATTTTCAGCACTTTTTGTTTTCTTATTTCATGGTGGGTAGTTATTTTTTTGGTTTTTGTAGTCATATCATTATGAATGTTGTAAAGCGCTTAGAGCTTCTAAAGATTAGGTGCTATACAAAGTCCTCATTATTATTATTACAGTTTGCATGTTTTTATACATATATAGGTAGGCCTGTTGAGGTTTTAATGCACTTGTTTGTTTTATATATTTTTAAAAAAAATACTTTGTTGGTGCAATTCATGATAAAAAAACACAATGTAGATAGGTGAAATATTTAGAGCCTTGTTTGTATGTTAGTTGTTGTTGATGGATGACATTTTCAAGAAATTCCAATTTTGCATATTTATTTTTTTTTAAAATTTGAAATTATGGGAATTTTACTTTTCATTTTGCATTGTTGGTGGGGTTGGGGTGGTGATATAATAGGAGACATTGATCTTGACATTTGTTGCTTATGAGATGTGTAGATTATCTGGCAAGATTTCTGTGCTTTTAAATGATGTTTGCATATTTAATGAGATTTTTGGACTCGCTGGACTTTTGTGTTTTTCATCTGCATTTTAGAGGTTATGTTATTACAACGCAAATATAAGAATATTCAATTCATTTACTTGTATTTAAGTCATACAAAATGATTACTTTGAATGCTCTGCACTCACTGGCCAATATGTTATATTGAAATTTCAAGGGAAATTTTTCTCATGAGTTTAATCCTTAATAACTTAAAATCCTTTGATATGAGTACAAGTAAATATATGAATTGATGTAACATTTCAGTATCCACTCAGATTGTACTGAATTTTAAATCATCATGTCCATCACGTGGTCTAGTTAGTCCTTATGAAAATGGTGCTGCCTGGAGCCACTGCAGTGGCCATCTTTAAAAATGTTTGTATAGCTACATGTACTTCGACTGATTGGATATTCATATCAACATGGGATTTTCACTAAATGGCTTCTTATGATGTCCGGTTAGTCTTAAATGAAATTTGGTGGTGATCTGAAATCCAGTATGGCTGCCAATGATGCCATCTTGAAAATCTTGTTATTGCTACTCCCTGAATGTATGATCATATCAACGTGGAGTTTTCACTAAAAGACTTCTTATGAAGTTTAGTTTTTTTCAAAATAAAAAATTGGTGATCAGACATCCAATACGGCCTCTATACAGTGGCCATCTTGAAAATCTTGTTATCTACTCATTCTGAATGGATGTTTGAATGATCACAAGGTTGGTTAAAAAATTCTTACTAGTAATTGATTCCTAGTAGACCCTATATGAAATGTGCCAATTTGACATCTTGTTATGGCGACCACAGGAGCGAGTTTTTATTTGCCACTTGTTCCCATTCAGCATATGATTTTCATAATAGATTTTTTATAGTATCCAGTAGGTCGTAATGAAAATCGTGCTCATCTGATGTCCAACATATCCACCACAGTAGCAGTCTGGAAAATTTTGTTACTGGCTATTTCTCCTGAACAGAAGTTATACTGACATGGGGTTTTAACCAAAATACTTTGTTATGATGTATAGTAAATCCTAAATGAAAATGGTGCTGCCCTGATGTCCAGTATGGCTGCAACAATGGTCATCTTAACAATTTTGTTTCTTACAGCTCTTCTGTATGGAAAATTATATGGATATCGTGTTTTTACCAGTAGACTTCTTATGTCTTGTTATTCCCACATAAAAATGGTGTTGATATGATGTTTAGCATGTCTAACACAGTGGCAATCACAACTTCTGAATGAATGGTCATATCATTTAGGGGTTTTCATTTAAGACTTCTTCTAATGTTTTTTTTTAATTCTAAATGAAAATGGTGCTCATCTGATATCCAATATATGGGACTATCTTGAAAATCACCCTCAGTATGGCTACAATGGTGTCTTATCATGAAAATATTCCTCCTGAATGGATGGCTATATCAATTTGGGATTTTCACCAGTAGATGTCATGTGATACCTAGTTGGTCATAAATGATAATGGTGCTAGTTGTACATTCAATATAGCCACCATGATGGCTCCCACTGAATGGAAGATCATTATCATATTGTTTTTCTCCGATAGACTTTTATTGGTGTCTACTTTTTCTTTGATGAAAATGGGCCAATCCAACATCCATTATGTCCTCCACATTAGCAAATTTGAAATTCTTTTTGCTCATTTGAGCATCAGCCCCTTCTAGGGGCTCTTGTTTACCTTTCTGATTGGAGGCCAGGAGAGCTTATGGGTTGGTTTTATTACTTTCATCCATAAGCACAAATTTTTAAAAAAAAAACATTATGGTGGATTTCTTTGAAACTTTTTTCAAAAGCAACCATCCCATTAATCTTGTTTGATATAACTTAAAATGGCAACATCAGTGTGGCAACCATCTTGAAATTCTTGTTGTCATTACTCCTCGTAAGTGCATGGTCAAATCAGCATGGGCTTTTCATTTAAAAACTTCTTATCATGTCTAGTTGGTCCTTAATTTAAATGGTACTGATCTGACATCCATTATAGCCACAACTTCAATAAGCTTGAAAATCTTGTTATGCTTCTTCTCCTGGGCAGAAAGTCATGACATGGAGTTTGACCATAAGACTTGTGATGTTTTACTGGACCTAAATGAAAATTGTTCCACTTGCATTCTGTTCAACTGTCATTTTGAAAATTTTATAGGATTACTACTCTTGAACAGGTAGCTTGTTGCATTATTATGGTTGTTTTTCTAAAAGACTTATGAGGTCAGATTGTTCCTAAAAGAAAATGGTACAGCTCAGACATCCATTATGGCTACCACAGTGGCCATCTTTAAAATTTTGCTATCACTACCGCTGTATGAATAGTTACTGGTATATCAATATGAGACTGACAGTCTTCAAAAGACGTCAGGTTGGTCCTAAAAGAAAATGGTACGGTCTGATTGGTCCTAAATAAAATGAGTGCAGGTCATACATCCATTATGGCTACCAAAGTGGCCATCTTGAAACTTTTGCTATCATCACTACCGAATGAATAATTATATCAATATGAGACTATCATCAGGTTGGTCCTACATGAAAATGGCTGCCACAATGGCTCTCTGGAAAATCTAATTGCTACTTCTTGTCGATGGCTGGTCACTTTACCATTGTGCTTTCACCAGAAGACTTATGATGTCTAGTTGGTCCTAAATGGTAATGGTTAGCATCTGATATCTAGTACTGCCACCACTTTAGCCATCTTGAAAATCTTGTTATTACTATTTTTAAATGTAAAATGATTTTCATGTGGGATTTCTTATGATATCTGCCATATTTTTACCATATTTTTTGTGACACCGTATTTGTTGGGACACCATACATTTATTTTAAAAGTAATTTTTCTTGTTCACTTTATGTTCTGGGACACATTTTATCGAGTCACAAATTGTGGGACACTGGAATCATTTGAAAATTACATATCGAAAAATGCACTCTAAATGCAAATTTTGTCAAAGAAACTTTAAGAAAGAAAACGGTGTGAGTATTGTTTGTTTACACTTTTCTACCTAGATGCAAATTTGTTCAGAACAAGAGCTCAGATAAGAAAGAATTGTTTTTGTATATAAGAACGAGTTCAGCTTTTTCTATTCTAATTTATGCTTGAACAAAGTGTTTTCTTTTTCATTTGCTGTTCATGTAACTATTATTGAGCACTTCATAAGCTGTTCACTGTAATTACGTAAAAATATATTGAGAGAGAAAGCAAGAAAGAGAGACATTGCTACCAGTAGATGGTGACTGTACAGAGTAGTTGATAAACGTACATTCTTTTTGACAGTTCGTCCAGGAATGAGATCAAAGTACATAGGAGTTTCATCCATGTTAATTATCATCTTGTCTTCGAAAATCATCTTCTTCTCTTCTGGCCTTTATGAATTCGTGGAATAATTTTATTTTCTCCTCCAAATCTTTTGGGAGACGCTGTGTTGCTTTAATAAAACCTGTTGCCCAGTTCCTACTGGCTTGAAACTCAATTTCTGGACATTCTCTGGACACAAATTCCTTGGCATAAGCACATATAGTGTCCACACTAACAGGGATCTGCATATCATGCTTGATGAGAACCCACTTGCAATTTTTCCATCTAATTCATTGCGATATGATACTGGTCTCCCACACCTTGCTAAATGTACCCATTCATTCAGCTGCTGAGAAAAATCTATTTTTGACCAATTTACAATGGTTGATTTGAGGATTTTGAAATGTCTTGCTGTTACTCGAATTCCATGCAAGTTTAAGAAATTTACAACTTCCTCTTTTTGCTTTAATGTAAAACGCTTGTAATGCCCTCGCCTGACATCGTTATTATATGCATCATCTCTCTCCTGACTGGGGTCTCCAGTTTCGTGCCTTTTTGCAGCTGGTTCATTTTCTTTTACATCACACTACTCTTCTCTAGCATTTTTTTTCCTCTGTGGTGAAGCTTTAAGCAACACATTTTCTTTCCATGCACAAGGCACGGCCTCTTCATTAGAGTATCGCACCACAAACTTGTCCATAATAGTGGAGATCTACGATGTGGTTTATTTTTGTTTTATTTGTTTTTTCCCCTTTATATATGCTATGTATGTATAAACAATGACTGTGAGGAATTAGTTTCTGTGAAAATGTGGAAAAATATTATTTCAAATTGTTTCTTTGTTTCTATTTATTTTCAAAATTCCAGTGAAAATTGGTAGAATGAAATCAAAGTTGTCTTCCTCATGTCGACTGACTTTGAATACATATGTATAGTTAAAAACGAAATCTCTACACTAAAAGGAATACAAAGTCTGCTTCCAGGGTCCGCTTGCTTTGTAATAAATTAACCAGGGTTGGTTTCGAGTTCATTAACTTGCTTTAATAATACTTTTGTAACCAATGGAATCAAAAAGATTGTCATTTTTACTCATAGTGAATGTATTTCTTAAAATGATTTTAGTTTTCGAGATATTGTCATATTGTTACCCTGGATATAATAAACTCTTGGTTATTTTATACCTTACAACGAGTCACGCATGAATGGCAGGGTTGATAATTCTCACTCTTTCTCTCTCTCGTTTATGTGATTTTGCAGGATCCAGTTTTCATTCTCATAACATTCAAGCCTTTGAGGACAACCAAATATGATTAGTTTCTCAATATTCACGTCGCTGACTAATGTGTTTTGTTGTCGGAAGAAAGAAATAACACTGTGGATACGTGCACTACTTATAGAGAGCTCATGGATATATTTTTCCTTTAATAAAATGCTAATGTCAACCCAAAAAGTGAATAAATGATAACAGTACAAAATTAGTTTCTTTCATTTTATTATCAAATAACCATTTTTTTAATCTGTTTTATTTTAACATGCGGTGTGCATTGTTGCTGGGGGGGGGGGGTGAAAAATGAACACTATTTATTTCCTTTCCTAAGTCTTGGGACACAATGTAGGTTATTAAAAAAAATTCACCATAAGTTCAGGGACAAGATTTTTTTTTTTCGTGTCCTAACATTTGCGGTAAATACTGTAGTTTATATTAAATAAATGTTATTGTAATTGCCCCTCAGTATAACCCCATTTGTGGCCATCTGGAAAATTGTTAGCTCTATTCTTTTCAGGTGGATGGTTATATTTCATGAGAATAGACTTGATGAGATGAGACTTCTTTTGATACTTATAAACATTGTGCCAATTTGACATCCAATATGGTTCCCACAATGGAAATTTTGCTGTTGCTGCTTGCCCTGAATGAATGGTTATACTGGCATAGGGTTTTCAAAAAACAACTTTTAGACTGTCTATTTGATCCTGAATGAAAATGGTGCCAATCTGACATCCAGCATGTCCCCCACTGCACCTAATTTAAAAATTCTTGTCATTGCTGAAGAATATCAGAGATGTTTTGAGCGCTCAGCAGTTTAAAGGAAGAAATGGTCATATCTTGAGTTACCGGAATTGTTATCCTCCAGTAGAGCATCAGCTCATTCAAGGGGCTTTTGTCTTTAATTTCTCCAAATTTCTGAACATGTTGGCATTAAATATTGTCTTGTTTATCATACTTTTGACAATATTGGGAGTTAAAGACGGAAAAAGGATGGAAAACATCTTAATGGTTTCAGTTTGAATTGCATATATTGTTATCAGTGACCAGAACATTGAGGAAATCCTCTTATTTAATGGTTTCAGGAAGAAGAACAAAAATTCAAGATATTTTTTCATTATTTTGATCCTTTTTTTTTGCTTGCTGGACAGTCAGTGAAAATTTATTGTTGCAAATCAAGCAATAAGAAAATATTTAATAATCTGCACTATAAATACATCTGGGGTCGTGAAATCTGATATGTATCTAAGTATAGTAAAGGATAAAATTCCATGCACAGCAGCAATACAGTGTGTGACTGTCAGCTTTTGATAATTTTTTACTTTAGCTGATTAGATTATTGGTAGGCCTATTATAGAGCAGTGTAGATAATAGAGACAAGGAACCAATCTAGGCTACAATACATGTATATAAAGATATCTAGACTGTTAGACAGGCGACCAGTCTCAATTACAGTGCTGCCCAGTTTAAGACAGTAAATATATATAATTTAACAACAACTGATTCTTGGCTCAGATTTTGTAATTAAGTTGTCAAGAGAGACCTACTATTGCAGTATTTCAATATTTGATGGTAGACCCCATATTGCTTGATGTCTTCTTTGAATCTAATAATTCTTGATTCTTGATAATGGAGCTTAAGACACTGTTATATGTTTTAAAGGTATTCTGAATTTCTGATGTTGTATGATGAGTGTTCATTGATCAATGGCACATTGCAAGAACTGGGACAGAAATGGAATTTGAGCAAACAATTAGGAAAAATTATTTTAAGGCTTAGCTTGGAACTTGTTCATTCAACCATTGCTATCATCCAAATTAAATACAAAAATAGTGTTATAAGGAACATTTTTGTTGGAGAAAGAGGTGAAAATATGCTTTTTATCCTGATATCTGAATATAGCTAGAGAGACAGACAGACAGACAGACTTGATAATAGTGCAAATTCAGAATGGTTTCCAAATGTTTCAAGCTAAACATGCTATTCATTAAGGGAAGATACAACTTACATATCCAAAGTAATAACAGAACACAAAAAAATAATTAACATATCCAAAGTAATAACATAATACATAAAAACAACTTACATGTCCAAAGTAATAACAGAACACAAAAAATAACGTACATATCCGAAGTAATAACATAACACATAAAAACAACTTATGTGTCTAAAGTGATAACATAACATAAAAACAGCTTTCATGTCTAAAATAATAACAGAACACAAAAAAATAACTTACATATCCAAAATAATAACATAACATATAAAAACAACTTACGTGTCTAAAATAATAAAAGAACACAAAAAATAACTTACCTATCCGAAGTAATAACATAATACATAAAAAACTTACATGTCTAAAGTAGGGATGTTAATATCGTTTTTTTTTCAAAACCGATTATCGTTTGTAGAAATCCGATTTTAAACCGATTATCGGTTTTTATTGGCCTTCATAAAAATATAATCTTATAATGCAAGTTACTGTATGCATTAACGTATATACACCGCTCCCTCGATAACTCGCGCACAATGGAGTTCAAAAGCATCGACCGCACTATAAGCGAGGGCGCGAGTTACCGAGGGACCTATAAATAAAAAAAAACTAATAAAGAGATGGGAGATCGACATAGAGAGGTGAAGGGCGGAGGGGTGCATTGTTGAATACTCGTTTTATAATCGTGCTGAAAATAGCTGAATAAATATTTCTTTATAAAGGTGTTGTTCGTTTTTCTTTGTAAATTACCTTTAATTTCTGGATGAAATATCTTGAAAAGATCATAAAACAAACATTATTCCACGAGGTATCGGTACTCTTAACGTGTGTATCGCTAAACGCATTGTGTATTACGTCACTGCTTTTTTTTTTGGTGTTGATTTGGATACATTCAAGTTTTATTGTTTATTCAAAATGAATGAGATTTCTTTTATCAAAAAAGATAACATTCATATCGAAAAACGACAACGATAGATAGATAGATAGAGTAAATTGTAAAAAAAAATTTACAAAGATAAATCATATACCAACTATGAATTTAATGGGTCTAAACGTCAGACATGTAAAAAAAAAAAACCCATAAAAATAAATAAATAAATAAATCATCCGATAGAATAGACCAGCCTCATCACAATGATAAACTTGGTCGTCTGTATACCCATCACGGGTCAGTATCTCTCGGAGTTGGTTGGGATAACTAGATGCAGCCGCCTGATTTGCTGCGCGTATCTCTCCCGACAACGAATTTTGTTTTATTCCATGTCGGCGCTGGAATCTCCAAAGATGCCATGAAATCTGAATCAGTTTCCATAGTTTGGGCCATTTTTTTCTGCCTTGGCCTTGAGAATTGTTCCTGAAATCGGAACACAACCAGGTGTACACATCATCATCTAAATCTGTGTCGTTTGCAGTGCATGCCCGTTTCCGTTTAAATCCATCATCAGAATCAACTTCATGCAAATAATCCCGAAATTTCTGCTCATCCTTGAGCCAACCTCTGAGTGTTCACTCAGCAATTTTAAGTTCACTACAAACATTTGATCTTGATTCACCATTACGAACCCTCTGTATGACAGTAAGCTTTTCATTCACCGAGTACGACTTTCGCTTGATTCCCTTGC
Organism: Unio delphinus; assembly: GCA_029339505.1. Classification (NCBI taxonomy): domain Eukaryota; kingdom Metazoa; phylum Mollusca; class Bivalvia; order Unionida; family Unionidae; genus Unio; species Unio delphinus. The sequence goes on along the minus strand of JAQISU010000071.1, from coordinate 12,029,910 downwards.
TCTCCATGATCACATTTACAAATGATTAGGATAAATTACTGATTAATGTATACTTTAATGACAATAAGTATATACTATTTGAAACCATGTTCGATTGGTCCAATTAATTTCATCGATGTTGATTGTTGAGACAAGATATTGACCACAAGAGTTTTTGCATGTAGGATTTGCTTTCCTTTGAACTTTTGTATTAAACGTCTTTTACCTGATTTGATACAAAAGACCGACTTAACGTGATAAAACAAAGCAGGTTTATTTTAATTGATTTTTACAATGCAACAAACATTTCCCCAAGTCGTCGATCAAAACGCAGCCGCACTTAATTATGTTCTCATAGATGTGCTCGCGGACATCGATGTGACGGTCAACTGAATCTTTTCATGTTTGAACTTTGAATATAAGAGAACATGCAACGATTATACTGCTTACACTGCAACACAATGAAAAAATTTAAACACTAATTTCCTCTGACAAGACATATTTAATTAGTTTTCATTTCATTTAGTGTTGCCACCTGTTAGCATTTATTATAATTCATTGATCACTGTTTCGCCGTATACATATGCAGTATTATTATTTACAGTGAACTGAGAACATACTTTTTCTGATAAAATGTAACAAGATATATGATTCCTTATTAAAACCTGAAAATTTCACGATGTTGATTCTAACTTTTCGGGCACTAACCGCCACTTACGATAAAACGGGCGATATATTAAGGTTTCATTCACCAGTTCTGATCACGATTTTCTTCATTTGTTAAAAAATATCTTTTAAAAAAACAGGATATACGCCGGACACCGCGTTATAAGCGGGTTCGCGAGTTATCAGGGCGCGAGTTATTGAGGGAGCGGTGTACGCGCAAGTTGACGCAACAGTGTCAACGCCAATTAATATATTTTCTACTTAGAGATTTAAATAAACATAATTTATACTGTATGTTTATAAAAAAAAATTTTATTAACTATTAAACAGCACAATTAAAACATAAATTTACGAGTTGCGATCCTGCTGGCAATAAAAAACAGGAAACATAAAGTCAATAAACAAACAATAGATAAAAATTGTCCACAGATAAAAAAAGTAAATCAAACTAGTAAATCCAAATTAGTTTACATATCGAACAAGTCCTGGTTCTTATTCAAAAAAACTAACGACTTTGCATGTTCTGGAAGAAGCCGATTACGTTGATCGCTTATCAAACGTCCAGTGGCTGAAAATAATCTCTCTGACTGTACCGACGTCGCCGGAATACACAAGAATTTCCTGGCAAGACTGACTGTTTTCGGAAACAGTTTCTCATTATGTTTCCACCACTCCAGTGCTGTTTCCGTTGAAGTCGTCGTCCATCGTGACTTGATATAATGTTCAAAGTCACAAGTCATTCAATGCCTGCTGTGATGCACTATCACCCAGCAGAAACATAACTGACGCATGATTTGGTCGAGATTGTTTTGTTGGCGGTTCAGAGCTGGTTGCATCACCACTAGTCGAAGGCTGTTCAAGGTCAGTTGGCATCTGTCTGAGTAGATGGCGGACATTATCATACGCCAGTTTCTTGAAGTTGTCATCAAATCCGGGAAGATGTTTGTACATTGGATCGAGGATTGATGCAACGACGCATTCATTTGTTGCTGTTTCGTCGCGTTCCATGCCAAACCGTTGTGAAATATTCTTAGCAACGTCAGTCTTGAATTCTCCCAAAGTCTTAGAATCTTCTTCTTTATGGATTAGATGATTCTTGATGAGACCCCATAACATCGGAAAAACACAAGAGGCTGAAGGTTGGCTTTCGGCTGACAAGACGGAGGTCATGATCTGCAACGCCTTCAAGACCGGGAGTAGTTCGCTAATCAGTTGCCATTGTTCCTCCTTCATATCCAGTGTTTTGGCATCGTTCATTTTTGTCACGCTTCTGTCACTAAGAACCGCCACAACAGGCCATCTGAGTTGTGAGAGCTTTTCAAACATGTCAAAGACGCTGTTCCAGCGGGTCTTGCAGTACTGAATCAGTTTGAGTGGTGTCTTGTCCTTGTCCATGGACACCTGTCGTTTCATAAGCTCACCCTCTGCCATTGGGCTATGTGAGAAATGTCCAACTAAACGTGATGCAGCGGATACACACTTGGAAATTTGATGATTCGTGACGGCATGGGTGCCCATTGCATGATTAATGCAAAGTTGCAATTTATGTGCCACACAATGAACATCCAACCATCCATTCACGCTACCGACATCTTTAACATTGGAAGCACCATCATGGACACATGCAACAACTTTACCTTTTATAGCCCATTCTTCAGCCACAGTTCCCAGATGTTCAGCGATAATGGCTTGCGTGTGGCGGTCATTCATTGGAATTGTTGCAAGAATGGGTGTCTTCATAGTCCAGTCTGGATCAATGTAGCTGGCAGTGAAGGTCAGGTATGCTTCGTTGGTTACACTGGTCCATATGTCGGTGGTAACGGCAATATCCTTGACATTTTCTTCTAGATGTGTCTGCATTTTCGCCATTAGCGTCTTCTTCATTGTAGTCATTTGTGACATCATCGTCTGACGGCATGGAGGACGATATTGTGGCTCCACCAAAGCCATCAAATCACGGAAGGAATTGGATTCAACAATCGAAATTGGTAGCATGTTTTCAGCGACAAACTTATCAACAACAGCAGCAGTAACTTTTTCTTGATGACTATCAGGACAGTTTCTTTGTGTTCCAATAAATGTTGTTTTTCGCGGCTGAACATTTGAAGGAGCCGCAAATCCGGGATGTTTGCTACGCAAATGTGCATGCAATCCAGTAGTAGTACCACCGCTCCGACTTATTTGTTGTGAACATAGTTTACAGCGAGCCATGCTTGATGAAATTTTTTCAAAGTTTTCCCATACATCAGATTTATTTATACGACCAGCCATATTTGTAGACTTGAAAAGACACAACCAGCAGAGACCAGTCCTCAACGACAGAAGCTGTAGCTATTAACAGTCTATTGTTGTCAATTTCGGACATCAAAGAACTTAGCGACCGGTCGGTCGACTAACTATTGACATCCTTCAACAATAAATGTATTCATTTACAAAGATGCTGCATGGAGCGCTCACAAATTTTAAACACACCTTCTTATCTGCTGGCCATATTGTATTAAAATGTAAACACTAAACAAATGCATGAATGAATTTTTTTCTGGCATTTTTTAAAATTTTCACTACAAAAATGGTAAAAAAATATTGAATTCGATTATCGTTTTGTAAAAACAAAAACCGATAATCGTTTTCAAAACCGATAATCGGATTTCCGATTTTCGTTTAACAACCCTAGTCTAAAGTAATAACATAAGACAAAATCTTACATATCTGAAGTAATAACAACAAAAAACAACTTATAAATCCAAAGTAATAACATAACACAAAAAAAACCGTACATATCCAAAGTAATAACAAAACACATTAAAAAAAACATAATGTATCCGAAGTAATAACATAACACAAAAAACAACTTACGTATCTGAAGTAATAACATAACACAGAAAAAAACAACAAAAAACAACTTGTGTATCTGAAGTACAAACATAACACATAAAAACAACTATCCAAATTAATAACATAACACAAGAAAAAAAAAATTACATGTCCAAAGTAATAACAGAACACAAAAAAATAACTTCATATCCAAAATAAACATTCAACAGAAAATCAACAGAAACTTCTGAACTCCTTCATGTTAGAATCACTTGGGGCTATTTACAACAAGAGATATAACAATACAAACAATAGATGAAAGGAAAGATGTTAAGTTAATTTTGTGTCAAGATAATGGACAAGAACTATAATAATAATAATAATAATAATAATAATAATAATAATAATAACAATAACAATATATTAATAGTGACAGTAAAGTCATTAAAAAGGTAAGATATTAGTGTAAAATTTTGTCAGGTGTAGATCTGATGACAGGCTGTAATTTTGATAAGACTGCAGAAAGGTTCTTTTTTTTCTTCATTTAGGCCAAACTCTCTTCAATTGTAATTGTAGTAACCAGTATCTTTCCCTACATACATGTATGCATTCTCTCTCTGTCCACCTCAGGTCATATTTTTGTTAATTACAATCTTGGATACAACATTTCTCTTTTTGAATACATGCCTTTATCACATTAACATACGTTACCTAAGCCTGAATCCTGCTAAGAAAGTATTCATCATTTTGTATATACAGTATAAACAAATGGCAATAGCTTTTGCCCATTAGCTTCATTTGCCACAACTTGGTAATGCCCATTTTTAAGCGTTGCTTCCATAGACAACATAATACTAAATAAGATTTCCATTAAATTTAGGTGATTTTGTTCAAAATGTTGGATTTATTTGAACTAATATTGATTTATAAAACAGTGGTATACATTATTACTTTAATTTGGCAAATAATTTGTAAAAGTTATTACTTTCTCAGACCTAGTCATTGAGACTTGCTAGTGCAACATACTTTGGCTTTTGTTGATGCATGTTGACTTTCAAGTGTTGTTGTATGTTGTTGTTAGTTTGTGCACTCTTTTTATAGTGCGTATTATTTAGCAAATTATGAACATGCTGTTGTGTTAATTTATCTGTTGTTTCAGTTATTTTATTGATTCAAAAACATGTAATCTAAATGCATGAAATATAAAGCAAGGGAAGAAATGCGTAAATTTGAAATGTACATCTACTTAACCTTGCAACATGTGCATTTTGTGGTCTGACAACTTGTCATCCATTCTGCCAAAATCAGCAAAAGGTAAAGAAGAGCAGGGAAATGCATACAAAACCAGTGTGGGTGTACATAATCAGTTGTGAGTCTTGTGTGGGATGCTTCTAGATGACCCCCACCCACCCTGCTAAAATGACAAGAATGATTCATTCCATTATGACATCAGCAGATTTGAGAGAGACAAATGCAGATAGGTTGCAGTCTCAGTTGGATATGCTAGCTTTTCAACAAGTTTGTATCAACTGGAACAGGGGACAGTGATGCAGTCCCTGACTTAGCCAAATTTTGCTTATCTTTCCACCTTTTGCTCCTGCAGCTAATTTGTATACAATAGAGAATTGTCACTCGATTGTTAGGCAGCATAGTGGACATAAGTCTCCTTGCAAGTACAAGCTTGGTCATTGGGTCTGTAAAACTGGGAACATGAGATATTATTCAGATCCAGTTGATCTAGCATCTAGTACCATCATTCATTGTGTAGTCTACTGGCTGTCCAGCCAGCCAATCTGTCCCAACCCGAACTCGTATATAATGAGGATGGGAAGCTCAGTAAAAGAAATGGCCAAGTCATTGATGGATGCACATACAAATTGCAGTGGAGATGGGGGTGGAAATTCTGTCTATGCAGCCATGCTTAAAGCATGACTTGTACCGAAGCTGACCAGTCCTCCATATGCATGTCCGATATCTAGGCTGACCATCCTCCTGGCTCGCCAGCAGTCTGCCAAGGTGTGACAAAATCAACTGGCAGTGCTGGCATTCTCTGCTTTCCCTGCCTGCCCTCAGAGTATTAGTGCTTTATTGCATCATTGTTACCCAAGGGCAAAATTTATCCCTAAAATTGATGCAGACAGGGACCAGAGTATTCATGCAGTGCGAGTATGAAGATGCATCTTATCAACAGCCCTTCTATTACCCAACCATGGACAAGACAGAGTTTAGTTTTTAGACTGCCTCCAATTGTTGTCGGTTCTACAATTCCCACCACAACCCTAGCGACCATGAATGACTGTAGAGTAAAGTAGTCAGTTGACATTGATAATGACAACTGTTTCCATCTTTTTTGTCTTCTTTTCCAGTCAGCAAAACACAAGGATATTAATGATTAGCTTTCTTATTGTAACTGACCTGTGGAATGCTAAAGTTTTCTTTTCCGAAAGTCAAGTATCAGCCACATTCTTGTTGTGCTGGTACAAACACATTCCACTGCCTACCATACAGAACTCCTGCATTGGATAAAATTGTAATGTCAGCTGCACCATTTTATAAGGTGGTTAAGAATGTGTTTATTGCCACATTACAGTTGGGTTAAAACTTTGTAACATGTTCGAAGTTGGATCTGTCCTCATTAGCGATTTTCTGAATACATGTAATAGAAAAATCAGCCAATAAACACATGGAAGATGCCAGTCCAAATTTTTCAGGTCATTACCACAACAACTCACCATGTAATAGCTAATGTGTTAAGTACTTCTGCAAATCTTGGTTTGATATGTCATTATGCGTGATAACCATGTCAAAATATCGTGGAGTACCACAGGGCTCTATCCTCGGGCCTTTGTTGTTTGTTAGATTTAAAATTTTTATTAATGACTTACCCCTTAATATAGGAAATTCAATTTCATCTGATGAATTCTGTGCAGATGACACTATACTGTCAGAGTCAAGTAAAACCAAAACTTAACTCGAAAATAACTTTCAATCTGCTTTTAACAGACTTGAAATATGGAGCAAAGGAAACAGTATAAATATAAATGCAGAAAAAACAAAAGATCTACTTGTTTGAACAAAACAAAAACGAGCAAAGCTAGATAGTGACAAACGCTATTTGACAGTGTTAGCGCGAATATTATCTCATTAAATTTTTTGTGTATTTGTATATAACAGTCAAACATTATACATTTCTGAAAAGATCTTTGGCTACAATACTTGTGCAAATTAGTTGAAAGTCGCACATATGAAAATGTAATCTGTACAGTTTATAATTTTAAAGTGCTTGTAACGACACAAGTCACATAAGTAGAGGTATTGTTGCGCTTGTTGTGATATAACTTTTTTTCTCAGGTAGGCAACTGTTTGATCATTTTGTTTCTTATGCTTGACATGGATGGTCGTTAAACTCGGTTTGATTGGCACTTTGGGCTCAGGAATAAGAATTCTGTCATCGTTTCAAGCATGAATTGAGGAAGTTTTACAATTGCATGTTTAAAGTATGAGCTACATGTATGTAGAAAACCTCAAAATGGTTAGTGTGTGTGTGTGTGTGTGTGTGTGTATGCCTCTGTGTGTGTTAATTAATTGTTAGTAAATGTAATGTACTAAGCACTTCATGTACTGAACTAAAATGGCTCAATTGGCACAAATTAATTTTGAGATTATTTTCCCGGGGAGGGGATGGAGTGTGATGGAGTGCTAGGGTCAGCAGTGAAAAATGGGCAGTCTGTTGACTAGAAACAGGCATATTTTTTTGTGGCCTTATCATATATATTTTTAAGGCAGTTTCTACTTCACAATTAAATTGTATTTCCTTATGTCTACCCACAAAACAGATTTTCTGATTATGTTTTTGAAGGCAGTAGTCATTAATATGGATTTTTTTTCACATTCAGTTACAATGTGATTAATAGCTGCATTACTACATATATAAAATGAAATTCCAAAATTTTGCAGTAATTTTGCATGTGACTTTTACAAATTTGGGTCGTATATGTATAATGTTTTTTTTTACCGTATTCATTAAAATTAGTCATATAATTAAATTAATTTTCTTTTGTTAATATATTTCTTGATTGATAAAGTGAAGTTTGGGTGGGGTGTTCAAGAAACATCGCATAATCCTGTATCCTCTTTTTTTTTTTGTTTGTATGCCCTTTTTGATTTTAAAAACAGAAGGCCTCAGTGTTATAAAAAATGCACCAAAGTTAGTCATTTCATTCCTCAATTTATAATTTCTAACCTGAATGTTGCTAGCAGTTTCAAATCATCGTCAACTTGTCAGTGTTTCAAATCAAATGGTACTTTCTTAGTGATGCAGTTGCCATATTTGGTTGGGTCAGTCTTTGTTTTCAACCAACAGATGTGATGTAGTTCATCAATAATTTATGTAAATTTTGGTGCTAGATTTCTTCAAAGATGTAAACTTACTTTTTATTTAATATTTTTTAGATATATTTAAAACTAGACATTCAACATATTGGATGCAGACGAGACAGTTTTTTCTGAAATGGAACCAGGAAAGTACAGTAAACAATCTACTTGTTGACATTGAAAGTTTACATTTGTTTTGAAAAACAAGAAAGTTGAGAGTGTTAGGGTTCATGTGGTGACAGTTACAAATTATATATTGAAGAATGCAATGTCAAAGCTTTTATGCATTTTACTTATCCTTGATGCTTTTCATTTTTAAAATCACTGGGGTAGTGTGTGATTACCATACTTTGGACTCAGATGCAGCATCCAAATTTTTACTTGTGACTTAATTTCAGTTTGCAGTTATCATCCATCATTTCCAGTTTTCTGTTTTCATATTCATGATTATGAGTGTGACAAGAGTTATAATTGCTTTCCCTAAAATAAAGTATTGACTGGTTTTTATAAAGTTCATGCATGTGTAACACTGAATATCTAAAACAAACAGATCATATTAGTTCAATTTAGTTCAATCACTGATAATTTGCATGATTAAAGTGGAAAACTTTTAAATAAGTCAGTACTTAAATTCTGCATTTTATTGTTTGAAGTTTGTTTTCAGACATTTTTATGGTACTTATATCAATGTAGTCTTAATATATTTTAAAATGGTTCATCCTACTGGTAATCGAGAGAGAGAGAGAGAGAGATACAGAGAGAGAGAGAGAGAGAGAGAGAATAAAATATAAGGGCAGGTACAAATAGATATGCCACTCTTGCAATATCAGTTTTTTCTCACATATATTTCAACATCTCATTGTGAAATATGTAATTAAATGAGGTACACTGGACTCAGATTTAGAGCAGAGTGACTTTCCAACACTACCAGAATAGTGCTAATTAAATGGACAGAAAGTATGTCTAGAGAAACCAAAAATATAAATAGAATGTTCAAAACTATCACATGGAATTGACATTTTTGCAAAACATTTGAGACAAATTATACTAAACTCGAAATAAATTCCTTAAAACTTATGAAAATAGGGAAAGTTTCATGGCTTGATTCAGCAAAATTGTTGTATAATTTACATTTTTTCAACAGACAAACAGGCAACACATTTTGAGATACAGGTCAGCTTTTTATCGGACTAAATATTAGGTCAATTTACTTTTATTAGTAATCAGCCTGTAAACCACCAAGGTAATAATTTGCTTGTGTTTTGGTGTATGGAATGACATTCACTTATTTAAACTTTACATGTATCAATCTTTGGTGTGAATCTTGTACATTGAAATGTAAATGCAACCATAATAAATTGTACACAATATTTATATACAAATATGGAAATGTTTAAATCACCTTACATTGCTATGGTAATAGAAAAAAAATAAAACCCTCAAGAATTGATGATGTATTCAGAATATTCAGTGGCAGAGTGGGGTCGGGTGAAGATATCAAATTGAGTAAGTTTGAAATCAGTTTCACTTTCTTTGTGCACGTGGGCAAAATGACAGCTAGTGGGGCAACTGTTTCACCTCAGTTGGGTATTTTGTAAATAATAGGAAATTATCTGCTGATTGAAAATGTGCGAGGTGATATGATTTAACTTGCAGCTTAAAACATAAGTTGAATTTTTTAATGGAGTTTCTTTCTTTGATTTCATGGCTGCTAGAAACAATGTATTTAAAGACCCCACAAACTTGTCTGTGCAAAAAATGATATTATTGGTTGCTTGTTTTAAATATTCCACAAACTGGAACTTTTCTGTGGAAAAATTAATATTGGTTGCTTGTTTTAAATAACCCACAGACTGGAACTTTTTGTGGAAAAAGTAATATTGGTTGCTTGATTTAAAAGATCCCACAAACAAATATTTTCTGTGGAAATAATAAATATTTGTAGCTTGAATTAAAGACTTCAAACTTTTCTGAGGAAACGATACTATTGGTTGATTGATTTAATGATTCGACAAACAAGAACTTTAATGCGGAGACATTATTATTTGTTGCTTAATTTAAAGACCCCACAAACAATAACTTTTCTGTTGAAACAATAATATTGATTGCTTGAAACAATAATATTGTGTGCTTGATTCAATGACTCACCAAATGAGAACTTTTCAGTGGAAACAACATTGATTGTTTATGTTAATGACCTGCAAACATGAATGTTTCTTTGAAAACAATAACATTGTTTGTTAGATTTAATGGCATGTCCAAAACTTTGACTATATTATGTCATGGTAATAGAAGCTATTTTTCATTCCCAAAGACAGAGGCCACCAACCTGGGCATGTTTGGGTGCGTATCAAGCATGTAGTCTTTGGATTATGACCCCAGTACTCAACCAACTGAACTACTACTGTTTTTTGTGGAAACTGTAACAATGAAAATGTCATTTTTACACAACCATGAAAAAAAATGAAGTATAGGAACCATAGAATCTGTTACCATGCCTTTGTAATATAAGGATCAACAGCGTTCTGAGATCATGTTGTATCTCTATCTCATTATTGTGTTAGAATCCTTGTCCGTCCATCCACCAATCCATCTATCACACCCTTGATAAAAATTGCATTCAGTTTTGGTTAGGCATTCCAGTTTCATGAAGACATTTCCAATTTTGTACATTTTGTTTTAACACCTGTCTTTTGTTGGGCATAGTATAAATGTAGATTTTTACCATGCCTTTGTAATAAGCATTTAGATTGACCTTTAATCACATCGTGTGATGGAGAAAACTAAAAGTTATTATTTAGTGACACCACAAGGTACTTCTTTTAATTCATGCAACCTTTTTGTGTGCTTTATTAATATTTGCTAACTTTATAATTTTACAATTGAAGGTAATATTTTACAGAAAACTTAAATTACAATCTTGAATATGTATTAGTTCAGGAATGACTTTAAGCAAGTTCATTCATGCAATGTGTGTGTAATCCGATTTAAATCTTCTTGACCTTTTGAATACTGTAAAATATTATATGCTTTAATGGCATTATCTATCTGTCCATCCTTTATATGTGTCGGTACATTTGGTAACGTGTTTGTTTTTAATTCAACAAATTGTAATGCTTGGGGAAATTTTCATGAAGTTAATATAATGTCAAAATTGTGTATTGATTACTATAACCACATTCCCTGCCTTAATGTCATGGTCACAGCATGAGAATATATCAATTTAAGATATTTTAGTGAACCTTTATCTAGCTATATATATATATATATATATATATATATATATATATATATATATATATATATTCACACACATGGATGGTGTGTAACATATCATAGCCACTCTTCCAGTCTCAAGGTCTTGACCAGAGTATGATTCTTGTACCAGTAAAGATCTTTTAATGAAACTTGAGTCAGTTACATATCATGTATAGAGGGTGTGTCATGGACCATAGCCAATAATTAGGTCAATACATTATATGGCATAGGAAAATGTAATTCTAGTGTAACTTTTATCCTTAAAAGAATTTAACTTTTTAACCACTAAAGATATTTTAGTGAAATTTGATTCTGACGTGTATCATGACTATCTGTACCACATTACCTTACCAGGCTTGTCACAAGGTCAAGGTGATGGCAGTTGAAATGATAAGTCTATGACTTGCATCCATGTACAGGTGGACCATTTTTAGTCAATAAAGACATTTTTATGAAACTTTAGCCAGTTATATATTTTGATGGTGTCTCAAGTATTCAGCTATTATCCTTGCAACAGCGTCAAGGTCACAGCAATGGGTAATGTAGGTAGAATACTCGTTTCCTTATGCAGGCAGTCACTTTTGAACTTCTTTAAGGTATATTGATTAAACTTTACCTTGGTCCACACCTTTTCATATGATACCCAGATCCCTTTCTAGAAGGTCAAGGTTGTTAGCATGGAATATGTTACAAGTCGGTCATATAACGTTTGATATTTGTGTATCTATCACATTCACATTTGTACCCACATCCTCAAGTTCAATATCACAAAAATGATTAATGTAAGTCAGTAACCTGTTTCCATTGCCAATGGTCATGGGCACTTTTTAACCCCTACATGTATTTAAATTAAACTTGAACCATATCCTCACCTTATCATAAATTTATCAGGTCCCTAGCTAAGAGTTCAAGGTTGTTTTTTGAGAAATAGTCACAAGAAGGTCATGTCATATGCTGTTTGCATTGCCCTTGTTCATAATTAGTTTTGAGGAATGTACATAGAGTGAAAGGTAGAAAATATTTTGTAATATTTATAGGGGTATACAAATGTATAGATATGTGCAAAAAAGCTTCGTTGTTAGAAAAATTACAAAATAAATTATTTAGATGTTTATGATAAAAGATGTACAAAAAAGAATGGAGAGAATAAAATGTAAAGGAATTAAAAGCCAATTGTATACTTTGTTTTGAGAGAATGTGTTACTTCTCTGTCCATCTTATATTAATAGGAAATGGTTCTAATACGAATTTGTGATTTTTTTTCTTTTCAGCTCGCCTTTCATCCCTCTTCTGCCATCTGCACTTCTAGAGATTCTTAACACACCCACACCCTTCATTGCAGGTGTCCATTCTACACATAAAGCTGAAATACAAGATCTGGTAAGCAATTATTATGGAACGTGAACATAGGTGATAAAAAAGTTGTGTTTTATATTGAGTTTGAAATTTGAAAAGTATTCCTCTACTTTTATGAATGCTGAGGTATTCCTGTTCTGTATACCCTATATATTTGCTAATAAATTGAGCCAAACTGCAAACAACAAATATCTTGATCTGCCACAGCATAATGAACAAGCAGATCAAGGTTTGTATTGTTGATACTCCTGATTGCTCCTAAAAATCTGCACAGAGTTAGATCTGCCGGCACATGCGACAGCATATTTCAGTGTGTGCATTTTGCATTTGGATTCGTGACTATATACTACAAGTTGATTATATGTTTTCTTAATCATTCTATCTTTTTAATAAAATCCTGTGAATTAGAAGTTCTATTTATCAAGACCGCATTAAAACCCAATTTGAGTAACCACTGCAATTAGCAACCACCTATCATTTGCACAGATAAATTTTAATCTATAAATGCATTGTTGGAGGCAATCATGCAATCACAGCATGCAATCAGCAGCCATAATTTTGAGACAGAATATATTTTGGCACTGCGATGAAGGACCAAATAGCAGAACTAGATATGAACACTACTAACCTATTATTTAACCCTTTGTAACCACAGCCAGTGGAAGATCTGCAGATGTAGTGAAGATAAAGAAAAAAAATAGACTTGTCTAGCTTCAGGTTTCCATAACCTACATTTAATATCCGATGCTATTAACCGTAAACCAGACGAAAGTGCATGTCACTAATCACAATTATTAATTAATCATTCCTTTTTAAAATTAAGTGGTCATGGACGTTTTTTTTGAGGTTTGTATTCTTTCTTTATCTGTTGTGAAGACCCAGTATAATGCCGATAATGATCAATTATATCATCTCACCCAGCTTTCATTGTAGCCAAAAAATTGAGAACATGGTCTATTGAGTTATTACAGAACACCTGCATGGTTGCATAAATCCATTGCCCAAGAGCTTGGGCAACTACAAATTAATGCTGGGCAACTATTTTTTCCAATTGTGAATGTTAAGCCAGGAAACTGAAAGTATTAATCGAAAATGATAATATCAGAAATTATTATAAATGTTCTTACATTTTGTCATAAAATTTTCCTTCTGGATAGCTGCTGTATGGTGCATATATTATCTACATGTAATTCCATAGTTTAGTGTTGTGTGATTGAATCCACATTCATCCACAAGTGCAGGTTATCCATTATTTAAGTAATTACAGTCCATGCTACTAGACCTTGGGGTAAACCCTTGATGCCAATTTATGAATAATGTTTGATATTGGAATAACTTTAGATATGACCATATATTGGTGAACAATTTTGAATACAGTAATTTCGGGCACATCAACAGTAATTTACCAGGTGACCTGAAAAATCTGCCTAATAACCAGAGACAATCGCAGATTTTATAAAACGTTTTAGGCCAGGCCTTGGTGAATCTGTGATAAGTTAATAACATCGCCAAATGAGTTGATTCTTTTGTCAATGTAAACGTTCCCATTACTGTTACTACATGTATATTGATGTTACTTATTAAAATCGCAACACAAAGCCTGTAGTATAATAATTTTTTCCTTTGTTTATCAAGTTAATCCAATTTATGTCATAAGTGAACACATGGACAGAGATGAGATGTGATTGATTTGTAAAGGTGAGTACCTTAAACCACTCAGCCACCAGGAGCCCAAATCTAAATTGGTACAATCTAGTACATTTGTTGTACATTCGTCCTAATGCTTAACTGTTCGGTTTTTTTTGTACACTGTAAGATACAGTTATGCCTGGAATTTTTAAAAAAATTTAACAAGTTCTACATCCTTGTTACAAATGCAAGATGTTGTGACCTATAATTCATGCCTCATTTAGTTGACTGAATTTGATATTTCATGCCTAATTGACAACCTTTGTTTCTGATATAATCATTTAACTATATTATTGTATGCAGTTCTGCACTTTGGAACCCAGGGGCAGGGATCATTGTGACCTTCATCCTCAAAACTTGGGTGACACACAACATTTTAAAGAGATAAGTTATTACCTTAAAGATAATTGTATTTGATTTGACAGTTTTGAGACAAGTTATGCTAGATAAATGGGATAATCTTATTTCTTTTGACAGTTTTATACACTGTAAGATAAGTAATGCCTGGAAATTTGTATATTGCACTGTAGTACTATCATCTTTCCAGAGATACTTTCATTTGGCAGTAAATATGTTGTTAAGTGCTCAAGACACTCATGAAATCATCTACATGTTTAAATATCTGCTTCACTTGAAATGAACAGTGCTCAAGACACTCATAAAACATTAACATGTTTGAATATCTGCTTGAAAAGAACAGTGCTCAAGACACTCATGAAAACATTAACATGTTTGAATATATGCTTGACTTGAAATGAGCAGTGCTGAAGATACTAATGAAAACAGTAACATGTTTGAATATCTGCTCGACATTAAATCAGAAGCACTGTCATGCTCTTATTTAATTTCATTATTCATTTATGAAATACTGTGATTTAACATAGCAAATTCCATTATTTTCTGAATTATTCTTCTTTTCAAGGTAATAATTCATTGATTAAATGATAGATTGTGCATTTGCATAAATTAAGCCCCATTATCATTAAATCAACCATGGGACAAGTCAAGGTCTCCGTAGGTTTTGTCTTCCACCCAGAAAATAGTTGTTGTGCTAAAATCTTCAAAAGACTTTACATTGCAGCTTGATAGACTACCACAAAATCTTGAATATGTTTTGATTGCCAGCCATGTTATTTCAAAGCAGAAAATAATTGCCATTTTACAGTTTGTATTGCCTTTAGTTGCTGCTAGCAAAATGAGTTTTAGAAAATGTTGTAGTGTTTTTTTTTCTTGAGAAATATAGCATATCTAGAAGGTGCACAGGGTTGGGATTTGTGGGACAGCAGAGAAAACATGGTGGCAAATCTGTAATCCTCCACATATGGTGTAACACTATGTATGTTTCTATATTATTACCATACCCTCACCACAAGAGAAGGTCAGTTTTATAGCTTAGGTGAAGGTTTGCACTTAGCTCATGGCCAAATGACCACCCTCTTTATATAGTGTTGTTTACAGTACTAAGATTTCTGCATCTGGATGAGTATAATACCATCATCACAAATTTAGGTCACTGACCTGTATTTCATACTTTTCTGACTGGTTATATTTTGTATTTTAAGTTTATTTCTCAAGCTCTGTACTAGATGATTGTATGCATTACTATTAGTACCATAAGAAGAAAATGTCACTGTGATCTATGTTTCATATTTTACAAGGCTCTGTGGTAAAGAGATACATTTTGATACTCATCACAAAGTATTTTTATGCTTCATAGAATTTGGTTAAATTATGAGATTGTGTATTTTCCTGACATTGGTGTCTGCAGCTTTAGTGTATCAAAGATTGTTAGGTTTGAATCGGATTTGGAATAAAGCTTTATATTGATGCGAGTTTGATTACTCGAGTTCCATGAAATCAATTGCAAGAGTTGCACCATTTGATGCCAAGCCTCCTTAGTTTCATTTCTGCAACATAACTTTACCAAGGTGTGTGGGATTTCAACCATATTTGGCATGCAGCTTTAGAGTGATGGAAACTTGAATAAAGTAATTCTTCAGTGTTCCAAGATGTCATTTACAAGAGTTATGCCCCCTGCTTTTTAATAATTCAGACATTGATTACTGCAGTTTTCTTCACTAATGAAAATTTGATTTCAATCAGAAATGTCATGCAGATTTATTTTAAAGAGACCTTCAGTATGTAACAAATTCTCGCTTTCTACAGCATTATTTACAAGAGTTAAGGACTCTTTTATCTCTCTTCCAAACTTGGATTTCTGCTGCACAACTTCACTCATGAATGTTGGATTTCAATATGATTTATATTTTGATGAGACCTTTGAAAAATTGGATTATTAGCATTCCACATCATAATTGTGTCTTGGCATCTGAAAGGCTCATTCCCCAAACATGTGCTTTCATGACATAAGTAAGTCTGTTTGATGCCCCTCCAAGCAAACTGTAGTGAATGGGGTCCCATGAAGTTGACTTCTCACTAATGTAGCTCTAGTACCCCTCAGATCGACGTTTTGTAAGTAAGTCTCAGTTCTAATCAAATTGTGAAACTGGTCACAGGTGAAACATGTTCCATGAACTCTTGTTCTTTCAAAGATTACTCTAAGTCTTTTCTTTCCATCTTATCTTTCAGTTTGATGTAATTATAGCAGACCTGGACCAAGGAAATATACGAGTACCAGAGTGTGTAAATATACCTGTGATACCAGAACCAGTACTCTCTCGAACAGTTAAAGCTTTACACAATGTATGTATTTTTCCTACTTACAGTTTAGAATTTTTTGTCTGTCTTATTATAATATAAATGGATGCCTTTGTACTGCCCATTGTTAAAGTTCCAAAAAGAATCATATTGGTCTAAGACTGATTTTATTGCCCATGGCATTACCCAGAGTCTGTATAGGCATGGACCTATACATCTGGATGTGAGCCGTTACATCTGACCAAGGAGCTGTAACAAGGTGAGTTTTATTGCCTGAAGCATTGCCAAGGGCCAACATAGTCAGATATATCAATATGTCTGACCAAGGACCTATACATCTGGACATCACCCACTATGTCTGACCAAGGACATCTGGACATCACCCACTATGTCTGACCAAGGACCTATGCATCTGTACATCAGCCACTATGTCTGACCAAGGACCTATACATCTGGACATCAGCTACTATGTCTGACCAAGTACCTATGCATCTGGACATCAGCCACCAAGAACCTATAAGAAGGCCAATGTGAAAATGTCAATTTCAGTTTTAAATATCAACTTAAGTCTTTATATACTGTGTCAATTCCTTTTAATTATTTAATTAAAAATTTTGTATGCCTACTTAGGAAAATGAATAAAAGGTAATAGTTTTATGGTTTGTTTCTTTGAACATCATTATTTCTTGAAGAGTTTAACTTGTTAAAGTGTTCTGTGCAATTCTTCATTTTAAAATTTTTAGAACTTTATTTTTGATTGGCACTTTTTACCATTATTGTGCTGAATTGCCATGATGTTAAAGAACATAAATTCAATTCAAATTAGATCCCAATATCTGAGATGGTGTACATTTTTAAATGAATAAAGTCAGGACTTAGTAAAAAGACATCCATTTAATGAACATTTATTTCTGAACTTTCTCCAATGTTACAAAACTCTTTTTCATTTTATCTACCTTGTAATTCAGGCATCACATGACTTCTGTACTAGATTGAAAAATGGCTATGCTTTTCAAGACAGGTTTTATTGAGTGCTATATGGGGTTTAATGTATTGCACCTTATAGCGCCTGGACTATTAAAGCATTAATTACTTATGAAGAGGGGCAGTATCATTGTACTGTCTGAGGGTCATTGATTTGATATGGCCCAATCTCAAGATGAGGGCCATATCCAGCAAACAGTCCATGCCCAGGCCTGAGTGTGGTTTATACTCAGTAAATAGTGTGTCCTTTTCATAAGTAACAATCACTTATTTGCATTAAATCTTTTCCTCCATTATCTTTCATGTCCTGCAACCTGATGTGTGTGATTGGATAACACCCATTGATATTGATGGATCCATATCCGATATAGACCAGTTACTAATTTAAAATTTGGTGTATAGTGTACATATATCATGTGATCAACATTCGACAAATAGGATGAAGTTTTACATTTGTCATCTATCATAAGTTATCATATTGAAATGGATGTTGGCATTGCGTGTTGTTTAAGGAAAAGAAAATTGGAGAACTTGGAGAAATTTGATCTACCCCTTGCACATGCTGAAACTAGAGATCAAACCAGGGTTCAGAGCAAAACTTCATCACTGTACTATTCACTACCTTATTATTTTCAGTGTCTTGATGCTTGCTACAAATTTCACAGAGATGTGATAATGCATGTGTCTCTTACTCGGTTCATATTGCATCGTGACTCGTCAAAGCTTAGGTACACATTTCCTACCTCTTTGTATCGTGTGATGATCATCTAACTTTTCTCATCAACGCCCCCTGGGAATCCAATATTGAAAAGAATCAAGTAATCAGATAAGTTGAATGGTATAGGATGCCCACAGCATGCAAAAGTATAAATTCAAAATTTCTTATTATACTGTATTAGGTACAGAAGATTTAAAATTGATGATACATGCCCATTACACTCTTTAATGAAGATGAATATATTTAAGTTTGGACTTGACCATGCAAATCACAGAAAATAGTTTGATGGGATATTTTCAATTCTACGAATTGCACCATTTTGTTAGACAGTGTTTAAAATATTGGAGCCACTCCCACCTTGACATTCAGGAATTTCAGCGAATCAAACTTGCATACAGTAGAGCTTTATAAGCTCACAATACTGCAGGCTTCAATTTTCAGTTAAAGTTTTAATTAGAGTTTTTCAGGGTTCCATATAATAGATTTTTTTAAAGTGCAAGTCTTTCATATTATGCAAAGCTGATTACTGTTAGTGTATAAAGTTAGTCAAGAGAATTTTTACTGTATTGTGTACACAAATCGAATTTTACTGTATTTTGTATATACAGTTAGTCTAAAAAAAAGTTCTTGTATGGTGTATATAGTTAGATAATTTGACTGTATAGTGTAGTGTATAAAGTTATTCAAAGAGAATTTGACTGTATAGTGTATAAAGTTAGTCAAAGAATTTGTCTGTATAGTGTATAAATTTAGTCAAAGAATTTGACTGCATAGTGTGTAAAGTTAGTCAAAGAATTTGACTGTATAGTGTATAAAGTTAGTCAAAGAATTTGACTGTATAGTGTATAAGGTTAGTCAAAGAATTTGACTGTATAGTGTATAAGGTTAGTCAAAGAATTTGACTGTATAGTGTATAAGGTTAGTAAAAGAATTTGACTGTATGGTGTGTAAAGTTAGTCAAAGAGAATTTGACTGTATACCATATTTACCGCATATGTTGGGACACGAAAAAATAATAATTTTTTTTGTGTCCCAGAACTTATGGTGAACTTTTTTTAAACCCACATCATGTGTCCCAAGACTTAGGAAATGCCCCCCAACGGCCTCACCGCATGCTACAATAAAATAGATATATAAAATGCGTATTTGATAATAAAATGAAAGAAACTAACCTTTTACTGTTATCATTTATTCACATTTTTGGTTGACATTAGCATTTTATTAAAGGAAAAATATATCCACAAACTCTGTATGAGTAGCGCATGAATCCATAGTGTAACATTAGTCATTTACATGAATATTGAGAAACGAATCATGTTTAGTTGTCCTCAAAGGTTTGAATTTTATGAAAATGAAAATTGGATCCCACAAAATCACATACAAAGGTGATAGAGAAAGAAAGAGTGAGAATTATCAGCCCCATTGGTTGAAAGAAACTGACATTTATGCCTGATACGGTGTAAGGTACAAAATAACCAAGAGTGTATTATATCCAGGGTAACAATATGACATTATCTCGCAAACTAAAATCATTATTAGAAATACATTCACTGTAAGTACAAATGACAATCTTTTTGATTCCATGGGTTACAAAAAGTATTATTAAAGCAATTTAATGCCGTGTATACTATTTGGCAAATAACTCTAAACCAGTTTGTGTCAATTATGACTATAGACGGCATATAAATGAAAGCCCAGGTGTTGAATAAACACACCTTGTAACAGCCACAAACTTATTGTTTGAACTTACTGGCAGGATATCAAATAAAAAGGTTAATTTATTACAAAGCAAGCCGACCCCAGAAGCTGCCATTGGATTCCTATTAGCATGGAGATTTTTGTAACTATGCATATGTATACAAAGTCGGCCGACATGGGAAAGCCAACTTTCCTTTCTTTCTACCAGTTTCACTGAAACAATAACTTTTCACCCATTTACACAAAAAGTGATTCCTCGCAGTCATTGTTATAGCGTACATAGCATATATATTATATATAAAGGGGAATAAAATCAAAATAAACCACATTATAGATCTCCGCTATTATGGATAAGTTTGTAGTGCGATACTCAAGTAGTGAAGAGGCCTTGCCTCGTGCATGGAAAGAAAATGTGTTGTCTAAAGCTTGACCTAAGAGAGGAGTGTGATGTAAAAGAAAATGAACCAGCTGCAAAAAGACACGAAATCGGAGACCCCAATCATGAGAGAGATGATGCCTACAAAATTTATGTCAGGCGAGGGTATTACAAACGTTTTAAATTAAAGCAAAAAGAGGAAGTTGTAAATTTCTCAAAATTGCATGGAATTCGAGTAGCAGCAAGACATTTCAAAATCCCCAAATCAACCATTGCAAATTGGTCAAAAATAGATTTTTCTCAGCAGCTGAATGAATGGGAACATTTAGCAAGGAGTGGGAGACCAGTATGTTATGGCAATGAGTTAGATGGAAAAATTGCAAAGTGGGTTCTCATCCAATGCAATCTGCAGATACCTGTTAGTGTGGACACTATATGCGCTTATGCCAAGGAATCGGTGTCAAGTGAGTGTCCAGAAATTGAGCTTCAAGCCAGTAGGAACTGGGCAACAGGTTTTTTGAAGCGACACAACCTCGTGCTTCATTCACGTACAACGATGGCCCAGCGTCTCCCAGAAGATTTAGAGGAAAAAATAAAATTATTCCACAAATTCGTAAAGGCAGAAAAGAAGAAGACGATTTCGAAGACAAGATGATAATTAACATGGATGAAACTCCTATGTACTTTGATCTCATTCCCAGATGAACTGTCTCAAAGTGTGAAAATTCGCACAACTGGTGCGGATAAAAAGCATCTAACCTTAGTACTTGCAGTTTCCGCAGCAGGAGATGTGTTGCTGCCAATGATAATTTTTCGTGGTGTGAGGGAGCTAAAAGATATCCATGCACCAAAGGGATGGATTGTATGTGTGCAGGAGAAGGGTTGTGTTGACGAGGAAGTGTTGCTGCAGTGGATTAAAGAGATATATCTCAAGTATACAGGAAAGGAACAATCTCTTTTAGTGATGGATTCATTCCAGGCGCATATTACAAATACTGTAAAACAGGCTTTGAGAAGGGGTAACACGGTGCCTGCAGTTATTTCAGGTGGATGCACCTCCAGGCTACAGCCACTAGACATCAGTGTCAATAAACCGGTCAAGTCCGACATGAGGAAAAGCTGGACAAATTTTATTCGTAAAGTAGCAGAGGGCCTTTCCAAGGAAAATGACAACACGTCTTGTATTAAGAGTGCAGATAAACAAACAGTTGTGGACTGGATTGTGAAAGCAGTCTAATTGCTTCAGGACAAGCCAGATCTGATCCGAAAATCATTTAAAGTTTGTGGTATTAACAATAACTTGAATGGATGTGAGGACAATATCATAAGAGATACTGAATTTGATGGCAGCGACAGTGAAGATGACGAATTTGATGGATTTGAGCCTGAGGAGGTTGAGTGAGCAATTAAGAATGTGGACATATTGAAGGATTTAAATTAAATATATCAGCGGCAATCAGGTTTTTTTTCAGCAGTACTTGGATGTCAGATATCACTGCTGTGTAAATAAAAGATGTTCGGTTTCGGAATTAGTATGCTTATAATCACTCTGTACAGTCACTATCTACCGGTATATGATCTCTGTCTCTTTTTCTCTCTCTCTGAATATATTTTTATGAAAAGTGAAAACAAACAACACTCAGAGTTTTCTTTTTTAAAGTTTTACTTAATAAAATATACGTTTCAGTACATTTTCTGACATGTAATTTTCAAATGCTTTAAAAGGTGTCCCACAACTTACGATGTGAAAAAGCTATGTGTCCCAGAATTTTACAGTGCACAAAAAAATTACTTTTGAAATAAATTTATGGTGTTCCAACAAATACGGTGTCCCAACATATACGGTAAATACGGTAGTGTATAAAGTTAGTCAAAGAGAATTTTACTGTTTTTTGTATACACTTAGTCGAAGAGAATTTTCGTTTAAGAAAAGACTTTCAGTTTCTAGAAATAGACCATAAGAATTTAGAATATGTGCGTAGCTGTTTTTTCATCTGTCCCTTCCTGAGTTTGATGCTCTGTAATTTTTGCCAGTCATTTTCATTATTCATTTTGCACTGTATTTAATTGGCCAATCATTTCCTGTTTTAGATTCTTCACCCAGAGTTGTTGTCTTCTGACTATGCTTTTCCTCCATCACCTAAGAAACCATTGCCTCCTGAGCAGAAGGTAAGATTTGAAAAACAACCACACAATAAACAGATCCTGTGTAGCACCTGGTGCCACATTATGGCTGTGTGGCACCCGGTTCCACATCATGGCAGTGTAGCACCTGGTGCCACATCATGGTAGTGTAGCACCCAGTGCTATATTATAGCTGTGTATCACCCGGTGCCACATCATGGCTGTGTAGCACCCGGTGCCACATCATGGCAGTGTAGCACCCAGTACAACATTATGGCTGTGTAGCACCCGGTGCCACATTATGGTTGTGTAGCACCCAGTGCCACATCATGGCTGTGTAGCACCTGGTGCCACATTATGGCTTTGTAGCACCTGGTGCCACATTATGGCTGTGTAGCACCCAGTGCCACATTATGGTTGTCTAGCACCCAGTGCCACATTATGGCTGTGTAGCACCTGGTGCCACATTATGGTTGTGTAGCACCCAGTGCCACATCATGGCTGTGTAGCACCCGGTGCCACATTATGGTTGTGTAGCACCATGTACACAGATTTTGCCCTGAATAAAGGATCATTTAGATCAATAATTCTAAAAAATTAGGATATTCTGCTGGTCCAGATGAATTCAGGAGCCACAGTAGCTATGTACTAGGCAGAGTGCTGAACTTGTAATCAGGGGTTGCATGTTTGCCTTAGTGTGTCCTTGCTCAAATTTCCTTTGCATAATGTTGCCGATAATGTGTTTAAATTGTAATTTAAACTACCAGAAACAAACTAATAGATGAGTAAAACAAATTGATTAGTGAATTTCTGGATATTTGGTTTACAGCTAACATGGAGTTCATTGTACCAAGCATCAAACCCATATTTTTCAGATGTGTAGACTGCATGTGTTGACAAGAAGTGTTAGGGTAAGCTTGGTGAGGTACTATAACTAAATAGTTGTTCTGTTGTCATGGTGTTTTACTGCCGTTTTTAGCACACAATTGGTTGTACATGGTGGCCAGTATAACTGGTGGAGGAAAAACCAGCCTAAATCCAGTAAGAACCACTGACCCATGGGGAGTTGCTCAAATACCCACAGGGCAAAACCCAAGAACCTACATGAACAAGGGCAAGATGGCAGTGATTGTTAAAGGCAAGCACTTTAGACCACTTGGCCACCTGGGGACTCGATGAAATAGCAACTCTTGTTGAACCTAGAAATGGAAATGAATATAAAATGAAATGCAGAATGAATGTAACATGAAATGCAGAATGAATGTAAAATGAAATGAAGAATGAATTTAAAATTAAATGCAGGATGAATATAAAGTGAGATGCAGAAAGAATGTAAAATTAAATGCTGGATGATTGCAGTTAAAAAAAAATGCAAGTAAATTGTTATCCGCATTTTGATAAAAAATGGTGAACAGAGTGGCAAAGCACACAATAATAAATGATGACAAAAGCAGAATGGATTTTAAAATCAGTTCTTGTAAAGCTTGCACAAAATTGACACTTTAAAAATCAAAATCACATCTGCATGATGGTCCAGAATCCGATTCTCAACGCTAATGGACTTTTCACCACTATCATGACATAATGTTCTTTTCATGGCTGACTTGAAAAACAGTGATGACATCAGCACCTATAAAATCTCTAGTGAATGAAATGAAATGTGAAATACAATGTTTGACAAATACTCTGCAGTTATATTTGTTAGCTTCCTCTCCAACTCTTCCATGCTAATGTGAGCATCCTGTTAAAGGTTTCACATTCAGAATAAGGGTGGCTTAATTCTTAGGAATGGCTTCAGCTAATCTGTAAAAATTTCTTTGCTGTGCAGGAACCATAGGAACTCAGTGGTTAGCATGCCAGACCAAAGACTGAAAAATTGCGGGTTCGAATTTTACCATCACAGCTACTATGACATAAAGTTATGTACACAAAATGCATATTTGGTCTTATTGCCCAGTTCAGTTTCTGAAGATATGCTGTGAAACATCTTAAGACCATGACCTCGTTAACCAGAATACGCTTCATATCAAATCATTTTTCTGGTCACAAATATTTCCATTTTGAATTTTAACGAACTTTAAGTGAACCAAGATCACTCTATTCTAACAATTTAACGAAATTTGAGGTCAGAGTGTCTATTTCACTCTAGGAAATAAACTTAAGTAGAACATGGCCAGTCAGTGGTCTGCAATGAGCCCACTGGCATGATACTGGAGTTGCTAATCATGACTCTGAAAAGCCTATGCTTTTAAATGAAAACTACTTCATCTTGTACTAGCCTTTAGCAGCTAGTTTGAAGAGTAAGAATCAACATTGAATTTTAAATGACTCTATTAAAAAAAGCTGAGCAAGATGGCGACAAATTCATTTTGTTTGGTTTGCTGTTCCGTACTTTGCATAGGAAAGCACATGCTGAATCCATGCGAAGCAGCTGGGCACTAGCAAGGGGAAATAATCTGGTACCATTATTTTATTTTATGTACATATCATAGCAAAAAAGGTATATGCATTTAAAATTTAAATTAACAAAACCTTTTTTTGATGACCTGTTTATGTTTATTGGATATCCACATATGTTATATACAGTTACTATGTCAACTTGTTTGATCTTACTAGCAGGATATCAAATACAAAGGTTATTTTATTACAAAGCAAGCTGACCTGTAAGGTGACTTTTAAATTCTTTTAAGTGTGCTGATTTTTGTGTGTGTGTGTGTGTGTGTGTGTGTGTGTGTGTGTGTGTGTGTGTATATATATATATATATATATATATATATATATATATATAAAGTCAGTCAGCATAGCAAGGTCACAGGAATTTGAAAATAAATTTAAACAGTGGGTCAGTTTTTAAAATGACACAATCTAGTGCTTTGTGCACTGACATCAATGACCCAGTGTCTCCCAGAAGATTTGGAGGAGAAAATAAAATCATTTTATGAATTTGTGCAGGCCAGAATAGAAGAGGATGCTTTCGCCAACAATATGGTCATTAACATGAATGAAACTCTGTTGTACTTTGATCTCATTCCAGGACAAACTGTCTTGATCACAAGGGGGTTAAATGTGTGAGAATTTGCACTGGTGCTGATTTTTAAAAATCTGACTTAAGTCCTTGCAGTTCCAATGGCTGTTTATGTGTTGCCTCCAGTGTTAATTTTTCATAGTGATAGGAGCTAAAAAGATTCATGCCCCGAAAGGATGGATCATAGATGTGCAGGAGAGGGGTTGGGTTGATGAAGTGATGCTGTAGTGGATTAAAGAGTTTTATCTTGAGTACACAATTTAATCTTTTTTAGAAATAAAATAAGTTTGAGTGCATTTTTTGACATGTAATTTTAAAATGATTTAAAAGGTATCACACAACTTATGATTTTAACAAAAAAACCAATGCATGCCAAAGTTTCTTGTACACAAAAATTACTTTCAAAAATAATTTAGGGTGTCCCAACACGTATACGGTGACCTAACACATATGGTGACAATGGTACATTTCATTGCAGGATAAAGAAATCCGAGCAGTGTTCATTCGTGTATTTGCTGAACTTTTCATGGGGTACCGGTCATGTTTGACTGTAATCAGAATTCATCCAGAACCCTTTATCACTTTTCATAAGGTAAGTAACGAGGAATCATCTCAAGTTTAATCGCAGTTGTAAATGGGTATTGAGTGCAGGCTGATCATACAGATATTTGTAAAAAAAAAAAATGCACTTTTGTCTGCATTTAAGGAAAACAATCTGCATTTGATGAACTTTGTGAGAAACTTTATAGAAAAAATACTTAAAGATGTTATGGTATTTAAATGTAATTCACCTCTAGACTTGTGTTATTTTTTATTGCTAAGAAAGTTTTGGCAATATAGTCACAGATAAAAAAAAGTATCAAATTTAACAGTCTAAATTTTAGCATTGTAAGTGATCCAGACTTGGAATATCCCACCAGATTTCCAAAACTAAGATGATTAATGCGTAAACTTTTGTAAATGTTGACAGCCTGTTAGTGTTTTATGCAGACACCTGCTAGTGGTTTTTGCAGACAGCCCGTTAAATCCTCAATGAATATTTCTGATTTTACAGTAATTAAAATAAGATTATCACTCTTCCTCTATATATCAACTATTTTCCCATGATATCAGGAAGAATGAGGAGTTGATACACTTTGCTGTTTATCACTACAATTCAACCATTGTTTGGTAGATATTAATTAATAAATTAATATTGACCATAAATGTTGACAACACCCACCCACTTAGTTACGATGTCATATGAAGTAGGGGTACAAATATTAGTACTATTACCCACACTGCTTTACCACTATGTGATTTATGATTAATGATTTAATTTAAAATTACAAAAACAAAAGGTAATTTAAGGCTTGATTTCCTACCCATTATATTTGTACCACGTTTTTTGTTGAAAGCATTACATTAATATCTTGAAAACAGAAGAAAGAATACAATTTCCTCATGCAAGGAAAGTCTTGTCATGAAGAAGTCCAAACATGGGATCAGACAAACCCTGAACCATTGTATTTCGTTCAGAAGTAAAACAACTGCCATGTATTGCAGGCACTCAAGTCTGTCAGTGAAAAGGGGAAATTAGTGACAAC
The DNA here is from genome assembly GCA_029339505.1 of Unio delphinus. Lineage (NCBI taxonomy): Eukaryota > Metazoa > Mollusca > Bivalvia > Unionida > Unionidae > Unio > Unio delphinus. The sequence goes on along the minus strand of JAQISU010000071.1, from coordinate 12,002,605 downwards.
ACACACTTCCCTTCATCAAATTAACAAGGTGGCTATAACTTATAACTTGTGTGGTTTGGAATTGACCTCATTCTGATTCAGTGCTAATTTATTTTCCCTGTTGACTCATTTCTGTTCCTGATTATGTATGTCATGGTACAAGGAGACATTCAAGACTTGTTCATTTTGTACAATTTAAGTACGTTAAAGATCACTTATAGCAAATATTTCTATGTTGCTTTGTCTCAGTTTGGATCAAGTTCAGCTGTGTCAGTATGTGAGGATGTTATGCAGTGTACAAGCTACAGTTCTGATATTTGGTTATTTTAATTTTTTTTCTTCATGGATTTGAGCAAACAATAACCACCAATCAGAAATGAATGTAACATTTATCACAGCTTGACACATTTTAAATGTAGCATTGAAGTTTGATCCAAGTACCTGTATTTTCCGGCGTATAAGTCGAGACTTTTTTACTTGAAAGTTCGGTCTTCGTCTTATACTCTGAATCGACTTATATATGGATTTCGTCATTGAAATTGCATCGACTTATATATGGATTACAGTATCCGGTATGCTATTGATATTGCTCTATATTCGGCATAATCGAAAACAGGTCACATAGATTTAAAAATTCATGTTAAATTACTATGTCAATAAATTGTCATAAAATAATATGACTGCATTTATATTTGTAAGTTTTGTCATTATTTATTTTGCATTCTGCATGTTTTTTCTTATTTCTCAAACATAAAATAAAAGAAAACAATTACCGGTAAAAACTTCACCGGGCCACATAGCACACTTACGGTCTATACTCTATAGTGTACTGTACTAATTCAAAGCATATTGTTTGTTCCTAAAAAAAAAAGATATGAAATAACTGGTCCATTAATATTTGATTTTCCAGTATAATGTTGGACACATGTGAGCAATTACCGGCATAGCTTTTTTTTATTGATCCAATTGATCCTACAAAGGGATGTAATCCATATTAACTGTAGCGTTCTATGATTATTTATAAAATAATGTAGATCATGCATTCTACTGAATCCTCCAAATCATATGTTTATACGGTACTTTATCATTTTAGCTGTGCTGATATTTACAGTGACATAATTCAGTGGTTAAAATACAGCCAGTTCTGCCTGCTGTTTTTATTAGAGTACATCAAAAGAACATGACGCAATAGCTGGGCAGCAAGTTCAAAGAACTTTGACTAGCAGCTTGGGTGGGAAAATGTGCTGAAATTTACAATGACTGAATTCAGAGACAGAAAGATCCTGAGATGTACATGTAGTTATTATAAGAATACACTTTAGCTTCCATTATTTAATCTACGGACATGTACTATTTCATCATTCATTACTTACACCCATTACATAATTTTTGTTATTTTCTTTTCATTGAATTCAGTCACATAATGATCTGTGACAAAACTATTGAATATTTTACATCCGTGTATGGATATTTTCGATGGAAATATTTGTATTATGGATTCAATGTATGCTACAAGATTCGCTTGTGAGTACACGGTGTTGATACTCTTTTCATGCAATAGATTATACATGTATATATAAATTAGACACGTGTATGTACCAATGCATGGTTCTCTGAATAAAGTACCGTAATTGTATTTGACAAAGTTTCTCAGATAAATTACCATAGGTTTAAACTTTCAACTGGAAGGAATGATCATAGCTCTTGTTGCAATGGATATTGCGGGTAATTTGGAATATCATACAACGATACCATCAATATTCATGCAACCGGAAGTTACTACCGGTAGTATAAAATACAAAGCCGTTATTGACCTGGCCTCGTCTTATACTCCGAATCGACTTATATATCGACGAAGGATGGAAAATTTACAAAATTGGTCAATTCGACTTATACTCCGCATCGACCTATAGGCCGGAAAATACGGTAGACAATATATGAAGCAGCAGATAGACTGCATATAATAGTGGTTATTAAATAAATATTAAAACACTTGAGTGAGCAATAAATCCAGAATGTCTTTTTCTATGTTGATACATATTATCAGTGGCTGAACATGCTTCCAGGATAAAATAATTAGCATGGAATTGTCGAGGTGAGGGACGGATTTCAAAGTACATGAGTTAATCACCTTGTGATAATTTGCAGAAGGTGAATGGGTGTTAGTGATATTTTTTTCAGATACGAGTTTATGTGCTTGCTAAATGAATCTCAGTTTAAAGAGAAAAAAATGCAAATGACTAATATTCACAACTACTGAAGATTAAAGTAGCGGTAATTATCGTTGTGTATGAATTCTTCAATCTTGTATTGATATGGAAAAATTATTGAATCTACATAAATATATCAAATAATCATTTCATCCCTACATGGTATATAAACAGATCATATATGTGCATATATTTATAATTTACAGAACCTTGTAATTTATATGAAACACAGGTTATCAGTTTAAATTTGGATATTTTCATTTGTTTCAGGCCAATTTTCTAGGCCATAAAGGCATGGTGGAAAATGATTTTATTGTGCGGGTATTAGATGGAGTTGGTTTTGGTGCGTTTATTACGGAGAGGGGTTCCCCTTACAGAGTCTGTGATATTTTTGATGAGGTATAGTATTTTATCCCAATGCATTATGTATCACCAACTAAGAAATATGTCATCTGAATTCAAGCTGCATGCCTTAATAATAGATTTATAAAGCACATAATGTCAAGATAATTACCGATTGGTTGAAATTTAATTTGTGTCATAATGCAGAAATGTTCTTAGACTTGCCCAATCAGCAATATTCCCAATGTTTGATGCCAAAGTTGAGTGGAAATTGTGGAGACAGTTGTAATTTATTTGTCAGATTTAAGTTGCCATCAGTTTTCTTGCAAAAAACTAATTATATATAGTATAAAGTACTGACATCTTTGCTCTGGTGTGACAATATATTAATAAAGAAGCACAGTCCTGATAATACTGGTGACCTAAAGTGAGTGTATTACAGTCAGATCAGATGAAAACTCAAAGATGTATGACATTCGCCATGTCCTAACATCTTATGGGTCCAAATTGTTTTAGTACCGAAATAATACTGCAGTCTGGACCATCAGATGCAAATGTTCATTAATACATCTTATTGCACTGTTTAAAACCAACAATTTCATATGCAAAACTGTCATCTTTATGCATTTAAAACAGCAATATGTTGTTTTTTTTATAAATTTAAAATTTCTGAAATTTACACATTTTCTCAAATTTGAATTAATTAACCCATTGACAAATTTTTGTAATATTAACGAGTTTTTCAAACCAAATTATTCTCACAGAATTTTATGATTTCTCTATCAAATTAGACTATTCTGAAATTTGTAAAGATACAAGCTCAAATAGAATGTTCGGGAGAAAACAATAATGTTGGAAACAGTCATGAGCAATTTTTGTAAGTTAAAACATAGTTTCACCTCAGAATGATCATTTGAAGGTACGTTAATTTTCAAGAAAGATTTAGTTATAAAATGTATAAACAGCATATGGAAGTAACTAGTTCATACAGTAAAAGACAATAGCTTCACTGATTTGGTCTGGTGATTGCATAATTTGGGTGCTACAATTAGAGTGTGTATGTGTGTGATTTATATTTTTATTGTAGCTGTAACAGTTTGTCATATTTCTACAATGTCTGCAGTGTGAGAGTTTAGAGTGATGTTTTACACTGGGGCATCATGCCGCGACATGTAGAATCATATCCCACCAAGTCACATTATCCTGACACCAGACTGACCAGTCCTAGCACTAACCTCTTAATGCTAAGTGACATGTGAAGCAGCTGCTTGTACCCTTTGGTCTTTGGTATGACTTAGCTGGGGTTTGAACTCGTAACCTCTTGCAGCTAAGATAGTCGCTCTCCAGCATCCTTGATGCTCGCTCTAACCACTTAAGCCACCAAAGTGGCCTGCTGCCATTAGCACGATAGCATTATTTACTTGTGCAAAAAAGATTTGCCTTTAATGAATGGCCTATCCTTTAATAGGAAATTTAATTATGGTAGCATGGCATTGAAGTGTTCTGACTTTGAAACTGCATCCTTGCTAGATAACAAATAAACAGTTCTTGTCGGTTGAAAATATATATTTAGCCAATATCAGAGAGTAAACAGGTCTAAATAAATGTCAGTCAAATAACATTCAACACAAGTAAATCTGCTATTATTCATTCTACTAGCATCTCTTTACAAGGCAGGCATTTGTAGTAAGCAACCTCTCAGAGCTTTTTGTTATATCACTTATGCTACTCACAATATCTTCAGTATCAGATATTAATCAAATTCAGTGATTAATTTAGGGTTGCGTCTTTGAAGGAGTGGTTGCTTTCTTAAATGTACTACTGTTTCCAGGTATATGCTACTATGCAAGACCAGCTGAAGGAGGAAAAGGTATGTCCAGATAAGATGATGACACATATCAAGGAACTGGCCAAGGAACTATACCAAAATGTAAGAAACATCAAGTGTTTAATTGTAATTCTGTAGAATTGATATATGCTTAGAATTTATTATTTTGTTATAACAGGCTTAGGAACTATACCAAAATGTAAGAAACATCAAGTGTTGGATTGTAACTCTGTTGAAGTGATATATGCTTAAAATGTATTATTCTATACGAATTTTTCTGTCAAATACATTGCCCAATGTTATAGTTAGGAATTAATTTCCACTACCATCCTAAATCTGTGTGTGTGTGTGTGTGTGTGTGTGTGTGTGTGTGTGTGTGTGTGTGTGTGTGTGTGTGTGTGTCTGAGAGAGAGAGAGAGAGATTTTCTGGATAATTGAATCATGCACATTTTTTATTTTACCATATCATCACACATGTACATGTATATACTGGCTTTAAATGTAATGTACTGTATATTCAGTAATGGTTGTAGTAAAGAATAGTAAGTTATAATATGCTAGCGTATATCTTGAATTGTAGCTTTTGGGTGATCTTCTTTGTGCTGGCAAATCTTTTTATTTTATGCTGGCCGGTCTCTCTTCTCATCTACATTTGCTTGATGGTGTCGCCATAATATATGTAAAAAGAACAATGAATACAAACTGTTATCTCGCAGTTAAATGTGTTATGGTAAACTAATAAAATGCAGTCATTTTTATAAGTCGTATTTTACAGCTGTTACAGTTGCTAATGATTGACATCCCCATTTTATTCGGAAATGAATCCCTATACTGTCCACAGCTTAAATCTGTCAGCTGTATTTGTACAGCCATCAATAAACTGTGATTGTTACATACAAGTGGTAAACGACAAAGAGACTTAATGACACTTTTAATTTATTTACCATATGTTATGTCGAAACGCGTTGACGATTTTATCCCAGTGTGTTTATTTAATTATTAACACCCCCGTCTGCGACAAGCTAAAACAGACATTGTTTATTCAATCACTGGTTACAATATGGTCATGCTACTTAGTTCTTGATGGTGGCTATAGATTCTCAAGGGCTTCACTATTGTGTTTTATGTATTATTCTACTGAAAGTATTTCATATGCAATGTTTCGACTTTTCTTATTTTTGGACAGCTTTTTTCCGTATTGTTGAGACAAGTTTTAATGTAATTTTACACTTTGGTCCCTGATTTTGATTTCTGGATCTGGAACATGGATTACTTGATTAACGGAGCAAATTAACATTTAGGAATTCTGTTCCCATTGAATTATGTCCAGATAGCGAGGTTTCCGGATAAATGGAGACCTGATTAATGAGGCTCTCCAAGCTTATTCCAGGATCTGCACACTAAGTGGTATCTTGACTAGTCAAACTTGCATCAGATTTGTGATGCCTCGATTCTCTCATGGTTGTTCGTTTTTTACCTGGCAGAAGCATAAGCTGCTGTGTCATTCAGTTGGAATGGGTTTTGGTGGATATATTTTCCTCAAAGACTGATTTAGAATATATATTGGATCGGACTTGCCAAATGGTTCCATTTCCTTTCAGATTTGCATGTTTTATAAATCACTGATGAACTCTATTTGATAATAGATGTTCCCAGAAAGTTTTAGTCTGCTATCATCCTGATTATGCAGCACACATTGTATGTCCTTCACCCATGTTTGGACAGGAATCTCTTTCACAAATTTCCCTGATCAGGAAAGACCTTCATTGTAATGAGCTCAGTGCATCAGGATTTCATGTACTCAAAAACTTCCTCTTTGAAAGTGTATGAAGGAAAGTCATGTGCTTTTTTACAAGCTGGTGCAGTGAGAACATCATATTCCCTGATTCCACCACTGGAAAGCGTCTTTCTCTGGCTCTTCAAGGAGAAATTGGCACCAGTTACAGTTAAAGACCTGCTTTTTCATGCAGATGTAGGAGAGTGCATATTGGTCATGATAAGAATCTCTGAGATTTAATGGTCAATTGTGATTTGAATCAGCCACTATTATGCATTGTTCTCCAAGTGGACTTTGTCTTGGTATACCTTTGTGCCTGTAAATTTGATCCAACACTGCAAAAGCTACTATCATACAAGACATGGTTCATGATAGCTTTGGGATGACCATGCAAATAGTCAACTGCATCCCATTTTGTTCACCCAAACTCTCTTAGTTCCTCTCAGATTGTTCAGTGGTTCTAATGATGCAAAAAGGATTCATAGCCAATAACTGGTTGCTATCCACAGGTAATCAACAAGTGATCATTCACCCTGTCTCCTTTTTAGGCTTTCTAAGAGAGGATAGATTCCAAGACCAGTTCGGGGCCCCGAGTGGCCAAGTGGTCTAAAGCACTCACCATTACGGATCACTGCCATCTCACCTCTGTCTGTGTGAGTTCGAGTCTCAGGCTTATCTTCTCGTGGGTCGGTGGTTCTTTCTGGTGTTTTCCTCCACCAATAATACTGGCTGCCATGTATAGCCTATCTTGTGCTGAAAAATGGCGTTAAACCCTATAACAACAACAACAACAAACCAGTTCATTTTCTTAGGTGCTACCTGAAATTTAGATCATTGTCAAGACAAACAAAAGACTTTTCCACTTGTTGAAAAAGGATGAGCATCCCTTCCCAGGCTTTGGCTTCTTAGCTAAAGTATGTGATTCTCTTGGCATATTTAGAAATCCTAAAGGACTAAATACACCTCAATAAAATATCTGCTCATGAGATTAGAACCATGACTGGGAGTCTTGCATTTGAATGCAGGTGTTTGATCTGAACCATTGCCAGGGTTATCAACTGGCATGCACAGTTTACCTTATGTAGCTTTGTCTTCATAGTTTTGACTTGCAAGGAAGAGAACTGAATCTGGTGGGTCTGTTGGCTGTTGTCCAGACATCCACGAGACCTTATTAAGGCAGCACACCCTTGTCATGGGTATCTCTTTTTAAAGCTTTCACTGGATTCACCTGAAATTTCATTATTTTCCACAAGGATATGCTTGCTATACAGTTCTACTTAATACTTTGTCTAAATCTTCGTGGTAATTGCATATAATTAACTATATTACCTTGGTTGTGCTGCCACTTATTAAGAAAATGGTATTTATCCTTTGATGAGCATCCCATTCCATAATATCTAAGGGAGTGCATACCAGAACATCCATAAAAGGTAACTAAGGTAGGGATTGGATGCTCATTCATTTCCTAATCCTCTTACCTATTCTCCCAATCTTATTGTGGTTGGTAATGTATTTGACTGAGAAAGGAAATTGTTTCTCAAAAGAATAATGTTTAAGCCCTGCTTTTTTATGTGTATCTTTATCTTAATTGAAGAACATCTAGTGTATTGGTAACTGTCTAGTAGTGATAAGAAGAGAAAATTATTGTTGTGCTTTGGAAGAGTTATTCCCCTTGTATATGTTTCGGAAAGGAATATTTTTCATCTTTTGGGGAAGACTGATTAGTGTAGTAGCAGAAATCAATTCCAAATGTTATTGATATTGTTATCAGGTAAGTATTCTCAAAGAAAGATAATTTAGAATAAAAGTTTCCTTTCTTTTATTAGACTCTTGGTCAGAGAATTGCAATTACAATACCTGGATGATTCACCCATGGTATTTACAGAGAAGAATCTTAACAAATGGCCAAAGTTACATATGACAGCTAATTTGATAAAACTTTACTGGAATATTTATTAGGAAATGTGCTATAAAAACAGGGTCAAATATTGTTACCCTAACATGGTTAGGGCCATCTGGAATGTTTTTTAACACAAATTTTGAGATCAAGCTAAAGTCTGAAAAACTGTCAGTTGGAATCATTTTGGTTTTGTTGGATCTAATGAAACTTTTAACACATTATTGGTCATTTTCTGCCAAGGAAATGGGAGGAAAGTGTCCTCCTCAAGGACAGACCAAGGCAGCCCACCCAGGTAGGCATGGGCAGGTATAAAACCTGTGGTTTTCAGGGACTTTATAACTTGCTTCTTTTACTAGAATACAAAATTATATTTATGTAGGGATACTAAAGTTATCACATCAGATTATGGAATTAAGCTTACACTTAAGTTTTGTGTTCAATTTGATTAGAGAATTCAAGCCCTGTTCAACAATAAATTAAAAAGAGAATAATCTAACCCAGTGCCATTTTATTTTAAAATAATTTGATTAATTTTCAATGAATTATTTTTGCTTGTTTACCGTTTTAACAGGAGAACCCAAACCCTCAGCCATATGTCCAGAAGGTGCCAAAACCCACAGAGGGTTCCTATGCACGGATACACCAACCCCCTTTTCCTCTCCTAGATGAAGACAAAGTCAATGGCATAATAGAGGATGGAATCTCAAAAGCTATTAAATCCAAGTGAGTCACTTATTAATATTATAGGTAGAATGAATATATAGCATTTAAATCCAAGTGAGTCACATAATATTATATGTAGAATGAATATATTGCATTTAAATCCAAGCGAGTCACTTATTAATATTATAGGTAAGGTGAATATATAGCATTTAAATCCAAGTGAGTCACTTATTAATATTATAGGTAAAGTGAATATATAACATTTAAATCCAAGTGAGTCACTTATTAATATTATAAGCAAAATGAATATATAGCATTTAAATCCAAGTGAGTCACTTAATATTATAGGTAAAATGAATATATTGCATTTAAATCCAAGTGAGTCACTTAATATTATAGGTAGAAGGAATATATTGCAAGTGAGTCACTTACTATTATAGGTAGAAGGAATATATTGCAAGTGAGTCACTTAATATTATAGGTAGAATGAATATATTGCATTTAAATCCAAGTGAGTCACTTATTAATATTATAGGTAGAAGGAATATATTGCATTTAAATTTAAGTGAGTCACTTAATATTATAGGTAGAAGGAATATATTGCAAGTGAGTCACTTAATATTATAGGTAGAATGAATATATTGCATTTAAATCCAAGTGAGTCACTTATTAATATTATAGGTAAGGTGAATATATAGCATTTAAATCCAAGTGAGTCACTTATTAATATTATAGGTAAAGTGAATATATAACATTTAAATCCAAGTGAGTCACTTATTAATATTATAAGTAAAATGAATATATAGCATTTAAATCCAAGTGAGTCACTTAATATTATAGGTAAAATGAATATATTGCATTTAAATCCAAGTGAGTCACTTAATATTATAGGTAGAAGGAATATATTGCAAGTGAGTCACTTAATATTATAGGTAGAAGGAATATCTTGCAAGTGAGTCACTTAATATTATAGGTAGAAGGAATATATTGCAAGTGAGTCACTTAATATTATAGGTAGAATGAATATATTGCATTTAAATCCAAGTGAGTCACTTATTAATATTATAGGTAAGGTGAATATATAGCATTTAAATCCAAGTGAGTCACTTATTAATATTATAGGTAAAGTGAATATATAGCATTTAAATCCAAGTGAGTCACTTATTAATATTATAAGTAAAATGAATATATAGCATTTAAATCCAAGTGAGTCACTTAATATTATAGGTAAAATGAATATATTGCATTTAAATCCAAGTGAGTCACTTAATATTATAGGTAGAAGGAATATATTGCAAGTGAGTCACTTAATATTATAGGTAGATGGAATATATTGCAAGTGAGTCACTTAATATTATAGGTAGAATGAATATATTGCATTTAAATCCAAGTGAGTCACTTAATATTATAGGTAAAATGAATATATTGCATTTAAATCCAAGTGAGTCACTTATTAATATTATAGGTAAAGTGAATATATAGCATTTAAATCCAAGTGAGTCACTTATTAATATTATAGGTAAAATGAATATATAGCATTTAAATCCAAGTGAGTCACTTAATATTATAGGTAAAATGAATATATAGCATTTAAATCCAAGTGAGTCACTTAATATTATAGGTAAAATGAATATATTGCATTTAAATCCAAGTGAGTCACTTATTAATATCATAGGTAGAAGGAATATATTGCATTTATATAAACTATAGGTTAATTATGAGATCACATAGACCATTTGATGATAAAAAAGAAAAAATATCAGTTTGTTGACTACTTCATTCATTTTATCCAGAATATGGTTGCAATAATCAGATTATCCTTGTTGTTGCAGTGTGTTCTTTTGGTGACAAAATGTAACCACTGAGAAGCACAGTATTCTTCAACTCAAGTCAGCATGTTATCTGGTCACCATTAAGTAAAATTGGTATCCTAGCCATTGTGGTTTCTCTTTAGATGATATTGAAAATGTTTTTGAAAGCATACCAGACCACAACCAGTATATCATGTGATAAGCTCACTTCCTTTGTAAATACACCGCATTTCCTGTAATAACTTGAACTTGCCATTGTCGGATATAGTTGCTGCAGAAAGTGCAGAATGTCATCAGATAGTTGTATTACTTTCTGTTTTGGAGATTCCTAGCCTCCAATCAAATATAATTATTCCTCCTCCAATTATTAATAAATGGCTAGAATTGAAAAGAATAAAACCCCAATGACTTCTTAGTCATAGCCAACATATGGCATAGTTTTCTTTTATTTCTGCACACTTGCGCATAGTACACATTTGCCAAGATTTTGCCTTCATTTTTTTGACGATTGACATACCTTTTATGTTGATGAAGTGTTTATCTCCATGCTTTTTTGTTTATTTTCTTTGGAAACTGTTGATAAATATTCAAGTTTTTTGACTATGCAAGTTAATGCTATTTAGCAATAGAATCTGAAAGAAATAGAAAACAGCATACAGAGATCGTATTTTGACATAAAGGGTTTTGTTGTGAATTTGTCACCTAAATCTACATGTATTTTGAAATTGCAAAATGAAAGACCACTTATTTTCCAGAGTCCCAGCAGTTCGTCCCCGTATTGTCCCTATGGGACCACCTATTACTGCTGTAGTTGACAGACAGAGGTTTGTGGATAACAATGCACGGCGTCTTGAGGTGCTGAGGAACTGCGTCAACTTCATATTTGAAAACAAGATCTCAGATGCTAGAGTTGTAAGTAATATTTAAATTGTGTAAAAAGTTTCAGCTCTCCTTAAAGTTATTACTAATACGTAGCTTTTGATGACATTTAGTTTTAGAATTTCAGATATAAATTTAAGTGAGCCTAGAACTGTGCATAGTTGCAGTGTATCATAAATATACATAGTTTGGTACAATTCTGTATTCACAATAGGGACCCATGTCCATTTTGCATTATGTATCGTGTTTCATCCAACATCAGTCTTGTCCACAATAATGTCACCACTCAGGAGTCCATATTCAAATTCAATCAAACTTGGAATAAAGGTTTAATTACCCCAGTGTCAGACAAGTTCAGTAATGAGTGAGATCCATGCATATTAACGACGTAATCTTTCATCTCATTGACTAACCATATTTCCACTCTGCTGGCCATATTTCTGATCCAGTTTTGGAATATTTGCTTTCATTCCTATGTTCTTAGACAAGTTAGATAATAAGTAGATTTATGCATACTAATACGGTGATTTTGCATCTCAATGGCTTATCTGGAAGTAGGGGTGAAACGATTCGTCAACTTTTATGCATTGATACATTTGCTATACCAATACATTGATGGATATAAGCGGTGGAGAATTCATACAAAACAATACTTATCTAGTGCAAATTACCTTAATCTTCATCAGTCATGAATAATTATCATTACTATTTTATTCTTTAAACTGAGAATTCATCTGAGACAAATGTTGCAGGCAGTTTTTGTCTGTAAAAAAAAAAAACTTGCTGACAACACTTGCAACCCCTCTTCAGATTAACACAAGGTGGGTGACCTGGCAATTACCTTATCCCAATTGTATGTTCAGCATAACGGAGACATTCTGAATGTGTTTCCAATGTATAATGAGGTACATTAATCATTTAATAACAATGTTTACTGTGCTAATTAGTATCTTGTCTGCTTGGTTCTAATTTGTTTGGTTCACTTCTAGTGTGTCATGCAAAAGTTATTAATAAATGATCTGTAAATTATGCGATCGGAGCAAGTTAAAATGTCTCTTTTTGTCGAGATATGTAATGTGACTGAAGTGTCGATGAGATAAATAAAATAACACAAAATTTGTTTTTGGTAGATTTCAACTGCACAAGTTTGTTACCTTGCAAATATTTTTTTAATTTATTTTTATGAAGAGTTGGTGTAGTCAGTAGTTTTCTTTCTTCACTAACAAAAACAAGTGCCTGTTTCTGGTCTCTCAAGACAGGTGGTCTCTGATAGCAGTGGTCTCTCAAATACAGATTTTACTGTATCATTAATGTATCGTATCATAGGTTGCATATCTTGTATCATATTGATACACAGCACATTTGCCTGCTAAGTTTATATTTCAGTTATCGAAGTCTTGTTGCATCAAATAATTATTGATTTTGGTTTTGCAGTTATTTTTTATTTTTATGGGTTAGTGATAATATTTTTATGTAGGATAACACAGTGATAGCAGAAAAATCGTAATAAAAATTGTAATTTTTCAATCATGCACTTAAGTTGACTACTTCCTTGTTATGTAGATGTACTTTTCAAAACTTCAATCTTTAAAGTGACTGTTTATGTACCATTTCAGATATTCTCAGCAGTACTTAGAGCCCTGAAAAGTAAAGTTGCACGGTTAGCACTGACAGAAGAACTATCAAGACACATACAGAGCAACAGAGCTATGTTGGAACATCAGCAGTTTGACTTGATTGTGCGTCTTCTCAACTGTGCATTACAGGTAAACCATTTTCAAGAAATAAAATGTGCAAACCATTTATAAACAAACTGTAATTTTATGAACTTTGAGATGAAACATATTTCTAAGTATCTCACCTGTGCATTGTGAGACAAATATCACTATGAAATGTAACAAAGTGATCATTATTTCACCAGTGAATGGTTAGAAATAAATATCACTTCCAGTTGTTGTAGGGTTTAACACCATTTTTCAGCACATGATACATGGCTTCAAGTATTAATGGTGGAGGAAGAACCTAGGAAAATCTCCAGAAAGAGTCACCGACCCATGAGAAGCTACTGGCAAGCTTTCTCAGATACCAGCATTGGCCAGATCTGAGACTCAAACCCACACAGACAGAGGTTAGATGGCAGTGATCTGTAACTCAGTGCGCTTTAGACCACTTGGCCACTCAGGCCCCCTACATCTGATGTAACAATGTGTTAATTGTTTTACCCATGCATAAGATGTAACAAAATGATAATTGTGTTGCCTTTGGAGAGATATAACAAGGTGCTAATTATTTTACCTGTGCATTGTCATGGTCAGATAAATAAATATTCTGTGCTTAAGTTATGAAATTCATACATCTTCTACATCATATGTTGAATTCAAGTGAAACTTTGTCATACCTTATATATACCTTAAGTGGTATCTTGATACACTAGGTTTTCCTGTTTAGACTGCAACAGGAGCATTGTAATGCAAACGTTAAGAGCCAGTGTTAAAGGATTGAAAGCGGTGTTTTCTACATCATTCACAGTAGTCAGATGGAACATTGGTGCAATCTTTGTTCTCCCTTATTATATAAGACAGTTGTTGGGGTCCATTACCACTGACAACTTTATATTGAGAATTGCAATATTTATGGAACTGTGTTATATTGAGAATAGTGTAATATACAGAACTGTGTTATAGTGGTCAGTATGAAAATTTGTTAAATGATGGTGTTTTGAAAAGAAATGAAGACAGAGACACGTGTCGCCTTGTTTTATTTTAACACAACTTGTTATACATTTGTATGATTTTGGTCTTGTGGTTCATAGTAGTATGGCATTATATCTAGAATTGCATTATAACTGTACATTTTTAATATAATACATATCTTGCTTTATACCCTTTTATTTCAGAATGATTCTAGTATGGATGAAAATGGGGTTGCGGCAGCAGTTCTTCCATTAGCTACCTCGTTCTGCAGAGTAAGTATGTGTAAGTGTATGGTGGTGGCGTGTGTATGTGTGTGTGTGTGTGTGTGTGTGTGTGTGTGTGTGTGTGTGTGTGTGTGTGTGTGTGTGTGTGTGTGTGTGTGTGTGTAATATTGTCAACATAAATGGATGTCGAGGTAAAGGGGGTGGGGTGGCTGAACAAGATCAGATTTCACATACAGGTGATATTTGTAATAGGTGACCACTCGTCAGAAAAGAGAATTTTAAAAAAAAAATAATCAATGGACTTTTAGATTCAGTTAAAGCAAAGGTAGTTTGAAATACACTTGGATATTGACAACTAAATTACATTATTTGTGTTACCTTTGTGTAATACAATCATGTATATTTCCATCTTACATTTGTGTTTCCTTTGTGTAATACAATCATGTATATTTGCATTTTACCTTTGTGCACTACAATCATGTATATTTGCATCTTACCTTTGTGTAATGCAATCATGTATATTTGCATCTTTCCTTTGTGTTACCTTTGTGTAATACAATCATGTATATTTGCATCTTACCTTTGTGTTACCTTTGTGTAATACAATCATGTATATTTGCATCTTACCTCTGTGTAATACTATCTTGTATATTTGTAATCTTAGCTTTGTGTTACCTTTGTATAATACAATCCTTAATATGTTAAGTACTGGACATATATATGAAAAATCCTTGAATTCTTGTATAGGTCACATGTTAGAAAATTCATACAATTTAATCATGTATCAGTCACATCTCATAAAATACATGTAGACTACAAATGGTAGTCCCTGTTTAATGTTTATCCATTGTCAACCAGCATGTCTCTAAAAATTTCACTATGATGTATATGAGTAGCATGTGAATGTATTGTTGTCTTTTACACGCTACATGTATTTAAATCAGCCTTGACTATGGTTTTCTTGAGACAACACACATCTTGCTGATCTTACCAAGGTGAAGAGGCCATTCATACGGAAATTAAAACCTGTCAACAATTGAAAAAAATATCATAAAAATCTTTGTGAGATGCTCCACGCTCAAGTTCATTAAATGCTAGAAATTTGGTGTCAGAAGTCTGTAAATTTATTTTCCATTTAACGCTGCCAATTATGGCCATTGTAAGGATAAAGTTATTTTATTTTCCTGCAAAAAAAGTGGATATTTTCATGGCACAAAAGTTATATTCTGATTTCTGATCAGTGTGGAAGATGCATTAAATGGATCAGACGTTTTTACTTGTATTCAAATTTAGTGCTGCCTGTTTTGATGACGTGTGTTTTTATCGAAGATTGTAGCTGGCTTGCTTTGATTAGGGGCTCTTGTGTTATTGAAGTCGATGTGAAGGCCACCTTTTGGAGAATAAAACAAATGCTCATTTGTTTATGCGACAGCAACATTAAAGCAGGCAGGAAAAGCATATAACTCGAAAATAGAATTATTGGTCAAAAGTGGCAGGTTATCAACATAAATGTTTGGAAAACAAAGGATTTGTTCAGGAAGTGACCAAGGACTTATGTTGACATTTACATTTATATTTTATCTTGACCTAGACATAAACATGATAGATATGGTAAGTACAATAGACCATGGGCCCAGGACTTGCGTCAACAGATTGTCAACTTTAGTGATGTTGATAATAGTGTGTAGGACTTGATCTGTTTTGCATATACTTCTTATTTTGTGCCTTTGACTTGTTACTGATATAAAATGTACCAAGTAAATTGTATCTTACAGATCGATGTTTCTTGGTGCTTAAAGGTAAATAATAAGAAACTATGGGCTACTTTAATTCCCGTCTGAATTTATCTTGATATCCCATCTCTTTCAGATGGTCATTTGAAGAAAGCTTACTTAATTAGCCACTACTCTAAAACAATTGCACAATTCTATAGTCCATGTGCATGTATACAGTTTATTTGCGATGTGAATCATATATTATCACAGTATTTGTATTGGAACAGTGTATTATAAACAAAGTACGTTTCACTGACAATATATGTAGCAACATTTTATAGTAATGTCTTTTCGTAATGCATTGGCCTGGGATGGGTATGATACAATTTCTGAAACATTTAATAATCAGTACACTTGGGTAAAAACTTAAATGACAGTAAGGTCAGCATTCTGTCTGTGAAATGTTGCTATCCCTTTTTACTGTTTGATTGGAACACCATTAAGAGGAAATCAATGGGTGCTAATAGCTCCTTAAGAGGTAATCAGTGAGTGTTGACACCTCTTCACCTAATTTTATACAATAGATTTGTGTCTATCGGCATGAATGTCGTTAGTTGAAATTTTATCAGATACATTTAGCAGAGGTAGACACTTTTCTTGAATCTTTTCAGCTCAAGAAACATTGCTTTCATAAAACAGTTGAACAGTAATGACTATTTGTTATTTATTGTAGAAATTATGCACTGGTGTTATCCAGTTTTCATATACACTGGTACAAGACCATGCTGTTTGGGGAACTCTTCAGTTCTGGGAGGCTGCATTCTACCAGGATGTTCAGAAACAGATTCGGCAGCTATACGCCCCACAGTATGAGGAAATTCATGTGACTGAAATGGCTGTAAATGTATCCAAGAGTCCAGAAGGACATAGAAATGTAAATATTCAAAGTGTTCTTTTTTTCCCCTTTTTTATATTTTGTACTTATTGCAGAACAAATTATGACAACTTTTACACTGTTTTCAGGGGCTTGGATTATATTGTGATGTGGTATTTAAGTTTAATAGCAGCAGTAGCTTACCAATATTGTTTAGCTTTCTTTTTCATACTGAAGAAAACGTACGATCCAATTGACGTGCATACATCCTACCTTAGAGTGAAGAATTGTCAGAATGTTGCAAATCCTTATGCAGCTCATTTGTCCCTGTTATGCTGTGTACCATGTCCCTCATTTGTCCCTGTTATGCTGTGTACCATGTCCCTCATTTGTCCCTGTTATGCTGTGTACCATGTCCCTCATTTGTCCCTGTTATGCTGTGTACCATGTCCCTCATTTGTCCCTGTTATGCTGTGTACCATGTCCCTCATTTGTCCCTGTTATGCTGTGTATCATGTCCCTCATTTGTCCCTGCTATCCTGTGTACCATGTCCCTCATTTGTCCCAGCTATGCTGTGTACCATGTCCCTCATTTGTCTCAGCTATGCTGTGTACCATGTCCCTCATTTGTCCTTGCTTTTTTGTGTACATTGTCCCTCATTTGTCCCTGCTATCCTGCGTACAATGTCCCTCATTTGTCCCAGCTATGATGTGTACAATGTCCCTCATTCATCCCTGCTATGATGTGTACAATGTCCCTCATTTATCCCTGCTATGCTGTGTACAGTGTCTCTCATTTATCCCTGCTATGCTGTGTACGATGTCCCTCATTTGTCCCTGCTATGCTGTGTACCATGTCCCTCATTTGTCCCTGCTATGTTGTGTACAATGTCCCTCATTTGTGCCTGCTATCCAGTGTTATATGATCTCCATCATTTGTCCCTCAATTATCCCTGCTATGCTGTGTACAATGTCCCTCATTTGCCCTAGCTATGTTGTGTACCATTTCCCTCATTTGTCCGTGCTATGTTGTGTACAAAATGTCCATCATTTATCCCTGCTATCCTGTGTACAATGTTCCTCATTTGTCCCAGGTATCCTGTGTACAGTGTCTCTCATTTGTCCCTGCTATGTTGTGTACAATGTCCCTCATTTGTCCCTTCTGTGCTGTGTACAATGTCCCTCATTTGTCCCTGCTTTGTTGTGCATTTTGTCCCTCATTTGTCCCTGCTATGTTGTGTACCATGTCCCTGATTTTTCTTTGCTATGTTGTGTACCATGTCCCTCATTTTTCCCAGCTATACAGTGTACAATGTCCCTCATTTTTCCCAGCTATGTTGTGTACAATGTCCCTCATTTGTCTCTGCTTTGCTCTTTCAAAGATGTTGATGTGATTAGATTTGTGCCAAACACCATGTAAAAACATTTGCCTGTTACAGTGTTTTTTTAAAAACTGCCATTGCATCCTGGCCTCTTCAGTAATTATATCTAATGGTGTTATGTTATTCATTCAGTTTTATTCCCAAGTATAATAATGGTATCCTTTTCCCTCTAGTTTTGGTTCCTCCAGGGACTTGGGGTTACTTTGTGTACTCCTGCAGGGGTCAGATAGACTTAACATTAGAATCATTTTTTATCTTTGTACCAGTAAGTCATTTATGCAAGGAATAATGACAGCATGCTCACTAAATGCTGCGTGTTCTTCAGTTTAGATTGACACCATAGGAACCACTTTGTATACGGTATCTATACTAGATTTTTAATTCAACATATTGTATTTTGTTCGCATTGTTATTTCTCATTTTCTCAATAAAATTGTATAAAACTCTCTTTCTTACACGGGAAAAGACAGGTAAATTGATGTTATGATTTACAATGTCTATAGAGATCACAGGGATGTTCTTCGTACTTGGTACAGACAAACAACTGGAGTTATACGTGACATTAGAAATATTTGAATTTATTTATGGTATTTAGGAGTAATGTCTGTGGGAAAGTGGCCACAAGAAGTCTTCCTGGGACACTTATCCAGACTGTATTAAAGGTTCCAAATGTACAAGGAAATATCATATAGTTTGTAAATTATGGTCAGCAGAAAGATGGAATCTTGCAAACTACAGCCGCACTTATCAGAAAGAAGAAACTTCATTCTCCTTCCTCAGAATTTTCTGACTTATCTGTTACTGAAAATAAGGTGCCTTCTGATTGTAATACCCCTCCCAGCATCTTGTTACTTCCCATTATGGAAGTACAGTAATCCTATAGCAGTGTCACTGCCTCCCATGGAGGAGATGCACTGTTCATCCCATAGCGTTTTATTGGCTCCATTGTGGGCTAAAGAGCTGATATTTCTACCACACTTAAATTTTCTCAAGTCATGGTAATTGAGCTGTGGAGACCTGTCTCGTGCTCTTTTACACCTCGATGGAATTTTTATTGTGTTTTTTGGTCATTAACCAAAAACTTCTATGAACCATAAGACCTCACTCTTATGACTGGTTCTACTTGCCCTAACCTCATCGTGACGACGAAGTGAGATTCATATCTTAAATATTGACACTGGCAGTCTTCAGTTTAATAGGAATTATGATTTGGTTTCTCTTCTTTGTCAGTTAAGAACTTTAACCAAAAATCAATTACTTTCAATAGCTCCACTACCAAATAGAAATCCCCTGTCTCAGCCGAATCAGTGCTGTGGATGATTCAGATAGGTTTTTATGTCCTGTGAAGGTACTTTGTTTCTATCTTTTGGCATTCAAAGGAAAAAGAAAGGGTATGAAGCATTTTTTCATCCCTCTCAAGGGCTCTGTAGACTTTCAGCCGCCACTATTTCACTACAACTGCAACATCAACAACTGTAAAACAGGGCTTGACCATTTTTCTGTCAGTGTTTGTTTGTATTCAGCTGTGAAGTCTCAGTGTATAAGTTTCTTATGTAGCCCATATCAGTATTTTGTTTGTATTCATTCAGATTTAAATTTTACTTATTTGGACAAGTATGAAATGATTGCAATATATCTCCAACTCCAATCTCGATTTACCCATATAGTGGGTCATAATTATGTTTGGCACATCAAAGCTTTAGCTAGCTCAAATTACCTTTGAAAATACCATGCTAAGTCAATCAGGCATCGATAACCAATCGGTCATAAAGAAGTTATCAAAATACCGTGATTTATGATAGGAAATTAATCATTTATTTTCCAAGGAAAAGTCAGTAATTTTCAAATTTAATACATAGACACTTTTTGTGCATCATTGTAACTGTAATGTGAACAGATTTTTAGTATTCAAGGTGTTCAAAAGTACCTGGGTAATAAAATTAACTATAAGGTACCCATCAGGAGCAAGCAAGACAACAAAGTCAAGAGGTTGAGGCTCATTGACCTACTTAAGCTGATATTATATTTTAGACATGTCTGACCATTTGTATGTCCAATCGTTTCCTTATTGTCTATTTATAGGAACTGTACATAACACATTTTGAAGAAAATAGATGGTTTCTTGAAATTCAAACAATTTGTTCCAGAGTCATTATATTTTAATACACATTTAAGTTGCAGATGAGTCTATTTTAAAACAGGATTTATCGATGTGACTCATGGATTGTATATGACTAATATATGTTAAATGGGAGGGATTTTGTTAAATTCAAGAAATGTTGCAGACCAATCAGTTTCGGCTTTCAAATGTTTTAATGAGGAATTTGAAAGTTATGTTATACAACATTCAGAATTTGTGGACTTGACCTGCTTTCAGTGAAAGTTAAACATGTGATGTAGACCTTTTAAAGTGGATGTTGTCTATAAATAATTTATCTTCTTGTTTTGCGTCTGTATTCTCATACTTATCCACACACATGAAGTAAATCTTTGTGACAGGAACTTTAACTACAGATACAGGTAAGTAGCAAAAGTAAAAGTACATTTTTCATACAGCTTTCTGTAATTATGGCATGTAATATATGGTTTACTCTTTTTATGCTTGCACATTTTTGTATAGTGCCTAATCTTTAGAAGCTCTAAGCGCTTTACAACATCTATAATGATATGACTACACTACAGAAAAACAAATAATAAAAACCATGAAATTGGAAAACATAAAAACATGCTGAAAACATATAAGATACAAAACATTATTAGGTCTCTAAGTTCCTGCAGTCAAAAAAAGGTGAGTTTTAAGAGCACTCTTAAAATTGACCACTGTGTCTTTGTGTCTAATTTCAATGGGTAATTCATTCCACATCGCCGGGCCCTCGTATACAAAAGAACGTTGTCCATATGACTTCATTTTCATAGTGGGAACAATGAGTATACGATTGTCAGAAGAGGAGTGTAAGTATCTTGCTGGTGTATACACATGGGTGAGGCCGGATAGGTATGTTGGACTGGAGTCTGTCATTGAAACATAGCACAGAGAACAAATTTTGTGTTTGATTCTGTATCGAATTGATAGCCAGTGTAGGGTACAGAGCAGTGGTGAGGTGTGCTCTGATCGAGGTACTCTAAAGATGATCCAAGCAGCTGTGTTTTGAACTTTTTAAAGTTTCTGGAGTAGATATTGAGACGAACCAGACAGAATTGAGTTACAATAGTCCAGTGTTGAAAGTACTAATGAACACAAGTGTTTTAGTGGCATCAACTGAAAGATATTTGTGAATGGAACTGATGCGTCTCCGTTCAAGATATGCAGCCTTGCATATGTTCATGACATGTTGGTGCAATGTGAGAGTATTGTCTAGAGCAACACCTAGGTTTCGTACTGACTGTTAGAATTTATTGTTGGTGCTGCAGATATTTATTGTCTGAGGTAAAGGATGTGAATGAGAAAGTCTTTGTGTTATGATCAGAATAGCCTCAGTTTTATCATCATTCATCTGCAGCTTGTTACATGTCATTCATGATTTCAGATCAGAAATGCACCTCTCTACTCCATGGATGGTAGCATCAACTTCATTTGGGTTGCTAGACTTGTATATTTGGGTGTCATCAGGGTACATTTGGTGAGATGCTAGGTGATGATCTATGACACTTGAGAGCAGCTGAGTGTATAGAATTAACAGAACATGTCCAAGAATGGACTCCTGTGGAACACCACAACATAGATCAACTGGGCTGGAATGTATTCCATTTGCAGATACAATTTGTGTCCTGTTGACTAAGTAGGACTTGAACCACTATAAGGCTATATTTTGAATGCCAAATACATGCTGGAGATGGCAAAGTAATATATCATGGTCTATTGTGTCAAATGCTGCAGACAAATCATGGAGGGTGAGGACAGTAATCTTTCCACTATCCAAAGCAGAGAGAATGTCATTAAATACTTTCAGAAGAGTAGTTTCAGTACTGTGGCAAGGGCAATATGCAGATTGTTCATTGCTAAAAAGACTTTGAGTTCAAATGAGATACAAGTTGGGTTAGAACAACTTTTTCTGAGATTTTTTATATGAATGGGAGATTAGAAACTGGGCAGTAGTTCTTTAAATTGTTATCATCAAGTGTTGGTTTCTTCAGCAGATGCTTTACAATATCAGTTTTTAAAAATGATGGGAATTCTCCCAATGAGAGAGATATTAATGACATCAGTTAATGAAGGCAATATTGGATCTAAGCACTCAAGCAGCAATGATGTCGGAATTGAATCAAGTTCACAAGACTTTGGTGCACTCTTCATCACGATTGTCCGTACTAAATCAATAGAGATAGGTTCAAATGCTCCTAATGTTTGTCGCTGAAATTCTGTATCATAACTGTATGGTGATGAGTCAATTGAAATTGTGTTGTGAAGCGAATCTCTGATGGTTTGTACTTTGTCATGGAAGAAATTTGCAAATAGGTCCGGAAGGTCTACTGGAGAGAAGGTAGTTAGAAGTGGTGTACATTTGTTCCTTGACATTAGTTTGTTAGTTATCTCGAAGAGCTCTTTGCAGCTGGAACTCTCCGTGATCTTAGTACTGTAGTGGGATAATTTGGCTAAATGGACTATATTTGTGACATTCTTCTTAGCAGCTTCATAGATTTGTTTATGAATAGTGAGTCTGGTGGAAAACCAAAGCTTCTCTGCTTTCCGGTGATGTCTTTTGGCAGTAGGAAGCTGGTCCCTAACACTGCTATACCATGGAGAACACTTTTTTATTGATACTCTGCATTTGGTGGCTGGGGCATATTTTTCAAGCAATGAATGCAGGCAGTTATCAAGTTGTTCTGCTGTAGGATGTAAGTAAGTTGTTAGGTTTTCTTGGATGTCATGCATGAATTTGGTTCTATTTATCATACGGAGGTTTCTCTTAGTAGCAAATAAAGGTGGGGGTTAGGGACTGATACATCGAAATAGCATATAATGCAGAGGTGATCTGATGCAAGTTCATGGGATACAAGGGTAGGTTGCAGAATATTATCATCAGGTCTATAAAGAAACCAGTCTAAAATGTGACCAAGTTTATGGGTGGATTGGTTAACAGACTGTTTAAGATTGAAAACATGAATGGAATCTAGGAGTTTTGACGTGTATGGGTTTCCAAGACAATGAAAGTGAAAGTTGAAATCTCCAAGAATAATTAGGTTGCCACATCGAATGTCCATACTCCAGAAGATTCGGAAACTGCTTCAGAAAGAGAGTCAGCTTGTTTTTTCTACTAGGAGGAGGGCGGTAGAGACAGAAAAAATGGACTGACCTTTATTCCAGTGTGAGTGTTATTTGGACTAGTTTAAATGATGTGTGGCAGAAATTGAAGGTTGTGTTGTACTTGAGTCATTTTATCATGGAATTCTTTGTGATGACAGCAATTCCACCTCTGCGAGAATTGTGGGGGAACGACTTGATTGAGTAATCGGTGGGTGTTAAATCCACACACTTGGGCTCATCACCTGATGTTTTTAGCCATGTTTCTGTCAGGAAGAACTCGTCGATATTCTGGTAATTGATAAAATTAACTATTTCTGTGCGCTTTTCCGGTGATCCTGCTGATTGAGCGTTGAATAATGCAATACGTAGTGGTATCCCAGGGACAGTTGACACAATGGTTGATGATCTAAGATGAATTTGAACCAGGTTATCAAAATTAAAAGCCGAATTTTTAAATTGATATCTGTTATGCACAAAAGGGAGATAACTAGAATTCTTCTTCCTGTTCTACGCCGGCCAGCTTTGAAACGTTTCTTTTTTCACTTCCGTTTACATTTAAGTAATGATGAATGTAGTCCCAGTTCGTTTTGTCTTAGCTCAATGTAGTATCAAGAGGTGTGGTCATATTAGCAATAATTATGTTTATACCTCTCATAGGATTGACATGTATGAAATTACAACAAACCAGTTTAGTTTGACATTTGATATAATTTCCTTTTGATTGGAAACCTGGGTAACCAGTCATTAGGATTACTCATGACTTGGTAAATAAACAAGTTGCCAGTCTCACATGACATAGTAAATGAACAAGTTGCCAGTCTCACATGACATAGTAAATAAACAAGTTGCCAGTCTCACATGACATAGTTAATGAACAAGCTACTAGTCTTACATGACAGATTAAATGAGCAAGTTACAAGTCTCATGTGACAGTAAATGAACAAGTTGTCAGTGCAAGTGTACTTGTGGTAAAGTCACAGTACAAACACTAAAATAATGTGAAATTAAATGAGTTTCTTAACATAATTAAAAACAGGACTATCATAGCTTTTAAGCATTTTTTGTTTATTTATTAAGACATGTAAACAGTGTTGTGTGATGTTTATTTAATTTGCATTGTGTGTTGGCTTTTGTTCATGAGAATATGTTATATATTTAATTTGTATGATGTGATTGACCATTATCCATAATTGATGATAGGAGTTTGGCAGTCATGTCTAATATGATGTAGAATAAACATGTTTGAGTTCTGGATACAAGCCTTGACCTTAGAATTTTCTAGAAATTAATTTTGTTTACAGTTTGATGGAAATTCCATTAAGATGACAGTGTAGTTGGGATCAACATTAGATTGTTTATAACTCAGAATGAACTTTTTGACCCTCATCCTGATTCTCATATTGAATCTGAGGTTTTTATATTAAGGTTAATTGTTTTAGAATTACTCATTCCTACATTAAATCTGACTAATGGACTCAACTTATGGTTATGTTTACTTTTAATTTAAGAGTATTTATTTATTTAAATTATTCACTGGAATTACAGTGTTCATTGATTATTTTTGGACTAGATCACTATTTTGGAATTATTTTGGATTCATTAAAGGATATTTTGGATTATATCTTTGGGAAGACTGCTACCACATCAACTCTGTTTCAAGCTTTTGGTACATCAGCACTTTCAAGATTGGAATTAATTCAGAATAATCAATACTTTTGGATTTGTGACAGAATTTTTAAGTCAACTTGGGATAATACTGTAAGTTCTTTTCAAAGTTTCTCTTCATATTCTTAGGAAATAAATTATTTGTTGAATTTTACAAAGTTTGTTTGTTTTCATTCTGTTTTTGTTCAATAGTTTAATACCAGAGTCATGAAAGTAGTTATTATGCACAAATTTAATATTTTACCAAGAGTGAATGTGTCATGAGTGGGCAACTTTAATTTTATGATCCTTTTGTCAAATTGATCTGGAAAATGTTTTGTTTGTTCTGCCATAAAATGCACACTATTCTTAAAATATGAAAACTAGATATTCAACGTACACATTATACATATAAGATTACAATGATATTTTTTAAGCTTGATACATTATATGTTTAATTTTATATGGTTGTTTTGTTTTGCAGAGTTTGAAAGTACATGGGAATGGCTCTAGTAGAGGCTCATCTATGACCCCAGAGGGACAGAGACGGTCCATTAATCCTACCTATAAACCCAGACAGATTGGAGCTCTGGAAATAGCTGCTGAACAGGTACTGTAACAAATATGGGTAATTTGTCATATTCATGTTTGACGAGCATCATAACACATTTCTCTTTAAATTGTTTATACTGATATTCATTTTGCTATAACTAGAGACTCATTTATTTTGCTATAATTAGAGACTTATCATTTATTTTTCTAATTTATTTTGCTATAATTAGAGACTCGTCATTTATTTTTGCTATAATTGAGACTCTTGGTTTATTTTTGCTATAACTAGAGACTATTGGTTTATTTTTGCTGTAACTAGAGATTCTTGGTTTAATTTTGCTATAACTAGAGACTCTTGGTTTATTTTTGCTATAACTAGAGACTCTTGGTTTATTTTTGCTATAACTAGAGACTCATTTATTTTGCTATAATGAGAGACTCCGTTTATTTTTCTAATTTATTTTGTTATAACTAGAGACTCATTGTTTATTTTTGCTATAACTAGAGACTCTTGGTTTATTTTTGCTATAATTAGAGACTATTGGTTTATTTTTGCTATAACTAGAGACTCATGGTTTAATTTTGCTATAACTAGAGACTCATTTATTTTGCTATAACTAGAGACTCTTGGTTTATTTTTGCTATAACTAGAGACTCGTTTATTTTGCTATAATTAGAGACTCATTTTTTTTTTTTTTTGTTATAACTATAGACTCATGGTTTATTATTTTTGTCTAGTTAAGGATATGGAGTACCCTAAGTGAGGAACAGCAGAAGGAGATGATGAGTAATGAAGAATCAACAGTGTACAGCCAAGCTATTCACTATGCAAACAGGATTGTATACCTCCGTGTCCCACTGGACTGTAACAAGAGTGCCAAGAACACAAACATGGGATATGATGATGAAAGCAAAAGCACAAGCAACATCACAGCTAGGTAACTTTGAAATAATTTTTTTTCAGTATTTCGTTTTTTTTTCCACTGTCAAAAAGTTGTACAGTGATCCATTGCCATAAATCCCTTCAGTATACAACCACCAATCTTTCACATGGTTCTTACAACCTTGAATTTTAACAAAGAAAATTTGGAACTTTATAAACTATGTTATAATGTATCTATGGTCCGACATGCCAGCTATTACAAGCGTGGTGGCATTTTCAGAAATCTTTAGTGAAAATCCTGATTTATAAATGGTGAAAATTTTGAAAAGTCAAAATTATATGTGATAGAATTTTATGATCATAATTTTCTGTGTGTACACAGCTAGGAGAACAATGTTTGCTTGACAGAGTAGTAGACTGGTATAGAGATTATTGTTTCTCAGTGTGAAAACAATGTATGTGAGAAACCAATCATTTAGACTGCAAATATTTGTAATCCGGCCAAGGCTTTTGTTTGAATGGATTTAATTCCCTGAAAGTTTGGCCAAGGTTTTTGGTTGGAAGGGTTGGAATTCCTGGCAGTTTGGCCAAGATTTTGGTTGCAAGGGTTTGAATTCATAGAATTTTGTCTAATATTCTTGGTTGGAAGTGTTTGAAATTCTGAAAGTTTGGCCTAGGTTTTTTTTTTTTTTTTAAATGGTTTTAATTCCCTGGAAGTTTGACCAAGGTTTTGCTTGGAAAGGTTTGAATTCCTGGAAGTTTGGCCAAAGGTTTTGTTGGTTGGAAAGGTTTGTATTCCTGGAAATCCGGCCAAGGCTTTTGTTTGAATGGATTTAAATCCCTGGAAGTTTGGCCAAGGTTTTTGGATGGAAGGGTTGGAATTCCTGGCAGTTTGGCCAAGATTTTGGTTGCAAAGGTTTGAATTCATAGAATTTTGTCTAATATTCTTGGTTGGAAGTGTTTGAAATCCTGTAAGTTTGGCCTAGTTTTTTTTTTTTTTTAAATGGGTTTAATTCCCTGGAAGTTTGACCAAGGTTTTGCTTGGAAAGGTTTGAATTCCTGGAAGTTTGGCCAAAGGTTTTCTTGGTTGGAAAGGTTTGAATTCCTGAAAGTTTGGCCAGGATTTTTGGTTGGAAGGGTTTGCATTCCTGGAAGTTTGACCAAGGTTTGTTTGCCAGAAGCTCAACAGAACAATACTGTATATATGTACTTGCTTAAATGATGGATCTAACTGCAAACTGCATAGACCCAGATCTGCTGTTGCATAGTACCTGGTGGTGCTGGTTATGTCTGTTCACATCCAAGATTAAAGTCAATGTTGAACCCTTTTTTAGTTTCAACTAAATAGAATGTGAATAAAAAAGGACTCTCTTGTTACTGCTTGACTTTGACTCATCACTGTATTGCTGGAGCCATGTGCCATGATGTGCCATTAGACAGACCATCACATGCATATCAGCTCCTGCATTCTGTTTTAGGATCAAATGCTAATGCATGTACTAGTCTAATGCATGTACTAGTCTGATGCTTGTACTAGCCTGATGTTTTTATTAGTCTGATGCTTGTACTAGTCTGATGCTTTTACTAGTCTGATGCTTGTACTAGTCTTGATGCTTGTACTAGACTGATTTTTAATAGTCTGTTGCTTGTACTAGTCTTGATGCTTTTATTAGTCTGATGCTTGTACAAGTCTGATGCTTTTACTAGTCTTGATGCTTGTACTAGTCTTGATGCGTTTACTAGTCTGATGCTTGTACTAGTCTGATGCTTTTACTAGTCTTGATGCTTGTACTAGTCTTGATGAGTTTACTAGTCTGATGCTTGTACTAGTCTGATGCTTTTACTAGTCTTGATGCTTGTACTAGTCTTGATGCTTGTACTAGTCTGATGCATTTACTAGTCTAATGCTTTCACTAGTCTGATGCTTTTACTAGTCTGATACTGTAATAGTCTGATGCTTGTACTAGTCTGATGCATTTACTAGTTTGATGATTTTACTAGTCTGATGCTTGTACTAGTCTTGATGCTTGTACTAGTCTGATATAGTGAGGTACGATATAGAATAGTTTGTAGTCAAGAATTTGTCCCACAGAACCCTTGTCAGTAGAGTCCCTATCTTTGGCAATGTTTCATTAAGTGACTAGTAACCACAGTTTTATGAATGTATATTAAAATAATTATGGGTTCAAATTCTATTCCCATAGACATAAGAAGTAAGCTTTTTTGGTAGTAATTTCTTTTTTTGTTACAGTTCTTTATAACAGTTTTTTAAGCAATAAAATGGATCCAATTTATAAGCAAGCAAACACTTCTCATGGGTGACTTTTGCACTTAGATGTCATAATATTGAAACAAAAAAAATAACACCATATATACTCGCTTATAAGTTGAGTAAACTGCAAACAACAAAGAACCTGATCTGCAATAGCACAATGGACCTGCAGATCATAGTTTTTGTTGTTTGTTCTGCTAATTACTCCTAAAAAAACTGTGCAGACCAACATCTGCAAGCTCATTATGCGACAGCAGATCTGAGTCTATGCAGTTTGCAGTTGGACTCCATGAGTATTTATAGTATATAGAGTTCATTGGGATATGTGATCATTTTCTCATAGGAAAAGCAGTGGTAAACTCGGGGGTTTTATACTGAGAGGACACCATATTTAAAAATGTTTCTCTTTCAGCCTGGCAGAGAGTGATAGCCTTGGAGGTGAGAGTGGTTTTGATGAAACAGCAGAAGAGTCGGACATGGCTACCACTGTGATACGCTTTGTAACAAAGTTTGTGGACAAGGTTTGTGAAGAGAGTCATGTGACAGAGGAACATATCAAGGCTCTCCATCAGATGATTCCAGGTAAGGAACAAAGGTCAGGGTCAGAATATCAGTAGTAGCAAAGGTCAGGGTCAGAGTATTGGGTAGTAGCAAAAGCCAGGGTCAGAGTATCAGGTAGTAGCAAAGGTCAGGGTCAGAGTATTGGGTAGTAGCAAAGGTCATGGTCAGAATATCGGTAGTAGCAAAGGTCATGGTCAGAATATTGGTAGTAGCAAAGGTCAGGGTCAGAGTATCAGGTAGTAGCAAAGGTCAGGGTCAGAGTATCGGGTAGTAGCAAAGGTCAGGGCCAGAGTATCAGGTAGTAGCAAAGGTCAGGGTCAGAGTATCAGTAGCAAAGGTCAGGGTCAGAGTATCAGGTAGTAGTAAAGGTCAGGGTCAGAGTATCAGGTAGTAGCAAAGGTCAGGATCACAATATCGGTAGTAGCAAAGGTCAGCATTGTAGCAATGTGAGATGCTTGAAATTTCTTATCATGATTTTTTGTTCGTTATTTGCTGGCATGAGAATTTCCCAGCTATTTTTGGAATTACAGATTCTCAGAATAGGTTCATATAGTTGGTAAGAAATTCCTGATAATTATCTTTTGTTCACAGTCAACTGTTTTGGTGTTGCAGAAACATGTCTTTAGCTCTTTGCTTGAAAATCAAAAGTAATTTGCAGTGAAGAATGTTTTGGGTATATTCTTCAGCATTCAAATAGAAGTTTGTATTATTAATACAAGTGTTCAAAATAAACAGTTTTAAAATGACCTTATTTTCTTTTTACCTTCATTTTGCACATGATCGTTTAGTTTCACAGCAATATGCAACTAAATCTGTATCGCTTTTTAAGACCTTGACAGCAGCAACAGCTTCAAAATTATTTGTGTTAATGTTACATATCAAAGCATTTTCAGATAAGATTAAGATTCAGGGAAAGGGAGGAGCTACATTATTGTCTAGGTCCTGGTAATAAATATTGTTACATGGACACTGCATCTTGGTAATACATATTGTTACATGGACACTGCATCTTGGTAATACATATTGTTACATGGACACTGCATCTTGGTAATACATATTGTTACATGGACACTGCATCTTGGTAATACATATTGTTACATGGAGCTTCAAAATTATTTGTGTAAATACATCTTGGTAATACATATTGTTACTGGGACACTGCATCTTGGTAATACATATTGTTACTGGGACACTGCATCTTGGTAATACATATCATTACTGGGACACTGCATCTTGGTAATACATATTGTTACTGGGACACTGCATCTTGGTAATACATATTGTTACTGGGACACTGCATCTTGGTAATACATATCATTACTGGGACACTGCATCTTGGTAATACATATTGTTACTGGGACACTGCATCTTGGTAATACATATTGTTACTGGGACACTGCATCTTGGTAATACATATCATTACTGGGACACTGCATCTTGGTAATACATATTGTTACTGGGACACTGCATCTTCATTTACAATAATCTCATCATGTCCAGCCTTATTTGGAGGTGAAATAGAAACCACTCCATTAACTTTTATTGGTGTTGAGAACTAGTAAACATTGTTTGATTGAGGTGAGGTTATTTTAACAAACTGGGATGCAGACATTGCATACACACAATACATACACATATTCATGAACTTGTACACATTCACTCAACCACATCCATTGATGGTGCTGTTACTTACTGAAATTCCTTTTTTTATCCACAGGGGTGGTAGCAATGCATATGGAGACACTGGAAGCTGTAAACAGAGAAGCCAGGAGACTGCCACCCATACAAAAGGTTTGCCTCACATTACTCTGGCTTGTTTGATGTCCTGTTGTCCATTGTACATCATTCATCCAGTCATTAGTTCAAGTTTATTTATCGCTAAACTACTTGGAGTATTGTCATACACACACATTCATTGCATCTAGTTTGTCCTAAATGAAAATGGTGCTGCTCAGACATCGAATATGGCTGCCACAGTGACCATCTTGAAAAATTTGTTATCACTATTCCTCCTGAATGGATGGTCTTATCATTATCGTAGTTTTCATTTAAAGACTTTTTTTGTTGTCTAGTTGGTCCAGAATTAAAAAATGTTGCTCAGTACGGTTGCTATGGCAGCCATATAAAAATCTTGTTATCGCTAGGAATCATATTGTTTAGGTTAGAAATCATTGGTTAGGTTAGGAATCATATTGTTAATTTAGGAATTGTAAAGCACCCATTATCAGCGATCACAGCTATCTCACCTTTCTACATGGGTTCAAATCTCAGGCTTGGTTTTTATGGGTATGTGAGAAAGCTGATGTAGGTCAGCAGTTCTTACCAAGTTTTTCATGAATTCTTCCTCCTATAATTATATTGGCTGCTATGTATAGCCTATCATGTACTGAAAAATGGTGTTGATCCTACAACCACAACAACAACATTCCATTTATTTCACATTTATTAAACAATAATATTTCACAAGTTGTTTTGGAGTGTTACAAGTAGCTTCCAAGAGTTGCTTGTAATTTAGAGAGCCATGTTAGCTCAGTGTTTAGCATGACAGACTCCTGACTAAAAGAGTGTAAGTTTTGAATAACACCATTTGACTAGCCTGGGTCAGCAGCCATGGCGTGTCCATTGTCAAGGCACTTGACTTCAATTGCTTTGGCAATTAATAACTTAATTGTGTTACTGTTCTGTGAAACACCAAACCAAACAATACTTGTAATTTGGGTAGTTAATTTTAAAAAGAAATGGAGACATACCACTTTGATTTTATTGCAGAGGGATAGAATCACAATTTCTAATAGAAATTCACTTATTAAGATCAGCCTTTAAGTTATCAAGATTTTTTCAAAAACAAAATCGACAGTTCTCTTATTCTCACAAATTTGTCTGTCAGCAATCCTGTTTCTTCTTATAATATTCCATTTTGCATTGCATAAGTGTTAAACATGAATTTATAATTTTGGGGGAGTTACTTTTCTCACTTTTTTCTAAGACAATGCCATTGCACCAGTCTAATCCTCTCTTTAGTTAGAAGATCAAAAAGACTTTATGCTTTCTAAAACAATGCCACTGCACCAGTTATTTACATTAAGTTAAAAGATCATAAAGGCTGTATGTTTTTGGAAACAATACTATTGCACCAGTCTAATTCCCTCTTTAGTAAAAGGATCAGAAAGGCTGTATGTTTTTGGAAACAATACCATTGCAGCAATTTAATTTCCTTTTGAGTAAAAAGATAAAAAAAAAAAAAGACTGCGTGTTTTAAACAATGCCATTGTACCAGTCTAACCTTTTCATAAGTAACAGAGAACATATATGCAAATGATCTGCAAAATAAAGGGGCTATTTAATAATATACACCTGGATTTTTCAGCCAAAGATTTTGACACCTACCTTTCTACCTGGAGAAGAGATTGTTATGGAGGGACTCCGGGCATACCTTTTGCCAGATGGGCGAGAGGAAGGATGTGGGGGGAATATGGGTGGCCCAAGTCTCTTGCCAGCAGAGGGAGCTATTTTTCTCACAACATACAGAATTTTGTTCAAAGGAACCCCATGTGATCCACTTGGTAATGTATCTTTCCTGTTGAGTAATATGTACATGATAAATTACACACATGTATATTTTATGAATCATTTCATGTTTTAGAGGAATAGGAAGTTCCAGACAAAAATATTTTGTGTATTTTATTGCAATAATTTAATCCTTAACACCATTACTGTTTGTTGTAGTCATCATTATTTATTTGGAAAATATACTTTAAGGCTGTTGAATGATTTAAATCAGGCCTTTGAAGAAGAAAATTTAAACAAATAGTTCTGTCCTGTCCCTAAATATTCATTGTAATGTGAAGGAAATTAAATGAAGGGAGATAACCTATCCAAGGTTTTACTGATTTGTTCTGTTGGTTAATAATACTGACTCTTCAATTTTAAACTGTTTATGATACAAGAAATGATATTAATGTCCAGTGTCTGTGCAAAGAGAATAAAAGATACAGTATGAATTTCATGCAAGATGAGATATATAATAATCTTAGTATTTGCCCATCCATCCATCGTTTGCAAATCTAGTCCATCGCTTGATGGATGACCATAGAATATGACCGTTAAATAATACAATTATCAGCTTGATGCACATATAGACACATAAGTTTGCTCCTTCAATTGCTTTTAGAGTTGTTGCCCTTTGTATCTTCTAGCCTTGTGTCTCACTGGACAGATTTTTTGGCAAATCTTCCTCTGACGATGACCTATTGCAGAAAAATGATAATAATATTACATTAAAGATACAAATAAAAAATAACTATAATGATTTTTGTTGAAAGGATGCTTGTAAGATTCTGACTGAGGTATTAAAGTTAATTCCTTACACAACTCGTTGCTTTTATACTGAACCAACACTGCCACTAACCCCTCTTTTTTACATTCATTTTTTGACAAGAAAGAGCTATTTTGAATATTTTCCTGTGACAAGACAGCTAAAAGAATCAGTATGTGCCTTATGCATGAATAAAGTTCACTAGTATTGTAACACATTAGCATACTTTTGTTCACCCCTCAAGCATCTAGGAAGGGCCCCAAGTGGCCGAGTAGTCTAAAGCGCTGTCCATTACAGATCACTGCCATCACACTTCTGTCTGCATGGGTTCGAGCCTCGGATTCGGCCAATGTGGGTATGTGAGAAAGCTCACCAGTAGCTTTTCATTGGTTTTACGGATTCTTCCTCCACCAATAATACTGGCCGCCATGTATAGCCTATCTTGTGCTAAAAAATGGTGTTAAACCATAAAAGCAAAACAAACATCAACCATCTAGATTTTTAGATAATTACCTCTGTAGCAGACACATGAAAATATGTAAGCCAAGTCGGCAGCTCATTTGAAGCCCAAGTTACGCGTTTGATCTCCAATGCTAGTCTAACTGTGACAGGCAGTCACCAACAAGTCAACTCATTTCCAGGCCTAACTCAAAGTAAATGTAAACCACATTACAGATTTAGCTTATGTGTGAACTGAAAAATGCTCGGATTGTGATAATTAGGCTCGTGCCTTCTACCTTAAAATTTAGGGAGGTGTCAGAATACAAAACTATCCAGTGAGACATTGGTTTCAATCTCTTTAGTGGAAGTAGACAACCATTATTGTAGATGCAGTGTATGATTCTTTGAAAATACATATTATGATCATCCTCAGACAATATGTTCACCATTTGTAAGACAAATTTATACTTTTTTTTAAACCTCAGATTCATCTTGATCATGGGGTAGGGTTAGATGCTGGAATATGGGGATATATTTATGTGAGCAAATTCCTCAGATTTGTAGAATGCTGTTTGTTCAATGAATCACTTTTCTTTCCATGTTACTGGAATAATCCATCAGACAGAACAAATTCTGTCAGTCTGTCCACCTGTTTGCCACTGTATCAGAAAGCATGTCACCGTGGCCTACATTAACCAATAGTAAAGATAACCAAAAAATGTCAGGCTTCTTTAATTTTTCCTTCTTATTTTTTTTTATAGCATGTGAGCTGGTAATTACAAGAGCCTTTCCAATCTCCACGTTGACTCGGGATAAGAAACTTAATGTGCAATATATTCAGCATCTGGATCAGTGGCTTCAGGAGGGTGTTCAGCTACGATCAAACATCTTTCAGGTAATACAGCAAACATAGTTACAGCAGCTTGTGCTGTTTTATATTCAGGTATATATGCAAACAGCTTGTGCTGTTTTATATTCAGGTATATGTGCAAACAGCTTATGCTGTTTTATTTTCAGGTATATATGCAAACAGCTTGTGCTGTTTTATATTCAGTTATATATGCAAACAGCTTGTGCTGTTTTATATTCAGGTATATATATGCAAGCAGCTTGTGCTGTTTTATATTCAGGTATATATGCAAACAGCTTGTGCTGTTTTATATTCAGTTATATATGCAAACAACTTGTGCTGTTTTATATTCAGGTATATATATGCAAGCAGCTTGTGCTGTTTTATATTCAGGTATATATGCAAACAGCTTGTGCTGTTTTATTTTCAGGTATATGAGCTAACAGCCTGTGCTGTTTTATATTCAGGTATATATGCAAACAGCTTGTGCTGTTTTATATTCAGATATATATGCAAACAGCTTGTGCTGTTTTATATTCAGGTATATATGCAAGCAGCTTGTGCTATTTCATATTCAGGCAGGTTCTGATAATTTCTAACGAAATATGAAACTTGTATAAGTACATAAACTTGGCACTGGTCATTTCTATTGTCAACTTGAGGATTCTTATACAAGGGGGATTTAAAAAGTTCTGAATATTAGTTTGCTGTACAAAAAAGTTCTTATCTGTGAACAGTAGATCAGTGCATCCTGTGTACCTCTCCACACTTTCTGTGTCTGATTATCAAATTATTAAATGCCATTTTATATTCACTTTTGGTATGTTTTTCAAACACTGGAAAGCTGCACACATGGTGGCTTTCAGATCATATGCCCTTCATTAAACCTGTCAAATTGTGTTTCAACCAAACATTTCATGGTCCTAAATCAGGGTTGTCACGATTTTGGATTTATCCTCTGGTGTGTTGTCATGGAATAGACGATACCTTGAGTTCTGTTCAGCTGATGAGAAATTTAGTAATCTTCCAGAACTTTTGGCAACATTTAAAAGGCATAAAAATGTCTAGTGACACTAACACATTGAGGCAGAATTACATTAACAACATAGCATATTGCATTAATAAAAAATCATATATAAAACTCTTTTGACAGTCTGAAAACATAGAGTGATTTGTGGCCTCTACTCATTTTCTCTGATCAATCATTTTTATTTTCTCTTGAGTTAGATAATGTGGCATCTGATTGGCCAAGTTTGTTGCTACTATAAAGCCATATTACCGATCAGATTTGATTAAACTTGATATACGGGCTTACATCGTCAAGATCAGGGAATGTTTCGATTAAGAGCATGATTCATGCAAAACAATGAGGAGATCAGATAGTTAGCTTTATTACCACTCCTGAAGCCACAATTCTGAGTAAGTTTTAAGCAAACATGGAATCAAGGCTTGTATTTTCTTAATACTGGATGGTTTTTGCAAGATCCATGAATATTAATGAAGTGCTGTTGCATCAGTTTGGTTGAGCTTGTTACAACTCCAGAAGCCATAATATATGATCCAATTTGATAACTTAGAATATATACTTACTGTTCATACTAGCATATAAATTTATAAATTGATCTTTTCTACTGAAAATTCTATTCATGCAGAGTAGGGGCTGTCCATTTTGTGACCAGTGTTACAACTGGTCTTAAGTATGTAACGGAAAAGAAGCAAAACATACATATTTTGTAAAACTTCAACAAACAATTTATTTTTACAGAATGCAAAATGAAATTCAAAAGACACAGTATTAATTAAATACCAAATAATCATGAATGTTCTATCACAAGTCTGAAAATAAGAAACTTCAGATAAATTCCAATTATCTTGAATGTGCTGATGTATCAGTCTTGATGTGTCACAATGACATAATTCAGAATGCCTTTGAATGAATTCTCAATAATCTAAAGCTAGTGTTTTAGTCCAGAACGTCAATGAACATGATGCAGTTCCATTGAATAATTTAAATAAAAGATTCCATTCAAATTATATCTGAATACAACAGTATATAATTCCACAGGCAGAATTTAAATAATAAAAAAAATAGTAATTTTAAAAAATCCTTTTTTAAAATTAATTTCACTTGACTTAAGATGCAATATATTGCCCATAATGTGTATAATTTAAAATTTTAAAGAAGGTCTGGCCTTGAACTTAAATTCAAGTAAACATCTTTTTAAAACATGACAAAAGTCATGTAGACCCAACTCCCAGTCATAAAAATAGTCAGGTAGGCCTAATGTTTATCCTCAGTAATGAATAAAGATCAAGGACATAATATAAATTAAATATACATAATAATGGTTTACATTACACAATACTTGCATCCATAGTAATATTCAAATTTTAAAAACATTATTTGCATTAAAATAAAACATCACACATTAACAGGAAAAAGAACTAACATAGATTAACAACATAAAAAATGTAACACAGATTAACAGCAAATAAAAAGATAACAGATTAACAGCAAAGCAAAAGATGACAGATTAACAGCAAACCAAAAGATGACAGATTGACAGCAAACCAAAATATTACAGATTAACAGCATACCAAAAGATGACAGATTAACAGCAACAAAAAAAAAAACAACTGCATTAATTGGAATGTTTAATAAAGTACTGTCACCTACTTTATTTTATACAATTTGCCATAGCAAATACCTTCACATAATGGACATGACAGCAATATTTTTTAGCCTTTTTCTTGGCAAACTACATGTTTACTCAGTATAAATGACATATTTCCTTTCAATGACACAATTTTGTGATCCATAGAATGGCCTTTATTGAGAAATTTACCAAGATCTGAATGAGAATTCTTGATCACCTACCTTCAGCTACATTGTAGAATGTTAAACAGTTGTAGCTCTACAATGCTGATGTTCAGTAAGTAGCACCCACTATATAAGACCCATTACTGTAATGCTGATGTTCAATAAATAACACCCACTCTGTAAGACCCATTACTGTAATGCTGATGTTCAATAAATAACACCCACTCTATAAGACCCATTACTGTAATGCTGATGTTTAATAAATAACACCCACTCTATAAGACCCATTACTATAATGCTGATGTTCAATAAATAACACCCACTCTATAAGACCCATTACTATAATGCTGATGTTTAATAAATAACACCCACTCTATAAGACCCATTACTATAATGCTGATGTTTAATAAATAACACCCACTCTATAAGACCCATTACTGTAATGCTGATGTTTAATAAATAACACCCACTCTATAAGACCCATTACTATAATGCTGATGTTTAATAAATAACACCCACTATATAAGACCCATTACTGTAATGCTGATGTTTAATAAATAACACCCACTCTATAAGACCCATTACTGTAATGCTGATGTTTAATAAATAACACCCACTCTATAAGACCCATTACTGTAATGCTGATGTTTAATAAATAACACCCACTCTATAAGACCCAATACTATAATGCTGATGTTCAAACTCTATAAGACCCATTACTATAATGCTGATGTTTAATAAATAACACCCACTCTATCAGACCCATTACTATAATGCTGATGTTCAAGCTCTATAAGACCCATTACTATAATGCTGATGTTCAAGCTCTATAAGACCCATTACTATAATGCTGATGTTCAAACTCTATAAGACCCATTACTATAATGCTGATGTTTAATAAATAACACCCACTCTATAAGACCCATTACTATAATGCTGATGTTCAAGCTCTATAAGACCCATTACTATAATGATGATGTTCAAACTCTATAAGACCCATTACTATAATGCTGATGTTCAAACTCTATAAGACCCATTACTATAATGCTGATGTTCAATAAATAACACCCACTCATTATAAAACCCATCACTATATTGCTGAGTTTCAGTAATTAGCGCCCACTCACTATAAGACCCATCACTATTTTACTATTCCTGTTATAAAGGCAGGTATGGACAGTAACTGGTAATACAGTTATAATGGAGGAGTATTGTGTTGTGTAATTCATTATAAGGCAGTCTTAGTTTGAATCTGTATATTCTGTGGTTAGCATTATAGTGAGTAGTACTGTATTTATATCATTTGTTTAATTTTAAGGTGTCTCGCTATAAGGCTGTATATTCTGTATTTAATTTTAAGGGGTCTCTTTATAGAACTATAATCGGTATTTAATTTTAAAGGGTCTCACTATAAGGCTGTATGATCTATTTTATTTAAAGGGGTCTCATTATAAGACTGTATAATCTGTATTTAAGTTTAAAGGGGTCTCACTATAAGACTGTATAATCTGTATTTAAGTTTAAAGGGTCTCACTATAAAACTGTATAATCTGTATTTAATTTTATAATCACTATAAGACTGTATTCTATCCGTTACGGACCACTGCCATCTCACCTCTGTCTGTGTGTGTTCGAGTATAAGGTTCGGCAAATGTAGTTATGTGAGAAAGCTTGCCAGTAGCTTCTCTTGGGTTGGTGGTTCTTTCCGGAGTTTGTCAGGTTTCTTCCTCCACCATTAATACTGGCTGCCATGTATAGCCTATATTGTGCTGAAAAATGGCGTTAAACCATAAAAACAAACAAAACATAAGACTGTATTATCTATTTTATTTAAAGGGGTCTCACTATTAGGCGGTATAATCTGTATTTAATTTTAAGGGGTCTCACAATAAGGCTGTATTATTTGTGTTTAATATTAAGGGTTCTCAGTATATGGCTGTATAATGTCTTCCATGAACAGAATAATATTGAGATAGTACTCTCTCTCTCTCTCTCCCTCTCTCTCTCTCTCTCTCTCTCTCCCTCCCTCCCTCTCTCTCTCTCTCTCTCTCTCTCTCTCTCTCCCTCCCTCCCTCCCTCCCTCTCTCTCTCTCTCTCTCTCTCTCTCTCTCTCTCTCTCTCTCTCTCTCTCTCTCTCTCTCTCTCTCTCTCTCTCTCTCTCTCTCCTTCTTGTGACACAAGTAATCATTCTGCTTTTCAACTTAATATAGTTCATGAAAGTTGCATTTGATGAGGAGGTCAACTCAGAGAGTGTAGAAACCTTCAGAAAATTAGCAAACAAGTGCCGAAATCCACCCACAGTCTTCAATACTTTTGCATTAACTGGTCACCAGGTTATTCAACCGGCACCACTTAACAAGAATAAAGAGAAAAACAGAACACTTAGGTAAGTTTTATATCATTACATTTATTTAATGTATTCATAGAGTACTAGTATTTAAAAATTTTAAGTGAAATTTGGTATTCCATTTTTAAAATTTCTTGGGAGGCTGCTTGGAATTAATATGGCATAGTTAAAGTATGGAAATGATCATATATGTGGCATAATGACTATTGAGTTCAGCATTTTTTGTATACTTTGAATGAAAAAAAATGAAATTTCAAAAAAATGCATTAATGAATGTATTAAAACTGGATTAGAAAGGGATGTGAAAGGTCCTAATGAATCACAGTACGCTATGCATTTGAAATTTTGCTGCAAGCACAGATGAAACCTATGGGAAACATTGCATTAAACAATTGGAACATTTGAGATAATCCAGCACATTCATATTATGAAAAATATGTAAATATCAAGTAATGATTAACATTCCAGATACCACTGAAATAATGCTTGCAAGCTTCCTAAGAGGTATTGAAATTTAAAAATTAGTGATGGCAACATGGTTTCAAATTTATTAATTTTTTTTTACTTTTTAGTTTTTGCTACTGTATATACCCACTTATAACATGAGTCCAGCCCCAAACTGCTAAGACCAATATCTGCCATCACATAGTGCACTGGCAGATCCAGATCTGTGCAAATTGTTAGGAGTTACCAGTAAAACAAACAGCATAGACCCTGATCTGCAGGCACATTATGCTACAGCAGATTAGATTGCTGTGACTTGTCAGTATATACGTTATTTGAAAGCAGTATTGTATTAATATTTCCAAAGATTTAAAAATCAGAATAATTACTGAGAGTAAAGTCTGGTAAGATCTGTTGTAAATCTGTTTTAGACTTGTACGGAATTGCTGGCATAGATTATCCTTAAATTACTAACTTGCAGAATAATAATAAAAAATTGAAAATATAATCATTAGTCAAATTTTGAATATTGGCTTGTGAGGAATGGCTCTGGATTCAGCTTTTCATATTAGATTTTCATCGAAACTGGTCAGGGAACCAGACTTACTTTACAGAACTACCTTTTACACTTATATCTTGCCAAGATTTTCCATGCTATATGCCGGCATGATAAAGTTTTATTTTTACATCATTGCTTTATCTAGAAGTGTCCAACAAAGATAAAATTGTTGAAAGTTAAAGGGACAGTCAGTCTATTAGTTGAAAGAATCAGCTGAAAAGTATAAAAAGGAATGTTCTTTTTCTTGGCCATGTTTGGAAACGAGCAAGAAAGGCAAAAGTTACTCTTATTGAACATCTTGTCATGTCAATCCAAGCATTATTCATGCAGAAGGAAATTACTTCTGCTACCACATGAGATTTTTAAAAAAAGACAAAAATTTCAAGATGGGTGATCTGGTAAAGAGCCATTGCCATCTGTGGCACTCAGATCTGCCATTTGCAAAACTGAACTAGAGGTCATTAAGGTCTAACTGTAGTTTATGAACTTGTTGATTGAAGATAATGTTTCCTTTGGTGCATCAGATCACACCACTGAACTTTTCACATGCTTGTTTTGCATGTAAACAACTAGTTCATGATACTGTTTCATTACACCTTACAGAATATTGGTCTGACTTATGAAAACTTATTGACTACTGTACATAGAAGGTATTATTAGGATTTCCATGTCTGCTTATAAAACGTTTGTGAACATTAGTAGGTTAGGGATATTTGCCATTTACAATGTTTGGAATATGCTTGTAGACAATTTGCAAAGAAAACACTGCTAAAGACAGCCAAGAAAGCAAGATTAAAGCCCAAAGATCCATCAAGGAAACAGAAATACACACTGCCAACACCACCCATGGCGAGACGAAGTCTGTCCCCACGCTCTTCTGACAGCGATTCTGAGAGGCCAAACAGTGAAATATTTGATGAAGTATCACGTAGGTGAAAGTTAATTTTCTAAAAAGAGTTCCTTTTCAACCATCATAAAATGCTTCAAAAGAAATAAATATGCCCAATCTTCTTCAGCCAAATCATGTTGGGTATTTTCACACTTTTCCATATTCTTCTTTTACTCCATAATTTAAGACTATTTTTTTAATTCTTTTTTTATTGTGAAATCATGCACGCTTTAAGGAGTATAATATACAGAATGCTGTTGAAAACTTTAAATTAAAGAATAAATGGAGAACCAGGGGACCACAGTGTATGTAGTACATGCTTATAGTAACCTTTCTAATGATGACATAAAAATGACAATGCAAACAATAAATGCTATATTTGAAAGTATATGTGACGGTTAGCTGAAATTAACATCAGTTAATCTGAGTATACAGTGTTGAACTTTAAGACCATTTCTATATACATGAAATTAACATCAGTTAATCTCAGTATACAGTGTTGAACTTTAAGACCATGTCTATATACATGGAATTAACATCAGTTAATCTCAGTATACAGTGTTGAACTTTAAGACCATGTCTATATACATGAAATTAACATCAGTTAATCTCAGTATACAGTGTTGAACTTTAAGACCATGTCTATATACATGGAATTAACATCAGTTAATCTCAGTATACAGTGTTGAACTTTAAGACCATTTCTATATACATGAAATTAACATCAGTTAATCTCAGTATACAGTGTTGAACTTTAAGACCATGTCTATATACATGAAATTAACATCAGTTAATCTCAGTATACAGTGTTGAACTTTAAGACCATGTCTATATACATGAAATTAACCATTATAATGTCTTTCCTCTGTAGTTGCCAGTGAGAGTGAATATACGACAAACTTGGCTGCTGACCCCAAGAATCTGGAAAAACTGATGGAACGTCCAGGCTATCAGGACTTCATTCGACTTGGTCTCGGTCATTTGTCAACATCAGGTCAAAGGTCAAGCACTGAGCAGTTTAGGATAACCACTGTCAACGCAAATTTTTCTGTTTGCCGAAGGTAGGTTTGGGCAAAAACATGTTTTTGTCATGTCTTTTTCCAAAAAAAGGAGAATTTTTTTTACCCGTCGCTAGATATGTTGTATGTATTGAATGAATCCTCTACTTTGCTAGCATTTGCCAGCAAAGCTTTGAAGTTTATGAGTGTATTAATATTGTATCAAATGATAATGAACATAA
This sequence comes from Unio delphinus, assembly GCA_029339505.1. NCBI lineage: Eukaryota > Metazoa > Mollusca > Bivalvia > Unionida > Unionidae > Unio > Unio delphinus. Next base: position 11,959,265 of record JAQISU010000071.1, on the reverse strand, counting down.
AATTGTGTTTATTACATGACTAAATATTTAACACAAGCATAAGATGACAAGTTAGTCTGTTTTGTCATGCTCCCTCTTTCATTCTGTCTGTTCATCTATCCGTGTCTTTCTATCGGTCAAACAATATTATCATATCAGCTAATGCCACATTGTTTATACACCTCACCTACCAGTTTTGTTTCCACCTATCTGTCCATCCATACAACTCTCCTCTACCAATTTAATTTCCACCCATCTGTCCATCTTTAACATTTATCAGCTACCAATTTAATTTCCACCCATCTGTCCATCTGTCCATCTTTAACATTTCTCAGCTACCAATTTAATTTCCACCCATCTGTCCATCCATGCTTCCTTCAGCTACCTATTTCATTTCCACCCATCTATCCATCCATACATCCTTCAGCTACCTATTTCATTTCCACCCATCTGTCCATCCATACATCCTTCAGCTACCTATTTCATTTCCACCCATCTGTCCATCCATGCTTCCTTCAGCTACCTATTTCATTTCCACCCATCTGTCCATCCATGCTTCCTTCAGCTACCTATTTCATTTCCACCCATCTGTCCTTCTATCCATCCATACATCCTTCAGCTACCTATTTCATTTCCACCCATCTGTCCATCCATACATCCTTCAGCTACCTATTTCATTTCCACACATCAACTCAAAATGTCAACCAATTACAGTTGCCAAACTTTGTGGATGACTTGCACATGGAGTAAGGAAGAAACAAATAAAATTTGGGATGAAAATGTCAAATATCAGGGTAACTGTATTTTGTTGACACTGTCGAGTTATCTGCTATGGTTGCCCTTTATGGGGGTGGTGTCATATGCAGTGGCAATAAAATGTGCTTAATGCAAGAAGTTTAAAGACATCTATGACTGTCTTCATACGTTCCTCATCTACACAAAATGCACATCACCACTACCTTGTTTTGTTTCCAGTTTTTGTCACAAGTAATAATGTCCACAGTGCTGTAGACAAAGTTTGAGAGAGAGACTGGTGAAATTTAAGTCATCAGATAGTGTAAATGGGTTGGTTCAAAAATATCCATGCTGCAGCTGTCCCAACTATTTTCCAGTCATAGTTGAGAAGACCTGTAAAGGAGACAGCATTTGTTAACTTCAGGGTTAGTTTCTGTCCCTCCATTCATCAAAATATTTCGGCAGTCCAGTGGTAATAATTATTTCTGCACACCCAAACATGGTCTTGGTGCTGTTAAGTCTGGGTGCCTGAGGTTTCATGTTAACCTTAATGACATATTTATTGGCTGTTGTCACTGCCACAGCTGTTCTAGGAAAGCCATGCATATCAAATATCAGCCAGAGCTTAGTTATATTGACGTTCCTGAGGTTTCATGTTGTCCTTAATTACATATTTATTAGCTGTTGTCACTGCCACAGCTGTTCTAGGAAAGCCATGCAAATCAAATAGCAGCTAGAGTTTAGTTGTATTGACAAGCCATACCACATACTGACCAACTTCTTATTATATGGGAGACTATGGGGACTGACCAACTATTAAATTGGCTCCCAGCCATTTATCCAGCAAGACAGTCTCAAAACACATACATGTACTTTCATCAGCTGCCTAACCACTGGTCCAGCTTGCTGGCTAGATGTTGTTTTTGTAGCTGGTCATAAAGTCCATGTTACACCAGGTATGAAGTCTCTGCCTCTTCCATGTTGTTGGGTTGGTTATATACAGGCATGGAAGTGATGCCTGATGAGGACAACATGAGTGCCAAAAAATCCCCATGTGTTGCCTCCCACTGATTCAATGATAGGACGGACAGAGTATGGTTTTAAATACGTGGTTGAGGGAATTTATCAGAGCCCAGTACCATTTGGGTACCTACTGCTGCCTTCTGCAAATCAGGCTTATAAAGTTATGGCCTCAGTAGACATTGAAGATGAGGACCAATACCCATCCTTTCATCACTTTCACATTTGACAAAGATTAATTAAATCTCTGAGTGTCATTTGGATAAAATTTAGGATCAAGCTCTCTTTACTCCACCCATTGGATTTTAACCTACATCCGTTTCACCCCAATGGAGAGACTTATCAAATGTAATGTATCCCACTCAACAACAGTGGTCTCAACCACAGCCTGATTTAGGACAGCATTAGGGTCTTAATTCTCTGAGGCAATATAATAAAAGGGGAACAGCTAGCCTAGTTTGTCTTTCTGCAAGTCTCCCAACAGTAGCATGTAACTTAACCACCCCAACACCATGCAAACTATCTGCCTGTAGGTACCCAATTCGTACATTCTTGGAGTGACCTCTCCCATTAAGACAGAAATTTTACTGAAGGAAATCAATTCTTTACTCATGAAGCTGGCAGTAGAGAGTTCAAAAATGAATTTTGGGTGGGGTGGGAGGTTATTAAAAGCTTTTTCAGATTTCAGAAGCTAATGGAAGATTTGAACTGGAGATTTTAATTTTCATTGTAAGGAACAGTTACCAATTTCATGTTCAGGCATTTAGAATCAATTTCACCCATGACTGCATCATCACCTTGTTCAGGTCTTCCACATCGATAGTGACTGCAGCATACTAGGACAACATTTCATCTAACAAATTTTGATGGACACGAACAGCCTGGTATCGCTTTTCTCCCACCAGTGCTTTCTAGTGAACTGGGAGAAGTCTGATTTTTCCATCTGAGCCTGGTCAAAAGTGCACATTGCACTTTGTATGGAGGAAAGGGTCCATCATATTACCCTCAAGACATGAAGACTATCCTGAATGTCTTTCATTTCTGGAAGGATCTTTTGTGTGGAAATGCAGCACTTGTATTGTCAAACAATTCTATGGTGGTCAGCTGCCTTGTGAAAAAGAGAGGGACCATATAATACAACGTATGGTCTGCAGCTTTATGCGCTGGTGTTCTGCACTCCAGATCAGATATAATCCTGGCAAACTCAAGAAGACTCTTCACATGAGTGGTCCCTTCATCCTTTGATCTTTCATCAGATTTACACATTGAATGATCAAGCAACAAATAGAAACTTCAAACTGCCCACCTTCATCTCTTCAGTCCCAGATTCAGAAGCTTGGGCTGTAGATGCTCTGGCAGTCAGTCAGTTGAGATGGGTTTTAGGTCTATGTCTTCCATCTGACTATTCTTATCAAGAGACAAATTCAGTATGCAGGTGACCAGACCTGCTCGTGGGCATGGGTTTAGAGCTTTTTTCTGGATTCACTGGATGTTTCTTGGTAAGAAAATGTTATTAAATTTCATTACCTTAGCATTGACATTGCATGACCCTTGGTTGTAATGCCCTCACATTAGGAGCAAAGTGTACCCGACATATAGGAGTTTCCAGCCACATTTCCCTTGAATTATATCCATGGTAGAGGTTTGAGGCTGGTGTGTTTCTGTCTCCTATTACTTGTTCTTTCAACATTAATGTCATAAGTTAATATATTTGATGGATTAATCAGTTTTTCAGTAAATTATGTTTCTTTGAGAATACTGTATATACATTCATATAAGTCAAACTGCAAACAACAGAGATCCTGATCTGTTGTGTGTTTTACTGACTACTGATTAAGCGACAGCAGATCTAGTTTCTTGCAGTTGGGCTTGTGAGTATATATGGTTTCTGTCAAATCACAATACCGTTTAGCCCTCCCACACATCACCTCAAGGTAAGCACCTTCATTAGCGTTTAACTCAAGCTTAAATTGGTAGACATTCAGTATATAGGTAGCCACCTAGCAGTTAAGTGTGGTTGGAAGGAAGTAATTGGAGAGATTTTCTTCCCATTCTCCATGTGTGACATAGACATGAAAGATGTCAGTTTATTTCTGAGTAAGTATTCTCAGAAAAATATGATTTATTGAGAGAAAAAAATCTTTAATTATTGGAGTTCAGTGCAAGAGAGACATTAAAAGAAGTTCAGTTGCACAAATTTCATTTGCAAGAATTTTCATTGAATGAAGAAATTGTCTTTTATATGACAAGAATAGTAATAATCATAGTAACACTTGCATATGAACTGTGCATTTAAAACATCTTTTTAAAAATATACTTTTGTTTTTATATATTTAAGGTAAAAATATTTTCTTCTACTAATAGCTTTGAAGTAATCAGGTCGAGTTAGAATACTTAATTAACTTTAAAACTAATTGCTGATTTTGACTAGTCATATTGATCTGAGCATCAGTGTTGATAATTTCTTGTGCAATATAATTTCAGTTATCCGGCACTTTTGGTTGTGCCACAGTCTGTGTCAGATGAAAGTATACGCAAATTTGCTCGCTCACATAGGCAGTCGAGGTATCTCTCATTTTCCTTGTTCTCTATTTCATTTCTTTAGTCTTGCTATCTCTCCTGTATGTGTGTACATTTATTTTCAGGGACTTTTAGGTATATACTTTTGCCAATCTAGCCTTGCATAAATTCAGTAATATTGAAAATATTAAAAATATTATTGAAGCACATATGCAATACTATCATGTCTGGTTGAAATCTATGAAATATTTGTTTTATGTTGTTTCAAAACTTGATTGTAATATTTGGTATTGACATATTTATGCTGCCAAAAAAAGTCGACTCATTATTTACAAATTTATATAAATAATTTTGTATGTTTCTTGATACATTTGGGACTGATTTACCTTATCGTGTCTCATTTTGTAAATGTTGAATGAAATTGCATATTTCAGATTTCCCGTGATAACCTGGAAACATCCCAGAACAAAAGCTTTACTTCTGCGAGCCAGTAGTTTTCACAGTCGGGGCCTTATGGGAATGCTGAAACACAACACAACATCAAGTAAGTAGTCACTTTCATGAACATTGAACTTCACGTAAACTTTTCAAGTTAGTAGTCATTTTCATGTCAAGTAAGTAGTCACATTCATATCAAGTCAATAGTCGCTTTCACATCAAGTAAGTAGTCACTTTAATATCAAGTAGTCACTTTCATATCAAGTAAGTTGTCACTTTCATGTCAAGTAAGTAGTCACTTTCATGTCAATTAAGTAGTCATGTTCATATCAAGTAAGTAGTCACATTCATATCAAGTCAATAGTCACTTTCACATCAAGTAAGTAGTCACTTTCATATCAAGTAAGTAGTCACATTCATATCAAGTAAGTAGTCACTTTCATGTCAAGTAAGTAGTCACTTTCATGTCAAGTAAGTAGTCACTTTCATGTCAGTTAAGTAGTCACATTCATATCAAGTAAGTAGTCACTTTCATGTCAAGTAAGTAATCACTTTCATGTCAGTTAAGTAGTCACTTTCATATCAGGTAAGTAGTCACTTTCATATCAAGTAAGTAGTCACTTTCATGTCAAGTAAGTAGTCACTTTCATGTCAATTAAGTAGTCATGTTCATATCAAGTCAATAGTCACATTCATATCAAGTCAATAGTCACTTTCACATCAAGTAAGTAGTCACTTTCATATCAAGTAAGTAGTCACTTTCATATCAAGTAAGTAGTCACTTTCATGTCAAGTAAGTAGTCACTTTCATGTCAATTAAGTAGTCTCATATCAATTAAGTAGTCACTTTCATATCAAGAAACAACACAACATCAAGTAAGTAGTCACTTTCATTTCAAGAAACACAACACAACATCAAGTAAGTAGTCACTTTCATATCAAGAAACAACACAACATCAAGTAAGTAGTCACTTTTATATCAAGCTTAAGAAGCGAGTTTCATTTATCCAAGGAAGACAGCAGTAGTTCAGTTGGTAAAGTGTTAGATTCATAATCTGCGGGTTGCTGGTTTGATACTATCCCAAACCAGCTCAGCTCAACTACCTTGAAGCTTGAAGAGACCCTGGGAAAGGCACTAAGCTCCCATTTCCTCAAGATGATATCTCAATAATTTCTTAAAAGTGCTGTTAACCAAATCCAAGAAATAATCTTGAGTCATTGGGAAATAAAAGTATTTTCCTAATATTAAATAAAAACAATTAAAGTTCACATGAAATAATGATGTGTGTTAAAGTACCAGCAGTAATGATAATGTAGTTAGTACTTTTTCAACTGTTACAGAAGTAATATTGAACCATGCAATTTTCATTTAATCATCTTTGGGGCAGGGTTTGTTTGAACTTTTGCCATTAAGTTTCTATAATTGGCACTGTTTACCTTTTTGTTTTACATTGTTTTCATAGGTACACAATGATGACTGGGTAGACAAAACATTTAAGGTGTATGAGAACATCTCTCATACTTGTCTTTAGTGTACGAATTGTCTTCTACAGTAACCCTACAATTGAAAATTGGGATGACCAGATTCAACCAAGGAAGAGACTTGAGTTCAGTTTTAAGGTGGTAATTGAATAGATTTATAGAATCTTGTCTCTGGTTGAATGCCCTCCTCTTATCTTTGAGTGTGGAATACCATGTCAGAGCATCAGTAGATGTTGGTAATGAAAACAATCATCCTGCCATCCATTTACTGTTGTAGTCCCTAATGATTGACGAAAGTGTAAAACATTGGCTGGAAAAAAATACAGGATCCTTGTAATTTCACTGTATTTTTCACAAAAAGCCTGCTTCTGCCTACTGCTTGGTATATGACACATTGAAATTCGTCATGTCAGCCCTGCTTTTCAGCAGTGTTGATATTAAGTCTTTCCAGCACAGAAAATCATCAAATAAGGGAAAGAGGTAGCCAAGATTCTCCTCCTTTCCCACTAAGCCTCTGAACAAATGATGATGCCTTGCTGCTCACTGATGACATTTCAGTAGGTACCTGATACCTTCATTTTTAATAGGTTTAGATCAACATGTTTCCAGATAAACAATATATGATTCAAGCTGTTTTAGCATGGTTGGAAATCTTGCTATTTCATCTCCCTTCCCTTTCATCATCTTGATCAATAAAAAAGGTAACAACCATCCCAAAGAAGGAGTTATTTTTGGAGGAGGTTTATACTTCCCTCACCATGTAGATGGAGGAGATTGTTGACAATCTGGAATATGAAAGCAAAAATAAAAGATCAGCTGTTAATTTACCTGAACCAATTCAACAAGTTCATATTCATGCCCAAGTTCATTATGGAGACAGCGCAGTTGTTCAAACTTTACACAAGGAAGAACTTGCTCATTGTAATTGTCATCCTCAGTTTAATTTATGTGTACATGGATATTCCAATTCAGTTTTTGCCATGCAAGTTTTTTTTGTTTCATTCTGTTTGCTTTGCTGGGCATGGAGTTTCTGACTTGCTACAATGTAGCATATCTTCCTTGCAAGTATAATGCAATGATTGTCAAAGTCATTGAGTTGGTTTCCATGAACACATTGATTTCTGTGAGAGGGCTTTTATAGCTCAAAATAATGTTCAATCAATTTTGGCTGCAGACCTCCTCCATCTTGTCCAGCTATTGATCAAAGTAGCCCAATTTCTGGAGATACAGATGACCATATATTCAGATAGATAAAGACACTTGTAAATTTAGTGGCAAAATCAGATTTGCTAACCATATATTCAGATAGATAAAGACACTTGTAAATTTAGTGGCAAAATCAGATTTGCTAATCTGTTGGAGTTCAGCTGGAAACCTCCAAGCTGTAGTCTATATGGACATCAGCATGCAAGGATGAAGCACCCACCTTTACAGTTGCTTCTCAACAAATAACACCTACTGGAGGTCAGAAGAAATGGCCCTTCATTTAAGTTTCCTTGAAATTTAGACCATAATAAATGTCTTTCATTTTTGACAAAACCTGCACTGTGGAACATTTTCATTATGAACTTGAAGCATTCTTTGGTGATCATTTATCCCTTCATATAAGAGAGAATAAAATCATTGAATCTCCATGTTTTGGTTTGAAATTAATTGGTGCTCACTGCATTGAATCATAGTCCAGATAATACAAATCCCAGGCAGTCTTAATGCATCATTTGTTTAGAGAGAGATCAAACACTGCGCAGATTTGTGCTTTTTGGAGTGGAAATGCAATCTACAGACTTTTGTTCTCCAATACTAGATGCACTTTCATTAAGCTTCAATGATATCTATTTGTCCGACTTCCTATCCTCCATGAGGGAAAATGGCTTGTCTTTTTTGTTCAGGCACAATGACAGCAAGATCATTCCCTTATGGGCATCCATGCAGCAGGTTAATTTCTTTCTCCAGCTCTTGAGGACATATTAACTTAGAATAGATTATTATTTAAAGGTGGTCAAACCTTGATTTTTGTATCCCCTCAGACATGAGATAGGGGCCATGACAAAGATTTCTCCTACTTGTTGGACTTTGCCTGTCTTGATCTGAGCCTGCTCCTGGCATTTATGTTGACTCGGAGGTGGATTATCTCGCAGGATGTTACCTGTCTCAATTCTGCTAAATTTAAACCATTATCCAAGACCTTGCTAAAGCTTTTTTCATAAACAGGTATTCCTGATAGCCTTGACTTCAATTGCATGGTGTTATTGGCAATCCCATTCTTTAGACCCAAACTGTCTGCAGTTCCACTTGTTATCTTTGGTCATTTCAATGACACAGCCAGGATTTGTGGCCAAGAACCACTTGCTGCCTATATGTAGTCAGAATATCATTCATGCTCACTGTAATCACTAAATCCTTTTTGAAGGCTCAATTCCATGACTTAGTTTGTGAGCTAAATGCCATATTAAATGCAGTAAAAACAGTCATTGGAGCCAACAGTTTCTTCCTCCTGTATTGATTGTTAGGCTTTTTATTCATTATATGCTATGGATAATTGATGATTGGACTTGACCTGGTCCAAAATAAAGTTCATTTTCTACCTGACCTGAATCATTGAAATTTTGGGCTGCCTGTTTTTTACCACATTTTACATTATAATATTAGTAACAGACCTTCTATTTATAACTTAAGAGTTTATCTTGTAAACATTTGAAACCTTCCAGAATTTTCCATTAGGTAATATATATATATATATATATATATATATATATATAGAAAATGCTAATTGTGACCTGAGGTCAAGTAAAGGATTGTATAATCTTGTTCATCTAAAAATTATTCATTATTGCTGTAAGATATGAGTTGCATTACTGTTCATTTGGGCTGGAATCTATTTTTCAAATTATTTAATTCAAGCTATTCTTCACTGCAAATACAAAGTGCTAAAAATATAACATTCTTGGATTCATATTGAAATTCAAATGAGGATATACTCATGGATTGTATTATTGTGATTCAGCAAAAGACTGTTGGCACATGTCTACATCACAGGCCATTATAGGCACATAAACACTTCCTGCATTGAATTTATTTTTGAATACTGTTTAAGTTTATTCAGAACTTTAATCATTAGACTTGTGTTAGAAATTTTAGGAGTATTTTTAATTTAATTCGCAATTCCATACATTTTTTAAATACATTTATTTTCCTCACTTTTTATTCTAGGAAAGTTAATTATTTGTTGAATTGTACAAAACTTGCTGCATTACGCACTTTACTGTTACTTTGTCCATAGAGTCTTAATAATATTCAGAGATCTCAAATGGTCAGATCAATTTTCAAAAGATATCAGCATTTGAGTTGTCAACAGTCTTTGCAAGTCTTGTATTCTAATACAGATGTTTATATGAGAGAGTTTTGAGGCACTTGCTTGTACAGTCATTTTTCTCTTGCATTTACCTTTTGGATTTGATATCACAGAAAAGAAAAATGATTAGTGGACACAGTGGCAGTGGCCCAAATGTCCACCAGGTGTTGATGCCAGCTCAACGTATTGATGGGCATGAACTTAAAATATTTTGATGGATTTTCTGAAACATTTTTTTCATACCCTTCATTAGTCCGAGTTTCCTCTGACCCTTGCCACCCCATTTTTTGATATTTGGACATTCATGTTGGGCTGTAGGGTCAGAGCACATTCCCTTTCGAAAAGTTGGAATTTGCAGACACCATTTGGTGTTGGCATGGGGTAGCCGCTTACTTGCTGGCCCAGCAAACTTAAACGATCTTTCATCAAGATATACCTGCATGAAATCGATAAGAATATGATTTATTTTCTAAAAAATGGTGAGCATAGCATTCTTTATGTCTTGAATCTGCTGATAGACGAGATGAAAGTACATCGTTGCTGAAATGTACCTGTATCTGGCCATTTGCATTCTTAGTCATGTGACTACACAAATCTTGCAACCTACATGTCAATGACATCAAAGGTCATACAGTCACATATGCAAGCAACATCATTGAAAGAAATTTCTCAAGAAAGGATCCAGCAGACTTAGATTTATTTTTCATGAAAGCATCCAGCTGACTCAGGTTTTTTTACCAACTGCTTTTAATTTAGGAGTTTGCTATTAGACAGATGTCTAGACTGGTCCTGAATATTTATAAATATAATTGTGGACAGTAGCTACATAGGGACCAAAAACCAGGCTAAACAGATGTCAGACAGGTGAGTTTTCTTCAGTTCTTTTTTGCAATGATTATTGTTGATCAATCTTTTGTTCATCTTTTGCTTCATCAGCAGTTTTGTCATACTAGTTGTACACGATGTGATTTATTTCTAGGTACATCGAGTGGTGAAACTACAGTCAGCTTAGAACAGGAGAAATACTTCAGTGCCCTGGTTAAACTGTCACGAGGTGTATCACGTGCAGGTGACTCTGTAACATCTTATAGTGACTCGCTATCCAGTCTGGATTCCTTAATGATGGCAGGAGCCGCTGCAGACTCACTTAATGTCCCTGAGGCTCCTGATCAGCTTAAAAGGTCACCTTTCAGGTAAACAAAATGTATTCTTGCAACAAGAACAAATTTCTTACCAGCATCACAAACTGATTCCTTTAGTATTTTAATGACATTTTTCATAATTTGCACAATAGTTGGTAAGGGTATAATTAGTAACACAGAACATTAACAAGTGTAAGGACAAGTAGAGGAATAAGTGAATGGCTAGAATTGAGTTAACCATGTCTTTACATTACATAGCGACCGCTCTGGTCTTGTGGTTAGAATGTCTGCTGCGGAAGCGGGAGGTCATGGGTTCAATCCCCGGTCGAGTCATACCAAAGACTTAAACAAATGGTACTTACAGCTGCCTTGCTTGGCACTCAACATTAAGACGTTAGTGTTAGGACGGGTCGGCCTGGTGTCAGTTTAATGTGACTAGATATCACTATAAACTGACTCACTGCAGACATCGTAGTAATATGACTGAAATTTTTGTTACAGCTACATTAAAAATCCTAATAAAACAAACAAACAAACAAACATTATATAGCATTTTCTTTAGACTACTATTTTTCCACTGAAGTGTGTGTGTATGTGTGTGTGTGTGTGTGTGTGATTTAGATTTTTAACCTAGCTTAAACAATTTTAGTCATATTTCTACAATGTCTGCAGTGTGGCAGATTAAGTGATGTTTAGCATGGGGGCATCGTGCTGCAGACATGTGGCATCATGTTCCACCCAGTCAGATTATCCTAACACCAAGCTGACCAGTCCCAACACTAACCTCTTAATGCTGAGCACCAAGCAAGACAGCTACATCCACAACCTCACATATCCAAGGTGGACGCTCTCAGCCTTTTCACACAAATGATAAATACTTACATCCATTGACATAACTACTTCCTCCTGCATTGCACAGGAGCCCATTCAAAATATGAGACTCAGACAAATACAGACAGATGTGAGAATGGCAGTGATCCATAACTGTAAGCACTTTTGACCACTCAGCCACTCAGGTCCCTTTCAGTGATTAAAGTGATCCTACGAAAGTGTTTTAAGACTTTTATAGTGTCCCAAGATGTTGTCATTACATTATACAGTCTTTTATGGCTGTTGTCATGGTGTGTAGTCTTTTTATAGGTATCCATGATGTGTCTTTTTATGTGTTTCTGTTGTGTAGTCTTGTTATATGCATTTCTGTGATGTGTGGTCTTTTTGTATCTGTTTCTATGATATCTGGTCTTTTTATATGTGTTTCTATGTTGTCAAATCTTTTTGTATGCGTTTCTATGATATCTGGTCTTTTTATATGTGTTTCTATGATGTGTAGTCTTTTTGTATGCATTTCTATGATATCTGGTCTTTTTGTATGTGTTTCTATGATATCTGGTCTTTTTGTATGTGTTTCTATGATGTGTACATGTTGTGATATCTTTTATGTTCATCTTATGTTATTATCTGTGATTTTATCATTCATATGACATTCCTAGATCATTTTCTTCTTTCAGTGTAAAATCAACTACAAATGCTGCAAAAGCCAGTTTTAAGACAAAAACTGGATGTAAGTATAATTTTGATGTGCTCTAGCTATTCATACACTGTCATTACCATGAAATTGTCTGTAATATTTACTATCCTAAGCATTTTTCACATTAAGTCCATTCAAATCATAATTGTTTGGGTCCTAAGATATTTGTACATAGAACTTTTTATTCTTGTACAGTCTTACCTGTTTATGTCGACATTCTAGGACCCAAGGAAATATTGTCAACATAAGTGGATTTCAAGATAAGTGGGGGGGGGTGGGCGGTCTGAAAAATGATACAAGTTAAATTCATGAATAATGGGTGACCTGTCGTCAGTAGCATTTACACTTTGAGAAACCAATAATACTTTTGAGTACATGAAGACAAAACCATTTGAAATACACTTGTATATTGACAAATTACATTTTGGTTAGCTTTGTGTAATAAAATCCACAATAAAATATTGCATCGGATACATCCTGATTTGAAAAACATGACAATAATCGTCGGCATTAGCACCTGTATGCATAGTTATTTACATGATTCATGTACATGTACTTAAATTGGCCTAGATTTTGGTCAGTCTGTTCCCATCTTATTGAGGCTACCTAGGGGATGGGGCTATTCACAGGAAAATGAAAACCATTTAACAAGTTGGTTTAAACAGCACATGTATACTCCACAAATCCTTTTGTATCTGATGTTATGATGAACTTTAAAATGACTGAACCAACCACTTATTGCAGTGAAGGTTCCACATTTAATTTTTTTCTCAAATTCTTTCGCTTTTTCAATGATCATATCATGATCTATGGATATGGTGGAATGTGCAATGTGGATTTCATTGAACCATTTTGCTGTGGCTTCCTCCCCATCTTCAAATTTAGCAGTCTTCTGCTTTTTCTTTGGGGAGCAGTTACCTTCAATGTAGTCTTTCTTTATAGATTCAGCAGCTTTCATCCATCCTGACAGAGTGTTATGTTTAAGCGAAACATTTTCACAGACATCTTTGCAAGATGCTTTGCCTCCATCTTCCTTAACATCCAGATATTTAGTTTTCACTGACTGTAAATTTATTATGCATTTTACACTGCTGTTGGTAGCCATCATAAATATAGATAAAGTTTAAAAAAAATCGAAACTTTCATAGCACAATAAACTTGTTTTAATCACTGGTCACTTGGGAAAATGCAAGAATCAATCAGATTTCATTGCTTTTATTTAGGTCGCCACGAGCATCCAACTTTATCGGACCAAATAGCTGTTTTTTTTTAATTGAACCGTGACAATAAAGCCTGGCGGCAAGATCAGCTAATTGTTGAATAAAGTCCAGGTCAGAACTGGCCACTTGCTGACATAAATGATTAGACAGGAAAATTAAAGCCTGACAGCAAAATCAACTTAATTTTTTAACAAAGTATGGGTCGAAACTGGCAGCTTGTTGACATAAATGATTAGAAAACAAAGGATTTGTTCAAGCTGGGACCAAGGGCTTCTGTCGACATGTATGTTTATTATTTATCTTGACGTCGACATAAGCAAGACAATTTTAATAGTAGACCAAGGGACTGGGACTTGCATGGATCAGAGACAGTCAATAAATCTTTAGAAAAATTAGATCAGATGAATTTTGAATGTCTTAGTGTTTTAAAGATTAAATATGGTGCAAGCAAGCAGTGTCAAATGCAGTCAAATATTGAAGTGTTGTTAATCGACACCCATTCACAGAATGATCAGATACTGAAAATATTGAAGTGTTGTTAATCGACACCCATTCATAGAATGATCAGATACTAAAAATATTGAAGTATTGTTAATCGACACCCATTCACAGAATGATCAGATACTGAAAATATTGAAGTGTTGTTAATCGACACCCATTCACAGAATGATCAGATACTGAAAATATTGAAGTGTTGTTAATCGACACCCATTCACAGAATGATCAGATACTGTATAAAATTATTGCCGACTCTTGTTAAGAACATGTTAAGTGGGGCATGGAATGAATTTTAATATTAATAAAAATCAATATTTTCAAATAATTATTGATACTAAGAATTAAGTGGTATATTGTCAAGACCAGTAATATATAAAAGACCAGTGATTGTCACAATTAGTCTGCAACAGAATACTTTATCAGCATTGTGGACAAATTTTGTGTTGTCATCCTGTGTCAGGATATGTTTTAGTGCATTAAGCATTGGTTTGCACTATTTCCACTTTATCTGTATGCTTGACATACAATTTATGTTGAGTTCACTTGATATTCATACTGAGCGTTAGAACGATTTAAATATTTTTGTCTCACCTACATGTGCCAATAGCAAGATATAGGTATCTTATTTTTATGACAATGGTGGTGACATGAGCTATGTTCAGATAGTGTGTTTAAGTTTAGTGTTTAAGTCAGTTGTTTAACTCAGTGTTTATGTCTAATGGTTAAGTCTTGTGTTTATGTCTTGTGCTTAAGTCTTTTTTTAAAGTCTTTTATTTTAGTCTTGTATTGAAGTCTTATGTTTAAGCCATGTGCTACAATCTTGTGTTTATGTCTTGTGTTTAAGAACTATGTGTTTGTCTTGTATTTAAGTCTGGTATTTATGTCTTGTGTTTAAGCCATGTGTTTATATCTTGTGCTTATGTCTTGTATTTAAGCCATGTGTTTATGTCTTGTATTTTAAGTCTGGTACTTATGTCTTGTATTTAAGCCATGTGTTTATGTCTTGTGTTTATGTCTTGTATTTTAAGTCTGGTACTTATGTCTTGTATTTAAGCCACGTGTTTATGTCTTGTTTTTATGTCTTGTGTTAAGTCTGGTCCTTATGTCTTGTGTTTAAGCCATGTGTTTATGTCTTGTGCTTATGTCTAGTGTTTTAGTCATGTGCTTATGTCATGTATTTTAAGTCTGGTGCTTATGTCTTGTATTTCAGTCTGGTGCTTATGTCTTGTGTTCAAGTCTTGTGTTTATTCCTGTACATTGTCAGAATTACATCATAACTCAATTTGCAGACAAAACACCTTATTCATTGTAGTCCTTGTTATTATCCCCATGCTTCATCTATCCATATATCCATTTCTCCATATTTTAATCCCCAATATAATGCAGGGTAAAAAAACATGCTAAACTTGTTGATTGTTCATTTTGGAAGCCATGTGCAGCAAGGTCGGTATTAATTTTGGCTACCATTTTAAGGGTTACTGGTAGATCAAATGCACCTAAATGTAAACTTTATTGACATGATCAAGTATCTTGGACAAAATATTTTGTGTGTTGTCTTGGAGACATGAATGCAATTAATGTTTTTCATATAAATACCTGTGTCAGAGTTCAGAGATGAGGAATGGTGGGGTTCGGTATCTAAAATGAAATGCTGTATCAAATTAGGAATATTGTAATTAAAAAATTTCATTCATCACGGAAATAAGTAGATTTTCCAATTTTGACATAGATACACATTTTTGGTATATCCTCAGAAATAACTATTTTATATTTTACTGCTATCTTTAAATTCTTTGCAACAGGGACAAAAGGTTAGATAATCTATATCTGAAATTTTTTTTTTACTTCCATTGTTTTTTTGTGTGTCAGATTGCAGTTACCTTGTAAGATTAGCTTGAAAGGCCAAATTTAGCAATACTGGTTATAGCCAAGAAAATCTTATGGATGGAATCTTTTCTGTTGTCTTATGTTCATCTGTCCATTAGGACAAGTTTGTTGTTTCTACTCCTTCGAAACTACTTGGAGAATTGCCATGAAGCCTTCCACACACATTTATCCCATGGACTAGTTTGTCCTAAATGAAAATGGTGCCATGCAGACATTCCATATGACCACCACAACTGTCATCTTGAAACTTTTGTTATCACAACCCCTTCCTTCTTAATAGATGGTCATATCAACATGGGATTTTCGACAAAAGATTTCTTACAATGTCTAGTTGGTGTAGAATGAAAAGAGCCAATCTGATATTCAGAAAATGTTATGACGTATCATGAATGGCGAGTTATGCTTACACCAGAAGACTTAATATGGTATCTAGTTGGTTCTCAATGAAAATGATGTTAATCCAACATAAAGTATTATCCCCAGTCATGGTCATCTTGAAAATCTTCTTATTGCTACCCAACCACCCAACCCCCTTTAAAAAAAATGTATAAATAAAATTGGTGGTTATACCATTTTCTCAATAAAAGACATCTTTTGCTATCTATTCGGTCCAAGTTAAAAATGATGCCCCAGAGACTTGCAATACTACAGCAGTTAGAGATCATTGTTGTTTGTGGTTTGACTACTTAAAAATGAGTATATGTGGTGCATTTCCTTTTTAAAACATATTGTTTGACAAAATCACAGTATGGTACATAATACAAATAGCATCTAGGGACCCCAGCTGCCATGTTGTATGTAAGGCTCACAGACCATGGTTTATGCAAGAATTAGTCTTGTACCAAGGAATGCAGACGAAATAAGACAAAGTTAGAAACTCAATGGCTGCCTTGCTACTTTGTGTTAAAGGTTATAAAAAAAAGGAGTGAAGATTTTCTGCTTTACATCAGTGTTCACTTTCATCTACATTGCTACTTAGTGTTAGAGGTTACTCAGTGTTCACTTCCATCTACATTACAACTTTGTGTTAAAGGTTACTCAGTGTTCACTTCCATCTACATTGCAACTTTGTGTTAAAGGTTACTCAGTGTTCACTTTCATCTACATTGCTACTTTGTGTTAGAGGTTACTTAGAGTTCACTTTTATATACATTGCAATTTGTGTTAAAGATTACTCAGTGTTCACTTTCATCTACATTGCTACTTTGTGTTAGAGGTTACTCAGTGTTCACTTCCATCTACATTGCTACTTTGTGTTAGAGATTACTCAGTGTTCACTATCATCTACATTGCTACATTGTGTTAAAGGTTACTCAGTGTTCACTTTCATCTACATTGCTACATTGTGTTAGAGGTTACTCAGTGTTCACTTTCATCTACATTGCTACATTGTGTTAGAAGTTACTCAGTGTTCACTTTCATCTACATTGCTACATTGTATTAGAAGTTACTCAGTGTTTACTTTCATCTGCATTGCTTCTTTGTGTTAGAGGTTATTAAGTGTTCACTTTCAATCACATTGCTACTTTGTGTTAAAGGCTACTCAGTGTTCACTTTCATCTCTATTGCTACTTTGTTAGAGATTACTCAGTGTTCACTTTCATCTACATTGCTACTTTGTATTAAAGGCTACTCAGTGTTCACTTTCATCTGCATTGCTACTTTGTGTTAGAGGTTACTCGGTGTTCATTTTCATCTATATTGCTACTTTGTGTTAGAGATTACTCAGTGTTCACTTTCATCTACATTGCTACTTTGTATTAAAGGCTACTCAGTGTTCACTTAGAGGTTACTCGGTGTTCATTTTCATCTATATTGCTACTTTGTGTTAGAGATTGCTCAGTGTTCACTTTCATCTACATTGCTACTTTGTGTTAGAGGTTACTCAGTGTTCACTTTCATCTATATTGCTACTTTGTGTTAGAGGTTACTCAGTGTTCACTTTCATCTATATTGATACTTTGTGTTAGAGGTTACTCAATGTTCACTTTCATCTACATTGCTACTTTGTGTTAGAGGTTACTCAATGTTCACTTTCATCTATATTGCTACTTTGTGTTAAAGGTTACTCAGTGTTCACTTTGATCTACATTGCTACTTTGGTTAGAGGTTACTCAGTGTTCACTTTCATCTATATTGCTACTTTGTGTTAAAGGTTACTCAGTGTTCACTTTTATCCATATTGCTACTTTGTGATCAAGTTAAAAAGTAAGCATTGTAGATTGCTTTTGCTCTACATTGGTGTTGTTCACTTTCATCAACATCAGTGTTGTTCACTTTTATCTACACTGATACATTGTATCAAGGTAAAAAAACACAACAATGTAGATTGCTTCTGCTTTACAACAGTGTTGTTTACTTTCATCTAAAACAGTGTTGTTCACTTTCATATACATCAGTGTTGTTTATTTTCTTCTACTTTGTGTGCTAGGTCAGATAAAGCAGTGAAGATTTCATTGGCTGTACATAAGTGTCAGTTGGGACATTTTATTCTTGAGCAAAGCTAATACCTAATAATTTTGGTATTTTTAATATTTTAAATTGAAAAATAGACTACTAAATGACTGAATTAAATGAACTGACAATCTCCTGAATTTAGAGAAACAAATGTTAGTTTATTGTCATTGTCTACAACCAAGAAGAGGTAACTGCAAAATGACTTGTAATGGTTCATGTTTTTTAAAATGTTGTTCAATTGTTAATTAAATGTTCTCTGTTTTAATATTCATATTTGCTGAAATTGTAATAAGAGGTGTAAATAGTTAGTTTTCCTAGACAATATTTTTCATCAATTAATAATACAGTGAAGTTGTTTACTTTTGTTGGTATAAATTTTCATAGTTTTCCAAAAATCCAGATTTCAGTTGGTAATTTTATTAAAATGGGTTTTCTTAATATTTGTGGATTTTAGCAACCATATTAATGTTAACAATTCATACCAAGTTAAAAAGGTGAATTCACTGTATTTAAATTGTTAGAAGAGCATTGTGTTAATGGTGCATGGAATTTTATTGTTGTATTGTCAAGGTGTAAGATTATGTTTCAATGTTCATTTTTATTATAGTTTTTCAATATTTTTTTATGGAATGTAACTTGTAATTTTCTTACCTGTTACTCAGCTGATACTCGAGATGTTGGTGTTGCCGAAGCTACTCCCAACACCTTGCGACGTAATATGTTCTCTCGTGCCGTTAACACCCTACGTTCCAGTGGGGGCAAGGGCGGTGCATGTATGTCCATTTTGTGTTTTTCTTGTCTTCTTCATGCTGCTTAGGTATGCATAGCAAAAATGATATGCACACGCAACTTACCCATAACTAATAGAATTAATACACACTATTGACATTTTATGAAAAAAATGAGAAATAATTAATCATTCTTTTTTGTTTCTTGAGGGAAATTGAGATTAATGATTTAAAAATTAAGTCCACAAGATTGAATATTTGCACTTGCATTAATATTTTTGGTTATTAAGCATGGAAAAAATTTGCATTTTGTATTTTAACTTCATATCACTACACTAAACAATGCATGGCATTAGTATTTTAACTTCATATCACTACCCAAAACAATGCATTGTTAACTCATTAACCCCTGGAGATTTTTGTCAGTTTTGCCTGAAATGCGAGTAGGAAACACATTTTTGGGTTTACTTTGAATACATCCCAATAAATCAGCTTGCAAGAGATTTTAATTTAGCCTGCAGTCTAGTTGTGTTAGAAACATTTTTCATTGGCTATTTTGCTCACACATGTGCAGAAAGGTAAAAGTTTTAAAAAACACTTTTGCTTATTTGACCCATCATTTTTATGTCTTGGCCACTTTTTACTCCAAATCCTCATATCATCCCACTTTTGGGGTGAAAAAAAATTGTCTCAAAAAATGTTTTTCCCTCTATTTTGTAATGCAGCTTGTTGTGGGGTTTAACTCCATTTTTCAGCACAAGATGAGCTATACTGTACATGGCGGCATTTATAACTAGTGGAGGAAGAACCCTGGAAACCCCCAAGAAGAACCACTGACCCACTAGAAGTAATGCAACTTGAAAGTCCAGATTGTTTGGTATCATTTGTAGAGCTATATCAGTCTACTTATCTGTAATACCACCCACTTTAGTGTCTTATACAACCTTGATGCTACTGAGCTCAAAAGTAGGGTACTACTTCCTGACGCTAAGTACAGGGTGCCAGGGGTTAATGAGTTAAAAGCTTGAATGATTTTCATTTGCAAATGTTTATACTAATTGTTGGATTAGTTTTAAAATATGCTTTCCATTGAAATCAGAATAATAAAGATTCCAATTTATAGCTCTACTAGTCAATGATTCCAATTTATAGCTTGGGTAGTCAAAGACCAAATTAGTCAAAATTCCAATTACAACTCTACTAGTCAATAACCGTGATAAAAAAGATTCCTTTTTATAGCTCTACTAGTCAAGGATGAGAATAATACAGATTCCAATTTTTCATTCTTCTAGTCATAAATTATAATTTAAGATCAAAGACCAAAATTCCTGTTTATAACTCTACTAATCAAGTACCAAAATAATAATGATTCCAATTTATAACTCGACTAATCAAAGACCAAAATAACAATTATTCCAGTTTATAACTCTCCTAATCAAAGACCAAAATAATAATTATTCCTATTTATAACTCTACTAATCAAAGACCAAAATAATACCAATAATTCCATTTTATAACTCTCCTAATGAAAGACCAAAATAAAAATGATTCCATTTTATAACTGTACTAATCAAAAACCAAAATAATAACAATTCCAAAATAATAATGATTCTAGTTAATAACTCTACTAATCAAAGACTAAAATAATAACAATTCCAATTTGTAACTATACTAATAAAAGACCAAAATAAAGGTTCCAATTTGTAACTATACTAATAAAAGACCAAAATAATAAAGGTTTCAATCGATAGCTCTCCAAGCCAATGACCAGATAAACAACTAATCAGTGACCAGAAGTACTTATGCAGTGGTCAAGTATTCAATGTCTGTTAGCAGTTATTTGTTATTTGTAACTCCTACTACTGGAATAAAAGTCATGAAACTTGGCATACTTTCCTCCTAATTTTTAATTGCAAATGGTGTCACTGGAACATCAATTATGGCTGCCATCTTAAAACTGTTTTTTGTTTTGCTTTGATCCTCTTAAAGCCGTTTATCATGAGTGGATGACCAGACATACATTGGGTATTATTGACTTATAGTATGTAGCATGTAAAATAAAAAGGTGATGCTCTGACTTCAAACATGGACAACGTTGTGGCCATTTTCTTATTGTGACTCCTTCTGCACACATAAATACTTGTACAAGTTTTCATTAAAATAATTTTATGGTATGTTGTTGTCCTTAGTGAAAATAGTGCTAAACATCACTATACTATACACTGCCACACTGCAGACATCGTAGTGATATCACTAAAAAAATTTAAAGCTACATTAAAAATCCAAAATTACACACACTTCAAACTACGTCCACAGAATTTGACCAAGCACTTTCAAATTTGTACATATAAAGTTGATATGCCATCAGATATATCTGCCATTACTAAATGTAGAAAAATCTTTAAACAACTCAAAAACTGCTCTGCACTTTGATCAGTTTGATAAAAGAATCCTGGCATGAAGAGTTTACAGTTTTATCAATCCAACTTCCAATATGACTGCCATTAATAAAAATAAAAAAATGTTTAAAAATCTTGGAATACATTTTCTTAAATCCCATTAACAAGGTCTAACCAAATTAAAAATAAAGCATCTTTGTATGGATTGGTCTTTCAGTACAAATGATTATGACCTGCAGTAAAATATTAACTGGTTTAAAATAAAATGTTTCAAAAAACTAATATTTAAAAATTTCAACATCATTTTACAAAACTGGAAAAAAAACATGAAGGGCTTTCAAGTTTGACATATGTTGCAGATCTACCATCAAATATGACCATGATAATAACAATGAAAAAATGTTTCAGCAACTTTATCACAAACGTTTTAAAGAATTTGACAAACTTTGAACAAAGGCATCTTGGCATAAATTCTTCTCAGTATTGGACAGTTCTGTTGATATGCCACAATATATGTTTGAAGATACAAAGAAAGAGAAACCTTGAAACAGATATTACCATCGCATATGCAGTCAAAAGTATTATAAGAGATTTATGCAAAACGCGTCCTACTGACCCTATTTCTTGGCCAAGTGGTATTGAACTGGCGTCTAGGTTGATGTCAGGTGAGCAATCTGTGGCTCACTTAGGCCTCTTGCTTTTTATTTTTCTGTTTCATACAGTAGTTTGCTTTGATATTAGATCTAGTGGGGTTGTTGGCAACTCGTGTTTATTAGATCTCTTAAGAAAAATGCACCTTGATACCTTAGCCTCATCTCAGTTTGAAATATAGCCATATCTTAGAAAAAGTCCTTCAGCCATATCTTAGATAAAATTGCTTTTTGCATAGAAAATAAGCAGACTTAGATATCTTTGGTTCCAAAATATGTGCTTATATTCACTCATTTAATAGAATAATTAATTTTTGTAGAAAGTATTTAATCAATACCTTAACTTGCTGCTTTTCACATGAAGACTAAAAGCAATTAGAAATGAAAATACTTTCATCCATGTAAGATAAAAAGAAATGTACCTACGTTAGGTTAAAATTTTTGCAGCTGTTAGATACAGAGGACTGATTATCAAAGTGATACACAAAATATTTAAACTATGTGACAAATTAAATGCAAGGACATGTAGTTGCAGTGTGCAAAATTACACAGCTGTGTGTCATATAAATACAAGTAGATTTGTGGAATGTGGTCATTAGTCATGTGACATGTCCAATAGTTCTGTAACATATCAATACTTTCTTTTAGCAATGTGAAATGCACAGACTGGTAGATATGTGAAAGGCACAGACCTGTATCTGTGTGACTTGCACAGACCTGTATTTGTGTGACATGCACAGACCTGTAGCTGTTTCAAATGTACAGACCTATATCTGTGTGACCTGCACAGACCTGTAGCTTTGTGAAATGCACCTACTTTTTTATAGTGAAATGCACAGACCTGTAGCAGTGTCATGCACAGACACATAACTATGTGACATGCACAGACTGTTAGCTAGCTGACATACTAGAATTTATAGTCATGTTGCTTGGGAAGATTGCAGCTATATTACATGCATGGTTTTAGGTATACAGCACGTGTCATGCAAAGTCACATAGTTTTTTTGACATGCAAAGTCATGTAGTTACATCACATGAACAGATAATTGCAGGCTAGCTTTGTGACACACACGTTTGCAATAATGTGACATGAAAAGACTTGTAACTATATAACAATTCATATGCAAAGACATGTAGCTAAGTTTTCATGCAAAAGACTCTCGCTTTGCATCATTATCATATTCTTTTCAGCATGATTTTACACTTGGATGAAATTTTTGCATTGCTAATAAACTAACTTCACTGTTTTTATTAATTATTGTGTTTTATTCAATATATCTACTTTTCACTGTTTTTATTAATTATTGTGTTTTATTCAATATATCTACTTTTCACTGTTTTTATTAATTATTGTGTTTTATTCAATATATCTACTTTTCACTGTTTTTATTAATTATTGTGTTTTATTCAATATATCTACTTTTCACTGTTTTTATTAATTATTGTGTTTTATTCAATATATCTACTTCATGTTGACATTTTTGTTCTTTTAGAGTTATTTTGAAGAGGCTTTTAAGCATTGTGACTTGTATTGTGGCGCAAGTTTAATAATATATTTTACTTCCTTACATGTCACAGTGTGTTATTTGTGGTGATTTGTGTTAGAATATGTGATTCCTGTACTTTCATAATTTATCTGTATTAAATTATCATTATTGTTATTATATATATATATATATATATATATATATATATATATATATATATATATATATATATATATATATATATATAATGAACATAATTATATTATCAAATGCTGTTATCTGCCTAATGGGGTGATTTACGCTTTTTGAGCCTAAAACTCTGATAACACAACATCTCTCTCTCTCTCTCTCTCTCTCTCTCTCTCTCTCAAATGTTATGCTACATTAACTTGTATGTTACAGCATGTTGATGAACGAGTCTGGCCAGATTACTTCATATTCTCTATAGTGATTCTTTGTGAATGAATTCTAGATGTGTCCCTATATTTCTTTGCATCTTTTTATATTCCAGTGAGCAGGAAAAAATTGATGGCCAATCTAGATGGTAGTTAATCTGTGATTACATTTTGTAAACATCCTCTTCTGCTTACATAAATTAAAGGCAGACAAGATGCTTTTTTTTTATTCCATGCAGAATGTTTGTATCCTGTTCGATACAAGTGTTTTGTCAAAAAAAAAGAGAATCTGATAATCAAAGTCCTATTTTAAAGTTTTCATTATTTAGACTTAAGTCCTAATGTAATTATTGCAATGAAAATTTAAAATTTTGGATATGAAATTGCTCACAAGGAAGACCAAGCAAACTGAATTAATTTGTTGTACCCACCTTGACCATGTTAGGATTATATAGCGTTATCATTGTCGATACATCTATTCCTTTGTCCAGTAAAAGTTGCCCTTAGGTCAATTTTGGGGGGCATTTTGGTGGGTCATTCATGTTTCAGAAATGCATTTCTGGCTTTTGAGCCCTAGTTTCAAAAGACACGATGTCATAAACCCCCTCCCCCACCATAGAAATGAATTAATAATATGCATATTAATAGATGAAAAATAGTTGAAAAGTGTTGATTTTAAAATCTTATTTGCCTTTAGTTGTTTGAGGATGGTGCTGCAGTTGTCTTTCCCTTGTTTCTGGCTACATGTTACAGTGCTAAATGCAGTGTATGATTCCCATTAACTTAAAAGACATTTTTATAATCCCATGTTTATATTGTCAAGAAAAGAATGTAACTTTATTCTTCCAAATACATTCAATTTTTCTTCCCCTCAAAAAAGTCTTAAATTGTTTTACCATCGAATAACTCAAATGAACTCATCATAAAGGGAAATATGACTTTGCATTTTCCAAATTTAATCAGGAAAAGACAAACTTTTAGGCAAAACGATTGTCTCAATTAATATTACACTTTATTAGAATAGAAGTCTCAGTTAATGTTACATTTGATAATAATAAAAGTCTCAGTTAATATTACACTTTATCAGAATCGTTGTAAATGACACGTTTTCGATAAGAAAGGGAAAGCAATAATTCGTTGAATTGTTGTAATTTCACATCTACACTTGGCTACATAGTGGAGTAAATTTATGGAAAATGTAGTTTTTACCAAGAAAACAAATAATTGCTTTAAATATTTGCTAACCTATTTCTGAATTGATTTTTGACTCATTTGTCTGCCAAATGTTAAAATGGATTTAAACTCTCTTCTGTTGAGTTTACATTGGATGTGAAATTTAATATGCTAATTTTTCCACAAGATGCCTTTTGCAGTATTAAAACTGAGAAAAAAATAAAAGAATTCAGAATAACATAACTTATGTATTGTTGAAATTCACTTCCTCACAGCCATTTCCACCTACTTGTATTTGTTTTGCATAACAGTGCCAAAACTTGAGTTCCCAGATTCACTACACTGCTTTTCATATAGACCAGAATCTTCTATCACTAGATGTACATGTATACAAATATTCTGTAATAGATATGATTCATTCTCTCTGTCTGCCAGATGCTTTTTTTTGTTTTTACTCTGGTTTGAATCCTTTACCTGAAATCCTAATGCTAGATTGTTTGTTATGCATATGTTGTGTACACAGCTCTGCTTTATATTCACACACAATAACAACAATACTTATGACAATAATATTTTTAAAAATAACCGTTTGAATGTGCTATTTACTACGGGTTATGCTCTTCTCAAGGTCTATTTTAGAACTAAAAAAGATGGGAATTCATCTCTACATTTGAAAAAGAAAATTAAATATATGAGAATTTGAATGAAGACATAAAGATATAGATTTGACAGTGTTTAAATATTATGCACTATTTTAATGCATTCAGTTATTTCTAGCTCCAGTTTTATATAAATCGGGATGAATCCTGCATTTGTTTATCCTATAATAGACCTGTATACTGTATTTATTTATGCAACTATAACTTTAAAAGATTCTCTTTTTGTAGCTTTTGTGATAATTATTTTAAAATGTGAATTAATTAGTAGGGAAATAAATTGCTTTATCTTGAAATGGATCTGTCAGCTAAAGATTCCTACATGTACTTGTATAATAGATTTCAGCTCTGTGTGTGTGTGTGTGTGTGTGTGTAGTCTGGACAAATCTCGACATATTCTTGCTATACTATCAGATCTGAGGAAGGTCATACATTATTTTTTGTGAGGATGAAATTATAGTAATTTATTGTGAAATAATTTGTGACTTTCTTCTCAGGTCATGGATAGTTAGAGAGCAGTGGGAGTAACACCAGCTGTTTACATTAATTCTGATTTTTAGCTTGGTTTTTGTTGTTGTTGTTGTTTATATTTTCAATTCTGGTGATTTCTTCCAGTTCTGACTCTGCCCAGACGACCCAGAAGAGGCTACTTTCAAAGTATATTATTTCACTATAGTCATTTTCAGAAATTTTGCATGTGGACTTGCATTACTGTATGCTCTCTCAATGATGATATGCTTGATTTGGAGTAGTTCATACACTAATTAGGAAGAGCTTGCTAATTATCTCTTTAAACATTTAAATTCTTTCTGATTTCTCATTCAAGGTCTCATTTTCAGCAACATGTGCATTTTACGTCCAAATTTTTTAAGTTACTTAGATTCTTTGAAATTAAGTGAGACTTGTATTTCATTCAGTTGGATTGCTGGATTCTAGATTTAAATCTAGGCTTTTGCTCTGTCTTTGATGTTTGCATTATGATTCAAATTGACTTTTTGTTCAAGAGCATTTGTGTTTTTATGCCATTATTATAGATGGCTTTCAAGTATACACTGCACATATCCATAGATACATCACTCAAATGGATTCACTTTGTGTCAGCAAAGCAATAAAAGTTGCAAGTTATTGTTTTCGGGTTCCATGTGATCCTCATGTATTGTCATTGATGTTTAACTGTTCTTAGAAAGTGTTCATTAATTTGTTATTTTCCATTTTTTTCTCAACTATGGAAAACAATCTTGAATACATCTCCACGCACACAAATTGCATGTCGGAAGTTGATTTTACAGATCTTTGTTGTCAGTTTCAAGCCTGCCTATTAACCAGTCTGTTGTCTTCTGTTTTAGACAGCAATTTTTTTATTGTTTAGGACATGAAATTACTGTGGAAATAAACCTTCTTTAAGGGGACTATTGTCTTATTTTCCACAGGAGGCCATTGAAGATGGGGTTGGTGTGCTTTTTTGCTAACAGAGTCAGATATGTTTTACTCATGTTTTAGATAAACTTTACTATTTTTAGGGGGAAGAAAAGCATGATGTCCTACTTTACTGAGTATAAAGAAAATGAGGATATGATTTTCTTATGATCCATGCCATAGTATGTTTAGGGAACAGAAGGATTCTTTTCATTTTCAAGATAAAGAATGACACAAAACAGGAAGTTCTCTAACACAAATTGAAATAAAAAGAAAATGAGGATATGATTTTCTTATGATCGTGCCGTAGTATGTTTAGTTTGGGGGGGGGGGGATCCTTTAATCCATTTCTGTTTCAAGAAAAAAGAAAGACACAAAACAAGAAGTTCTCTAACACAAATTGAAATATATTGATCAAAGAGGTTATTTTAACATTTGTCAGACATAAATATGTAGCATGTTTTGATTTTTCTCATGTCAGTTGTGATTTAGCCTTCTTTTGATGTTGGGATTAAAGTCATCAATTTAAAAAGATACTGTTGCAAATGTGAACACTTGAGCTGTGCTATATAAATCATTTATTTGCATAATGAAATTTCAAGTCTCCACGGAACTTGTTTGGTCTAAATTCCATTAGCTCACCTGTGTGAAGTGCAGAAGAATTTGTATTATATTCTGTTTATTCTCAGTTGTGGCACCAAGTGTCATTGGAGTTAACTGCAGTAGGGTTAACCACAGTGCCAAAGTTTCTGTTATTGCAGTCAAAGTTTGGCCCTGTAGTCCATGTTTCTGTCATTGTAGTCAAAGTTTGGCCTTGTAGTCCATGTTTCTGTCAATTGTAGTCAAAGTTTGGCCTTGTAATCCAAGTTTCTGTCATTGTAGTCAAAGTTTGGCCTTGTTATCCAAGTTCCTGTCATTGTAGTCACAGTTTGGCCCTGCAATCCAAGTTTCTGCCATTGTAGTCAAAAATTGGCCTTGCAATCCAAATTTCTGCCATTGTAGTCAAAGTTTGGCCTTGTAATCCAAGTTTCTGCCATTGTAGTCAACGTTTGGCCTTGTAATCCAAGTTCCTGTCATTGTAGTCACAGTTTGGCCTTGTAATCCAAGTTTCTGCCATTGTAGTCAAAGTTTGGCCTTGTAATCCAAGTTTCTGCCATTGTAGTCAAAGTTTGGCCTTGTAATCCAAGTTTCTGCCATTGTAGTCTCAAGTTTTTGTCATTGTAGTCACCAGATATCCAGTTAAACTCATTGCAGAGGTTTCTGTCATTGGGGTCATCTGCATTTGGGTTAAACTAAATGCAAATGTTTGTGTCATTGGAGTCATCTGTAATTGTGTTAACCTCAGCACAAAACTTTGTTTCATTGAAGTCATCTGCAGTTAGGTTAAACTCGTTGCAAAGGTTTCTGTCATTGGGGTCATCTGCATTTGGGTTAAACTGAATGCAAATGTTGGTGTTATTGACGTCATCTGTAATTGTGTTAACCTCAGCACAAAACTTTGTTTCATTGGAGTCCTCTGCATTTGGGTTAAACTCAGCACAAAGGTTTGTGTCATTGGAGTTGTATTGGTTGTTCCATACATTACACATTAGGTTTGATTTGCTGACAATGATGGGATAAAGGTCTTTAAACAACATTATTTACTTTTGAAAACATTTAATTGAACCTTTAATGAATAACATTTTATTTTAAAGTAAATCTGTTTTAAATTTGTAGCAAACTGCAGTGTTTTTTGGGCATTGTTGATCTTTAAAAAAAACATCCAGTACACATGTCCAGGCAGTTTATATGGTTGCTTCTCGTGGGTCAGTGGTTCTTTCCTGGGGTTTTCCTGGGTTCTCCCTCCACCATTAATACTGGCTGCCATGTATAGCCTATTGTGTGCTGAAAAATGGTGTTACACCCTACAACAGCAGCAAGATTATCTTTCATATAAATATCAAGGTGTGGCATGTATATTACCAGCGTCTTACATATAAATAGCAGGCGTGGCATGCGCATTACCAGTGGCTTTCATATAAACAGTTGTCCGCTGTAAGCTTGACATGCTTGACAGAAAGAAGTTTGAGTTCCAAACTGGTTCAATTCAACAATATAATTTTGTTTTTTTAACTGCTACTATCGCATTTGGGTTCCATTTCTGGGATGTCAGTCCTTCAGACTCAATATTCACTTTCTAATTAGAGGCCCATAATTGAAAAGAGTAATATCTTTAGTCATACTCAACACAATATGGAACATCTTCCTCTTTTTCATGAACTACTGTGAGAGTACATGTGTGCCTAGGCATTCATCGAAATTGCCTTCGTGATCATTTGACTGAGCTTTTTCTCCAAAGTCCTTGCATTATTATTATTTTTTCTTTCAGATATTAATATACTGTCCCCTCATAATGGCCCCATGACCGGTGGCCACCAACTATTTACAGCCAGAATCCCTTGGCACTGACGAGTTTGTGTTCAAAAGTATCCCTCAAGATAGGGACACCCCTCTTAACGCAACCAGCAGCCTAAAATATTAGTGAACAAATGTAAAATTGACCCTTCACAAACAGCCACATTTTATTATTAATATATGTCCAGAACCAATATTTAAATAGGGTAAGTAATCCGATTATCTTTCCCGAGGTCAGTTCAGGGTGTCAGGTTTTCGTAACTGAAAGAAGTATTGGCTAAAGTGTATGTACCACTAAAGTTATTTTTATATTGTTATTGCCAACGTTTGCAGGAAATGGGGTCAGAAATATTATGATAGAGCTTTGGGCTTCACACAGCGGATTTTGGTTATAAAAAATGTGACCGATATAATTGTGAAGGTCATAGCATGGTCAGAAAGGCTAAAAATAGATTTTGCTGATTAACAGAAACAATCAGCTTTGAACAAAACAGGATACCAGACAAAGACCAAACAATCATGTGACAGTATATGTATCAATTCCTTTATAACAAGATTTCTTGTGTACAAAAGTTTCATCTTAAATATTCAAAAGAAACATAGGAATAAATCATTACACTACGTTGACATGTCATTACGTAAACAAAGAAATAATACTTTAGAAGAAAAAATTAAAGCTAGTTGACTTGATAATGGGAATAGTTCACTTGTCAAAAGATTTTATGTTGGGAAGACTCAAACAAAATCATAAAAGATGAGAAGGATATTCTCTAACAGTGGAAAAATGGAGTAAATGAAAAGAATAATTATATATATGAAACAACTTATGTACCTAGATTAAAATAATGGTTTTGTAATGCGCATGCCAGCAGTATTCCACTCACATTTCACGCCTCCGATTAAGAACTATTAATTTGTTACTTGAAATAGCTCTGTTGTTTAGGCAAGAAAACGTTTAATAAATAATGCTGCTTTTAAATGAAGATATTAAGTTATATGTTTACACATTTACATCTCACAAATATAGTCCCCCTCTGGAAAGGCCACCCATCTTAAAGAGCCACTTTTCTGGTGCAGAAGGGGTGGCCATAGAAGAGGGGGACCACTGTCTTGCACAGCATGAGTAAGTGGGGGAACTAGAAGACCATGTGGGATACTTATTCCACCTGCCTAGCATGCACTGGTTATTTACACACACACACATCCTTTTTGTTGTCTGTGGAAAGATAAAGTGTGGGACTTAGCATAAAGTTACTGCAGTTTCAGCAGGAAAAGAAAATGCTCCACATGATGACCCCATCCCCTAGTCAAAGGAGTTTCCCACATTAGGGAAGTTAACTCTGTGGGGTTGAAAGAAGTATTAGTGAAGTACTGGTGAAGCATAGCTCCTTCTATGGGAAGAAAAGTGTTTGAGACCAAGTCACCCATTCCCAGCAGGAATGAGTAGCACCCTTTTAAAGCCTTAATGACATATTATGAGTCATGCCTCAAGAGGGAAGAGCTTTGATCTCATACTGAATGATAGGATGACAGGGTCATCTGTTAAAACATCATTGCTGACATATCTTTGACTGGTGGCCAGTCACTGGACATTGTTCAGTTATTGGTCGTCAGGCTCCCCCCTCAGAGCAACCATATCACTGATCTGCAATGATTAGGTCAAAATCCCTTACCCCCGGTCTCTGTTATCATTCTATGTCAATGGTCTAGACAGACATGGATAAGTAGTCCGATTTTGCTCACCAATCTGGGCAAGTGAATTGGGTTGGCATCACCTCCTCTTATGATTCTGTTTAATCAACACAGGATTATGGCCTCACACACACACACATGCACCTTATGGCCTAACCTCACACATACCTGATAGTGACCCCCCCCCCCCCCCCAAGATATCATGAATATCTAAGCTTTAGGTTTTGGAGCAATAGTTGTTCATTGTTAGCATGCCAGACTTGCAACAGAACACTATATGGTTCAAATCCTAATATGGGACAAACATGGGCCAGCTACCATGGTATGTCTTTGGGAAAGATGCTTGACTACAGCTGCCTTTGCAGGAAATAGCCTACTTGGGTTTCTCTGCTGTAAAGCACCAATCCAAATTGGCTTTGGTTTCAAGGTTTGACAGATGTGGCATTTCAGAAACCTTTCATAACTTCAGCTCTTGGCCATTAAAGAATGGAAACCGGCCATCACCCTCTCCCAAGTTTGTCAGGAAGGGAAAGGACCACTAGTAAGGCTAGTTACCCTCCACTGGCCATTAGCAACTTTGGAGTACAAAAACCCTATTTCATTTTTGCCCCTTCTTGAGAGTGATGCTGAGAGGGACCATCCTGTCTCACCTTGGAAGCAGATTCAAGATTGATGCCATTTCCATTCTGATGGACTCAAAATGATTTACCAGAAGAGCTAGTTACTCAAATGATTTACCAGAAGAGCTAGTTACTCAAATGATTTACCAGAAGAGCTAGTTGTGACATGTCCTTCCATTCAAGTCTCCAGCTTCTCACCTGGCTACTCAGATAGTAGAAGAGGAAATCTGGACATTCATTGCCTCTGCTCTTCCTCCCTCCACTCCCACTTGTGCCTATCGCCTTCAGCGACTATCCTTTTGCCTTCCTCCACTCCCCTCAAGATCCCCTTCTTTATTGAATTCTGATGAAACCCAAGTTGGTGCTGAGCTTTTCTTGTAGTTTAAGGTTCAAACCCTAGTGACAGTTGCCTCTCCTGCTGATCTTTTTCAGACTCTTGAAGGATTAATCATTGTCTCCAGCACTAGGCTCATTTGTCTAGTTATGGAATTAGAGTTTTATTTGACTTCCTCAGTAAGGAGAAGGAAGAGTCAGAATTGTCTCTTTCTGCCTCACAAGGGATCATATTTCTGCAGTCTCCATTTCCAGGTTGATTGTCTCCACTATCACAAGAGCTTACTAATCCCTCACTTAGAGGAACATTTCTTCCATTAGAGTTAAAGCCCACGAGTTAGGAATATTGCTGTACCTTGGGCCTACTGGAATCACTCCTCTTTGGATGACATACAAGTAGCCATCTGGCAGTCTCACACAACCTAAACATCCTTTTACCTTCAATCTTTGGAGCACCAGAGCGAAGGTATGTACTTATAGAGGTCAATCATGACAGTACAACATGTGAACAAGTCATCTACCAGCATATATTAGTGAATACTCCTACTGTGAGGGTGCAACTGTTTCTCTTATACCATGTTTTGTTTAAGGTCATTGCCTTCCATCAAAATGGTTAATTCAGCAATACAGTAGGTAGGGTATTACGACATGTATTACAGTTAATTGGGAGGAGGAATATTTAATACTTACCTACTGCTATTGCAAAGGTTACTTCTTCTCAATCCACCCTGATGTCCTCCAGCCTTGTTCCATGTGAGGAAGATATTCCATATGTTGCCTATGACTAAAGAATTAGACTATGGTTATGTTCTTTTCTATTTTTGGCATGCATTTCCAAACTGGAGGAGAGAATATTTAGGGTTGACTGGGACCTTGGTGCCCTTGGAAAGGAAATAATTGCAGTAGTAACAAGGAAATATTACATAATTTAAATTAGTCTTACTCCTCACCCAATATCCCTCTATATATTATGTATACATGTTAAAAACTATTGGTAAACATTGAAGCCTTAGGTTAGAATGAGCTACTTTTCTGCCAATATTAAATATTTTGCTAACCCCATTGTAAAAGTTTTCTATTACTGGCAGCTCTATGTACCCTGGTTTAAAGGATATTTTTTGTGTAAAAATTTCTACACGTTTCATTTTTCAATCACCATATTTCCAAATATTGGGTATTGGATGCAAAGTTTATCTACTTGCAGACCTATACCTAGCTGAAATAATTTCAAACCTAAATTAGTGTGTTAATGCAAATTGGTCAAGTTTTTGCTTGTTATCCTTCTTCCCCCAATCCCACCCAGGGTCTTCTACCTCCTCTGAGATGAAAGTTGCCCACAGGTTACTTTTCTTTCACTAATTACTTTGTTAGTTATCAATTATAAATTTGTTCTCTCAGAAATGTAAAGCTATAAGTTTGGTATCGACATGGACCTTGGGGTATTTTTGGCATCATATTGTCCATCCTGATGTAGGTCATAGTGACTTACTTTTGGTATGCTAAAAGTTTTCCTGTATGAAGGTTATCCCCAATGTCAGACAAACATTTGTTCATGCGAGATTAGTTGTCTTGCCAACATGGTATATTGTACCAGGGCTGTAAACTCTAGTATCGCAACACAAGTCCTGGTTGTGCTTTTTATTTTGATAATGTTTTCAGTCAAGGGTTCAGGAAGCTTAGAGATAGACCTAATTTCTCCAAAATAGTACACCTGCACCTTCCTAACAATAACTCTGTTTTAGAGGGGCTTATTAGCAAACATGATATTTAACAGGAAGAGAAAATCCTACATACAATATTGAGTAGCATGATATTAATGCTTTTAGAAAGGTAAAAGTTCATTTAAATAATAAAATACATGCTTAAAAAACAAATTAATTCAAGAGCCAATAATGAAGATAATTTAAAACAATCATTTCTTATTTGTAAAAATCAATGTTACTTATGTCTTTAACTTTTAACACAGGAAACAATATCAAAAAGTGTTTTCTGGGAGTTTAAAAAAAAAATGATAGATGTTCTTTTAGCAAGATGTTGTTAGAATAGAAATACCATAACTAATTTATATATCTCAGTGTGCATAGTTGGTTTGACTGTTCCTTATAAGCATGAAATTTTATTGAAAAAGTTAATGGACTAATTAGATTAGACACAAGATAGAGTGTCCTTGGTACATGTATTATTTTACTCCACTGATTGCATCATTAAAAGGCTGACTCATTCATAAAAACCAATATTTCCTACACAGTTATTTGACATAGGCTTTGATAAATGAAAGAAACTTATCATGAATCTTTCACATGGTTCCATTTTTCATGGATCAGTTTACGTCAGCTTCATCAAAAAGTTTACTCTTACCTCTGATTTTGTCAGGCAACAAAGTCAGTCAACTTATGCTATGTCACTGCATCAATGTATGTCATTCACCTTCCATCCTGCAACAACATTTGCAATTTTAAACTTCTTAAAAACCACTGGACCCAGTCCAAGCTAATTTTGCAGAGAGCATCCTTGATAGAAGAGCTTTCACTTGATATAGATGATGCCATTATGTGTGCTGTTCTAATGTGTGCTGTTCTAAAAATGGAAAAAATACTTTTGACTACTTCTCCCAAATGCTCAACAGAATTAAACCAAAGTTTGACTGGAAGCATCTTGGCATAAAGGATTTTCAAGTCTGTTCAAATGATTCCAATCCATCATTAAATATGGTTACCATTATTATCAATTCCAAACTCTTTTCAGTGACTTCTTGAAGTATGCTCTTCAGAATTTGATGAGATTTGACAATAAGCAGCTGGACACTATACCTTAGGCTTTTCAAGTTCTTGCAAATAATTTTTTTTTTGTCTTAAGAAATGCTGCAGTGACTGTTACAAAAGATAGAAAAGTCTTTACATGATTTCTCACAAACAGTACATGGCCATAGTCAAAAGAGGATGGATAAACATTTAATTGTCTACATTTAAAATACTGAACCGTATCACTGTGACACATATATGGCTGAAAGCATCCTTACATATTTCACGTTTGTATAAAATAATTCCAGTTCACAATTAAAACGGCAGCCATTGAAAAAAGGGAACAACATTTAAATGACTTTATTTTAAAACCATTGGCCAAGTTCCACCAAATTTGACAGAAAGCATACTGGTCAAGTGACATCTGTAAAAGTGAAAAACAAGATTTTTGACCAAATTTTACATTTTTGCTTCAGGGTTTGTACAAATATATCCTGTCTGTCAATGAATGTAACGGCCTTTACTAACAAAACATTTTTTGTAATGTGTCTTCTCAAAAACACACTTGAAAGAATTTGACCACATTTTGTCAGAAGCGACACTGGCATGAAGTCTTTAAGTGTGAAAATGTCATGCCTATTCACTATCAAATGTGGCTACTGTTATATAAAATTATGTAAACCTTTCAACGGATGGTTCTGAAAAACTGCATCAGAGAATTTTACTGAATTTTTCAGTAAGCATTCTGCCATGAAGACATTACAAATTTAATGCCAATTGAATGTGGACACACTATAACCAGTACAAAAACATTAAAGCAATGCTATCTAAAAAGGGAATCATTGAGACGGTAGGTCATAGAAGAAATTGCCACAGAAAGCCTCCTGTTGATCATGATTTCCTTGCCAACTGCTCTTGGGTTTGGCCGTGGTGTGAATAAAAGTTGTTACTCTTTGTGTAGTCATTTAAATGCTTTATGCCTTACTTGATGGTCCCCCTAAGAATAAATTAAGTTTTGTTGAAATTAATGATTTGCATTTGCCAGCAGGTTTTACATTTATTCTATTCTTGCTACCTGAATTCTTTCTTTGATAATAAAGTGCTTTACTCCTGTAATTATTGGGCATGCAGATTCTGTCATTATTGCTGTCATACTTTCTAATTTTAATTCTGTAATTATTAGGGATGAAGATTCTGTCATTATTGCTGTCATACTGTCTAATTTTAATTCTGTAACCATTGGGGATGCAGATTCTGTCATTATTGCAGTCATAGTGTCTAATTTTAATTCTGTAATTATTAGGGATGCAGATTCTGTCATTATTGCTGTCATACTGTCTAATTTTATTTCTGTAATTATTAGGGATGCAGATTCTGTCATTATTGCTGTCATACTGTCTAATTTTAATTCTGTAACTATTGGGCATGCAGATTCTGTCATTAATACTGTCATACTGTCTAATTTTAATTATGTAATCATTGGGCATGCAGATTCTGTCATTATTGCTCTCATACTGTCTAAATTTAATTCTGTAACTATTGGCATGCAGGTTCTTTCCTTATTGCTGATGTACTGTCTAAATCTCATTACTTGGGTCATCTGTTGAATGTTTTATTGTATCAGAAAGAAGCACTTGATTCTATACTTTTGGTCATGTGTTGAATGTTTTATTGTATCAGAAAGAAGCACTTGATTCTATACTTTTGGTCAATATTGATCCCACTATGTCTGAATTTTGCATTATGTTATAATCATACTTAACACTTGAATGGTTGGACACCCATTGCCAGCAGGAATAGTTGTGGTTTTGAGGTCAGAGTTCATTAGGGTTAAGAGTCAGAATTGTATGTTTTGGTGATAACTATTGGAAATACGGTACATCTTGACTGTTTTGTACGTATATGTTTCCTGTAAAGGACAAATCAATTTATAAACATTCAGTGTATTTTTTGTTGTTCTAACACATTCAAACTAATGTTTATCCTAGTGACCTCTGACCCAGTGTAAAGAGATGCAAATTGTATTTCTTAGAAGTTTTTAGATGGTTTGTCTTGTTAAGTAATGATGTTTCTAGATGGACTGATTCTCTCAAATCTATCTGTTGTATTTGCATTTACTGTTATCTTGTATTATGTATGATTATATTTATTGGCAGTGTTGTTCACTATTGAATTATTAAATCAGTCAATTAAGTAATTATTTTTTGAAATATAAAATTGTAATTCTATTCAATTCCTGCAAAATAAAGTAATCAGTAATCATAATCAATTACAAATTATGGAAAAGTGATGGTAAGTTCTAATTACTTTTAAATTATGATTACTATTTGTCATACTTTCAATTAGCCGCTTACAACATAACAGCAAGATTAGAATAATGAAGTTTAAAAAAAAAAAGGAGGACAGAAAAAGAAGTTTACAAATTTTGTAAAATTAGTTCTGCATTTTTGTGTAAATTGTGTTATTTAACTCTTTATGTGAAGGAATATTTTTTTTGTGCAAAATGTGAATTAACCAAAGCGAACTACGAGTTGTGACAAAATCAACAAAAGAAATAAACCTGTACTCTAATTACCTGAATAATAACATAATTGTAATTGATTACTTCTTTTCACAGAGGAATTGTAATTGTAATTAGCTACTAAACATTTTTTTATATAGCAATTGTAATTTGAAATTTTTACCTTTATGACAGTAATCTATACAACAGTGTGGTTTTTTTCTTCACTTAGTGGTATGTATAGACTAAATGTGGTTTTCACTTAGTGGTATGTATAGACTAAATGTGGTTTTCACTTAGTGGTATGTATACACTAAATGTGGTTTTTAGTGCATACTTTATGTCATGTGTGAATGAAATATGGCATGTTGAAGTTGTGTATGAATGAAGGATGGTAACAATTTGTAGCAGTAGATTACTATAGAAGTGATTTTATATTGAAGTGTTTCTATATTGACTCCTCTAAGGTGAAGGGTTAAGGTCAAGGGTCAGTTGCATTAAGTTTTAAATGTGTCATATATTTGCCTTTAGAGTGCTAAAGTTAAATTTTAATGTTCACACATTAAATTTGAATAGTCCCAGTAAGAGTAATGCAGAGTAATGCAGCTTGAAGAAGTTAATTGCTTTCTATACAATATTGTGAACAGAGCATAGACATGGGGAATGCAGACAACCTTTATATTATTAGTAATTGCAACATAATTAATACCATTGTAGACTATATAGTCTGCCTTGAATGACTAAGAAATGGAAGTAATGAAAAAATATTGAAAAATGTACTTATGTCATTTTTGTTAACATTTACATGTATCTAACTGTTACTAATTTGCATTCATTTTTTTTTTACAGTTATATTTGCATATCAGCCATCAATAAGCAATGCATATTTATGACACAGATTTTTTTTATAACAAATCAAGTGTTTAAAGGATTTATATTTAATATTACATATTTTTATACATGTAACTAGAAAAATATTTTCTTCTTGCTGATAGCGGATTTTAAGTATACAACAACAACATGAGAGAATATGTAAGAGCAGTGGTTTAAAAAAAATCAACTTTATCATGTGTCATGGATATTTCCAGCTCTCACCAGAATAGGAAGTCTAAAGGAAAAACACAAGCATTCAACCCTGGATTCCCGGGGCTATTTGCATCCAAATGGTAATCTGGATGGACGAGGAGACTTGATCAACAGTTCTGTACAAGGTCTGAGAAAAGTATCTGTTTACATTCTTGGAGAGAAGGCACAGATGAAGGTATATATCAGAGATACATTTTTTTTACTCCTACTGGTAAAAAATCAGAAGAGCTTATATAAGGGCATGTTGTCTGTTGCCCAATTGTCCAACATTGTTGTTAGTGTGTCAGCACAAGTTTGTCATTGCTAATTTTGCAAAACTACCATAAGAATTGTCATGAAACTCTTATAAACACCTTCAAGTTGACTCAGTAGCCAGCTTTAAAATCGTCTCATCAGTTTTCTTCCTGATTGGAAAGTTATAGTGACTGGATGGGGGTGGGGGAGTCACCAAAAGAAGTCTTATAATGTCTGGTTGGACCTAAGTGAAAATGGTTTCACTCAAGCATCCAATATGGTTGACAGTGGCCAATTTTCAAATTTTGTTATTGCTAGACCTCCTGAATGGATAATCATATTGGCATTTTACTATAAGACTTCTTATGAGATATAAATGGTACTAAATAAAAATGGTGCTGATCTGCTGTCAAGTGTCAGTGCCAAAGCAGCCATCTTGAAAATCTTGTTTTTGGTACTCCTTCTGAATAGAAAGCCATATCAGAATGGGAATTTCACCAGAAGAGTTAATATGATATATTTTTAATTAAAATGGTGCTGATCTGACATTGAGTATGCCCACCATGGCAGCTGTCTTGAAAATCTTATCACTGTTCCCCTGGAGAAAAGTCATGTTGATAGATGGTTTTCACTTGAAGACTTTTTACCAAGTCTAGTTAGTCCCAAGTAAAACTGGTGCTGATATGATCAAAATAGCCACCATTGTCCATCTTGAAAATCTTGTTATAGCTACTATTCCATGGTAGATGGTTATACATGTATCGACATGTGGTTTACACCAAAATACTTCTTGTGATTTCTAGTTGGACCTACATGAAAATGGTTCCAATCTGACATCCAGTATTTCTACCATTTATACCTTCTTGAAGGAGGCCCCCGAGTGGCCGAGTAGCCTAAAGCGCTTTCCGTTATGGATCACTGCTGTCTCACCTCTGTCTGCGTGGGTTCGAATCTAAGATTCTGCTAATTTAGTTATGTGAGAAAGCTTGCCATTAGCTTCTCGTGGGTCGATGGTTCTTTCCGGGGGTTTTCACAGGTTCTTCTTCCACCATTAATACTGGCCACCATTTATAGCCTATTGTGTGCTGAAAAATGGCTTTAAACCCAAAAAACAAAACCTTCTTGAAAATCTTGCTGTTGCGACTCCTTCACTTTGGAAAGTCGTATCATCATGGGGATTCAACCAGAAAACTGAGTGAAAATGATGCCAATCTGACCTCCAATATGGCTGCCACAGTGGCCATCATACAAATCTTCTAGAATTCTTGTGATTTCTGGTTGAACCTAAATGTAAATAATGCTCAACATACCAGTTGCTAACCGAAGATGTGTTATGCAAATCAGCTGGAGCAGTCACCATCAGCTTAGAATGTAAGTGCAATTACTGCTTAGCTGACATCATTTAGCCGTATGATGAAACTTCATTCCGAAGGGCTCAGTTGGATTTAGTGGGGCCTTTGTCAGCAGTACAACTGGATGCCTTCCAAGGTAATTCAGCACAAGTTGCTCTAAGTCAGAAGATTTGCAATATGAAAAAATGTTCTTTTAAACAGTGACTATTCACTGACCTGTGCAGACTTGAAGCTGTTTCAAATACAATTGGAGACTCGAGCAATGACCTGATGGCTAAGGGGATGTAACTCCCTCCACCTCTGAACTATTTTCTTAATGCATTATGATCAGATTTTTTTATCAAATAAAGTTTAGTCAAGACCTAGGGATCGCTTCATTGTTG
Organism: Unio delphinus; assembly: GCA_029339505.1. Lineage (NCBI taxonomy): Eukaryota > Metazoa > Mollusca > Bivalvia > Unionida > Unionidae > Unio > Unio delphinus. The sequence continues at coordinate 11,918,768 of JAQISU010000071.1, read as the reverse complement.
TCATAATTGCAGGCCTCATTGTTAAATTTTTCATTTAGTCTACTTTCTCTGATAACGTTTTATGTTCAATCATGAAGCCTTATGAGTCTGTTCATCTTGGAGTGTACCACTCACTGCAGACAAAAGTAGGCCATGGTGACCAACCTTTCATGTTTCACTGATTTTGTTAAGGTTTAAATTAAGCTCAGTTTCTCTTAAACTGTTGTATGTACAGTCATAAAACATGCTTGGTTTATTTATGTAGCATTGTACAGGCAAAATTAGGTCACACTTCATGACTTATCTTGCTCCAGCAATTACATACAGTTTCTGCATTTACCTCAATTTCTTTTGACACATTTGTATGTAGTCATGAAATTGTATAGCTGTTGTTTTTTTTTATAGATTTTTTATTTTTTTATTTTTTTTATTTTTTTTATTATCACATTTTATTATCACACGAAAATACAGTCACATTGACCTTGTAACTTTTCAAGGTCACTGGATTATGCCACAGAGGATCATGTAAGACTGATCATTCTTGCAGACTTTTTATGAAGAAAATTAATTTTCTTCATTAATTCATTCCTTACCAAAGGGGCCCTGAGTGACCAAGTGGTCTAAAGCGCTCTCCGTTATGGATCACTGCAATCTCACCTCTGTCAGAGTGGGTTTCAAGTCTCAGATTTGGCAAATGTGGGTATGTGAGAAAGCGTGCCAGTAGCTTCTCGTGGGTCTGTGGTTCTTTCCGGGGGTTTTCCCACCGAGTTCTTCCTCCACCATTAATACTGGCCACCATGTATAGCCATTGTGTACAGAAAAATGCATTAAACACTACAACAAAAACAACATTCCTTACCGAGGTCAAGATAATGCATTCACTACACCTCTTCTCATGGAAATTCAGATGAACTCATTATATAGCTATGGAATTACCAATATGCCAGAATGGGGAGCACTGCTATCTTAAAGGTCAAGACCACATTCCAGTATTTAATATTTTATTTCACACTTTCCCTTCTTTTTTTTCTTAGTCCAGAATGTGTATTGGGACACGTGTTAGAGAAAGGGATTAAACCAAGGATACTGTGCAAGTGTCTTACCTCTAAACTATTCAGGCTTACAAGATAATTAGCTCTCTCATGACTTTGTGGAATTATGTCCAGATTTAAAAATTATATATTGAACTCTCTTAAATTTATATCATTAAATTTCACAAGTAAAGAATATTTTCTTGCAGCAAGTTGCGATGAAGCAGTTGATTGAAAGATACTGTATGTTGATTTTTAGAATAGGTAGATATATTGATAGATCAATTAGTAAAATAATGAACAGATGGATAGACAAAAAGTTTTTATGGATAGATTGGTGGATATATTTTAGCCCATCTTTTCATCCAGCCACACAGCTAGTTATCAATAAATCTGTCTATCATACATCGAAGTATACATAAAGAGTAATGTTAAAATAAATAGATAAACTAAAGAGAGAAGGACTTCTTTTTAGGGAATTAAGCTGGAGTCATTTCCCAAGTGTGACTTTATCCCAGTGGATTTTTATGAGGTGCGGCATGTTAAAGCAAGTTTTAAGAAGCTGATGCGTGCTTGTGTACCAAGTTCAACGCCAGGCCTGGATGCTGGATTCTTGAAGACTGTTGAGGATACAGAATGGCTACTACAGGTCTGTGTACCACATTTGCTCACCCACTTACAGAATTAATCCAAATTTTACCTATAGCTAGATAATTCTTATATGGGGATAAGCAGAATCTTCCATAAGGGTATGGGATGGATAGGAAAATTTAACTTATAAGAGATAAGATATGTGTTAAGGACAAGGCCTGCTGAATCTGTTCTACAAATCTTATTTGCAGAGTGTTAGACTTCCAAATCCTGGCTTTGCATTTAGGGAAGATTCTTTCTTTTTCATCCATCATAAGCAATTATTTTTGCAAAACTGATGCAGAATGTGAACATTGTGTATGAAATTTATGAATTGCTGTATGTACATTACTGGTGTCATAAAGGTGGTTAACTTTTAGGATCAATACGGTAAAATCAAGATCAAGGTAAACTTCAAGATAAATACTGTCTGGTAGGTGGAATAGCAGATTGTGTGGTGTTATGAAATCTCATCCAAGGAATTAGTCGAGTTTCTTCACATACGATTCGGAGGATGGAATTTCTCTTTACCTCTCAAAGGCATATGATATGGATTAGAAAGAAAAAAATCTTGATGGCTGAGTATAATTTGGTTGAGAGTATTTTATAAAAGAATTTATGTCATCAGATGGACCTTAAAATGTTTAGTTTACAATAAAGTATTTTTAATCAAGATATCATTCATAGGTCTGTGCAGTTTGCAGTTCGACTCGTCTTATAAGCAAGTATATACAATATTATCCACATGACAGCTCAGACAGTTACATACAGTCATACAGTACACAGGCACTTTGTATAGACAGTCCATAAGCAGATATCATCCACATGGCAGCTCAGACAGTTACATACAGTCATACAGTACACAGGCACTTGTGATAGACATAGTCCATAAGCAGATATCATCCACATGGCAGCTCAGACAGTTACATACAGTCATACAGTACACAGGCACTTGTGATAGACATAGTCCATAAGCAGATATCATCCACATGGCAGCTCAGACAGTCACATACAGTATACAGGCACTTTGCATAGACATAGTCCATAAGCAGATATCATCCACATGACTGAAGTCAGTTTTACACATCCTTCACAGTCAGCTATTATCATACACATGGCAGCTCAGCCTGACTCACATGTCACACATGTGTCTTTATCATGCAAATAGAAGCTGTCAGACATATAGTACACAGGCACATATGTCATACATATGGCAGCTTGGCCAATCAAACATATTGTTACAATTCTTATGGTCTTAAACTAAATAACAGAAAGAAGCAAACCAACAAGTTTTATAAAGTCTGCAATAATTTAATTAATTTAATTCTAAGTTATAAAATTAAAATTTGAGAGGAACTTATTGTATTGTGAATTATATTGCAGATAATCCAAAATGTTCCATCACAAGCGCAATAGAATATTCCTAATGAATTCCAATGTTGAATGTTCTGATGTACCAACATTCTTGATAATCTTGGTGTTAATGCAGTCACTGAGGACTTAAGTAATTCCAATGAATGATTTGAATAATGATTCCTCTCAAATTATATCTGAACTTAACTAATAGTCATAACACTTGACTGCTATTAAAACAGTCAATCACATGTAGTACACAGATGTTAGCACACAGCAGCCAATTCAATCACACATAGTAAAAATGTATGCAAATGGCAGCTCAGTGAATCACAAACAGTACACAGATATATGCCCATGGCATCTCAGTCACAGTACTCAGATGTATACACATGGCATCTCAATCACACATAGTACTCAGATGTATACACATGGCATCTCAATCACACACAATACTCAGATGTATACACATGGCATCTCAATCACACATAGTACTCAGATGTATACACATGGCATCTCAATCACACATAGTACTCAGATGTATACACATGGCATCTCAATCACACATAGTACTCAGATGTATACACATGGCCCAATCACATGTAATACACAGACATAAGCATGGCAGCATAATGAAGTATCACACAAGATTTTATCTTCACTAAATATGTTTTAACTTCAAAAACCAGTCATCGTTGAAGACAACTGGCCTACAAGTTCATCCTTGTCCACTACACTCAAAATTAGCAATATAATATTGGTAGAAAGAGCAAGACAATCTCAAACAGTAAAAGTATAATTTACAAAAATCTTCAGAATAAGTAAACCATATTGTTCCAAAGATTTGGAAAAAAAGTTTTTTTTTACTCTGCTGCTAACTCACAGTACAATAGGGCAAGGAATATAGGGACATGTCACCTTACTTTGTTTTTAAAATACTGGTATTACTGCCACTTCGCTATACAATAAGGTATAGAATGTAGAGACTGGTCACCTTTCTTTTTAAAATAATGTTATTACTGCTACTTCACTATTCAATATTATATGGAATATAGAGACTGGTCAACTTGTTTTTTTAAAAATACAGTATTATTGCTAATTCACTATACATTACGATATGGAATATAGAGAAGGGTCACATTTCTTTTTTAGATACTGGTATTACTGCTACTACACTATACATTACGATATGGAATATAGAGAAGGGTCACATTTCTTTTTTAGATACTGGTATTACTGCTACTACACTATACATTATGTTACGTGCTTAGGCTCGAATAAGCAGCAACACAGAAAGAGTGAAAACTAACAAGCTTGTATAACTTGAACAATGAATTTATTAAGTACAATTATTTTCATAAAATAAATAAACTTACGGTTTTAGAGAATCAAATCCAACATTAATCCAATATAAAATTCACAATAATAATTCACTAATGGAATTGCAAGAGTCCTGATAAATAAATGTTCTAATAGTTCCAGGTTCGAATCTTGACGATGTAATCCAAAATGGCTGACAATGTCACGTGATGCAGTTCTTGTTTTATAATCATCCAAATGAATTATGAGCACGTTTTCTCCTCCAAATAGATAAATAAATCTTCTTTCTTCAATGAATTGACACAATGTCCAGAACAAGATAATTATAACTCAAACACAACTATTAACTTTACAGCCCAGAGATTCTACTGAACTGTTCTATCCCAAACAACAGTCTATATAACTGTTTTTCTTAAGTAAACAAGTGATCACGTGATTTTCTAGAAATTGATAGAAATTCATGGAAGGTCACAAAAAGAGAATACCTTCAGCAAGTCACGTACTAAAAGAATGATCTAGAAGAAAAACCATCCCCAATAACTAAAAATATAAAGATGTCCTTGAAATTAACCAATTGTTTTAAAGACCTGTTTATCAATCTGAAGCAAGGTCAGATAATGAAGTAAACAAGCCAAGGTCAGCCTGTTTACAACTAGAGTCTAGGTCAGCCTGAATTTTCTAGAAAAAAATCTCCCAATTAATGAATATTAAACTCTAAATGACAAATTTGGATTTAACAATAAAAAAATAAATAAATTAAATCCAATAGCCGTAACAATTACTATATGGAATATAGAGAAGGGTCACATTTCTTTTTTAGATACTGGTATTACTGCTATTACACTATATAATATGATATGGAATATAGAGAATGGTCAACTTGTTGGGTTTTTTTCAATGCTGGTGTTACTGCTAATTCACTATACATTAAGGTATGGAATACAGAGAATGGTTACCTTACTTTCTTTTTATAATACTATTAATAATTGGTTGATTCATAGGGTATCACATACCATTCTCTCAGACAAAAGTTTTTTTCCTAGATTGCCCACTGTATGTTGTTTAATTGCCATGAAAACATAATCATCTGACCTCATACAGGATTAATGTTACTGTTATTTACAGAAACTTTTACAACAGATCTGAATAATTTAGCCAGCTTTTTTCCTTTGGAAAGATTTGATATTTTAATAAAAAAAAAACACTTTAAATAACACACAATACATAGGTTAATATACACTTTATTATACATATAAAATAATCTTTGGCATAATGGGGGCAAGTGCTGTCACAGCACACTGCACTAGTCCAGCTCTGAATTTTTTCTTGTTGAAAAGGAACGCCTCAGGAACTTGTGGGAGTTAGAGGGTTGTGAAGTGTGTCCGACACCTGTATGTGGAGCCTAAAGGGCTGATACGAGGTATATAGGGACCTGATAACCGAAACTCAACAAATCTGATCCTGAGGACACCATGACAACAAACATTAACCTTTACTCCATACATGCACTGTAGGAAGCTGGTATGAAGTATATATGGGCATAATAGTTGAGTATATATAAGTACTGACACAAATTGGGGTCAAGAAAATGCATGAAACTTGGCAGTTGCCCTCAGGAAGAGAGACTTGTGGGAGTTAGAAGGTTGTGCAGAGTGTCTGATGCCTGTATATTGAGCCTAAAGGGCTGATACGAGGTGTGTGGGAACATACAACCGAAACTCGGCAAGTCTGATCCCAAGGATTGCCGTGGTAACAAGCATGAGCCAATATCCCATACATAGCCATGGGAAGCCAGCATGAAGCATATGGCCTACTAGTTCGTTATACAAAAATAGACAAATTGGTTCAAGCAAAGTTGAATGCATGAACTTGGGCAATGTGCCTGAGAACAGAGCTGGAGCAGTATGCTATGAAAGAAATGCCAAAAAAAAAACAACATGGTGGGTGGAGGGGAGGCGGTTGGTTCTTTTCACAGATAATTTAGTGTAATGCTAGCACTGAAAAGCATGTCTTTGTTGCATCCAAGCCACTGTATCACTGCCTCAAACCAGCTGACGAATGTTAGATTATGTGTTCTAATTCCATCATCTGATTGGTTCAACATGACAACATATCTAAAATTAGTAATTGACCTCATGTTTGGCAGAACCACAACAAAGGGGGGCCCAAACAAGGGGCCAGGTTAGAATGCACTGTGTGTTATTCAAACTATATTTAACCAATTAAATTACAATTAAAGATAAGCGATTTCAGGAGTTCCTTTTTACACCCCATTATAAAATGTGTTCTGATTGGGTACCAGTGATATGAAAATGAGCCTGTTAAGCAAACCAGTCATCCCTATGTGGGGGGCTGTATGGTAAACTGATTCAAAATTATTGCTCATTTTATAGGAAATATATACAACTCATTAAAAAATTTAAATGTTTTATTTGCAAAGGCTGGAATTCTATCAATATTAAAGGTGTTTCATTAGTTTATATATAACATGTGAGCACCTGTAATGAAATCTTCTGTTTGCATCACAGGTTCAAAACATCATGCAATTAGCTGGGGCCACTGTTGACTTGCTGGATGTCCAGGGATCATCAGTCATGATCTGTCTCGAGGATGGCTGGGATGTCACCACACAGGTATACTTATCTCTTTTTTTGATAAATAAATACTTTTTACTTTTGTTTTAGAGCCACAGTTTTGCAAATATGTTGTTCCTGATTCCAGATTAATTGGTGGGGGTGAAACTAATGATACAATACTTATCTTATGATATTGTCAAATTTCCTTCTCCTACCCTGACCACTAAATTAGGATCCTTCCCTTAAAGAATGATGGGCAGTGTGTCTCTGGGGTGTTCCATTGTTCTAGAATCTTCTAGTTCACCCAAATGGGAGGACGAATTATGATCACACTGTCTGGCTATATATTTCACCCAGAATACTAGCTATGCAGTAGCAACAGGTAAGTAAATTTCATCATTAAAATTGAACTGCTGAACTTTTGTATAACAAAATTGTTTGTTTAAACTGATACAAGTCACTCTTCTAAACGTTTGAAACAATTTGGCAATTTTTTTGATCACTAAAACAGTATGAAATATGTAGCATATGCTATCACTAAAACAGTATGAAATATGTAGCATATGCTATCACTAAAACAGTATGAAATATGTAGCATATGCTATCACTAAAACAGTATGAAATATGTAGCATATGCTATCACTAAAACAGTATCAAATATGTAGCATATGCTATCACTAAAACAGTATGAAATATGTAGCATATGCTATCACTAAAACAGTATGAAATATGTAGCATATGCTATCACTAAAACAGTATGAAATATGTAGCATATGCTATCACTAAAACAGTATGAAATATGTATCATATGCTATATTGGAAAGAGGAGGTTCTGAACATGCCGACCCAAACTTTTTAAGTTTTATTATCAGACTGATGTATGATTTACTATTTTCTTATAATTTTGTATTACATAGTAAAAAGATCTTCTTATAGGTTTGTCATATGTCACTAATCTTCGACAAGATAATTAGCTCATTTCTGTCAAATAACAACCATTTTGTGCATTTGATGAAAATTTTAAACAACTTTGGTAGTCCTGTCCTGTGTTTTGTACGTGTCCATGTAGAAAATGTGTATTTCTATGCCAATTTGGGTATAATTTACAGCCATGGATGAATCCCATCTCTTATTTTAGTATTCATTCATGAAAGCGCTTAGAGCTTCAAAAGATTAGGCGCTATACAAAGTCCTCATTATTATTAGTAGTAGTAGTAGTAGTAGTAGTAGTAGTATGTCATAAAAGTTAACTAATTAACATTTTTGTTCTGCAGGTAGTGTCAGTAGCCCAGATATTGTTAGACCCCTACTTCAGGACTCTGGAGGGGTTCAAGGCCCTTGTAGAGAAGGAATGGCTCTCATTTGGTCATCGATTTACACACCGAAGCAATCAGACCCAAGCTAATCAAGCGAGTGGCTTTGCCCCCATTTTCTTGCAGTTTCTAGATGTTGTTCATCAGGTACAAAATAATAGAAAAGATAGCTTGTCAGCATTGTGTACTTATGTTGCCATGAATAGCTAGACATGGGTGTGCTTTTATTGTTGCTCAGTACATCATGCTTATGGTGCCCGTGAATAGCAAGATATGGCATGCTTTCTCTCAGCATAGGGTGCTTGTGTTGCCCATGAATATCAAAACAAGAGTTTGCTTTTCTATCAGCATCAACAGTGGTAAGTTAGTGGTCCATAATCTTTTGGTACAATATTCCAATAGCTGTCTGTCATTAAAATGCGTTAAGTGGGGTCCATAATCTTTGGTTTAATATTCCTATAGCTGTCTGTCATTAAAATGCGTTAAGTGGGGTCCATAATCTTTGGTACAATATTCCTATAGCTGTCTGTCATTAAAATGCGATAAGTGAGGTCCATAATCTTTGGTACAATATTCCTATAGCTGTCTGTCATTAAAATGCGATAAGTGAGGTCCATAATCTTTGGTACAATATTCCTATAGCTGTTTGTCATTAAAATGCGATAAGTGAGGTCTATATTATTTGGTACAATATTATTCCAATAGCTGTCTGTCAGTAAAATGAGATAAGTGGGGTCCATAATCTTTGGTTCAATATTCTTATAGCTGTCTGTCATTAAAATGCGGTAAGTGGGGTCAATATTATTTGGTACAATATTCCTATAGCGGTCTGTCATTAAATTGTGATAAGTGGGGTCCATAATCATTGGTTCAATATTCTTGTTTCTGCCTGTCATTGTAATGCTGTAAGTAGGGAACCATAATGTGATACAGTATTCCAATAGCTGTCTGTCAATATAATGCGATAAGTTGGGTCTATAACCATTGGGACAATAATCCTGTAGCTATCTGATTTTAATGTGGTAAGTGGAGTCTGTAACTGTTAACTGCATATTAAACTGTGGTCTAGTTAAAACTGTCTTATGTATTAAATCATGGCGTTGCAAGAACTGTGTTATGTACCAAACCACAGTATAGCTAAAATTATTGAAAATGCCATTAATACATGTATGTGTGTAAGGAGAGGGGGGGGTGACAGGTGATGCAACTGAATAAATAGCCAGCCAGGCATATAGTAATCATTTTTTTCTAAATTGTATCTTCATGCAACTTGTGCATTTAATTTTTGTATATTAATAATAATTTAAGGTGCATTCAATTTTTTTCTATTATTAATAATTTAAGGTGCATTTAACTTGTGTCTATTATTAATAATTTAATAAGGAATTAAAGATATAATACTTCATGATGTTTTCTTTTATCCCATGTTGTTGTATATTTGATAGACCATACAAAATATGTTTTAATTTTGGCCATGCGGTCCTTAGCTAGAATTTATTGAGGGAGTCCCATAATGCTAAAAGTTACTTCAGGATTAGAGAGATTCAGCTAGGGTGTGCAAGTGTACAAATCACAGAAATTTTACAAACTTCGCATGCTTTGAAAGCAGGTATGCATGAAAACTTCATAAAGTAGTTTTAAGTTTTGCATAAGATACAATTCTTATTAAGCTGTTAATATTAATGGGTAAATAATGAATCCTAACAATTTATCCCCAACAACCCAGTTTTGTTTAAAACCTACCCACCCTTTGTTTTGATGACAAGGAGAGAGATGATGAAGTATTTAAGGGATTTTCAGTCTCACCTGTGTTCACAGATGGTACAATGCATTCTGTAAAACATGGCATCTTTTTAATGAAAGTACTTCCACATAATTTTAAAAAACTTTAATTACTGACATATAATTCTGTCTGTGTGGGTTCAAGTGGGTGTTTATGTTTAACAGTAACTTCCCGTGGATTTTTGGTTCTTTCCAGGGTTCATCATCCACCAAATATACTGGCTGACATGTACAGCCTTTCTTGTGATGAAAAATGGCATTAAATGCACAAAATCAAACCAATTATTTGAAAGGAATTTTTTGGGTCAGAAATGGGTGTGAGATTGTAAACTTTAAACATTTTGAATTTATATGTTCTTTAGAATATAAACTACCTACTTGTCCAGCCATGTTGCCCCAAGGTTTGACTAGCTTAACACCACAATTTTAGTTTATAAATGAGTCATGCATATTGGTAAAAGGGATTTTTTATTATTTCATTGGAATTTTCAGTCCTCAATGAATAACTATTAATATTGGCATATGGGATTGTTTATTATTTCATTGTAGTTTTCAGTCCTAAATGATTTAATAACAAATAATGTCTGATCATTGAAGCCTATGAACATAGCTGTATTATATCATTTACCATGCGTGTGTGGGATGACCTAGTAGAAAATTTGTCATATGTTAGCTTTACACTTTATTTCAGATTCACCATCAGTTTCCATTGTCATTTGAATTCAACCAGTACTACCTGAAATTCTTGGCCTACCATTACGTGTCCAATCGATTTCGTACCTTCATGCTTGATAATGAGTTTGAGAGAATGGAAGCTGGCTGGGTATTGGAGGAGAAAAAAACACCACGATTGGATGAACTGGATGAGGAGTCAGGTTTTGCCCCAAAGCATGCTCAGCAGTCCAGCATGGGAATGTCAATATGGGACTTTATTGACAAGCATCATCGAAAGTCCCCAATTTTCTACAATTTTCTGTATAGTCCAGTGGATCAAGAGGCAGTAAGTCCACACAAGATTTGTTTTATATTAAGCTTTTGTGTATAGCCCACAAAAAGTAGAATTATGACATAGTGTGTGATGTAAAGCAAATTAATGGACAAATTAAAATAAAGTGATAAATTTCATATAAGTTATCATCGGCATTTTATATTTTTCATCACACCTGTAGTGAAACTGTAGCTTAAAGTTACCGTATTCTATGTTCTGGTACATAAATTCACTGTCAGTCCTGTATTGGTGGGGAAAATCAAGACACATCACTTTTCCACTGGCAGAAGCAGTTAATCTTTGGTTAAAATTTTCAGCAATATTTTCATTATTGGCTTAACATGCAGACCCTGGCCAATATAGCCACCATCTTGAAAATCATAATGTTACTCCTTCTGAATGGAAAGGAACCCTGATCAATATAGCCACCATCTTGAAAATCACAATGTTACTTCTTCTGAATGGAAAGAAACCCAGGGTGTTTTCAGAATATTAGAGATAAGAAAGAAATGATTTATCTTGAATGCCTAGAAATTCTTTTCAGCCAGCAGAGCATCAGTCCCTTCATGGGACTCTTGTTCACTTAAGAGTATGGTGTGTTGGGCATGCTGTTATGTTTAGGCTCTTACAAAACACAGCAAGAAAAGAGTGAAGACAACAAACAGATTTGACATGAGTTTGTCAAGCTTTTTTTTTAATAGTTCCTGAATTTTTGCCAAAAAATGCACTCTGTAATAATTGAGTCCAATGCTCCCTTGGCCATTTCAAAATAAGGAAAAAAATATTTGTCTTCATCTTTTTCTTTGAAAGAGGGCACTAACTTAATATTCTTAGTAGTATCAAAAGTGAAGTGGGCACATGCATTTCACTTTCCAGTTCAATTTCTTTGATTCTAAATTGATTCTCCCAATCTTCCTTCTCTCTTTGCATTTGCATCTGTTTGTCTCTCACCTGTAACGTCATTTGTTCTTTTTCTAACTGCATCTGTCTTTCTCCCTTTTTTCTGATTGTAAATGCTTTTGCTCTTTCTTTCTCCAATTGCAACTGCATTTGTTTTTCTTCTTTCTGTAATAACATTTGTTCTTGCTGTTGCATTTGTTTTTCTTCCTTATCTTTCTGAAAATTTATAACTCTAATTTCATCTGATATTTTAATTTTGATTCCTTTACTTTTATGTCAGAGTCTGATATCCAAAACATTCTTTTCTACCAAATACTGGACCAAAATATTTTTAATTTCTTGCTTCATTGAAGAAGCTTTTGCCTCAGAAATATCATATTTTCTCCCAAGTTGAAGCAATTCATTTTTTTCTTCTAAAGGTCTAATTGTTCCTGGGTATGATTTTCACTTTTGATGACATTGTTTTAAAAAAAAGCCTGTTGATTTCTCAAAAGATTTAACAAACTTAATAATTTGGATTTTTTTTTAAATTAAAAACTAGAGGAATTTAAATTTCAAAAACAAAGTGTTCTGAAATATTTTAGCAAAAAGATCATATATCCCAAGGATTAGCACCCAGGTTTTTTTTGTTACAGTTAGGCTCTTATATAAATGTAACCAGAAAAGAGTGCAAGCTTTGTAAAGTTTAACAAGTAATTTATTTCCCTTAAAAAACAAGGTAAAAATGAGGGGAAAAAAACTTATGGTTTTATGAATCAAATCCAAAATAATCCAAGAATTAAAAAATAGAAGTCCTAATAATAAAAGTCCCAATGAAACTGAGTTTGAATCCCAATGAAATCCAAACTGGAAGGTGATGATGTATGCTGTGGTCAGCATCATACTGATGTGTTAACAGTTCTTTGTTGAATCACAGAAACAATACTCCAGTATTTGAATTTGTAAATTTTGATAACTGTCCTTGTCCAAGATTTAGAGCACAAGTATTTTCAGAGAACAATAACTTTTTGGAATCCAAATAATTTGAAGAAAAATTAAAATATTCAACTAAACTTGTCACAACAAAACAACTTTAACAGTCATTGGTTTAAATTCCAATTTCTCTTGAGTTATGCACAAATTTAAGATGCAAAACCAATTCCTGTCTGAAGGTTACATGATCATGTTTCTAGAACAAGATAGAAGCTTTTTACATGCCTAACATCATGTACTCCCAGTATGACCTTGATTTCACTTTATGAATTTTACACTAAAAAAGAATAATTAAAACAGTTGTTTACTTCAACTCTTACTGATTGTGAATCAAGGTCAGAGATTTGTAAATCAAGGTCAGGAGCTAGGTCAGCATTAGATACAAAGTTTCTTTCTATTATTAACATTTACAAAAAACATTCAGGTCAAACTAAACTGAATTTCTGAAAAATGAATTACTGGAAAATGTCAAATCCAGTAAATAAAATTACATTACAAGATAATTATATATATTTATAATTTAATTTTTAAAACTAACAAACAAGCAGTTAAATTAAATCAAATATAAATTAATTCAAATATACAAAACAATGCAGAAAAAGTGGAATCACTTGGATACCTTGTTGTTGTTGTAGGGTTTAACGCCATTTTTCAGCACACGATAGGCTATACATGACGGCCAGTATTATTGGTGGAGAATGAACCCGGGAAAAACCCCGGAAAGAGCCACCGACCCACGAGAAGCTTCTGGCAAGCTTTTTCACATAACTACATTTGCCGAATCTTAGACTCGAACCCACGCAGACAGAGGTGAGATGGCAGTGATCCGTAATGAAGAGCACTTTAGATCACTCGGCCATTCGAGGCCCCACTTTGATACCTTGAAACAAACACCACGCAGTGTCTGATAGGATCTACATCACTAGTTTAAAACCTCAAACATTAGGAATACAAGAGTTTGACAGTGACCCCATGAGCACATAAATATTGTGTTTTCATAGCAACATTTGCAAAAATAATTACTTCACAATAACATTGCTTCATCATAACAGATCTGCATTAAAATTTTGTGGGTGACATGCACTTAGAGTAAAATAGAAACCTGTCGATTTGGCGGTAAAAAAGTCCAAGAACAAGGTCACAATGCCTGAAAGAAATATGTGATTTTTGCTCATAAATTTTAGTTGTATTTATATAGAGCTATTAAATACAGGGTGGGCATATAAAGTGTTGTTCGTTATACTCATGTTTTGTAAATAAATTGAACTTTTTGTATATAGAACCTTTCAGGCTGCATGAAGGGCATATGGTTTTTACTAACTTAAATCTGTGAGATTTTATATCAAGATTGTTGCAGATGTCATGAATTTTGTGGATGTCTTGGAGCTGAACAATTTTTGCCAAATTGTGGATGTGTGTGTTCAACAAACAGGAATCTAATTTACTAATTGGTTCATCAACACTCTCCATTCATTTTTCAAGAGCTATAATATAAAGATTGTTTGGATGAAGATATCAATTTTCAATCATATTTATATTCTGTCTTATAGGTATTGAGGCCGTATTCAAACCTGTCAAACCTAAAGATCTGGGATTACTATACCACAGAGGACTTGTCTCATGGTCCGTCCTATGACCTTGATGTAGTTCAGAAAGAGATAAGGCTGTCCGATGAACAGGAAGTTATTGATGCACAAAGTCACGAGGCAGAACATCGCAGAACTATTAATGGGTGTTATGACAGTGTGCTATTCCTCCAGCCAGATAGCTTTAGGTGTCAGTTTATGGTATGTTAAATATTAATTATGGTTTGCAATGGAATTATTGTATTCTGAGGTGTTTTATTGAATGGTATACATGTAGGTTGTTTAGTGGCAGGCCAAGTGGAGTGCAGTGCTTTGCCCATGCATAGTCTGGTAGCCATCATAGGCTGATCAAAACAGTTGAATTTTAAACTACACTGTTTCACTGACAAGTCCAACACACTAGCTGCTGCATTACATTGGACACTCATTAGCCACCTTTTACAAGACAAAGAGCATCAGGCCTGTTCTACATCCCTTTTGTGCAGGGGTCTCAAACATGCGGCCTGCCAATCTGTATCCTGTGCGCCCATAAAATGATTGGCATCATAAGGTGTCATGAAAGATAACACAGTTGGTGTTGCCTGTGGGCCATCAAAAACGCCCTCATGCACCCCTCAGGGATTTTTTAGTTTGAGACCCCAGCTTTAGGGAGTAAGCCATTGTAGATCCCTTCATGTTTCGAATAGTACAGACAGTAACGAATCTAAACATTTTTCTTATATATGATATTTCCACGATGCAGTTAGTATAGAACCTGTGAATGACCATGGCCGACAAATAAGATCAAATGACCATTAGCTGACTTGACAGGCTGGACATTAGATACAAGGTTCCCATAATTGCTTGACATTTACGTTTATCCAATTGTTTAAAGATTATAGGTTTGAGAGATTATTTTACACTTATAAAACTCCTGTATCTAATGGTAGCAAAAACAGACAAAAGATGTTAGATAAGCTTCTTGTACTGTATGCTTTTTAAGTTGTATAGTGTGATATTGTTGCAGTACATAACAGACCTTTATATAATCTATATTTAGCCTAGACCTTAATTAAAAAGAAAGCATCTACAACCCATTTCTATCATAATCCATTATTTGTATGAGGACCTGATCAAATAAAAAATTTAGTCATTTAACCAGCTTTTTCATTATTCAAAGATGTAAGTTATTAATAAATTTTTCAAAATAGTACATTGGCATACATAATTATGTTCAGTGAAATTTTGTTGTATACTGTATATACTTGTTTGTAAGTCAACTCAACTGTATGTCGCACCCCACCCCATTTTAAGACTATAACAATCCAATTTCTCTTTGGCTTGGCCCTCTTATAAGTTGGAATGTATTTTGCAAGTCACAGCTGTCTGAAGGGGTGACTTTTCATTGAGTCAAGAGTTGTACTTTGGAAAACATGTCAAATAAATAGATATATAGGGGGAAAAAACCCATGCCAAACAAATAGATATATAGGAAAAATAAACATGTCAAATAAATAGATATATAGGAAAAATAAACATGTCAAATAAATAGATATATAGGAAAAATAAACATGTCAAATAAATAGATATATAGGAAAAATAAACATGTCAAATAAATAGATATATAGGGGGAAAAAACCATGCCAAACAAATATATATATAGGAAAAATAAACATGTCAAATAAATAGATATATAGGGGGGAAAAAAACCATGCCAAATAAATAGATATATAGGAAAAATAAACATGTCAAATAAATAGATATATAGGGGGAAAAAACCATGCCAAACAAATATATATATAGGAAAAATAAACATGTCAAATAAATAGATATATAGGGGGGAAAAAAACCATGCCAAATAAATAGATATATAGGAAAAATAAACATGTCAAATAAATAGATATATAGGAAAAATAAACATGTCAAATAAATAGATATATAGGGGGAAAAAACCATGCCAAATAAATAGATATATAGGAAAAATAAACATGTCAAATAAATAGATATATAGGGGGGAAAAAACCATGCCAAATAAATAGATATATAGGAAAAATAAACATGTCAAATAAATAGATATATAGGAAAAATAAACATGTCAAATAAATAGATATATAGGAAAAATAAACATGTCAAATAAATAAATATATAGGAAAAATAAACATGTCAAATAAATAGATATATAGGAAAAATAAACATGTCAAATAAATAGATATATAGGAGGAAAAAACCATGCCAAACAAATAGATATATAGGAAAAATAAACATGTCAAATAAATAGATATATAGGGGGGAAAAAACCATGCCAAATAAATAGATATATAGGAAAAATAAACAGTCAAATAAAAAGATATATAGGGGAAAAAAACCATGCCAAACAAATAGATATATAGGAAAAATAAACATATCAAATAAATAGATATATAGGAAAAATAAAGCCAGATCCAGTACAGAGTAAAGGTATGTTATTGAGTGGAATATATCAGAAATAAATTGACAATTTTAACTTTTTCCATCTTCATATAGTAAAGTCCATTTAAATCCATAATGCTTTAGATTTTAAATCCATTAATTCAGTTATAAGTCACATATTGGTATAAATATAGTACTTAAGAATGATTTGACTAACAACATCCCATAATATGTTATTTCCGCGTCTTCCAATCAACAATGAAAGTTAGGTACACATTTCACATTATCCTATAAATGTCACTCTAATTACATCTCATACCAGTTCCAAAAATGCATCCTCATTGTCATCCACTCTGATGGCCAAGTGGTTAGAGCATCCACCGTGGAAGTGGGAGGTCATGGGTTTGATCCTCAGCCAAGTCATACCAAAAGACTTACAAAAATGGTACTAACAGCTGCCTTGCTCGATGCTCAGCAAAAGAGGTTAGTGCTAGGACTGGTCGGCCTGGTGTGAGGATAATGTGACTGGGTGGGACATCATGCTACATGTCTTTGGCATGATGCCTCAGTGCTAGACATCACTATAAACTGCCTCACTGCAGACATTGTAGCGATATGACTGAAAAATTATTAAAGCTACATTAAAAAATCCAAATCAAACAGACAAAAACAAAGCATCCTCATTGTCTGATAAAGTTCTGAAATCCTCTAGCATTGTCTAGTTAGTTCAAATTGTCATCATTTAATCATAAATATTGTCTGACTCCACTTCCTTGGCTGCAATTTCAAATGCAGTTTAAGGTCATACATGCATGAGAAGTTATAGAACTCTGCTTGGCACTGAACAAGTATTAGATTTGTGGCTCAATCTGAAGGATTGTCAACTTGAAAATAAAGGGAGTGCTGCCTTCGATAAGACATTGAGTCATGTGCACTGGCAGATAACTTTGGGGAAACATCACATGTAAATTAAATCTAACTTATGGCAAAGGAAAATGCAATTTAATCAAAAAGTTTATTGCATAGTGTTTATAGAGCAAAACACAAATATGAATACAAATACAGGTTGTTCAGACATGAACAAAAATGGAAGCAGTATACATGCTGGTAAGTAGCATTGATGGACACTTCACTTTGTGGTAGGTAGAAGTTAATTTACAGGTAATATTTTAATCATTCAAATCCAAATAAACTGAACTAATGAACTCGATCAATACAGTGCATACAAATAGATGCTTTTCCAAATGGAAGTAGTGGCATGAAGACATAAAAATGTTTGAATTAACAGTATTTTTATGCACTGCAAACATCTATAATTTCTAACATTACCCCTAGATTTATTGATTTTAGCAATGTCACAGTTAACCCCTAGTCTGCATGAATCAAATTTTAAGTGAACATTGTTAACTTTAAAGCACTATATATTATAGTTTATAAAAGAAAAAAAATAATCATATTTATAAATTTATAGACTGATAGAAAACTAGTGAAGCATGGAAAGGTAATCTTTAAACTGAAGCAACAAAAATCAGAATCAAAGAAAATTTTCAAGTACATTCAATAATTAAATATAAAGTTGTTTATTCATTTGTTGCAGCTTTTTTTTGTACCTCAATTGGATTGGATTTTTAAAAAATTAAATTTCACAAATACCTCAACATCTTAATAATTTTAGGGAATAAACGTCCGCAAATGCCATTAGAATTTCAGGATCCCAGAATCACATGTATACATTTCTTTCTCATTTGCATCAGTTGGCTAGTTAAAACTTAGAATTTATTGTATTGTATTTCTTCATCGTACATAATATGCATTTTTCAGATTCAGTGAATTAAGAATTCATTACTGAATTATTTCCTCTTTGTACCGACATGATCATGTTACAGGAGATTCATAAGCTAACATTTCCACACTGGATTGTCTCCCATTGTACTACCCTAACCTTTTCCTTGTTGCAGGAGATACATAATCTTGAGAATTGCTTGGGACATTTGCCCAGAAAGTGGAAAATATTTTGGGACAAGCTAGAGTCTCCCAACTTACGTTACAGTGTCCAAAGACAGACTTCTTTCAACATGCAGCTTTTACGTAGTCATGGTAGATCCATCCACAAACGATCCACTTTGGAAATACTAGTTAAGGGAAAGATGCTTGGTGAAGCAGCACGCATGTTTAGTCAACCCCACAGATTTGAGGAAACAACGTACACTACCCCTGTGTACTGTGACTTTTGCTCACAGCTGCTTTGGGGATTTGTTAAAACAGGTAATTGAAATAAGAAAGAAAGAGTTTTGCCATTTCTATCACTGCCACCCAGTTGACCCAGCACTACAGTACATGTATATCTTGCTCAAGCACTGGTAGTACATTTCTGTGATATTTCACTATTACAAAAGAGGTATCTATTATGCTAGATATATATTTCTCATTCTCCACGTATTTTATAAGAAAATGGAATGGGCTTATTGTGCTAGATAAATATTACTCTGATATTTCTCTTTCCCTACACATTTTATGGGAAGAAGGAACAAGTTCATTATGCTTGTTAGAATATAATTGTAATTAAATAACTTTGTGTTGAATTTTTCTGTGACATTTTTATGCAGGTATAGGTGAATTAATTATTTAAATTACACCAAAATGGTTGCAATAGTTAGAGCTTGTCTGTCACTAAATAGCATTACCCTTATAATGGGCTTGATTTGAATTGTGCATGAGTCATTTTGTGATGAAAAATGTTGAGTAACAAACTACATATACACCATTTGTATGTTAATGTTGAGTAATATACCAGACATACATTGATTGTATGGTGATGTTGAGTAATAAGCCAGACATATTCCAATTGTACGGTAATGTTAAATAATATACCAGATATACATTGATTGCATGGTGATGTTGAATAATAACCCAGACATACACCATTTGCATGGTAATCTTGAGTAATATACCAGACATACACCTATTCGTTGGTAATGTTGAGTAATAAATCAGACATCCACCAATTGTATGGTAATGTTTAATAATAAACCAGACATACAATAATTGTGTGGTAATGTTGAGTAATAAATCAGACATCCACCAATTGTATGGTAATGTTGAGTAATAAATCAGACATATACCAATTGTATGGTAATGTTGAGTAATAAATCAGACATATACCAATTGTATGGTAATGTTGAATAATAAACGAGACCTACACTAATTGTATGGTAATGTTGAGTAATAAACCAGATATGCTCTAAATGGATGGTAATTTTGAGTAATAAATCAGACGTACACCAATTGTATGGTAATGTTGAGTAATAAACCAGACATACACTAATTGTATTGTAATGTTGAGTAATAAATCAGACATACACCAATTGTATGGTAATGTTGAATAATAAACCAGACATACATTAATTGTATGGTAATGTTGAGTAATAAACGAGACATACACCAATTCTTTGGTAATGTTGAGTAATAAACCAGATATGCTCTAAATGTATGGTAATTTTGAGTAATAAATCATACATACACCAATAGTATGGTAATGTTGTGTGATAAACCAGACATACACCATTTGTATGGTAATGTTAAATAATAAACCAGATATACTCTACTCTAATTGTATGGTAATGTTGAATAATAAACCATATATACACCAATTGTATGATAATGTTGAATAATAAACCAGACGTACACTAATTGTATGGTAATGTTGAGTAATAAATCAGACATACACCATAAGGCATAGAAGTATTAAATGTCCTCAACGCTATTTCATCATCGGGAAAACCACCACATAAAACCGTACATGAATATATGACTAATCGCTTTTTAGAGAGAAATTATATAAAATAACATGATTGATATTTGGGGGAGATCTTTATCAAGCCTGAAAAAACCCACCACGGAAATATCTGCAACCGGTGATGTAAATAATATAATCAGAGATGAAATATCTGAGATGTTAAACCTTGCAAGTGTTGATCCCAATGAAATAGTTGTATTTCAAGATCGTCAGGGTAAATTGAAAACTAGTAATGTTTCCCTTGATGATATTTTAGTTAATCAACGTGACGCAGTAGAAGATATATTGTTTTCCAAGGAGGGTAAACTCAAACCAGATGTTCTCATTTTGATGCTCACAGATAAATTAACAGCGCTTGGTGATAATTATTCATCAACGATAGAATTATTTTAAAAAAAACTATGCAATGAATATGATGACCATATAACTAAATTTAATCGGTTTTCTGAATTACAAAGAAGTATAATTGACAATATTGACAATCCTCAATTAGATTTCTTTGGAAATCCACCGGTGACCACACCGAAACTCACAGGGATAAAAACAGCTATGTTAGAATAAGAAACACTACAATCTAAGTATGAAGATCATGTTTAGAAGTTTTCAATTTTTCTTAAAAGTCTTATTGAGAAATTTTTTGGAACCTCATTAGATAAACTCAACATAAAACTCATAGATGTAAGAAAATTCCATCGAAGAGATCAAAAAGATCAACTATGTAATCAAAGATGATTTACAGAGGATGATAGAAACACTTGAAAAAAACAAAGATTCCTCATGAGAAAACCAACAATGTAGTATACACAATTCAACACGGATCATTTACGTGGACACCACAAAATAGCATATTAAATATCACCGCGACCATCAAAGGTATTTATCGATTAACACTAGTGTCGCCAACTCAATTTAATATTTCATCAACAAGTTCATCTGGGGTCAACAATATGATATCAACAATCAAGGGAACAATTGAACAATTTACAATAATATCCACTGATAATAATTTGGCTAGGGTCTCAGTAACATGGTATGTGGAATTCGTAGCGGATTTAAGTAAACAGCTTAATTGAAAACGCCATCATTTTTATTGCTAGCAATTTGAAATCTGTTGTAATAAATAAAATGTCATCCTTGGCAACGTCACAGCAGTATTGCTATGATCAGGTCAGAGAATTTCAAACTAAAACTCAAAACACTCACCGAGGAATATCAAACAAAAATTAAAAAATACCGACTTAAAATTACTGCAGTTGATGTTACCGTGTACTCTGTATCAGGTGTAATTACCGGAGCTGGTATAATACTATCTTCGGTAACAATGATTGCCCTGATAGCTGTTCCAATTTGTATATCGGCGGCGACAACAATCGCTAGAATAATTTCAATAATAACAAAAGAAATATCATCATGTAACCAGCGCAAACTACAAGACTACGTAGTTAAGATCCATGTTGTGTCAACCGCGTACTTGCAATTATCCTCAATGATGTCATCCTCCCTTGATGACACATTAATATCCAATAGTGAGATTTCAGCGACGTTACGTGTTTATGATTCCGCGATATCAAAATTAGAAAAACAACATGAATATAATAACAATGGCAACATTGCAAGAACTACTTAAACGGATAGCGGAAAACACACCACCCCCTGAAAACCAGCATGATCTCAATAACATCAACCAATTCTGAATTCAGTGTGAATTTTCCCACTGTGATTCCAGTGAAGGAGATAGCACTAGCAAAATTACGAATATACCATAGTTGGCCTAATATTAATTAGATCAGCACCATTTGGTGGTCAGCAACCTAATAATTCTCTGGTGTTTGCGAGTAAAAGTAAACAAGATGGAACTCCTGACTTGAACGTTGTTTCATTACCATCTGGGTCCTACCAAATTGAACAAATTAATAATGAATTACAACGCAGAATAAAATCCATTACTAGAAAAGAATCGAAAATCGCTATAACAGTTAATAAACCAACACTATCATCCGCGATTGAGATAAACTCACCCAGGTATGTCATAGATATCTATCAGAGTTCTAGAAGAACCATGCTAGGATGGCCTGAAATACCACCTCGGACATCTATATCAAATACCACCAGAACCACAAAAATCTGATTATAATTCTGATAGGAAATCATATGATGCAATGATATCATACGATACAAATTTTTGGAGTTTTAGATTTCTTTAGTGGGCGGATAGAAGAAGCAAGCGGTGGATGGTTTCAACCAATTCAAAGTAAAATTAATGAACACTTTATAAAAATAAATAATGAATATGAAAAATATAGACATATATTGCGAGAAAAACTTTCCAAAGAATCCCCGCAAAATGAGATTATCAAATACTTAGAAATATGTAATCAAATTATCGCTGACATGGAAGTATTTAATTTATGGATTATTCAAACGGTCTTAAATGCTGTTAATCTTAAATCAAGAACAGAATTTGCAAAAATATATAATATACGCATAGAGAATATTTTAACATTTAAACTCTCCAGGTATAATGTAGACCAATTAAAAAAATCAAAAAACGATCTCCTCGATGAATACTTTCCACAAATACTCGCCGCATGGAAAAAAATAACACAACAAACAACCATCCTCAAACATAATAATGACCCAGATGGTAGTGGTAGGCATATTTGCTCCTCAAAACGTCAATATATCCTCGGTGATTGCAATAAATATAGTATGTGATGCTATCGAAGGAAGTTACCAAATAAATCTCGAAAGATCAAATCAAGCCAAGCAGGGATATATTTTATATTCATTTGTACCAACAGCTCCTATAGGATTTCTAATAATTGAGGATCCAACTAATCCAGTCTATTATAATTCATTAACGAGAATTAATTTCAAATTCACTGACCAGTCAAATAATTTGATTGATTTATGAAGTGAGGTTTTACAAATTAGCCTGTTTGTGAAATCTTAAAGGATTTTCAGTTCGTCTCCGCAGCACAATTGGCACCGGGTGTGTAGCGTAAAATCCTAAAGGATTTCTCTTTTTTTTTAGTCTGCTTGAAATGGTTTTGGTTTGAAATAGTTTCGGTTGAAATCCTTTAGAATTTTATTTGAAATAGTTTGTTTGTCTGAAATAGTTTTGGTCTGTTCGCCCTCTCTGCTGCTCTTCCTCAGTCTCTTGCAAGGCAACAATAAAAATGCTGTAGCTATTGCTTCTTCAACACACACTTCTGATTTAATAACTTTGTAAACTTTGCCTCAACAAGACTCTGAGTAATTACAACAGATTACAACTAGCAATTGTTCAGCAGTATAGTGGAATGTATCAGCTGACCTGTGGTAATAGTATTCCTAGAACATTAACTGTGTCTGCTGTCCTCTGGTAATAGTATTCCTAGAACATTAACTGTGTCAGCTGTTCTGTGGTAATATAATTCCTTGAGCAATAACTGTCCTGTGGAATAATATTCAGTGAGCATTAACTGCATTTGCTATCATGGGGTAATTGTGTTCCATGAACATTAACTGTATCAGCTGTCATATGGTAATATAATTCCTTGAGCATTAGCTGTATCAGCTGTCCTGGGGAACTGTATTCCATTAGCATTAGCTGTATCAGCTGTCCTGGGGTAATAGAGTTCCATGAGCTTTAATTTTATCAGCTGTCCTGGTGTTATAGACCGTGAGCATTAACTGTATCAGCTGTCCTTGATTTATAGTATTTCATGAGTATTAACTGTATCAGCTGTTCTGGAGTAATAGTATTCAGTGAGCATGAACTGTATCAACTCTCCTAATTTAATATTGTTCCAAGAGCATTAATTTATATCAAGTGTCCTTGTGTGATAGTATTCCATAAGCATTAACAACTGTTTCAGCTGTCCTGGGGTGATAGTATTCTAGTAGCATTAAGAGTGAAGAAGTATGAATCACAGCTGTGTACTGTTGATATTATATAGGTATCAGGTTACTAGTATCACAGACTGCCAAATCTTACAATTTTGCTATTAGTCTTACTTAAATTACTCTTAAAATACTTATGACATACTAGCAAAACTACAAAAAAAATGGTTGTTGCCGAAAAATCTGCATAATTGGTTTATCCATGTTTTATTTGGATCCAGGTTTCATCTTGGAATTAGAGAAATTAGTCATTGAACCAGATTATCTTTACAGCAGCAACCCAGATGCTTTAAACTGTACCTATTGGTTCATGTGATGCATCTCCATGATTAACGTTTGATTATAGAATGTTTTAAAATGGCATCTAGAAAGCGATACATCTTTAAGACGAAAGGGAAAATAAGCTTTTAGAAAAGTGATAATAATCAACACAGAAGAATAAAAAGTAGTATTCAAATTCTTGTGAATTAAAGCTGGAAAGGACACAATTATGTTTATTGAACATCACTTGGTACTTTGAGCATGTCTCGTATTTCCAAGAATTATGACAAATTGAGATATAGCAACAAGCCATTGTGCTGAATAGGGTTTGGAACTAGAGTTTGTGCAACTGTACTAGCGGTAAATAAAGTGTTTATCATCAATGCGTCAAACCTTTAATTACGTTTTTCAGCTCTACAATAGCAGTTATTGATATTTGGTTACACCTTACTGAAAACTAATCAATGCTGTGAAAAAAATCAAAAATGGTGTTTTTCATGAGACATTGATTGCATTTATTGTCCAACATAATTGTCTATTAATTGTCAGTGTATTCTACATCTCTGTCAGGTTCCTCAAATAATTAAACTGTTCTACCCAGTACAGGGATGGATACATGATTTTCTTGTACAAGCGTAAAACGGATGGTTCATAAAATTATGAACACACTTTTTATAAGGCCGAACATGTTATATTATGATGTTACTAGTTTCATTTCATCAAAATTACTTTAGTTATCCATCATCTTCAATTAACAAACTTTGCTGATGGCTTGCACTTAGGATGCCAGCAGATTTCAGGATCTAATGCTGATGAGGTTTCAAACATACGTTTCCTCTTAAACTAAACTGGGGCTACTGTTTATGCAGCATGTGCTTTACAATTTACACAAAATAAAAGTAGATTTCATCTGTTTTATACAAAATACAGCCAATGGCGGCAACCTATGTAATATTCAAAGAGCAGATTACATGTAGCTTCACTTAAGAACTGCTTAGTAAAATTTGTCTTCAGTCCAGTTTTGTTTTTCAATTTAAATCAATTATCTATGTTGTGAAAGTGAATTTCATTGTTTTGTAACAAGTTTCTCAGTAGTATATTCTTTCATTATCAACAGATATGTACTGAATACACCAACAAACTAATTAATTAAATTGGTCTTCAGCCCAGTTTTGTTTTTAAAGAAAGGAATTTATCCATGTTGTTTGGTTAAAGCTGAATTTATTGTTTAGTCACAAGTTCCTCATGTATTATATAGCTTCTTTCTCTATCAACATATGTATGAAATACACATAAATGTTATTGCCAAAGAAGCAAACATTGGGAAGGAGTTATATTTCTGCCAGTTCAGTGTATCAGTTTTATATAGTTTTACATGTGCTCCATTGGAATCCGTTATGGATACTCTTGACTACTCATTCTGTCCAGCTCGAACTTTGCACTCACAGCTGCAGATTTTTGCCCTCAACTTTTAAGATTACTGGATCAAATAGCTGGTCACACTCCAGATCTGAAGAACCATTTGGTTTTTTTTAAAGCAATATGTGGGGTTGTGAACCTCATCACTTTTCTCTGGATTATAACCTACTGCATCAGAATTTGAAATTCGTGACAACTGAGGCAGAACAAATTGGGGAGAATCATCTAGATGAAGAGCTTTGCAAAGTAGTCTAGTTTCAGCCAGCTGGATTTGTCCTTCTCGGGCTTCATTTTGACAAGATGCTTAGATTTGACAATCATCAGTGCTTGTAAACTGTCCAAAGCATTATATATTTCTTGATGAAGGGACAGGCTCTTGAATTGACAGTTAAACAGGGTGCTGATTATCAGCAAATTCTGAACATCCTCCTCCTTGTACCTTGTCTCCATACTGACATTTATTTTCTGTTTCTTTTTTTAATTTGTTTGTTTTCATGGAAAACATTCTCAAAGACAACTTGGTCCACAGTTTCAATAAAAGAGGCAACACAAATCAAATTGAGGTGCATGTGACATGCAGCAACTTGTGCAATTTTGAGGTCTTTGATAATGCCAGGAATCAGCTATACAACCTTGCCATCTTTCTAATCAAGAAGCCAGGATCTAGCCTCTTTTGAAATGATGGTCAAACACAGATGCACTAATTGCAGGTTCTTGTTGAATATATCTCTCCAGCATGTCAAATGTTGAGTCCCACCTGGTTTCACAGCCAAGATTTTACTTAGCATTATTCAGGGATATTTTTCTTCTTCTCCAGAACACAAGAATCTTATGGACTTTTCCAAAAGTACTTTACATTTGCATGAAAATCTTGACTACATGGAGCTCTGGAGTATATAATAAATAAATTGTATTGGTTGTACCCTTGATAATTGTTGTCTCACCCAAATGAATTTTGTACTTGCCCATGGCATCAGTAGCACAAGCACTATATATTCAATGATTATTCAGTATCCTGTTATTCTTTTCAGGAATGCACTGTGCAGATTGTGGCTATAACTGCCACGAAAAGTGTAAGCCCTCTGTACCAAAGAATTGCACCAAGCTGAAGACAGTGCCAGACAGCAGCACTAGCAGTTCCAGCATTTCCAGAACAGTAGGCTCAGAGGGGAGCTCAATTAGCGGAAGTAAAAGCCACATACTGTCTTTCAATCTTGAAAAGAAACACAAGAATAATTGTAGTAATGATAACAACAAAACCAATTATAATTTGTTAATACATTCTATTATTCCTCTTTCCTGAATAATTATTCTAAAACTTATTTTTTCCATTTGTCAGAAGTTCAGGAATCCAATATATATATACATATATATATATATATATATATATATATATATATATATATATATATATATATATATATATATATATATGCTCATTGAAACTGTTTTCTTCACAAGGAATTAGGTAAATTACAGTAAACTGAATAAAATCAAGCCCAGATTATACCCAGCTTATAGCGAAGCATTGATTATCCCACACGTCATTTGTATATCGAAAGTTCATTGTAACAGGGCTAAAGGTATCCCAAATACCATCTTAATATCCAGATTGTATTGTGACACAAAAGAATCTAAAGTTCCCCAAATATCAGCTTTGTATCTTAATTTAATTATAACCAGGGAAACATATTAAGGGAAACACTTGAAGGGACCTTGCAATATGGTTTATATTCAATATTTTGTTATTTCAGATTTTGTTATTAACAGAGTTTATTGTATATGAAAGTAAGGTAATGTAACTGTGCTATTTAATGGATAATATTGTACTATTCAGTAATGTTACTGTACTATTTCTTATTGTAGCACCATTTAAACAGCTCTTCACAATGTCCAAACACAAGAGATGTTCTTTCTAAACATACAGGGTTGTTATATTTAAATATACAGGGTACCCAGAGTTTATATAAGCTTCTAAATTGCATATGCAGGTGACTTCTCCATGGTGAAGTACATTTTCTGGGTCCCATATATATTTTAATGGAACAGCTCTAAGGTTGATTTTTGTCTATTCCAGTGGCTACTCTGCCAGCAGGCACCCATGCATATGAACACTATGCACCCAGTTCGGGCGAGCACAGAACCCATGAGGGCTACTTGTTTAAGAGAGGTGCATTGTTGAAGAATTGGAAACAGAGATGGTTTGTCCTTGATTCCATGAAACATCAGGTAGAGATCAAAATATTTATGGAATCACAGAAGATGCAAATGACACAAATAAAATAAAATCGATTTCGTGAGAACCATCCTTTACAGAGTACAAATTTTCTTTATAGAGTCCTCACAGTACATAATAAAACTGATTAATACATGAGGAATATGGTCAGGAATAACAGTTGAGGACCAGGTTAGAAGGTGGTTTTTTTTTTATATAGACCACCAGTTTGTTTGCTTGACTTGTAAACACGGATCTTAAAGCTAGATGCATTTGTTTTAACTCCGGACTAGGTCCTGCCTGGAACTTCAAGCTTGAGACGTAAAAGCTATACATTCCCATTATACATTGTAAACACCCACTAATTAACCCTTTAACCTCTATTTTTATATCCCATTATCCATTGTAAACACCCACTAATTAACACTTTGACCTCCATTTTTTTTTATATCCCATTATCCATTGTAAAAAAAACACTAATTAACCCTTTGACCTCTATTTTTATATTCCATTATCCATTGTAAACACCCACAAATTAACACTGTGACCTCCATTTGTTTTTATATCCCATTATTCATTGTAAACACCCACTAATTAACACTTTGACCTCTATTTAATGAAATAGTGATTTGACTTTAAATATGGCCACCACAGCAGCCATGTTTTTTGGAAGTCTTGTTATTATTACTCCTGATTAAATGGTTGTATCAACTCATACTTTTTTTAATATAAGACTTCTTATGATGTTTAAATAATCCCAAATCAAGATAGTGCCCCTTGGACATTCAATATGGGCACCATAATGACTCACTTGAAATGACTGCTTCCAGAAAATGGAAAATCTTATTAAAGATTTGTGTTCTTTAGTTGCTCCTATTTCCAGTACTGACACTATGGTGGCCATCTTGAAAATCTTGTCACTTGACCTTACTACATTTTCTGAATGGACCTGACATCCAACGTAGCCACCATGGCAGAATATTTTCTAAACATTTACTGCTGTTCCTCATAAGCAAATTGCCATAGCATGGATTGCCATATCAGCATGGATTGCCATATCAACATGGATTGCTATATCAGCATGGATTGCCATATCAGCATGGATTGCCATATCAGCAGATTACCATATTAGCAGATTGCCATATCAGCATGGATTGCCATATCAGCAGATTTCCATATCAACATGGATTGCATATCAGCAGATTGCCATATCAACATGGATTGCCATATCAGCAAGGATTGCCATATCAGCAGATTGCCATAGCATGGATTGCCATATTAGCAGATTGCAATATCAACATGGATTTTTCACTTTAAAAAATTATTATGATGTCTAATAAGTCCTAAATCCAAATAGTGCTGATATGACATCACATGGTGCAGTCATGGTAGCCATCTTGACCGTTTAGTGACCACTATTACTGAATGTATCCTTTGTATTGACTTGGTTTTTCACTAAAGACATTTAATAATGTCTAGTTGTCATTATTGAAAATGGATGATGCTAACCAGACCTCAAGTTTTTCAAAATCTTATCACTACTTCTAAATGAATAGTTATTGCAGCATGGGATTTTTACTTTAAAGACATCTTTCAATATTTAGTTGCAGCTCCGGGTCTAAAGTGCTCACATTTACTAATCGCAACCATCTCACCTCTATCAGCTTAGATTCGAGTCTCATGCTTGGCCGATGTATGGTTGTAAGAAAAGTTAACTTGCCATTAGCTTTCTGCGGGTCAGTAGTTCTTGCCAGGGTTTTCCTGGGTTCTTCCTTGACCATTTTTATACTGTCCATTTTGTAGAGCCTATCTTGTGCTGAGAAATGGTAATAAACCCAAAAAAGTTGGTTCTAAATGAAATGATCCTGAGGAGACATACAGTTGCATTTTCATAGTAGCCATCTTTCAACAACAAATAATTCCAAAAATTGATTTGTTCATCAAATTGAGATGGTTTAGCCCAGTACTTAAAGTGTGTTGTTCATTTGATATATATATATATATATATATATATATATATATATATATATATATATATATATATATATATATATATATATATATATCACTGACTTTAGATTTACCTGATTAAATTGTATGTGTATATGTTATAATGGTAGCAAATGTAGCTGTTAAAAAGGATCGTTTTCAGATTTGTAAAGTGTAGTTATTCCTTTATTATTTTAGCTTCGATGGTACGATGCCATGGAAGACTCACACTATAAGGGATTCATCGATCTGTCGGAAGTGGAATCTGTAAAATCGATCAGTGTCAAGTCAATCCAGGGGGTTCCCAAAAAGGCTGATGAAAATGCTTTCTTTGAGGTACTTAATATATTTTTATGCTTTTCACATTTGAAATTTAAACAAAAGAAACATACCATATATAGTCCCTTTGAAGTCCAGTCCAACT
This sequence comes from Unio delphinus, assembly GCA_029339505.1. Taxonomy (NCBI): domain Eukaryota; kingdom Metazoa; phylum Mollusca; class Bivalvia; order Unionida; family Unionidae; genus Unio; species Unio delphinus. The sequence goes on along the minus strand of JAQISU010000071.1, from coordinate 11,887,961 downwards.
GGAATCTGCACAGATCCAGATATGCCATCGCAAAATGCACTGGCAGATCCGAGTCTGTGTAGTTTGTTAAGAGTAATCTGTGCATGGGCACATACACATGGGGCATGGGAGAGTTTTCACTGCTAGACAAGTTTTGTACTACATCACAAAATCTGAATAGCTGACTACTGTGTGTTCACCATACCAAAATAATTCTGCAGGCTCCTCTGAATCAGTGGAACAAAGAACATAGATGAAACAAAGAACATAGACCCTGATCTGCTAAAGTATTATGCAATGTCAGAAAAGGGTCTATGTTGTTTACAGTGGGATTCAACTTATGAGTATGAATATATGGTTTGTTTCTGTGTGTCTCATTAACATTAATCACAGAGTTTCATTAGCAAAACAATTTTGCTAATGTTACAATAAATTGAAAGAAGAAATATAGTTTTTTTATTAAAAACTTGTGCATGATGTATTAAATATAGTGCTATATAGAGCTACAAAATTTTCTTAAAATATATTGTAAATTAATTTACTTTCATAGAAATCGATTTCACCTTCAATAATATTCCCAATCACATCATTGATAGGGAAAAAAACTTGCTACCTCCCAAACCCAGCACTCTCAAAATACCATTAGATAAAACAGTTTTTTTTCTGTCTGTATCCTATTGACAAAGGGCAGTAACTCTCCTTGTTGTTTGATGTGCATGACACTTGTCTCACCTGTGCAAAATGTACTTCATATGGTACTTGTGGTGTATGTGTGATCTGGTTAGAGGATGTTTGGTCAACCATCAATTGGAAGATCATTAAAAATGAGATAGAGAAGGGTCAAGATTTGCACTGAGCAGTTGGATTTTTCATGTATCCACCTGAAGACAGAATTAATTATGAACTTTAATGGGATACATTTTTGGGGGGGCTTTCCACCCAGCAACTCCTTCGCCCCCTGAAAATTATATGTACAACATTATTAACTGATACAGATGTGTCACAAGGAGACAATGATGCTGTAACTCAACTTTGGACAGTCTGCCTGTACATCCATCTTCTAACTCAATAAATGATTTTTGATTGGATTGGGGATTTTACCTCATTTTTAGGCCCTGTGTGTGTCTGAGCATAGCCTTCAAACCTGTAAACATAGGCACATTAGGTTTTAACCAGATCTTTGTGATCCATTCTATCACTGTAAACATAGGCACATTAGGTTTTAACCAGATCTTTGTGATCCATTCTATCACTGTAAACATAGGCACATTAGGTTTTAACCAGATCTTTATGATCCATTCTATCACTGTAATTCATTGCTAGTCTGAGTTCAGATCAACCCATCCAGTAATCCATACTTAAATGTCCAGTGACATTAGATCAGTAATGTGGGCAACCCTTACCACATACAGATCTAAGGGACCAATGAATATGTACACTTATGAGGATCATATAGATAGATTGACCCATTTCACCATGCCTCTGGCAAGGTCAGTAACAGACCCATATCAGTTCCTGTACAACATTTACATCCAGTGGATCTTGCTCTTTACAGCATATCCATTGTGGTGGCACCATAACATAGAGAAGATGCTGCCAAGTAGAACTTGACCAAGATAACTCATACAGGGAGTGTGACGATAACCTGAAGATCTAATATACTCAGATCCAAACAAGGGAGAGTTCCGTTTAAGACCATGGTGGAAAAATTTACAAAAGTTCTCCCCCCCCCCATCCCATGGCTATGCAGGCCTGTAAAGTAAGGACTTCAGCAGATTTACACAAGGAGGAGGAGAGTCCCTCCTTCCATCTTCTACTGCAGTTGTCAATTTCCTTTCACTGGTACATAACTCACAGGGACACCTTCGATACAGCTTCTGGCTTTGGACAGGAATTGTGCGGCTATAAATACAACTGTTCCAATATTCCATAAAGTTGATGACAAAAATGTTTTTCACACTGCATCAAAACTGTTGCTTGGTATTGTAACCTCATGATGTTAGACTTGGCATCCTTAGTAATTTATTTTCTGGCATGACCACAAAATCGGTAATGAACATGCCAGGGAATGAATGGCCATTTATTTGTGAAGGACCACCTCATTGGGACAGTAGTCATAATCATGTAACCCAGCTCAGTGGGGGTGACTTACCTCCCAGCCAGGGAAACAAAATCACCCAACCAGTGTAATCTGGTTTTTTTTCCTAGATTGTCAGTTCCTGTGCAGGAACTATAAACTCGGCATCAGTGTACAAATTAGACTCGTTCCTTGAGAATTCAGTGTCCATCCCAACTCGCTCTAAAGAAATAGACACCACTCTGGTGGCCTAGTGGTTAGAGCATCTGCTGTGTAAGCAGGAGGTCGTGGGTTCAATTCCCGGCTGAGTCATACCAAAGACTTAGGAAAAAGTGGTACTCACAGCTGCCACGCTTGGCACTCAGCATTTAGAGGTTAGTGTTCGGACTGGTCAGCCTTATGTCAGGATAATGTGACTGGGTGGGCATCATGCTACATATCTGTGGCATGATGCTCCAGTGGTAGACATCTTATACACTGCCTCACTACAGACACATACGCTCTAAAGATATGGTCAGATTATTCATACTAAATGGTCCATCCATTGGTCAACCTATCATCAAATTTGCTCACTTTGTGACAATGTGGAATCAAAAACTGCCCACTTTCATCTCCCCATTTCTGGACCCAAAAGCTTGGCTGTGGACATACTTTAATTTTTTGCAATCACAAACTGCCTACCTTCATTTGTTCCATTCTGGATCTAGAAGATTGGGTGGCAGACACACTTTCAAACAGTTGGTAGCCCTCTCAGATGGGGCAAGTCCTGGATCAACAATCGACTCAGTTTGGTAAAAGATCTGCTCAGGAAATTTCTGGCCAAGCTAAATCTTCTCAAAGAAATGGAGTCACATGTATTCCATCTCTCCAACTCTGTTTCTGAAATTAAAATCTCATGGGTTTTTACATGGCCCAATTCAAATAAAAAGCCTTTATTCAGAATTTCACTGCAGCTACTATCATACAAAACATGTTTCCAGATTGCTTTGTCTTCAGCAGGGTGAGTGAATTACATGCCTTTTCTACCCAAACTATCTTCAGTTCATATGAGATGGTTCCTCAGTCCTGATGACTCAAGCAGGCTTTGTAGCAAAGAGTAAGCTGCGAACGGAGGACAGTCAGAGAGTCTTGTACAGTCCCTGTCTTCAGTAGATATATCAAGAAACGCAACTATGCAAGATCATGTTCTTGCCAATTTCCACCACCTTAAGTGCACAGAGAAAAGTCATGGAACAAGAAAACTCTTTCCCAATATTTTCAGTTGTTTTCTCGTACTACAGTTCATCAAACTTGTAAATGTTCGGAAAGAGGATATCAACCCTCAAACTATCATCATAGCTGCAGTAGGTTATATGCTTGGCATACTCTGACGTCCCTAAAGATCAGAGTCAGCTGTCTTTGCAAGCCTGACCTTAGAATTAATGTTTCAGTACAGACAAAGCTATTGGCTGGCATGCAGAATCAACCTTCTGGAGTTTTTATCTCCATGATTTAGCTTTGCTGACATGCGATTTGAAGTGGGTGGTCCAGATGATCACCAAACCCCTTGCAATGGCAGCACAACCTTAGATTTTTCACTGGATTCATCCATAAAATGTTTGTTGGTAATAAGAATTCAAGAACCTTCTTGTTAGCAAGGTATGGATCACATGACATAGTTGTGCTGCTTTTTGGAGAGTGGATTATCTTTCATATAGGGAATACATGTTTTCTTCCCTCAAAGGATGCCTGGGGTATAATAGGATGTTCAGCATTTCTTCTGTTACCTGTTATTCTAACATTATTGTGATCATGGAACTCAAAGGAGAAAGCAAATTTTTCAGTAAATTATGTTTCTCAAAGAATTCTTACCAGATCATATTTTTAAACCCTCCAAAGTTCCCAGTATGCAAGTATCCTTATTGGTCTACTATTGCTCAACTTTAACCCTTTGAACCCGACAGGCCGGTTTACCGGCCTATTGTAACAGTGTATATACCCGAAAGGCCGGTATACCGGCCTCGCTATCTACCGTCATAACCCGACAGGCCGGTATACCGGCCTGTGTTATGTTATTTGCTAGATTCCCTATAGAATTGTCAAAATTTGCCGGGGAGGCTCGGGTTAGGGTGCCGAAATATGGGGGAGATTAGGGTTCAAAGGGTTAAACTAGTGGTGGCAAGGGGAGGTAATTTTCAGCAGCTACTGCCCTTACTTAAAAGATTAGTTTCGTCTTTTTTGGGAGCACTGGATTTGGGAGGTACGAAGTTTATTTTCCTTCAGTTAATGAGATCCGATAAGTTTTCTCCAAACAATATATACTTTACTGAAAAATTTACTTTCCATGATATGATGAAACACTACTATTTCATCAATAGTGAGATTTGTCAGTTTCGAAGGAAATTGTTTTGTTTCCACATTAGGACCATAATTCATTTTGTCTTGAAGTTTTTGGTTGTAGCAGCTGTGAACTCCACAAAAATTGCTGCCCCACAAAAACTTGATTGGCTGCAAAGAAAGTAAGTTCACAGTTATCACCTAGACTAGGAATATTACATTTTAAGGTCTTGCAGTTTTTGAATCAAGCAAGTATAATAACAGCTTTCTATTCCACACGTTTTTTGAAAGACTTTGCTGATATTGAACATTGTATAGACTTTGTAATTCCAGAAGAATATTTTCATAATACACAAGGACAATGATCTATTATTTAGATTATACTTAACAGTGGACCACTTATGCATACCTGCCAACCTTCCATATTTTATTCTTTTTAAGGTGGGGTGGGGTGGAATCTTTGAGACTCAAACATTGTTTTAGTATCCTAAGGGGGGATGGTTTCAGTACAGGTGACTAAACAAAAAGCAACAACATGCAGTTGAGAACAAGATGCGTTCAAAGAGAAGCCAATATACATTGACTGGAAATAATATTTGAATACAAGGAAAAATAGCCATATCTGTTATCAAGAAGGGATTTAATACAGTTAGAAACATAAAATGTTGGTATATTTATCATTTTAAAGTATCACATGTTTACCTGCATACATGTTCCCACAGCCTCGACAGGACACCAAATTTCATTTGTATAACAATTATGTTAAAATCCATTTTACAGTGGAATACAGTTAGCTGCTTTCATTAGCTCAGTAGGAGGGTTTGAAGGTAATGCAAGTGTATGCATGTCATCTTTCTGACCAGGACGGTTTTCCTCCAGAGATAATATTTCCACTTTTATTTACAACTTTCTTGATGGTAGTACAATTACATGACTAACATGACTGACCTAAGTCAACATAACACTTTAATGAATAATTTTGTCAAGATAGCTACTCACCCAATGACGGAAGTGTCGCACAAAATTCAATAATGGTTAGAAACAGGGATTTCAGTGGTTGAAAATCCAGTTGAACATCTCTTTGATTTATCTAACGTGAAACAAATTGCATTTTTTTCTACTTAGTGTACTTCACCTATAGAAATTAGCCTCATGGACTCGCCTATGCAAATTAGCCTCATGGACTCACCTATGTAAATTAGCCTCATGGACTCGCCTATGCAAATTAGCCTCATGGACTCACCTATGCAAATTAGCCTCATGGCCTCCATTATAGGAGTATTCAAACTGACTTCACACAGATAGACCCTACATATTCTCAGTCATTTAAGTAAACTGCAAGCTTTTGGTTGTTTGTGGTTGTTAATTTCTGACTTCCATGCTTTTTAATTACATCTTGACAATCAACTTATTAAACTGCTCTAAGGATGGTTTTACATAAAAACTAAGTGTTCGATGTGTTAATTGTCTAAACTTATATTTACTGTATATGTACGTACAACCCCATGTTATAATAATGTGAAATAAACACAAATTAATAGGTATTCATTGATTTATTTCAACCATTATTGAATATACAGTACATTACATTTAAAGCTAGCATATACATGTACATATATACGGTGTGATGATATCATAAAATATAAAATGTCCATGATTCAGTTATCTGTAAAACTTGTTATTCCGGACATATTCACTGGGAACGAATGTGTCCGAATTAACAAGGCTCCACTGTATGTATATATATCTTTCTCCCTTCCAGTTGAAAACAACAAGAAGATTTTACCATTTCCTTGCATCAGATGCCAAGGCAACTCAGGAGTGGATAGACAAGATTCAGGGCTGTATACAGTGAACATTGAACTAGCTGATACTTTTTCAACCCCGAGTCCTGCCTTTCACCTGACCCATTCCCATGCATCCCCTTGGGCATCTGTGATCTACATTAACAGTCTTCCGGCAAGTATGCAGTCCATGTGAGGCAACAGGAGTGAAAACTGCAAGATGAACTAAATGTCAAAAGATTTAAAATCTTTCGTCATCTATTTGCAAAGACTTGGTTATTGAGACTATTGCACTCTTGTCCTGTATGTTACATGGACCCCAGAAGGACCAATAATATTACCCAAATGCCAACATGAGAATTTCTGTATTGCTCTGCATTTTTGTTATTCATCTTGTGGTAACCTGTTACATGTTAACTTTAAAAATAATTGTATGGGCCATTTCAAGCAGTGTGTGCATTTTCTTGATTCTTCAAAATCATAACACAGTGACCGAAGTGACCATCAAGAGTGTTCAAACAAGATGTGTTTGTGTATTGTTTGTGTAACAGAGGATATAATGTCATTATATCCAGAATAATCTGGACATGGAATCAGATTCTACATTCTCAGTTTCAGTCAGTCTTGTACATCAACATAAAATGTGCATGGTATTTTGTTTTTTGTAGATAGAACTCTTTGCCATGAATTATTATCTCAGAAAGTAGTTTCTTTCTATTGACTTCCAGCTGTTTAGAAGCTTTTCAAACTACTCTTCCCTTGTAGAAAGTGCTGTAGCTAATCGATAGTAACAATAAGGTTCCCCTTTCTACCAACCCTTGGGGGTACTTAAGCATGGTACCCATTTTTCCCCTACCCTATTGCAGAGATGCTGCCATGATGCTGGAATCTTGCAAAGACCAATGATGCATAAGAACACCTATCAGTTAGTTTAATTTTGCGCATCTGAAAACATATTCTGCACAGTATACATGTTTTATTCAATCATTCACCCTTAAAGCGCTTGTCAGATCACAAGTCATGCAGTAAAGTTATCATAGGCAACTGCTTACACATTAGGGTTCTTCGACTTGACATCAGAGATTTAGATTTTAATCTAAATTTGGTTGGCACACTGGGCCATGGAACAAGCATTCTGCCATAGTTTGAACCTTTCATCAAGGAAGTTATACAAATGCATGTTTTTAATGTGGGCTGACTAGAAAACCCCAAATGGCTTATTCCCAATGTGGTTCATTTTTAGATGAAAATTTGGTTCAGAAAGTACTGGCTGATGATGGTGATGATTATGGTAACTTTTAAAGTTAGAAAGTATGTCAGGTTTTTAAAGCTGAGAAAGTGTTCATGAACACACAAGTGAGTGACTTTTGAGTCCAAAAATGGTTTTTAAATATGAGTTCAGTGAATATGCCTGATGGACAAACACAAATGGCATGCTAGTCAAACCCAGCCCACATTTCAGGAGAATTTCAAAATTAAATTTAGAAAAGGCAGAATAACAAGCTAATATAAAGTACAGACAATTTCAGACCCACTTGAGCCTCATGTTTGTCCCAATACTAATTCTAGATATATATTTTTAAAAAAACTTGCGAAACTCCATATATTGGTAATGGCTCAAATAGGACCATTATACAAAGACTAAATTCTTTTTTACTGGCCACCTCTTTAAAACAGACAGAATGTTAGACTATACATTTTACAGGCAACCTCTATAAAACAACCAAAATTTTATCCTATATATATATCTCATTATCACAGATGAAAATGAAGCTATTTTGATCGTTCTTCCATATAGTTTATTATAAAGAATACCATATAAATTTATTCCAGCAAGATTTACTTCCTTTGGGTACTTATGGAACGAAAAAAAGGAATAAGTTTCATATTAAAAAAAATATTGGATCTAACTGTCTTATATAGGGAAGTTTTACTCGGTAATGGTTGGTATGAGGTACTTGTTTATGGTAAGTAATGCCCAAAGGTGAAGATAGACCCAATAATTTTGGAGTTGGACCCTCCAGATTTCTAGTTAAAGTGTTAAATATAGTAATGGAAATGTGAACTTTGGTACTTACAGCACAGAATCTAATTTTTGATTTCAGCATTCTTGATTTCTGCAAGTCCCTGGGTTGATTGACTAACTGAATTTTTAGGGGAAAATGCCCTTAAGTTGAAGACAAGGGTAATTGTTGAAGTATAACAGAAGAAATACATATGCAGCTTGAAAATATGATTTTCAGTTGTCTTGCATTTAAATTGAATTTTCAGTGCAATATTTGTTTAAATTGGTGCCGATTCCGCAGACCATATGGTGGGCAGATGGTGACAAGCTGTCATATGGGCAAAACTTTCACCAGGACATTAATTCTAATCTCTTTTTGTTAATCTAGAAATGATTCTCCGTTGTATTTTTATGAGCATATATATCCCCCTCAAGAAACTTGGAAAAGAGCTGTTTAATGAGCTGAATAACTTTCTTGGTTCCTTTTTTGTACAAAATGCTTTAAAAGCATGTTTTTAGTATTTGTAATCTTGTATGCCATTTGTTGTATGTGTTATTTATTTTTAATATTCTTAAATTTCTCAGTTTAATTAAGCGACTTCCTCATTTTAAAAATTCAGTAATTATTTTAAGTTTGTGAAGTTTACTTGTGTCGGGAATGTAATAGATTTACTTACCTTTAAAGTTTAGAGGTCTGCTTTTGCATCCATATTTTATCAACTTTGTATCGCTCTCAGTAATTATATATGACATTAAAAGGTAAAAGGAGATTTTGTCCAGCAAAGAATACAATAGGAAAAACGGTGATGTTAGGAGTGTAACACACTGTGCATTGAGCATACATACTTTGACACATTTCAGGAAATTGATGATAATGCTATGAATCTGAATAGTTTTACTAACTTGAACAATGGAAGCATGAAGTTAAAGAAAAGAAAATTTACATATGAAACGATGGCTACATTTCATGTACTTGCAAGTCGAGTCCAACTGCAATCAACATAGATTATGTGACAGCAGATTAGGATCTATGTTATTTGTTTTACTTATTATTCTTAACAAACTGCATGGACCCAGATCTGCTAAACCAGTATGTGACAGCAGATCTCGGTGTATGCATTTTGCAGATCAACTGTACATGTAAGGGACTATAAATGGTATTGTGTGAGTATATATAGTATATATCTGATTCTACAAATTTAACAAAGACACGGTGAACTGGAAAGCTTTTAGTGAAAACAATAGAACCTTAGTCTATAATTATGTACTCTTATAAAAAAAAATTGAGACCCATAAGAATAATAGAATTCACAATAAGGATAATTAATTTTTTCAGCCATGGTTTTGGTTTAGTACCTTTAATGAGCAAGTACTTAAAATAAATGCAGTTTACATTTAATTTGTTTGCTTATGTATAAGAAGCAATCTTCCATTTACAGATAGGTTAGTCTCTGAACTGTCTATTAGTATAATGGTATGTAATTGTCTGAGCTGTTGTCTATTAGTATAATGGTATGTAATTGTCTGAGCTGTTGTCTATTTTTATAATGGCAGCTAAGGATCTGAGCTGTTGTCTATTATTATAATGGCTGGTAAGGATCTGAGCTGTTGTCTATTATTATAATGGCAGGTAAGGATCTGAGCTGTTGTCTATTATTATAATGGCAGCTAAGGATCTGAGCTGTTGTCTATTATTATAATGACAGGTAAGGGTCTGGGATGTTGTCTATTATTATAAGGACAGATAAGGTTCTGAGCTGTTGTCTGTTATTATAATGGCAGGTAAGGGTCTGAGCTGTTGTCTATTATTATAATGGCAGCTAAGGATCTGAGCTGTTGTCTATTATTATAATGGCAGGTAAGGATCTGAGCTGTTGTATATTATTATAATAATAGCTAAGGATCTGAGCTGTTGTCTATTATTATAATGACAGGTAAGGGTCTGGGATGTTGTCTATTATTATAAGGACAGATAAGGTTCTGAGCTGTTGTCTATTATTATAATGGCAGCTAAGGATCTGAGCTGTTGTCTATTATTATAATGGCTGGTAAGGATCTGAGCTGTTGTCTATTATTATAATGGCTGGTAAGGATCTGAGCTGTTGTCTATTATTATAATGGCTGGTAAGGGTCTGAGCTGTTGTCTATTATTATAATGGCAGGTAAGGATCTGAGCTGTTTATTATTATAATGGCAGGTAAGGATCAGAGCTGTTGTCTATTATTATAATGGCTGGTAAGGGTCTGAGCTGTTGTTTATTATTATAATGGCTGGTAAGGGTCTGGGATGTTGTCTATTATTATAATGGCTGGTAAGGATCTGAGCTGTTGTCTATTATTATAATGGCAGCTAAGGATCTGAGCTGTTGTCTATTATTATAATGGCTGGTAAGGATCTGAGCTGTTGTCTATTATTATAATGGCTGGTAAGGATCTGAGCTGTTGTCTATTATTATAATCGCTGGTAAGGATCTGAGCTGTTGTCTATTATTATAATGGCTGGTAAGGATCAGAGCTGTTGTCTATTATTATAATGGCTGGTAAGGGTCTGGGATGTTGTCTATTATTATAATGACAGGTAAGGGTCTGGGATGTTGTCTATTATTATAAGGACAGGTAAGGATCTGAGCTGTTGTCTATTATTATAATGGCTGGTAAGGTTCTGAGCTGTTTGTACTTTTCATGATTGTTATTGCACAATATAGACCCAACAAGAAAAAACTCCATCCCTATACTAGTTTAGTAACTTAACTCACGGAAAGAGATTCAGACATAGTCATTCCCCAACTTTGTACATATTTGGCATATGAATATATAGCTTTATGTGTAAAGAATATATCTTAATAAAATGATAAATGCTGACAACAACACTTGAGACTGTTTCAAATGTCAATAAAATAACTGAACTTTTAATTTGTAAAGTTATTCCTGTAACATTTTATTGAAAAACTGTAAGAAGTTCTTAAGTTTAAACAACCTCACATTATTACCTACATAGTCGCTAATCATTATGACATCAATAATTTTAATACAATATAAAAACATGATTATGTTTAAGGGCAGATCAAAATGACCACTATTTACATCTGCAGTCTTTTTCTAGCATTTGTGGGAATATACAGAATGGGAGTAGACTCTGATAGGCTTCGACATTATGTGATACAAGAATATAATGTCTAGTAATTAAGTTGTCCCCTGTCACTGTTATGCTTATTTCTCTGCTTTGAAAGGGCCATAGTGACTCATTGGTTAGCTGGTGACTAAAAGGATACAGGTTCAAATCCTACTACTGTATCTGCCTAGGTTGTCAACTAATGATGTGCTTGTATTGCTGTTCTTCAAAATGCACAATCAAACATATTTCTGTTTTTCCCCTTGAGTATTCAGTGTAATTTTCAGTTTGCCCCTTGAGTATTCAGTGTAATTTTCAGTTTGCCCCTTGAGTATTCAGTGTAATTTTCAGTTTGCCCCTTGAGTATTCAGTGTAATTTTCAGTTTGTGCCTTGAGTATTCAAAGTAATTTTCAGTTTTACTCTTCATGTATTGAAAGTAATCTTCAGTTTTGCCACTTAAGTTTTCACAGTAATTTTCAGGTGTGTCCCTCGAGTAGCTGAACGTAATTATATTTTTTTCCCACTCAAGTATTCAGAGTATTTCACTGTTTTTTCCGTAAGTATTAAAAGTAACTTTATCTTTGCTTCTTGAGTATTGAAAGTAATTTTCAATTTGGCCTTTGAGTATTTAAAGTAATTTTAATTTTGCCATTTGAGTATTGAAGGTAATGTTCAATTTGCCCCTTGAGTATTTAAAGTAATTTAGTTTTGCCCTTTGAGTATTGAAAGTAATTTTCAATTTGCCCCTTGAGTATCTAAAGTAATTTAGTTTTGCCCTTTGAGTATTGGAAGTAATTTAATTTGCCCCTTGAGTAGTGAAAGTAATTTTCAATTTGCCCTTTGAGTATTGAAAGTATTTTTTGGTAAATCAAGCCGATTAATGTTGAGTAACATTGTATACTGATGCTTATCGTCCTTGTTTAAATAAAATTAGATTTTTTTTATTGGTTGTCTGTTAGCATCAAAGTTTAGTTTTATGAGCAATGCAGTCTTGTTTTATGTATTTCAACTCCAATTACATTGTGTACAGTCTTTGCACCAGCAATTTTAAATAAATAAAAATTATTTTATGCATCTGCTTGAAAAGCAAATAGTTTTTACTGACTGACAACCATGCCACAATACCAAGCAAGTTTATTGTATGACTGTGTTCAATATGTATTTTTAAATGACTTCTTTTCATCGACTGTCAACATTTTCTATATGGAGCTTTAAAATGTATACAAATAATGTTTATCCCGAATCAGACATGATCACTGATACTAAAAATAGTTAAACCTTTAGAAAAATAAGACAATAAGCATTATCCCTTGTCATCTGAATTGTACAAATCTTGATGAGCTGCCATTAGATATGGCCATGTTAACTAATAGTAGAAAAATCATTTCAACAACTTTATTTCAAGAAATTGCACAACATCATTTGTTCAGCTTTGACAGGAAGCATCCAAACATAATTGTATTTCAGTTTTGGACAAATTTCGGGATGTGCCATTGAACCTGAATTGGAGAAACCTTGAAACAATTTGGTCATAATATGTGCAGTCTGTAGCACTGGAAGAAATTTCTACAGAAATGGTCCTGCGGTGATTACTTGGCCAACTTCAATCAGATTTGTCTACAAATATTAGATGTTAGCTTTGTGGAAATCTCAGACCCACTTGGGCCTCCTGTCATTATACTCACTGTGGATTAAAAAGTTTAAAATAAGTTATAAATATTATGTGCAATTGATTTCCTGAAAATGAAAAAATGTGTCAGAAATTTGTACATGCTTATTGAAAGAAATAGCTGAAATTACTTTTCATTTTCCACCTAATATATTGAAAATACAAAATTTCCTGGTGCATATATGAAGGAATACATGTATTAACAAATATTAACATTTTATGTAGCTTACAGTTCATGATTGTATATAAAAATGAAAGAAAACATATCTTTTTAAGGGTTTTGTGCATGTACTTAAGACAGCTATCACAATTGTTGAGATTTATTTAAAAGAATTATCTGTGTTGTGAATATGTTTTCTGTGAATAAATATGTAAATATGGCTTTTGTACAGTTAATAAGTAACCTAATGTTAATACCATGATCCCTTAATACAAGACTCCTCAAGGAAGCCATACAATTGTGCAGCGGTATAGGTGAGATAACCTTATAATGGGGTACAGATGGTATTACTATCACATATGCATAGACCACACCCACCTTATAAAAGTGACTGGCACCATATAGTGGTGGGGGGGGCATTATACATAATTACAAGGCCTAGGTGAAATTAAAAATCTGCTAAGCTTTCTTTTCACTCATTATAGCCAGCATTGAGACTTCCTCAGAAATCCTGAAATGTATAAACAACAGTACGTCGTTAAGGAGATAATGGAATAAGTTTTTGATATTACTGGAAGTGACCTCTTATCAGTTGATTAGTGATTATGTTTGAAAGAGATAATCTCAACTTCTCGATCATTAGGTAAATTAATTTGTTTAGAAGATCAGGTCTGACTTGATCACTGAATCACCACCGTTGCTAATGTTGGGTCAACTTTCCCTGAGATTTTAATAAATTGTACAGTGACTGGTTAAGCAGGTTTATGCATGCGAAATTAGGAAATCTTGTCGCAGGCAGCCCAGGTTTAGATAGCATAATGGATTTTAACCCTTGGCTTGCAGTAATGACTGTACAAAGAATATTGTCTCAAATGTACAGTTTATTATTTATGATAGTGTATGATGCATGCAGAATTCCAAACACCAAAGATCTATAGATCCAAATAAGCCATATCGTGCTCTGGCATATGAAACCAGTCTGTCTACAGTTTGGTATGCATTATAGACTGGTTAATTTGTATGTTTATTTTTGTTGATAAGCATGAATGATGTGGAAAATATCACACTTACTGTACTTTGTTTTAAAAATATGTAAACATTACTGTACAATACTAGTCAATATTGCTACGCTTGTTTGTGAATTCATATTTATAAATATGGTTTTCGGTTAATACAAACATGCACACAAACAAGATCTTCGCTTGCCTATGGTGAATCATTTTACCTCATTTTTGGAGTTTACGTAGCCCCTTAATAAGCAGTGTATTGTATGCCATAAAGTGCATCATTGAGAATTCTTCATTATCTTAATATCAAGCATACATTTTTCTTATTATAATTTTTGTCATACACCATCAGAGCTGCATTAATTTCTATGGATAAAGCACCCGACTCCTGACATAAAGGGTGTGGGTTCGAATCCCAGCATCCATTCAGCATGAGTCATTTACTGTGGTGTGATCATGGCAAGGTCTTTTACTCCAGTAGCCTATTTGTGTTGTTGTGCTGTAAAACACTAAACCAGACCAAGTAATAAAATCCTAGTTATTTGTTGCCCTTTAAAATTACATTTAGCTTATAATAAATAAAGGTGTTACAAATGAATTATCAATTTTGACTTAAGTTGGTACACTAATAGTAAATAAAAACCTTTTAAATTCATGCAGCCTGTAAAAAAAAATTGAGAATTATTAATTTTAAAGTCATTCATTGACAACAGATTCATAAGTACCTGTTTCATTACAAGGGTCAGTTTGATTTAGGGCACCAGCATAAATTGTATTTGCCTTTATTTGCTGACCATTTTCGTTTTCTGTTTTAAGCAGAAAGATGAATTTAAAGTCACACCTATGACTACTTCACAACAATGGACAAAACTCTGATAAAGAAACAATTACTTGTACCAATTTTTCTTAATTTATTTTGTAATTCAGAAAAACTTTACAAAAGTTTAACAATAAAACTTAAGTAAAATGTTGATGGCATTAAAGATCATTTTATTCACTCATTCCATTTATTAATAAAAACATGTTGGTTTTTTTTAAGTGCTTTGGTACAGTCATTATAAAAACATGTTGGTTTTTTTTAAGTGCTTTGGTACAGTCATTATAAAAACTTGTTATACTCTATACTGTACTATATCATTTTTCATCTACTTTTCTTGAAGTGTGTTAAAATATTATTTTTTAAATTTTCTTAAGTACTTACATTTTGCAGATTTTTCATAATAAAGATGTTTAAGGTATAAAAATTGGAGGACAAAATATAATTATGAATTTTATGCTTGATGGTCTGCATAAATAGGGTACTTAAAATTGCAATGAGTATGGTAATTGTTCAGTTTTTTTTATAGATCACTGTACTTTAATGTTTTATTTACAGTCACTTCTGATTATGTATGTTGTAGATATTAGTACCATATATAATCACATATGAGTCACATTCACCTGAGTGTTGTAAATTTTAATACCATATTTAATCACATATAAGCTCCATCCAGCTGCTTACTGTTTAGACAACATAGACACTGATCTGCCAGCACATGTGACAACCGTACAGATCAGGGTGTATGTTGTATGCAGTTTGACTTATAAGTGAGTATGTATGGTATGAATTTCACATGTATTTAATTCACTGTATAAATACAGTAGAACCTATCTTGCAAGACCACCTCTTTTGCAAAAACATGGCCTCTCAAGACAGGTGGTCTCATAACAGGTCACAATCCTATATAATCACTAAATTTGTGCATTGATAATGTGGTCTCTCAATACAGGTGGTCTCACATAGCAGTAGTCTCTCAAGACAGGTTTTACTGTGGTAAGTCATTGCAGTAATGTAAATTCATTTTCTCAATCATTTGTCAACAGTAGTGACATTTTTGTTACATAATCTGACCGAGACTGCTGAAAAATATTGAATGCCACATTTTTATGTTTGTTTATCTTTTTAAATTCTGTAGCTCTAGTAGGGATCTCCTTGGCTTAAGATAGCAGCAATCCCATGTGATGGAACATTGGTCCACTTTCCTATAAAAGGCAATATAAAATTCGGAAAAACAATGGACACTCTAAAAATTTACAGAGCCACCAAGAAAATCTGATGCAAAGTATGTCTTAATTCCTATTGGAGCAAAACAAATGTTATATTTCAATTTCAAAAATAATTCAGTTTATCTATTATCAAAGCATATTGTACAATAGAAGTTTGATTATCTGTCGGGGTGCGGGACTGATATGAGAATAGATGGATAGTAGAATATGTACATTAAAAGTATTACACAGCAAAAAAATCATAATATCTACATATGTACATATACCTGTTTAATATTTTGATGTACAATGCCCTGATGGTTAACAGAGACTGATGTTTAATCAAGTGCCAGATAATCGAAGTTCTACTGTACTGGCATTATCAAGGAATATATGTGTATTGGCATTATCAAGACATATTGGTGTATTGGCATTATCATTGCATATTAGTGCTGTATGCCAATAATCTTCCCTTGTTGCATTTGTCAAGTGCTAGTAATTGAAGTAATGCATATATGACTTTTGTCATCACTAGGCATGGTTTGTCAGTTTACTTTGCTGAGTATCAAACCTTGGTATAAGAAACTTGCTGAAACAGTATCAATGCAGCTTCCCTGCCTAAGTTGGTACAGTTCAGATCACCCATCAATGGAGCTAGCAAGATAGTTTCATAGTTAGTAATACTCTTGGAGGAATCGGTAAAGAAAGACTTGATGCAAGTATGTTTCTCCAATTGAAACCATTACTGCACATCATCCTTTCAAGTTCAGGCTTGTGGACATAACTGAAACCATCATTCTGAATGCCCAGTAGTGTCTGTAGCAAGCCTTTTCATTGGTGAGTTGATTTTACTTGTAGTAACTTTTTATCCACAAGAGGACACTGCACTTCCGGTTCTTTTTATTAAACATAATTTGGCTAGTTCCATATACCAAGTATCAATGCTTACTGAAGTAGATCAACAAACCAAGCAAACATGGCATGCCATCTACAGGAATAATGAGTGGGAGAGTTTTATTTATAAATAACAATATATTCATAACTTAGGATGAAAGAAATATCTTGAACATTGACATTTTTAACAAATGAATTCAGTGAAGTGCTTTTGGTAATCACAAAAGAACAACATTTCATTTACAAAATATTATCAAATTATACTAATTTTCAGCCATCAGAAAGTATTATTTAATCTGGTAAAATTTCTGATCTGTTTCATATACCTATCCATGTTAATGAATTTTCTTGTAAACAAAAATACTCATGATAGATCAACATAATTTTGCTTTATGGAATGTACAGTCTGTATATTAAATGTATTAGGTAACTGACATTTATACCAAACTTTGCATAATACAGCTCCAAGGGAATTCCAGTTTTTAATTTATCATGCATTTGTCAATTGCAATTGCTCAAATAAAGGTCAGACAAATAATAATTAGATCTCCATTTGTTTGCTTGTAAATACAGTTATTTTAATACATGTTTTGGGTACAGTAAAATTGAAGATCCTTGAAATACATATAAACATAGGAACCAGCGTTTAAACACACCATATGAATGATTATTTTAATACTTAAGTTAATATCTTTTCTTTCACATTCAAAATTTAGTAGCAATTATTGGTTAGATACATTGATTTCAGAAAAAGCTGTTATTATGTATTTTAGGTTCCACTTTTTGTGTGCCTGTCAGATTAGGGCAACTAGAATTCAGTTGTCCATGTGAAGATATGGGCATGCCCTTCACTTCATATTTTAAACATAATATCATCACATATGCCCCTTATCTCAGTGCACTTCTGCTCCTGCATTGTACCCCAAGGGTTTAATATCATGGAGTCACATTTTGATTTTAGAAAAATTTCCATCACTTGTATTGCCATAACTCTTGCAATATTTACACTTCACCCAATCTTTCAGTATCACTACTGCCCTTGGAAGAGGCCATGAGATCAGGAATTGTAATGGCTTAAAAATTGTATCGCTTATATTTGAATAATAACCAGTTCAACTCTGATACATCATTATCACATATTCCACTTTTTAGTACCACTCCTGTTGTTTATTATTCCCCAGGGTGGAGCCTTGGAATCAAGATTTATAACAAGTATTTTGATTACAGTTTTTGGATATAATGTTTTCTTTACTTCTATTTCCATCACTAGTTCACTTCTTGTTTGGATAATCAATCATCACACATTTTCCTTATGGATTTTACTACTCCTATCACAGGGTCAAGTTATTACATGGGGTCATTGGCCATATATATTTTACTACTTTCACAGGGTCAAGTTACTACATGGGGTCATTGGCCTTATGGATTTCACTATGCCTTTTCCTGGGTCAAGTTTTAAGATGGTATCATTGGCCCTAAGGATTTCACCACTCCTACCCCAGGTTCTTAGGTGCAGTAATGGGATGAATGGGTAGACCCTCCCATGGCTACAGTTTTGAATCTTCTCACATTTTAATTAGCTTTTTATCCATTGTGCTATAAAACTGCAATAGTGCATGATCTCAAACTGTCCCTTTTCCCGATACTGTTGTTGTCTCCATGGTTACGTTTCTGGGATGGGATCAAGAAATAGGACACTTTTTAAATGCCAACCAAATTGCAGAGCATTTATTATGATACTTGTCTGAATGTATGTGCGTATGTCCATTTTTTTTTTACCTTTTTCATTTGTGCACTGTTAAACTTGTGTTCTGCTAATGCAGTGGACTGTTAAACATGGGCTGGTTGTATAATGGTAATCTATACGATGGTGAATATCTTGTCATGAAGGCCTTTAAAATTTGTACAAATGATGCTGTCAAGTGTGGCCACCATTACTAAAATATTAGCTTCTAACAACAACTAAAATATCAAAATCTTAAAACAACTTTGTTCTCAAAAGCCACATAACACAGAATTTGACCCAATTATACAGAAAGCATCATGGCATAAAGAACTTTCCAGTTTGATGCAAACAAAGTAGGTTCACTTTCAAATATGGCCCCTAATACTAATAATGGAATTTGGTTTAAAATGACTTGTCAACTGCTGAACAGAATATGACCAAATATGATTGAAAGACTCTTGGCTTAAAAGGCTTTCAAACTGTTATAAGTGATACTGATCTAGCATCAAATATTTTTCTTGTTAGATATATAAAGTATGCATAAAGATACTATATATAGCCAAATCCAGTCCAACTGAAAACTGCACACACCCATATCTGCTGTCACAATGCATTGGCAGATTTAGGTCTCTGTAGTTTGTGAGGAGTAATCGGTAGAACAAACAGCTTAGGTCCTGATCTGCCAGTGAAATATACAATATCAGATCAGTGTCTATGTTGTTTGTGGCTGGGTTCAATTTGTAAGTTAGTATATACAATAATTCTTGAAGGATTTTTATCATTATTGCTTATTTATCATTATATTAATATTCGGACCTTAAATCTTTGAAGTATGAAATAAAATTATAAATACTTGAGGGATTTTGAAGGAAAATGTCGTCTGAACTTGCACATCTGACAAATGTATTCATACCTATTAATAATGAAGTTTAAAATCAACTTCTCGTTCATTTTCGTTTATGGCAGGTACAATTTTATACCTGGTCAATGTTTGACTAAATGTTTGTCTTGGGACGATTTTTTGTGGTATCTTAACATGTATGTCAAAATATGGTTCAACAACCATAATAATCATTTAGTGTGTCATGCAATTTAATGTGTAATATGTTTTAAAATGTCATGCAGAAAAGGCCTAATAAATTCATGCTAAGTCTGACAGAATGTTATGTCTCTTGTTTTGTTCACCTGCCTAACCGCTCCGGTGGCCTAGTGGTTAGAGCGTCCGCCCCGGAAGCGGGAGGTCGTCGGTTCGATCCCCGGCCGAGTCATACCAAAGACTTACAAAAATGGTACTAACAGCTGCCTCGCTTGACGCTCAGCATTAAGAGGTTAGTGTTAGGACTGGTCGGCCTGGTGTCAGGATAATGTAACTGGGTGAGACATCATGCTACATGTATACGGCATGATGTCTCAGTAGCGATATGACTGAAAAATTGTTAAAGCTACGTTAAAAATCCTAATCAAACAAACAAAATGTTCACCTGCCGTATGATTTGGTCATTATTTCTCCAAAATCCACATTGGTTACTGTGCACGAGTTCTGCTATACGCAACTTCACGAAGCTTTTGCAGATGGCTGACCATTACAAGAGGAAAATGTGAGGTTTTTTTTTTTTTTTTTTTTATTAGGATATTTAACGTAGCTTTAACAATGTTTCAGTCATATCGCTACGATGTCTGCAGTGAGGCAGTTTATAGTGATGTCTAGCACTGGCGAAGACATGTAGCATGATGTCCCACCCTGACACCAGGCCGACCAGTCCTAATACTAACCTCTTAATGCTGAGCGCCAAGCGAGGCAGCCGTTAGTACCATTTATGTAAATCTTTGGTACGACTCGGCCGGGGATCGAACCCACGACTTTCCGCTTCCGCGGCGGACGCTCTAACCACTAGGCCACCGGAACGGTTAGGAAAAGGTAAGCGAAAATGGTTTCTGACAATGACAAAAATTATGTTTCATACCTTCAGCAAAGATTACATGTGTGTTTCCCATTAGGAGACAAACAACTGTGCTGATTTGTGGGTCAAAAATCAAGGTCATGGTTAGCTGATAAAGTGCACTGATTTACAAGCAATATTCAAATGTACTGCCTTTGATGTTAATATGAGCCCCGTGAAGTTTACATCAAAAGGTTAAAAGTCACTACATGTTACAAAGGACGTAAGTTTTTTTTTTTGGCATTATATGATTTTCAGTTTATCGATCTTTGGTTACCATGGACATCAAAGATGGCGGTTTATGCTGTCGTATGATTTTTGAGCCATCGGCCTCCATACGTAGTACTGCGACACTCGCTAGTTTGGAATCGATCCTATCCCTGTAATTTTAAACGGATAACTGGTACACGAGCATATTTTAAACTGTATACAAATTTGTAATGTATACTGTTCTGATGGTAAAATGGCGCAGAATGCGAAGATTTTGTTCCATTTGTATCACACTTCTAATTAAACATATGTTTTGCTATCTTTTTTTCGGGGGGTGGGGGGGGGCGAAATATATAGTGTAATGACGAATGTGAAATAAGCTCTTGTCCCAGGTATTCATTTAAAACACAACGGTCATTTAACTGTTTACTGTCGCCATAATGATGATGGTGGTGGCGGTTGCTTACGATGTATGCGAGCATTATTTTAAACCTGATTGCATACGTTCATCATTAAAATGAATACCTAAAATCAAATTCATACCTAGAATACATAGAATTGACGTCATAATACTTTCTTAAATATGGTATCGGCAATGACGGAAATTACACAAAAATCTTCTATGAATAACTGAAATTTGGTCTTGATATTTGTATATGACACAATTAAACAAGCATGTCAATCATTTCTTTTCTCCTTTCACAGAATTTTTAATTATCATCGAAGAATGTTTATTATTATTATTATTATTATTATTATTATTATTATTATTATTATTATTATTATTATTATTATTATAGTGACCATAATAACAATATCAAGTTATATAATTTAATATAAATATTTATAATTATAATTATTAGAAATAGTAATAGTTGTAGTATTGCTGTTCTTGTTGGAAATGATGGTGACATCATAGTGGTAAATTTGATGCATACGCCTCGCTGACACTTCGCATGAAAGAAACAAAACTGCTTATATAGCCCGATAATCAAATACCGTCTTCTAAATATGACAAGAAATATGCTTTACAAATTATATGATGATATACGACAGAAGTGATCGACCTGAAACATAAAAGATGCACCCGCACGTATGTAAACACGCGATAAAACCAGCGTACATATCACTGCTTTCACTAGACCGAGACCTCGGAATTCACTCCAAATTTTCCATTGAGCAGATGGATGAAGAAAAACTTGCATCGATATCTTTTAATGTGCCATCAAAGTCACTTTGTATGAATTCCTGTGAATGACTGTCTATAAAGAAATCCATATTCTGAAATTATTTTTCTTTTTGTCAAATATATTAATTTCGGTAGATATTGCAGCATTGTGATGAAAATTTTAATTTAAATCCGCATAAGAAAATATGCTACATACAGAATTTGAATGATCCACTCTCCGGAGTCGTTTAACTGTATGTACTTAAATTCTGCAGACATCACTAGAGCCTGGCAATTGTATGTACTTGCATAATGCTGATTAGACTGACACGGTTCTAGTATCAATTTTGGAACTACATCCATTTCCTTTTCCAATGGGAAAAAAAGAAAGATGGAACCCTACCCAAGGCCGATAAATCGGCTCCACGCCTGTGATCATACTGACTTGTTTTAGGGGCTGATATCGCCATCCGACGACATAGGGTTCCCGAATAGACAAAGAAGTGATCGTTTCAGGAGAACCAAATAGTATCGAATTCCTGCTAAATGACGTAAAACAGATGCCAGAAGATCAAGAAAACTAACAAGATTCTAGATTTTGTTAATGAAACGAAACAAAGTTTGCGCATAGAAATCAGACATCTTGTAAATACAAATTATCAAAAAACTGTTTTTAAAATTAAAATGCTAATAGAAACTAATCCAATTAAATATCTAATAAAACTATTCCATAAAGAGAATTTTGACATCATGCCATCGTCGTTTCATTCTTAACAGAGTTATCAATGTAGGTGGGAGAAAAATAAAAAGTAAAAAGGGTAAATCATTACCAAAATAAACTTATCAAATGATTCATGAACGGAAGAAAAAATATTTACGAATTTGTATCCATAAGAGCAAAGCAATGAGAGACAAATTACACCAGATGGTAGAACGTCGGACTCGTAATTCATGGATAGTGGTTTCAATACCCTCATCGGCCATCTGCCTGTTTATGACCTTGAGATAGGCACTCAACTCTTTTTTTTTCCTTCTGCATGACGATGCCAACAGTCTGTTAAAAGTGCTATTAAAACCAATTTTTAAAAAAAAATATTGAAAAGGATCCTTACGAGTACACGGATAATTCTGACGAGGAAATTTCAATTCATCTTTGAATGGAAAACATGTTTCAATACGCAAAGGATGTAGGTCACTCTAAAATTGTTAGGTCTTTTAGATGAGAAACCGTATGTGAGCTATGAAAACGTCGACGAGTTAGATGTCCGCTATCAATACACTATTCAAGGGTAAATGTGTGATACATGCCTGCAGATAACAGAAACCATGTTAGACAATACGGGATAGGTCTATCTACTTGGTGACTGAAAGAGGAATCCTAGGTGTCAGAATGGCTTTTTCAAAATACCTAAAGGATAATACCAATACATTAACCATTTTGATACGAATTATAAGAATCGAGACTCTAGTCACAAAAACCTGTATGTTTAGGAACTTTACACAGATTTTAGATGGTTATCTGAAGAAGATAGCCTAATATTTGTGAAAAGCGATTTATTTTGAATGTTGATTTGTATATACCTGTAGACTTACACGAATACTTTCAGGACAATCAGCTTGCACCTGTAAAAATGGTACCATCTCATGAAGAATTGTCAGCTACACAGTTTGCACCTGTACAAATGGTACCGTCTCATAAAGAAATGTCATCTACACAAGAGAGGTTAACAGAAGAAAGGAAAGGAAAGCTTTCAAAGGTAAAACGAAGTTAAGAAGATAGTTACAAGAAAAAAAATGCGTTATTAACTATATTAATCTCAAATATTTTATGAATTTAGCTGTAAAATATTCTTTTAAAATGCTTATAAGAAGTATATTACTTTGATTAATATAACTTAGTCGATTGCTTTCAAGAACACCTTTGGAAGCTGATGAACAATGCGGCATTCAGTAGATTATGTTGGGATGAGGGTGCTTGTTATCCTTTAGGTGGGGGAGCACTTTAAGGCACACCAATACAAGTAGGTTATTTAGTGCAGTCACATACAGAGCAAAGTGCATTGCCAAAGGACATAGCCGTAGCTGAATATGGTTCAACAGATAATTTGATTGTAACCCGCGTCATTCCGGCTGCGTTACACTGTCTTGCATTCTAGTACACAAACAGAAGCACGAACTATTAATAAGTCGAAGCGATTCGAGAGGTTAGGGGAAGATTCTGATAGAAAGATAGTTAGTCCAGCGTATTAATGTTAATATTTATAGCTTCTACAAAAAAAGAGGCTTTTGAAAATCATGTTTAATTAACTTTACATCAAGCCTTTGTTTTATTGGTGTCTTTTTGCAGTTACACCAGCAGAGTAGCACTTCATTGTAATCTCTCTCTCTCTCTCTCTCTCTCTCTCTCTCTCTCTCTCTCTCTCTCTCTCTCTCTCAAAATTTATTACCGTAAAGGTTGATCTCGATACGACGTTGATGAAATGTTCAAACTTTTTTTCTCAATCACTAGTTATCTCTTTTATTCTTTGCCTCTCACAACATAACTAAAGCATACAATCTTGTGTTTTGTTTGTGTGTGAAGTATAAATGATGAATACCATACACAGGAAACCGTTTGCAGGTGGGGCAAGGGTTGAAGTTCGGTTATATGGGCAACGAAATTTAAATCGTATATCACTGCACCGCTTATCATATCCAATAGCCAATGCGCTGCTTTATCATTCTGAAAGGTAACTCTATACCCTTTTGTTATATGAGTAATCTAAGAATTGGCTGCCGGGACGTTTTTCTGATAAGGTTAAAGAAAAGAGATATTTTATAGATGTAGAGATAAATATGACATTACTATTTTGGTAGACAGTCACGTTTTAAAAATACTAAAAACATTCTAGAAATGTGAATTGGGTTGCAACTTCATGGTTTACTTGTATTCCAGTAGTGCCTTTTTTGTTTGTTTGTTTGATTCGGATTTTTAACGTAACTTTAATAATTTTTCAGTCATATCGCTACGATGTCTGCATTGAGGCAGTTTATAGGAATGTCTAGCACTAGGGCATCATGCTGCAGACATGTAGCATGATGTCCCACCCAGTCACATTATCCTGACACCAGGCCAACCAGTCCTAACACTAACCTCTTAATGCTGAGCGCTAAGCGAGGCAGCTGTTAGTACCATTTTTGTAAGTCGCGACCGGGGATCGAACCCACGAACTCCCGCTTCCGAGGCGGACGCTTTAACCAATAAGCCACAAGCAGATTATCTGTGATAATATTATAAAATAGTAATCTATCCATTGAGTTTAACTCTCCATTTAATTCTTGTCGACAAAAAACTTTAAAGCGTTGTTTTAATATAAAGTAAAAGAGTTACCCATTCCTTTATTAACATAAACTTTGCCCATTTCATGTACATTGTATAAATTGTTTTACCCAACAGGCAGTGTTTATCCTTTGTCAACTGTATGTTATAACATTGTTTTGGAAACCTATCATCAGTCATATTTAATAATTTGAACCAGTACGTAAGAATTCTTCTATATCTTACTTCTTCCACTGGCATTTTTCGTAACTCACTATATATAAATCTAGTTGGCACGTGCTTTGTAATATCAATGATATATTTGCAATTTGACATATGCACAGCTTCAATGTCAGTTCTTAGTAAAATCCGCGGATTTCCAAAACAAAATTCAAACTTGTTGCTAAAAAATATTTGGAATTGAGTTTTTGTAAACAGATTACCAAAGCAATTAATTCTAGTCTTCAAACACTAAAGTGACTTCCCCGCTTGTGCTGCTTGTTGTTTTTGTTTTTATTATAGTTGTTGTATTTTTGTACATTTATTCTATGAAGTTTAGAAGAGAATACACAGCCGAGTTAACTGTAATATGAGACTATTTTATCATGCAATCAACAAAATACCAACCATCATATCATCTCATATAACCCCCTCTTTGAAGGACTTTAATTTTGTTATTTTTTTCTTCATAGTTATCTTTAAATTCCAGATGTTGCAGTATTCCTTAAGGTTATATAGAATTCTTTGAAGTTCACTAGCACTTTCGGCGAAGGCAACCAAGTCATCTGCATACATCAGTGAAAATAAATTAACAAATTCGGGCATGACATCGTTATTCTGGTCGGAAATATGTCTTTTAATCGTTTAGAAACAAAAAAAAGTATTGGTACCATCCGGTGATGTTAATTATTCCATGCCTGGTGTTTCAACATTTTAAAAGTCTCCAGAAGTTCTAGAGCTTTTTATCTGTAGTGCTGTTTCAAGGTTTTTCTTTTCCTTTTCTCAGTCTATATATTTCGTGTGTGATTGATTTTTTTATAAATAAAAATTTCTTTTGTGGGGTAGGGGTGTTTGGAGGGGAGGGGTTTGGAGGTTTTTTTTTAACTACATATGTCTATAGTATTTATATAAAGTCAAATTATCGGCCATATTATTTTTAAAGTTTCTAAGTGCATCAAGTGCTACTTTACAGTCGTCTTACCATGGTTGTTTGGTGACCGAAAATCGATGCGGTAATTTCTTTTGTTTACATCATTTTGATCTACTTTCATTGTCTGTGCTGATTCAAATATGCCCTCCTTACAAGAATTCAGAACAATAACGAGTTGATTTTGTTCAATCATTGTAAGTATATTATTAGATCTTCGTGATAGAGCAGAGCTAACATTTGGACATATATATTTATTTGTGTTCATTCCACATCTATATTTCTCTCTTGGATTCAAACTTTCGTCATTATCAACTGTGACGGTAATGGGCTCAGATCCAAGTGAAATATTATTGGTTGATGGACAGATTCAAGTCTGTAATTAATCCTGATTGAAATAAACGGTAATTAGTCTTAAGTTTTAGCCGAGTTTCCTTGTATACATTAAAGTTTCCAGGATCTTTATCATGCCCACATCTACCATATATAAATGCAAAACAAATAAATAAGTAACGAATAGTGCAAAACTAATATCTAACTAACCTGAGCGCTTTCGACTCCTAATGAGTCTTTTTCAAAAGCAAATACAAAATATAGACAAGACAAACAAATAAAATAGAAAAACCGCTGTGTTGCAAAACTGTACATGGATGCTTCTACATTAACTTAACCTTTACATTTATAATGTTTCAACTAGTTTATTTCAAGAAGACTAAAACACGACAGCCTTGCACAAATTTAATTATCTGTTTGCAGCAGACACATTTTCTTTTAAGTAATTTTCTAAATTTGCTTAATAGCATGTAATTACTACTATAACTAATTCAGAATCGAAAGTGCTCAGGCTAGCTAGATACTAGTTTTTCACTGTTCGTTGACAGCTTATTGCATTTATCTTAATCAAACCCTGACACAAAAAAAATATCCCTTGCTGGATTAAGTGCACTTCAAAGGACTGTTATTCGCCATATGATTTGTAAAATTAATACATGGATGGATGGATTGATTGATGGATGGATGGATGAATAACCACAATTCTCCTGAATCATTTTAATTCTCTAACATATAATGTGTACGCTAACAATTATTAATTAAGTTTGAAAATGAGTTGTGAGGAAAGTGGGGTCACTTTTGACACAGACATTTCGTGTATAACACAGCAAGCGCCATCAAAGCAATTCGCAGTCAATAGTTACTGAACATTATTCCATGGGAAGTAGATGGTATAGAAACTAAAAATTTAGCTGTGTAAGAGCTGCTTCCCTTGCATTGCTTATTTGCATATTTTGTCATTCCTAGTCACCCGCAACGAGATATATTGACCCAGTTAATCGTACTTATCACTGTCGTTCATCTGATGTTGCTTCCTCGTGTTTACACATCTGATTACTTACTCATGCTTGCACATCTGACTTCATAAATTCGTTACTTTGTGGAATCGTTTGGATCGATGTGTTTTTATATCCTAAAAATAACTACTTTTAAACCAATGCCGATTTCTTTTCATAGCTGTAATTATTGGTTTGACTTTGCAAATCGACGGCTTCCCCAACTGAACATAGCTTATTTTGCAACAAATATTAATCGCACAACAAGTCTTTATAGGTTTATACCTTTAATTCCATCCAACCCCAACCCTTCATATCCATCCATTCCTTCCTCCCCCCCCCCCTCCCCAACTCCTAGCCCAATTGCATGAAAGCAACATCTGCACCATCTGGACATGTAAGAAAGATGTATATGATAGGTTTACTTATTAATACATAATAGTATTATTCAATCGGTGCTGCTTTAAATGACAAATTGTATCGGTTCCTCGAAAGAATTAATTTTCCCCCATGAGCACACACACACACACACACACAAACACACACACACACACACATATACATATATATATATATATATATATATATATATATATATATATATATATACATACACACACACACTCAGTGTGATAAATGATTACAACGAAGAGACCGTACATATATTATCAACATATTATTATTTTATTATGCATAGCCTAGACATACGGGTATACATGCCAGTAAAATTAAAGAAGTTGTGTAAATATCGCATAATGCTTTAACAAAAAAAATTAAGTATTTGATTTCGGTCAGCGAGGTCTATGACAAACAAAACTACACAGACACTTGTGTAACAACAGGTATATTGATAGCTGTCAAACTGGTCAAGTGTGTAGGAATCTTAGTATTTATGTAGCTGCTAATGAGCGTAAACATAACAGGAACGTAAACCACGTAAACGTTGATTACACTATTTATAAAAAAAATAAACGAATATTAGTTTTGAAACGCATAGTTATTATCATAATCAGTAAAATCTGGCCAAGAAAGGACGGGAAATAAGTTAAAAAGAAGTTATTTGATATGTAACTCGGCAATGTCAAAGCTGAATTGAGAGAATGTTTAAGCGAGCAAGTTCCATACGCATTGAGGATTAGTAACAAGCAGACGCTGTGGAAATACAAAAGTATCGAAGCTACAAGTGAGGATACAAATGTATCCCGAGAGTGATGGATATTGTTTTCCAAATGAGCACAGGCGTATAGAGTAGTATATGAACCACCCACACGCTTTCAAGGACACTTTCAAGGACGGAAAGACTAACAATTTACAGTTTTACGAAGGTGAAAAAGTTGTACAATGAAAAACTCAATATTCGTTTAGCAATGAAAACACTGAGTAATTTTAAATTTACTCAGACAAATAAATACCATATGGAAAGTTTAAATGTATGTCATGCATAATAAAACCAGAAAATGTGTTGGCATTTTGCCCAAGCTAATTCGTTTATATATTAACGATAACCACATATCAATAGACAAGACACCAAAGGAAACCAGCGTGGAAAACATCATAAATGAATGGACCAGTTTAGTTGTCAAATGATACTTGTGGAGATCCAATATTCAAATGTGGTCAAAAATTGTAATTCAAACATTTTTCAAATCGCTACCACCCCACCCAACCCCACCTCCACCACCCGGTTGTTTATTAACTGGAAGAATTGAATGGAGCGGATAAATAAGGCCTTTTTTTTAAAATACAAGCAAGAATGACCACTATGAAACAATTAGAATGATGTTTTCAACATTATAACGATGCTGAAGGCCAAAGAACTGAAAACCGCACATACTCGTGAAATGGAAAGAGCATGATGGACCGTTAAACGTTGGGTAATTAATGTAAAACATTGTTACATTAATACAGTAAATAGTAAAAGCTCAATACATATACCGCAAGATCAAGCAGCGCTAAAATGTTTAGCTTATAAATATAAGAACTTTTTTGAATGTGACAGAAATGGTGAGAAAGAAAAAACGAATTGATGTATGAGAAAGTTAAAACAGGCACGTCATGCCAATTTAAGTTGGTCATGTGACTAGAAATGAAAAATAAACTACATCTCAAAACAAAGCAGTTACATAGAAAAATGGTGCATGTGCAAAACCCGATAAGGCGACTACAGTGTACGGCATGCCCTGTAAAGTTAATAAAAAACAAGACCGTTACATAAAAGGCAATAAAATTCAATAAAACATTAATGCAGTTGTCGGGACATTTAACGTCTTGCAGATTCATTGACAGAAGATCTAACACTTATTTATTTCACCAAACCCTGAATCAGAAAGAACTACGACAACATTAAGCAAAAACAGATGATTTGGAAAGAGTTTCACATCTTCTCCTCGGCGGTGGGATCCCAGAATTTGTCCTAGTTGTCCGACCCTGTCCGCAGCCCTGTTGCATGGGCATCTCATTTCTCTCTGGTTATAGCTCTATCTCTCATGCTTTGAACGCATATCGTACTAAAGTTTGGTATGATATTGTAAATATATACAGCTAAATATCCTACCATATACTACAAATGTGTGTGTGTGTGTGTGTGTGTGTGTAATGATGTAAAAACATACGATTTTGAGTTATACAAAACTTAACCGTCTATGTGTCGTTGATATCGTTTTCCTCATTTCCATCTTGATTGGTAGTTTTGAAATAACGCGAGTGTAGAATTATATTAATTCCATTTATTTCAATGGCAATATTGTAATATCAAATAAGTATGGTAGTGTATGAAAGTTAAGTTCCACATTTTTTCAAATAAAATCTAGAAACTGAGGATGTAACCCAAAATTAAGTTCTTATTTCATTTGCTGTGCGTGGAGAACCCATAAATATGAGATAACATTATTTTATTGTGCGTGGATAGCCCGTGCATATGAGATGAAACAATTTTTATGTGCGTGGACAGCAAATTCATATGAGATAAAACTATTTAGACTTTAATTAGTAGTCACGTGGCACATGCTTTATCTGCTCTGGAAATGGACGCACACGCCCAAATACGAGTTTCCTGCTGCATTGCAGGTCGGCTCTAATTAGCCAAAGGCTAAGAGAGTAAACCCTATAAGAAAATCCGGAGTGGATACCCTAAGGCAGCTGTACAATGTAATACACCCCCTTCTGGCAACTCCTTGGCCTGGAGAGGGATGGGCTCCGCAGCCGACTTTTGCCAAATACACACTGATAATGCTAGACAAATCTGAAGTTACCATACCGGATCGTTCGTCGCCCGGGTCAACAAGGACCACGCCTGCCATGTTTCCACCAGGATGGAGGTGACAAGGGTGCTACTGGTACTTTGCACAAAATCAGAGCGAGAGACAGCATCGCCATCGCCACCTGGAACATTAGAACTGGCGCAAGTTGGAAGACTCCAAGAGTTGACACATGAGATGGAACACTACACATTCTGCGACTCTGTGAAATCAGATGAAAAGCCCAAGGAGAACCAAGAAGATGGTACAGATCCATCACGGGCATCTCTTACATGGACCACATCACAAATGAAGAAGTATGCAATACCATCAGGCACAAAGTAGGCCAATATGTAGACCTCCTCACCACCGTCAAAAAGAGAAAGCTGAAATGGTATGGCCGTATCACTAGAGTCAACAGTCTATCCGCAACAGTGCTGCAGGGCAGTGTCCAAGGTAGCAGATGAAGAGGTGGACAGTGAAAAATGAACTGACAACATCACAGAATGGAGCAGGAAAATTTTCGCTGAGACACAGGCATTGTCACACGACAAGTGGTCAGACAAGTGGAGGGAACTGGTCAGATGTTCAGCAGAAAAGTGCCTCGACGACCAAACTAGATCAAGAAACATGATGATGACGATTAGTAGTCGTGTTGCATTAACATTACCTACATACTTCTATGACTGGATAGCCATACAAGTGTTCCACCCCGAGAAAAAACAAAAACAAATCAACAAACGCCCCCTCCACCCCCCCCCCCAAAAAAAGAACAAACCATATCCGCAGTCCATGAATAAAATTTGGTGTTTCAAGGATAGCGCCCAGAAAATTGATAAAAGTACCATATAAAAAAATCTTGTAAACTATTCTTTGTTTTTTTAATGGTAATTTTCTGGTAACATATTTTACCAGCTTTTAATATTTTAAATATGTCAAAGAGATATTTTAAATGAAGCCAACATTAGTTTTATAAAGTCATTTCGATAATGGAAAGAGCACTGTGCATTGCATTAGCCTTCCGTATATTAGAATATTTTAGAACCAACGTTGGCATAAAAATCTATTTAAGGTGGGGATAAAATCACTGGATGGTGCCAACCACTTAAATTGGTGAAAAAGTCCTTAGATGTGGCCAACCATTTAAGGTGGAGAAAAAGTCCTTAGACGTGTCCAACCATTTAAAATGGGGGAAAAGTCATTTGACGTGGCCAACCATTTAAGGAGGGGGGGGGAAGGTCCTTAGATGTGGTCAACCATTTACGGTTGGAAAAAGTCCTTAGATATGGATTGCAGCTATGGCATGTATCCCTCCTTCCACGTTTCAAGACTTATAATTTTCTTGCAAGCAGCCAAATTTTGTCTTTGATTTTCAACGTGCATACAATGAAAATAATTTAAAAGTTTTTACTGAATAATTCTAGTTTCCCTTTTTAATATGTAGAAAATTATATAATAACAGCATTGCATTTTTTCTGATGATATGACTGTTACTTTATCATTGCCTTTATGATATATTATATTTTAGTTTATTCATTTTACTTATCGAATTTGAGAAAATTACACTCTTTTTATATATAAAAAAGCCGTATGATTTATATTAAACCTTGTCATAAAATATACACATTTGCAGAAGTTATCTTCCTGTTTCCGATTAAAGCTAAGGACCGGTACTGTTTCGGTCCTGTTGTGGCTTTCTACACCCGTCGGCATGTGCATCTGCGAGCGGTCTGCAGATAAATTTAAAGACTGCAACATTATTGTTTCATTAGGAAATTAGTGTTCTAAATATCACGAGCTTTCCGGTGCACCGATGACGATAAGTTCATCATGCTTCGTATCTGAGGATTGTTTGATATTATGAACACAGAATAACGGGAGCGTTTCAGGATAATTCCAATTATTCCATCGACCACCCCGTTTTGAGATTTGGACACTTTTGTTGCGATGGAACAACAATCCAACGGCGTGTTAAAGATCCGTACAGTTTGGGGCCGTCCCATCTTCGCTAGCCAAGGTCTGGATGTGATAACCCAATCTACACCCTGGCGTATCGAGCAGATATTTCTGTGCTTCGTGTCTGTGACGTTCATTGGATGCGGTAGCAAACCAGCGCATCCAATGAAAATTAAGTTGTTCATATTTGAACACTGTTCCTACATTATCGAGACAAGCACAGGGGTTAGTTACAAAGAAAATTAGGAGTATCCGTCCATTAATTAAATTTTATTGTTCCATTTTACCACCACCCCCATCCCTTAATTCATGGACGGATACTCCTAATTTTCTTTGTAACGAACCCATATGAAGACAAGGGGAGCGCATAACTTGAATCGATGGATAAATAAGCAATTTTCCACTGCTTGTCCGTGTTTGTAAAAAATACCTTTCACTCAAATACACCTGCAATGGCCTTCCTCTGATACATAGTCATACTTTCGATGTTAAACATATAAAGTATCCATTTGAAGTCAATTGCTACCACCATTTTCGTCCAATGTACAATGCACCATGCAACTGGTTAATTGGTGTTAAATACGGTACTTAGAGATGCAACTCCTGAAGTCCAATAGTTGTTGATAGGACAAAGTACCAATATATATGTTTGATATGCCAAGGTCTTGATAGGGTTATCATATTGGAACCATGGCTAGCGAAGATAGGGGTTGTCCATAGAGGATGTCACAACTTCGGCAATGTTTTTTATATCCCCCCTCCTATGTCACATAAACAAAGACCCCCATATGTAATGTCACAAAGCTTTTACCAACCTTCAATAAAGTTGAAAAATTAAATTGGTTTGATATTTATTAAAGTATTAATTCAGAATACACTGTCGAATTGAATTTATACTGATTTGATTGTTAATTTTTGTTTCAATAAATCTGGGCAAACTTTTTAAAAATTATTTAAGACTTCCACTCTCAATTAAGAGGTTAGGTCCAAACTGTCCAGATAGCAATAATGTGATGGGGAAAGTCCAGAAGACTCTCAGAAATTAAGTTTAGAAAAAGAGTTCACTAGACTTTGAGGATGCTTTGGTAAACAAGAAAAACAAAAAATGCCAGGCATCCATATTGCCAGAATTAAGTTTATACCTTTTTTCTATATCATTTCTGTTTTAATTTTTTTTTTTTAAAGTTTGCATTATTTTCCTGTTAATCATATGATGAGCAGTGTATGCAGAGGGGGCAAACATTTTTTTTGCAAACAATAAAATTAGTTGTACAGAATAAAACGTACTTCCCTTAGGCAATACCCCAGCCATCTTTAGCCTCTTTTGTGTAGTAGGGTTTGCAAGTACTACTGATAGATTCAATTTATGCTGCTTTCTTTTATTCTTTTTGAATTAAGTTTTTGATTATGGCAGTTATTAAAATGAATATTATCTATGTGTATTTTTTCATGGCAATTATTTTTTTTAATAAGATTACAAATGCCAGTAATTTCGTATTTTGACAGTTACCCCTACGCAGTTTGGGTTACACTGTAAATCATCAAATGGCATGCAGGGTGGATGTCCGACAGGTTAGACAGAAATGTTGATAAAACGGCTTCCAGAAATGCACAGAGTTAACAGAATTTATTTTTAATTACCATTATATGTAAACCTCATTTTTTCCATGGGATATATCACCCTGGGTAGCAGAGGACTCATAACATCCTGGACCTCCACATGCTAGTATTGAACCCTGAATGTTTAGATACAGTGCATATTTGGACCATTAATAACTAGCCCTGGATCGTTAGTTTGTAAAACTCAGTCATTGAAAGTACATTTTCCCCACAAGCTTAATAAGAAAACGATTTTAAGTTGGCAAGAAGGTTATATTATGAAAAGAAATAATGAACTCTTATACTTTAAAATTAAGGAGATATAGTTAAACTTGAAATCAAACATCATGACAGTAATATTTGTAGTCAATAAGATTTGATTTGCCTTAAATTATTTTATTCCTGCAATGAACTTCAGCTTTTTTCATGAGGATCCCAAGTTCTTCAATATGGACCCCCACTTTCTGGAGAGCGGGGCTCCAGGAATCAGAGTGTTTAATGCATACGTAAAACTCAGAAGGACCTAATCATGTTTTGTATCTTGTATGTTTTCAGCATGTTTTTATGTTTTCCAATTTCATTGTTTTTGTCATTTGTTGTTCTGTAGTGTAGTCATATCATTATTGATGGTGTAAAGTGCTTAGAGCTTCGATAGATTAGGTGCTATACAAAGTCCTCATTATTATTATTATTATTATTATAGCAGAATGCAAGTATACTGATATGGCAACCAGATTATACAAATGTTTTGCAAATAGCATTAAATGTAAAAAATAAATTCATTAATTACTGTATTACTGGTAATCAGGTGTCCATACCCTGTCCATAGAAATATTTTTTTTAATTATTTCCTTCCTTTATACCAGTCAAAAATCTAGATGACAGCGCAGTTATTAATGTCATAAATAGTGGTCCTTGTATAAATGCAGGTTATTGATTTGCATCAAAGGCTAAAAGAAGTCACATAAGGGATGCAACTCTTGTTTTAAATATAGTGATAACAGTATTTGTAAAAACTATATTGTATTCATGTAGTTGTGACACCACCCTCATACTGGCATTGTACAGAATTGCTGCATGTGTGTTTATTACTAGTATATTGTTTATTTATATGGACTTAAGCCGGAAATAATGTTGTTCATCTTGACATTTCTGTTTAAGCGAAAACTATTTGAAGACACTTTGGGAAAGTCATGATCCCATGTTTAAGTTGCAACACTATAAAAAGTATGTATTAATAAAGAACCTCATTGTATCACATGCATGTTTCTTCCTAGACAAAGGTTGGAGTGGGTTAACTTGCCACATACACGAGTGTGGATGCATCTTGAATTCACACTACTTCATTGCAAAAGTAGGTCATTATAACCCATATTTTATACCTCATTCACGTGGGTAAGATTTTGTATCTAGTGTTGAGTTTTCAGGCGCTTATACTAGAATCATGAAATTGATGATACATCTCTGTACCATACCCTAGAATCATGAAATTGATGATGATGTACATCTCTGTACCATACCAAAGAATAATGAAACTGATTATAATCACTGTAACATACCATAAAATCAGAAAATTGATGATCATACATATCTCTGTACCATACCTTAGAATCATAAAATAGATGATGATACATCTCTATACCATACTCTAGAATAATGAAATTGATGATGATACATATCTCTGAACCATACCATAGAATAATGAAATTGATGGTGATACATATCTCTGTACCATACCCTTGAATCATGAAATTGATGGTGATGTACATCTCTGTACCATACCCTAGAATCATGAAATTGATGATGATACACATCTCTGTACCATACCCTACAATAATGAAATTTATTATAATCTCTGTACCATACCTTAGAATCATAAAATATATGATAATACAGCTCTGTACCATACCTTTGAATCATGAAATTGATGATGATACATATCTCTGTACCATACCTTAGAATAATGAAATTGATGTTGATACATATCTCTGTACCATACTTTAGAATAATGAAATTGATGATGATACACATCTCTGTACCATAGAATCATGAAATTAATGATGATACATCTCTGTACCATACCATTGAATCATGAAATTGATGATGATACATATCTCTGTACCATACCATAGAATCATAAAATAGATGATAATACATCTCTGTACCATACCCTAGAATCATGAAATTGATGATGATACATATCTCTGTACCATACCTTAGAATAATGAAATTGATGATCATATATATCTCTGTACCATACCTTAGAATCATGAAATTGATGATGATACACATCTCTGTGACAGGTTGTGGATTTGATCATCTGCATAGTCATTCTAAAATCTAAAAACTTGGAAATAGGCAGCAGTGATGATTGGTATTCCGAGGCCTGAATGTTATTTGGGTGGGACATGATGATACCTGTCTGCAGCAATATTCCCCAGTGCTAGACATCACTGTAAACTGCCACACGTTAACATCATAATGATATGACTCCACTTGTTAAAACTATGTTAAAAATCCAAAACACAGACGCACACTTAAAAGTATTCATTCATGTCATTGATTAAAGTTAGAGTTCATTTTTATTCACTGGCTGTCCATTGTATATTGTAATTGGTTACCCTTGACATGTATTATGTTGTTGTTTTGGGGTTTAATGATGTTTCTTAGTGCAAGAAAAACTGACCATGGCAGCCAGTATAACTGACAGAGGAAGAACCCTGGAAAACCCAGTAAAAACCACTGACCAACAGGAAGCTTCTGGCAAGCTTTCTCATACCTACATTGGCAAGCACTTTAAACCATGCAGCCACCAGGGGCCCCAACTCTTTATTGTATCAGGAATGAGTAAAAGAATTAGAAGAGTGCACTGCATGCATTTCATATGATGTGGTAGCTGTACAGGTAGGTCAAGGTACTTACTGATGCATGAACTGCACTCTTATTAGTGGTCATACTGGTAGTTAATCCATGTTTCACTGAATTATGAGCCATATAGAAAGAGAAGGGACAGAGATATAGGGAAAGAAGGGTTTTTGAGAAGAAGATATAATTAGATAAGTAAGCTGAGGAAAGAAAGAGAACATTTTGAAAAGTGTGAATCATAATGATAAACATTAGTACACATGTGTGGAAAATGGCGACATGCTAGCCGAGTGTCTGAAATGAAAGAGAGTTGTCCAAAGAGCATTGGTTGTTATTGAAGGCAAGGGGTGGTCAGAAGACAAGTGTGATAAGTTTCTGTTTGATAATTAAATTAATAACAAATTAAATGAGCTTGGTATACAAGCCTGTAGCACATGTACAGACTAGTTCCACTGTTTTTCATTTGATTTGTGCATCTTTTCCCTGAGGCAAGGGTACAAACATCTAGTGGTACCATCAAAGGTCAAGAATTAGTGGTCTCATGCAACAACAGGTGTTCAAGCATTATGGTAAGGTGGACTGTCTTGTTAGAGATAAATATGCATGGTTGCAATTCCCCTTATAACATGCAATAGATGTCATGATTGATTGTTTGGCCCATTACAAGAATA
This sequence comes from Unio delphinus, assembly GCA_029339505.1. Taxonomy (NCBI): domain Eukaryota; kingdom Metazoa; phylum Mollusca; class Bivalvia; order Unionida; family Unionidae; genus Unio; species Unio delphinus. Next base: position 11,849,789 of record JAQISU010000071.1, on the reverse strand, counting down.
AAAGTCACTGTGTCTTTCCTTACTGGAACTGTTTAAACACTGAATGTTGAAAACTTCATTTATTATTTAACGATTGAAATTTGTAAGGGGTTTAGACTCATTTCCCACTATGAAATATAGATCGCAATGCACATATGTGAAATAGCTGATGGGAAAATTGAAAGTCCAGAATTTGTGACCATTATCTGAGCAATGGATTTATACAAGTGCAGTGATAGGATTCGTCTTTGTGTCCAGTACAGTGAAACCTGTCTTGAAAGACCACTGCTATGTGAGACCACCTGTCTTGAGAGACCATAATGTTGTGGCGAAAAGGGTAGACTTTCGAGACAGGTTTTACTGTACTGAGAAATATTGCAAAGATGAGGTAAACTTTTATGCAGGAATGGATTAATGTGCAGGGAATCCACCACATTGAATAGTAGATCAATTCTTTCAGGTGGTTGTTCTCCAGAAATTCAGCTCCTTGATGTTTAGAGTGGAGTTTGAGTCTAGTATGGTATATCACTTAGGCATGTAAAAACTGGCCAATCAAGCAATTGCCAAATTTGATTGGCCTGGTATGAATGGTGGCATAGCATGAAATCTGTCAATTATGCAATGTTTGCCAGAAGACTGTCAAAGTTAAGAATAGCCAGAGTACCATTAGGCCAAACATGACAATAAGGCCAGATTATTGTACCTTTAGGCCAAACAGGGTACAGTTAGGCAAAACAGATTACCATTGGGCTAAACAGAATAAAGTTAGGCCACACAGAGTACCGTGAGGCCAGACAGAGTACATTTAGGCCAAACAGTATCATTAGGCCAGACACAAAACAGATTACCATTGGGCTAAACAGAATAAAGTTAGGCCCCACAGAGTACCATGAGGCCAGACAGAGTACCATTATGCTAAACAGAGTACAATTAGGCCAAATGCCTTTAATAAATACCTCATTTAAAAGGGTTGCCATTTTATTTGTGGGATCCATATTTCCTCTTACAGACATTTAGAGCCGATATATCTTTCTACCCATAATGTTGAAAGCAACTGAAATACATGTGGCAGAATCTCATGCTGACATCTTCAGCAGGGCTGAGATGCCAAAGGGTTGGGTAAGTTAAAACGTAGATGGATTGAAACCAAAATATAAAGGAAGTGCTTGTGAAAATGATTCACTATTATATTTCATTTGGTTCATTTCTTTGGTGTAATTTTGTTTAGAAATGAGCACAAATCCTGGAATGGCCTAAAATCCTGCAGTAACATCAATCCTGCAATCAAACGTTCTAAATTAGACTATAGTAAAAAGTGTTAGTTCAGTGATTACTTTAGTTTTTAAAGGAGTCAACCATTTCATTGTGAAGATCACTTTTTTTATTAAAAAAATTCCTCCTGGATAATTACTGTTTACAATGCACCTGGAGACAATTAAAGACTTCCTAGGGGTTACCTGTCTAATCATTGATTTTATTCTAGTCTCATTTTCAGGCCCCTAACAAAGATCATAGGTCATGTGATACTTTATACAAACACTTTAATGGAATTGGATGTACATAAGATGTATGTATTATTCCTTTTCTTTCGTTTGTCTTTACAATGAGATGCGGTGCTCATTGTTCATCTATTTTCTTTCAATGACTGGACTGGAGATCTATTTTTAGGGGAGAAATAATCATTAATTTGGAATACCATCTTCATATTTCAATTCAGTGATTTTTTTTTTTTATTAAGTCTGTAAGGGGGACCTGTTTACTTTGGGTTTAGAATCCACTTACTGACTGTTTAGATGTGTAAATATATTTTGTCTTATTTCCTGTTTTGTAAATATATTTTGAGTAATTGGCTTTTAAATGTACATATGATTAGTCTTTATGTTCAGATAGGAAGCAGAGTTGAAAATGTTTGTAGTTTTAATCTTGGTTGCAGGAAGATAAACCTGTTTTGGGTTTGTCAAAACTTCACAAAATGATTTTTTATATTATCATTCTTTTCATACTTTTTTAAATTGGATTTTTGATATTATCATTCTTTTCATACTTTTTTGAATTGGATTTTAGATGCAGAGTTTGTTGTTATAATGTAGGTGGAGTTAGTGGGTAAAATGCATCTTATTATTTATTATGATTTGACTGCATATCTTTAACAAAAATTGTGGAGAAATTCCAATTAGGGAAAATTGGAATCTTTCTTTCTGAGAGATTACAGCAAGACTTTGGGAGATTTCAGGATAATGATGTGCATATAGTAACATTGTTTCCAACCATGCAGTGACAAAAATATTTATTAAAAAAAACTAAAAATAAATTTGATGAAAAAAAAATGAGATTATTTTGAAACTGGAACAAAATGATTTGGTACAATATCTTTCTTAGAGATTTTAATATGCTGTCATTGCTAAATTATATTTTTTACTAGGATTTACTGTAGCACCCTTTTTTGTAACATGTTTACTGTTATACAGTGATCATATCATTGTGAATCTAATTTTATTGTATAGTAATTGGGTAGTAAAATTTGTATGTACTGTATTATAAGGTGGTATCAGTGTTTATGGCAGTATACTCCATGCCAACTTAGAATAATGCTATATTGAGGGAGTGATGTGTTGTATACATCATTACAAGGTGATAATACTATCAGGCAGTGTATTCCATGCCTCCCATGAAAAATGCTGTACAAGTATACTTAAATTTTGTATAACGTGGTGTCACAATAAGATAACATACTCCTTCCATGTACAATGCTATAATGAGGGAGTACTGATTACTTTGTATAAAGAGGTGTAACAATAAGATAACATACTCCTTCCATGAACAATTCTATAAGAAAGGAGTACTGGTTACTTTGTATAAAGTAGTGTCACAATAAGATAACATACTCCTTTCATGAACAATGCTATAAGAAGAGAGTATTGATTACTTTGTATAAGGTAGTGTAACAATAAGACAGTTGTCTCCTTCTGTATACAATGCTATAATGAGGGAGTACTGATTACTTTGTATAAAGTGGTGTCACAATAAGATAACATACTCCTTCCATGAACAATGCTATAAGAAAGGAGTACTGATTACTTTGTATAAAGTAGTATAACAATAAAATAACATACTCCTTCCATGAACAAGTCTATAAGAAAGGAGTACTGATTACTTTGTATAAAGTGGTGTCACAATAAGATAACATACTCCTTCCATGAACAATGCTATAAGAAAGGAGTACTGATTACTTTGTATAAAGTAGTGTCACAATAAGATAACATACTCCTTCCATGAACAATGCTATAAGAAAGGAGTACTGATTACTTTGTATAAAGTGGTGTCACAATAAGATAATATACTTCTTCCATGTACAATGCTATAAGAAAGGAGTACTGATTACTTTGTATAAAGTAGTGTCACAATAAGATAACATACTCCTTCCATGAACAATGCTATAAGAAAGGAATCCTGATTACTTTGTATAAAGTGGTGTCACAATAAGATAACATACTCCTTCCATGTACAATGCTATAAGAAAGGAGTACTGATTACTTTGTATAAGGTAGTGTAACAATAAGATAGTAGTCTCCTTCCATGTACAATGCTATAAGAAAGGAGTACTGATTACTTTGTATAAAGTGGTGTCACAATAAGATAACATACTCCTTCCATGAACAATGCTATAAGAAAGGAATACTGATTACTTTGTATAAGGTAGTGTAACAATAAGATAGTAGTCTCCTTCCATGTACAATGCTATAAGAAAGGAGTACTGATTACTTTGTATAAAGTAGTGTCACAATAAGATAACATACTCCTTCCATGTACAATGCTATAAGAAAGGAGTACTGATTACTTTGTATGAGGTAGTGTAACAATAAGATAGTAGTCTCCTTCCCTGTACAATGCTATAAGAAAGGAGTACTGATTACTTTGTATAAAGTGGTGTCACAATAAGATAACATACTCCTTCCATGTACAATGCTATAAGAAAAGAGTATTGATTACTTTGTATAAGGTAGTGTAACAATAAGACAGTTGTCTCCTGTATACAATGCTATAAGAAGAGAGTATTGATTACTTTGTATAAGGTGGTGTAGCAATAAGACAGTAGTCTCCTTCTGTATACAATGCTATAATGAGGGAGTACTGATTACTTTGTATAAAGTAGTGTCACAATAAGATAATATATTCATTCCATGTACAATGCTATAAGAAAGGAGTACTGTATTTCAGAAAACCTCTACATGAATTAATACATCATTGATTATCTCAGGGATTACCTTGTATCAGTAGAATCATTTTACCTTTTTGATGGGCCAGTGGTCACTATGGTCAACCAGTGACCTCTTTGATGGGTCAGTGGCCACTTTGATGTGTGTGGCCAATTTGCCCTTAAGAAGCAATGGAAAAATTGAGAAAACTGATGGGTCATATAATATTTGCAGGTGTCTGCAAGAAAATTTGATGAGCTGAGCATGAGTAAACATTAATGTTTCATTTGGAACAAAATAATTGTCATATTTGGATGGGTCATTTGGGCTGACTTGTCTTGCATATTGTACATTTGTCCAGACATTTCACAGAGCTAGATGTAAAATGTCCTGTTGGCACTGATAGTTATATATGTATGTATATATATATATATATATATATATATATATATATATATATATATATATATATATATATATATATATATATATATATATATATATATATATATATGGAGAGGGAGTCCATATACCATACTGGTAATTGACATTTGGCTATAACAAAAAATATAGAAAAGAAGGAAATGTTTATGCTTTATTATTATTGACTGATGTTAATGGTAAATCAAGGTTATAATTTAAAGATTGCATACAATACATTGATTATACTGTATGTTGTTTACAGTGGGTCAGATATATATGCTGGTCATTTCTGTTGTGGGATAGTGCTATACTTTGGTCAATATATTATGGGATAAATCTATACTTTGGTCAATATGTTGTGGGACAAATCTATAATTGGTTAATATATTGTGGGACAAATCTATACTTTGGTCATATATAGTGGATGGACAAATTTATGCTTTGGTCAATATTTTGTGTGATATATCAATACTTTGGTCAATATTTTATGTGATAATTCTGTACTTTAGTTAATATATTGTGGGATAAATTTATACTTTGGTCAATATTTTGTGTGATAAATCTATACTTTGGTCATATGTATTGTGGGACAAATATTCTTTGGTCAATGTATTGTGGGATAAATCTACTTTTTGGTCATATCATTATGTGTCCAGGTTCTTACAAAATGTAGCTGGAAAGTGCAAAAACAAAAAGCTTTGTAAAATTTAACCATTAATTTAATTCTCTAGGAAAACAAGGTAAAAATAAGAAAAAGACTGTTTTAAGAATCAAATTCAGAATTATTCCAGGAATTAAAAAATGGACATCCTATTATTAAAATATCCTAAATAAATCTGAGTTCGAGCCCTGATGAAATCCAAAATAGAAGCAATGACATCTGTTGCAACCTTCAAAGTGCTGTTGTGTCAACAGTTCCTTGTTGAGTCACAGAGAAAATTAATCCAGCTTTGAATTTCGAATAAATTTCAATGAATGTCTTTGTCCAAGAATTCTTTATGAGCACTTATAAAATTTCCAGAGAAAAGAATCACTTGTATTCCATAAAATAAAATTTAAACTCAAACTGATCACAACAAAATGCCTTTAAGTGTCAGTGGTTTAGAGCCTGAATGCTCAAATTCCATACAGAAAACAGGTGTACACTGATTCAAAACAGATTCTTGTATGAGGGTCACATTATCACCCTTCCAGAACAAAACAGAAGATTTATACATGCTTAACATCTCATACTCCCAGTATTGCCTTAACTGAAATCAATGCTTCTTACTCTGGGAAAGAATAATATAAGAAAATTGTTTACTAGAACTACCACTGTTTCTGATTCATAGCCAGGAACTAGGTCGACATTCAATACATTGTCTCTATTATTAGCTGTTTAGGTCAGAATAAAAAGAATCGGTCAGAACTGAACTTTTATTCTAGACAATATCAAATCCAGTAAAAAAAATTACATTACAATAGCATGTAATAGAATTTTTAAAAATGTATAAACTAACAAATAATTAAATTATATATATATATATATATATATATATATATATATATATATATATATATATATATATATATATATAGTGGGATAAATCTATACTTTGTTTATATATATTGATGGACAAATTTATACTTTGATCATATCTGTCATTGTTGTTTAATGAAATTATAGGAGAGGGGCAGTGAGAATAATTTATACTTAGCTTGAGCAAGGTTAAGCCATTCCAAATAAGGGTTCTAGGTTAAGTTATTATTATTCCATTTTTAATTTGCCATACACCTTTCAATTACCCGCCTACCCTAATGGTGACCTGACAGAAATTATTCATTCTGATAAAAATGATATTGTCAGCTTTCATTATGAGCAATGTTGCTAACAGGCCCTTGTTTGTCTGCCTTTTTATATTTCATGATAGAAAGAAATCAGTTCAAATACCTCATATTTTACTTGCCAAGGAGCCAGGTTTTTCTTTTATCTTGGATGGGAATTGTTAGCCAATGTTTACATTACTTGGGTTAACAGGGTCTACTCTTAAAATCTTTTGTTTTGTTGAAGAAATGTGGGCTAAGAGAACTGTTTGTTTTTCAGCTATCAGTTACTGATAAGAACTATTGTGACCTATTGTTGTGTATGTTTGCAATAAAATAATGAATCACTACAATTGTGATTTTGGACATTGGGGTATTGTAAGTGAGATTAAATTCCTTTATTCAGTCTTGGTTTTGTCTCCACAATGTGTGAATTGTATTGGACCAAGTTTTGTCTGCAATAAACTGGATCAAACAGATGACGATGGTAGCATAAACAGAGATGATGTGTCCATATTAGATAGGTGTGTATTTTATTGTAGAATTGTTTTTCTTAATTATCTTAGTAACTGAATTTGTCAATACTTTCATTCAGTGATAATATTTCACTTGGGTCTCTGACTGTAGTGTTTATGTTTTACTATTTCATCATTGGGTCTAGGTTGTATACCTTTGAAAAAAATGTATAGCTTAATTCCAGGAATTTCATGCAGATGACACAGTAGTGGACAGGACATGATGTACTTCTTGCATATGTGATCTAAAACATTTCAATTAGCTTTCTTATGAGCTTGTAATTTAATAATATCAGTAATATTTCATATGGGCTTGTAATTTAATTGTATCAGTATTATTTCCAATGTGTTAAAAATTTAATGGTATCAGTATTTTTCCTATGGGCTTGTAATTTAATGATATCAGTATTATTTCCTATGGGCTTGTAATTTAATGATATCAGTATTATTTCCTATGGGCTTGTAATTTAATGATATTAGTATTATTTCCTATGGGCTTGTAATTTAATGATATCAGCAGTATTTCCTATGGGCTTAAAATTTAATATCAGTATTTTTCCTATGGGCTTGTAATTTAATGATATCAGTATTATTTCCTATGGGCTTGTAATTTATGAATATGAGTAGTATTTTCTACAGGCTTCTAATTTAATAATATCAGCTTTCCTACAGGCATATGATTTGATAACTTTGGTAGTATTTCCAATGCATTTGTAATTTAATAATATCATTTGCTTTCCTACAGGTTTATAATTTAATATCAATAGCTTTCCTACAACTTAATAATATATATTCAATAGTATTTTCTGCAGGTTTTTGATTTACTAAAAACGTTTTCCTATGGTATTGTAATTTAATGATATCAATAGCTTTCTTAACGGCCTGTAATTTAATGATATCAACAGATTTCCTACATGCCTGTAATTTAATGATATCAGGAGCTTTACTTCAGGCTTGTAACTTAATAATATCATCAGTGATATCAGTTGCTTTCCTACAGGCTTATTATTTAATGATATCAGTAGTATTTCCAATAGTCATATAATTTAATGATATCAGTAACTTTCCTAAGGGCTTGTAATTTAATAACATCAGTAGCTTTCCTATAGGCATATAATTGAATGATATCAGTAACTTTCCTAAGGGCTTGTAATTTAATGAGATCAGTAACTTTCTTACAGGCTTGTAATTGAATGATATCGGTAGGTTTCCTAAGGCCTATAATTTAATGATATCAGTAGCATTCCAACAGGCTTGTAATTCAATAATATCAATATTTCCTACTGACATATGATTCAGTATTATCTTTCTGACAGTCTTGTAATTTGATATCATTAGTATTTCCTACAAGGTTCTGGTCCACTGATATCATTAGTATTTCCTACAGGGTTTTGGTCTATTACTATCAATATTACTACCTATAGGCTTATAATTTAATATCAGTCACTTTCCTACAGACCTGTAATTAAATATCAGTATTATTTTTATTTTAATTACATTCATTATACGACATGATTGTGAAGTTACGAATTTATTATCAGAACAACAATGACGTTTCAAATGTTAAACTTAAGCAAGATTTGTAATTTTATGAAGAAAATTATATCTTCAAAAAAAATGATATAGTAAAACTTGTCCTGAAAACCACTGTTATGTGTGATCACCTGTATTGAGAGACCATATACTCAATGCATACATTTATTGATTATATAGCATTATGACCTGTTATGACAGACCACCTCTCTTGAAACCCCATACTTTTCTAACAAAAGGGGTGGTGTTTCAAGACAGGTTCTACTGTACTGTTAAACTTTCTCATTTTATGTGAGACTTATGTGATTTCTTTTATTACTGTGTAAGTAAATATTGAATCTTTATCTTGGCCAAATCTCAAATCAAGAATTGCAAGGAAATACTGCTCATCCCTTTAATATTTTTATCCATTTTCGATTTTTTTTATATATTTGCATCACACTTCAATATTAATAGGATAATATTATGAAAATAGTAATTTCAAATAAAGTGTTTCAATATTATGTCAATATAATAAATTAATATTGCAATAGTCGTATTGTCATGTTCATTATTTGATGGTACATGTTTCATGCACCTCTCAACTTTGCTGTAAAACACAGTATCTTGATTTAATTTTGAATAAATGCAAGAAGCTTGAGTTTGTGAATCATTTATTATTATTTTGCCAAAACAAAACAATAAATTTTTAAAGTGTATTACACAAATCAGACAACTTTATCAACTATATCCTGCCTTATCTCCATGACTTGCATTCATTTTTATTACTGCAGAACCTGTCTTGAAAGACTAACCCTTCTGATGAAAATTAATGGTCTCTCAAGACAGTGTGTTTGTTTGTAATTTGGATTTTTAATGTAGTTTTACCAGTTTTTCATAATTTGGATTTTTAATGTAGCTTTACCAGTTTTTCAGTCATATTGATAGGATGTCTGCATTGTGGCAGTTCATGGTAATGTCTAGCACTGGGGAATCATGTTGAAGACATGTAGCATGATGTCCCACCCAATCACATTATCCTGACACCAAGGCCATCCAGTCCTAACACTAACCTCTTAACACATTAACCCGTGGAGGTTTTTGTTGTTTTCACATGAAATGCAAGTATTAAACACATTTTGGAGGCTATTTGTGAATACATCTAAATACATCAACTTCCAAGTGATTTTCCATTAGCCTAATGCCTATTGGTGTTGGAAACGTTGTTTTTTATTGGTTATTTTGTTTGGGCATGACCTTGACACTACAGAGCTTGGCAGTAGGCTACTGCCTCCTGCCTCTTAAATGCAGCACCAGGGATTAATGTTTGATTTAATGCAGAGCACCAAGCGAGGCAGCTGTTAGTACCATTTTTATACGTCTTTGGTATGACTTTGCCAGGGTTAGAACCAGCATCCCCCCAGATCCGAGGCAGATGTTCTAACCACTTAGGCCATCAGAGCAGTCGTCTCTCAAGACAAGTGGTCTACCATCAGAGGTAATGATACTGTAGTATCAATAAACCTGTGCAGGGAGAACATAGTCTCTCAAGACAGGTGGTCTCTCCTAGCATTAATTTCTCAAGACAGGTTTAAGTGTATGAATTATAACATTACTTTTTTTGTGTTGGATTGTTTTTATTCAGTGATTTACTGGTTGGAGCTTGGTGATGTCACAACTATATCCATCATGGCATCTCACAAAAGTGACACTGTCAGTAGAAATGTTTGAGATTAATTGGCCAAATCATTAAAATGGTTCAGTTGATTTATATAAAAATTTGGTATATATTTACATTCATTTAATATATTCATTCAATGCACATATAAAATTTAGAGTTCAGTTTTTAATTAATTTGTGGGTCAACTTTGTGGAATTCCCAGTTCAAAGGGTGATAACTGTTCTGTTACATATATACACACTTGATGTGAGCACTTTAAAATCATCATTATGTAATTATTTTGATGAGCTTTAAACTTAAGAAATCATAACAGATCCTAATTCATTTTTGAAGCACACAGTGCATGTATTGCTTCAGATATATTGGATTTTTCTTTGAGATGCACTTGAAGACATCCATGGATTGTCTCCCTTGTCTTCAGCTGCAGGGTAGACTCAGCTTCACCAATGTAACAATTTCAAGCCACATGCTTAATTCATTTTTCATGACTACTCAGTGCTAAATTATCTTATGGGTGGCATTTTTCAGGAAATTAAGGATATCAGTTATTTTTCAGAAGATTAAGGATATCAGTTATTTTTCAGAAGATTAAGGATATCAGGTTTTTTTGCTTCAGTAACCTGTCTTAAAATACCACCTCTTCAACCAACATAGTATGGTCTTTCAAGACAGGTAGTATCTCATTACAGGTTATAGTACTATATAATCACCAAATTGGTACCTTAAGAATCTGGTCTCTCATAACAGTGGTGTTTCAAGACAGGTTTTACTGTATTAAAAGTTTAGATTTGATTATGGTTGTATGTCTTGGACTCAATTAACATCACAGTTAGGGTACTTGTGTGAATAAGGCATTGATTCTGCTGAAGAATATTGACTTACTGAAGTCGGAACGAGGGCATAGTGATCCTTTTTTCACATGAATGCTTCTGCTTGCCATGTTTAGATCAACATGCCATACATAGCATTTGCTGAAATTTGTTTGGTCATAAGAGAATCGCGTGTAGATTTGATTTACATATGTTGAAATGGTGCACTTTATTTTCACCAAATTTCCACGTTTGAAACTTTGCAATGTTTGCATGCATTATAAAATATGGGCTGCAAATCTAGTGCTTGGTGTGAAAATCAAGACATAAAGCTGTAGATGGTCCATTACTGCTGACCGTATTATGAAACAAAATGCAGTAATGTGAGAGGCATCGCAAATTTGATGGACATGTTTCAGGTGGGCGGGGGTGACAAAATGCCTGTCAGTTATATATTAATAGTTATATTTCTTCATTTCATGGTATATATGCATTTAACTTTGTCAAATGATAATGTTTTTTTGAAAGGAAATAAAGATATTATACTAAGATTCATGTTGTGTTTAACCGATCTTGTCCCACATGTTATGGAGCAATTAAAGTATGGTGGTTTATTTTTGTCATGGGTTCCAAAGCAGTTTTATAATTGTGATACTGTATAAACGTGTTTATAAGTTGAGTCAAACTCCAAACAACAAAGATCTAGATCTGCCATTGCATAATATGCCTGCAGAGCAGGGTCTGTGTTGTTTGTTATACTGATTTCTTCGAACAAACTGCACAGACCCAAATCTTCCAGTGCATTATGCAGCTGCAGATCTGGGTATGTGCAGTTTTCAGTTGGACATGCCTTACAAGTGAATATATAATTGCCCATTGCCCATTGAAATTAGACACAAAGACACAGTGGTCCCTTTTAAGAGTGCTCTCAAGACTCACCTGTTTCGACTGCAGGGACAAACTTAGCGACCTAATCATGTTTTGTATCATATGTTTTCAGCATGTTTTTATGTTTTCCAATTTCATTGTTTTTGTCATTTGTTGTTCTGTAGTGTAGTCATATCATTATTGATGGTGTAAAGCACTTAGAGCTTCGAAAGATTAGGCGCTATACAAAGTCCTCGTTACTATTATTATTATTATTATTATTATTATTATTATTATTATTATTATTATTATTACATGTATTATATTATTATTATTATTATTATTATTATTATTATTATTATTATTATTATTATTATATATGGTACAATGATTAATTTATGAAGGACTTTATAATGAGGGAGAGCTCTATTAAAAAAAGTTGTACAGTGGACACGTTAAATGGCTAAAGTTCTAATTTTCTTTGCAGATCTAATGTCAGATATACAGATGAAAGATTCAATTTAATGGGAGCCTAGGTTGCTCAATGGTTAACTTTCAAGTTTTGATACAAAGATGGTTTTGGGTTTGAATCCAGCTAGACCAAGCTGTGTCAGACACCATGCAGTTTCTCTGGTCAAGGCAGTAACTCAAATTGCCTTGGTATTAAATAACTTTTCATGTGTTGATTTGCCATTCTACACCAGAATAATGAACAAACACTAACAGCTGATCTCTCACTTGCTGGATAGCATGGTTCATAATTTATCCATTTTCTACTAGACCTAATGTTTAATAGCGCATTTCATATTCTAATATATTCAGGTAGATACCATTTTTCAGAGCTCTTACAGAAGTTATAATACATGCGTCAGCATGGGAGACCATATATATAGCGTATTGTACTAGAAGAGAATGTTGTGTTTGCAAAGTTTCACATTAACGATGAAAATGTTTTATTAAACCTAGGATTAAAATATTTGATTTCAGGTACTTGCACAATCAATCAGAGGCTGTTTTCAGATTTTGAGCATCTGTCAAAAGAAGTTTGAACGATATACTTAATGTTCACAGTTCTTCTGTATGGCATTCCACTCAACATAAACAAAACCTGTAATACTTTAAAATTTCTTTTACATATTTGGCGAGTAACTTGAATTGCATAAATAATATTCCTTATTTTGATTCCGAGTTTATATTAGATATGAGAGCCTATTAAAAGACAAACATTTCAAAAATCATACATTTATTATGTATTTATAATACATTTTTCACATGAACAAATACAGGTTATGAATACCTGTTGAGGCACTTTGACAAGTTATAATAGGATTTTAAAAGCGTATCCCATCCTCTTGTAAAGAAAGGCGTCTTCTTAAAGAGAGTCCCATGCTAAACTTAAATTTAGCCCCAAAATATGTCTTGAAAGTGAAGAAAAGAATAATTGAATTTTGATGGAGGGTTTTATTATTGACTAGTCTCAAAATTAAAAGTGGACCAAAGATGTCTGTGACAATAGGAGGTATTGTAATTTATTTTACATTGTTGATGGTGAATTAGCTTTGCACTTGTGGCTCAGCGAGACAGGTGAAATGGATTATATTAAAGTATACCGTATTGCATGTATTAGTGGTACTGCCCTGCTAGAGTCTACGATATTCCATTCATTATTGGTAATCCCTGATAAAGCATACCATATTCCCTTCATTAGTGATATTGCCTTGATACCATATTCCATTTAATAGTGGTACTGTCCTGTAGCAGCATACCATATTCCCTTTGGTAGTGGTACTGCCCTGATACAGTGTGTCATATCCCATTCAGTAATGGTACTGCCATGATACCATATTCCATTCAGCAGTGGTTCTGCCCTGATACAGTGTGCCCTATTCCATTCAGTAGTGGTTCTGCTCTGATACAGTGTGCCATATTCCATTCAGTAATGATACTACCCATTTGCTGCTTACCATATACCTATCACTAGTGGTTCTGCCCTGATACAGTGTGTCATATTCCATTCAGTAGTGGTTCTGCCCTGATACAGTGTGCCATATCCCATTCAGTAATGGTACTACCCATTTGCTGCTTACCATATTCCTATCGTTAGTGGTACTGCCCTGATACAGTGGACCATATTAATTTCAGTAGTGGTACTGCCCTGATACAGTGGACCATATTAATTTCAGTAGTGGTACTGCCCTGATACAGTGGACCATATTAATTTCAGTAGTGGTACTGCCCTGATACAGTGGACCATATTAATTTCAGTAGTGGTACTGCCCATATGCAGTGTACCATATTGTATGTAGTAGTTTGTACCACCCCAGAAGATGCGGTGAATCATATTGCATACTTTAGTTGCACTGCCCAGATACAGTGTGCCATATGGTATGCAGTATGTATTTCCCATTTATGTTCTACAATATTACATACAGTAGTTGCATTGCAAATGTTAACAGTACCATGTTGCTTAATGCAGTTGTATTACCCATATACATTGTACCATGTTGCATACTTTGTTGTATTGGCCATATACATGTACCATATTGTACGCAGTTGTATTGACCATATACATGTACCATATTGTACGCAGTTGTATTGACCATATACATGTACCATATTGTATGCAGTTGTATTGGCCATATACTTGTACCATATTGTACGCAGTTGTATTGGCCATATACATGTACCATATTGTACACAGTTGTATTGACCATATACATGTACCATATTGTATGCAGTTGTATTGGCCATATACATGTACCATATTGTATGCAGTTGTATTGGCCATATACATTGTACCATATTGTATGCAGTTGTATTGGCCATATACATGTACCATATTGTATGCAGTTGTATTGGCCATATACATTGTACCATATTGTATGCAGTTGTAATGGCCATATACATATACCATATTGTACGCAGTTGTATTGGCCATATACATGTACCATATTGTACGCAGTTTTATTGGCCATATACATGTACCATATTGTACGCAGTTGTATTGACCATATACATGTACCATATTGTATGCAGTTGTATTGGCCATATACATGTACCATATTGTACGCAGTTGTATTGGCCATATACATGTACCATATTGTATGCAGTTGTATTGGCCATATACATGTACCATATTGTATGCAGTTGTATTGGCCATATACATGTACCATATTGTATGCAGTTGTATTGGCCATATACATGTACCATATTGTATGCAGTTGTATTGGCCATATACATATACCATATTGTATGCAGTTGTATTGGCCATATACATTGTTGAGTGTTGCATACAGTAGTTGTATTGCCCATATAAATCATACAAGGTTGAATACAGTTGTATTGCCGACATAAATTGTATTATATTGCATACATTTTAATTGTATGGTCATATTGTACTATATGGCATACATTAATTGTATTGTCCATATATTCACTGTACCATCTTGCATATAGTAATTGTATTGACCACATACATTTTACCATATTGCATGCTGTAGTTGTATCAGTACAGATGCCCATATTCACTGGGCCATATTGCATACAGTAGTTGTATCGGTAGTTGCCCATATTCACTGGGCCATATTGCATACAGTAGTTGTATCGTTACAGTTGCCCATATTCACTGGGCCATATTGCATACAGTAGTTGTATCGTTACAGTTGCCCATATTCACTGGGCCATATTGCATACAGTAGTTGTATCAGAACAGTTGCCCATATTCACTGGGCCATATTGCATACAGTAGTTGTATCAGTACAGTTGCCCATATTCACTGGGCCATATTGCATACAGTAGTTGTATCGTTACAGTTGCCCATATTCACTGGGCCATATTGCATACAGTAGTTGTATCAGTACAGTTGCCCATATTCACTGGGCCATATTGCATACAGTAGTTGTATCAGTACAGTTGCCCATATTCACTGGGCCATATTGCATACAGTAGTTGTATAGAACAGTTGCCCATATTCACTGGGCCATATTGCATACAGTAGTTGTATCGGTACAGTTGCTCATGGGCCTTATTGCATACAGTAGTGGTAATGGGTATGTCCTAATTATGGCAGAAAAAAATTAGTTTCAGACAATTTTAGGGTGTTGTCATAGTTTAACTTTTAATTCTTCATATGGAAAAGTAGTCTGTAAATGAAGAAAATGTTATTTGCAACTATCTGAAATATTTCTAGGCATATTTAACTAGGTCCTTTTAATAAAAATTTTTTCCAAATATTTAAGAGAGTTTACACTCCACCTCTGAGATATCCAATTGTGACACTGATTCTCTACCATCTTGCCTTTTCTGTACCTTCATTCCAACAGACATTTATAATGATCCCTAGAGCATCATCCGATGTTGATGAAGATTTTAAATGTCAGGTAATAAATTATTAGGTTTTGTGTATTTTTTTATGTCTTGCTATATTTTATTGTAGGTTACTATATATAAAGTTACCTTTAATTTAATTTTAAAAAATCTTTCCAGCCATTGATCATCTTCACCCCCCATTCATCCATCTACCTGTTATATAATGAGAAAGACCAGATGGAATTTAATTTGATTTTGTAAACATAATGATATAGTTGTCCTTCTCTTGAGAGCACCCTCTTAAGAAAGGCCACCCCTTTTATAAGGATGCTTGATTTATGAGGCCACCTATGTATCAGAGATAGGGTGGCCTCAAAAGGCAAGGACCACAGGATCAACACAAATGCACAAATACAATCAAGCCCAGTCTTGAGCAACCATTCTGGGATTTAAGAAAAATAATCAAGCTTGTGGGACAGGTGGTTGCTAAATTGAGGTTGATTTTACTGCAGTAGCTTGGAGTCTGGGGTCATACAAGAAGGACAGGTCATTTGCACAATATAAGTGAATTTTCATGCAGGTTGAATTATCTGTTTTATTTTATTATCTCAGGTTAGAAGATAAAGTCACTATAAAAAAATTTATCAGTTCAACTTTAATTCTTGTTTAAATGGCTTGACATAGACTTATATGTACATGTTAGCATGTACATATACATGTGCACAGGTATAGGGTTTACCATTAAATCTACACAAACCTGTTGACAGAAGGGATATTATAATCACTTACATGCTTTATTGTATATTTAACACGGATGTATATTTTTTTCTATTTTCTCACCTTTGTGACAGAAATTCCACTGATTTGTCATCTAGTTTTGTCTCCATGTGGTTGTCAAGTGTTGTTTGTCTTGGGTCATATGATAGTTTGGTGACTTTATGATATAGTAAAACATACTTATATGTTTTCATATTTTAGTATGATATTCACTGTTCCAATTGAGCAGATCTTTGATGTGATGGATTAGGATAATTTATTCCCTTGTAAGTACAATAGGCGGATAATCCCTGTTGTGGAGTTTTAGTTGGTCTTCTGCCCTATAGATCCTTGCTTTTTAGTAAGAGACAATACTGGTTTTTTGTTGTTGTTGTTTTATGGTTTAATGCCATTTTTCAGCACACAATAGGCTATAAATGGCGGCCAGTATTATTGGTGGAGGAAGAACCCGGGGAAAAAACCCAGAAAGAACCACCGACGCATGAAAAGGTACTGGCAAGCTTTCTCACATAACTACATTAGCTGAATCTTAGACTTGACCCCACGCAGACAGAGGTGAGACGGAGGTGATCCGTAACAGAAAGCGCTTTAGACCACTCGGCCACTTGGGGCCCCATCGGGAGACAATAATGTAATCATCAAAATATGAATGACCTCAAGATGAAGTCCTGGCGTTCATTTAGCATGTCAACCCTTTTTTTGGGAAAATTTGCATGTTTTAACAGCATTGCTGAGTCTGTTCTGAAAATATTTTCAGAATGGTGCCAAAAATAAAAAAAAAGCAGTTACAACAAGGTGAGTTAAGTTACATTGATCAAAATATTTCCAGGAGTTTCAAGTTCGATGAGTTCAGTCAGTGTACAGGACTTGGACAAACAAACATACTGTACAATGCATACAGCAATGACCCAGATCTGCTATTGCATATTATACCAGACGACCTGGGTCTGTACAGTTAGGAGTGATCAGTACAACAAACAACATAGACTCTGATATGTGGGCACATTATGCTAGGGCAGATCTGGATTTTTGTTGTTTGCATAGTGACTCAACCTGTGAGTAGATAGGATACATAATTAATTGCATAACAGCTGTCATTTGGGTTGCTTTATAATTGATCAACTGGTATGGGCCATAGGCATCATATAATTAACAGTAGTTGATAGATCAATTTCCTGGTCTTGTTACCAACCGTAGAATATATATTACAATAAGACTGGGGAGAGGGAAGGCAGTCTAAAACATTTATCAAAATGTCTGGGTGGATTTATTATCAGACAATGATCCCCTCTGTAAATATTTACTAAAATGTTTGTAGAATGGAGAGGTAGGCTTGTCACCTGATAAATATGGTAATGACAGACATGGTTAACTTGACATCTTCTGATTTCTTGTGTTTCCTATACCTTTTAAAACCACTTTGTACTGGATTCTGCACTGTCAAGAAAGAGCTTCTAATATAAATTTTCATATGTGTACAATCTGGGTTTCAAATTAGGTAAAATCTTAATGAAAAATCATTTCATCAGCCTATTTTTTTAATTTATTTATTGTTGTGAATAAATATTACTAATTGCTAAGATAAATTCTCTTTTGCCAATGTTTATACATCTCAGGACTAAGTAAGCTCAAATATACACACAGAGTACTGATCGTGAAATTGTACATTTCATTTCCATTGGTAAATATGTAATTCTTGCAAACAGACAATTGAAAGAAATAAAATGTTCTTGTTTGGTTTTGTTAAAAGGTACAATATTAAATGATATATGTTTAAGATTACTTAAATATTTACTTTGTAAATATATATTCTAAAGTGAGCTAAAGGAATAAAATTTGGGTGGCATGTTGTTAATGTGTGTACCCAGAATAAAATGATACCGTGCATTTTGGTGATTTATCTCACCTTTATACTTTGGTTGTACCCGTCTCACTGATCAGAATCATCTTTTGGTTTACTTCTCACTGACCAAAGTTATTTCCTCTTTATGTTGGATTTATTTTATGTTTCAATTGTCAATTTTCCATTTTGATTGAAAGTATCAAAGTTTTCTTCACATTGGAAATGGGGCATCTTTATTTCCCCTCAGTTTTGCATTGTCGCTCTTTAATTTTGGGTTCAGTACCTTCTGTTCCTAGTAGGTGGCTGATGACTGTGGTAGTTATCACTTTCCACTATGCTTAAAAAAATAACACTCCCAAACTTCAAGGCTTGGTGTATGTTTAAAAAAGCAATGACTGATCAGGTGGCCTAGTGGTTAGAGCATCCACCTTGGATGTGAGAGGTTGCAGGATCGAACCCCAACTGAATCATATGGTATTAGCAGCTGCCATACTTGGCACTCAGCATTTAAAAATTAGTGCTAGGACTCGTTGGCCTGGTGTCAGGATAATGTGACTGGGTGAGACATGATGCTACATGTATGCATCATGATGCCCCAGCGCTAGGCATGACTATAAGCTATCACACTGCAGACATCATAGGAATATGACTGAATTTGTTTAAAAGCTATGTTAAAAATCCAAATCACACACTTTTACTTAATAACTGACACACCCAAACCACAAGGGTTGGAGCTGAAATGGAAATGTTGACTGGGAAACATTTCAGTCCCCTTTTTTTAATCAGATTCAACGCTTCATCGTCTGACAATTTAATGGATCCAATACGTTTTTTACACAGATACTCCATGATGTTGCTGGGGATACAGTTCTATAAACATCTGGGGGGTTTTAACATCAATGTACCACTCCGGTGGCCTAATGATTAGAGCATCCGCCACGGAAGCAGGAGGTTGTGGGTTTGATCCCCGGCCGAGTCATACCAAAGATTTATAAAAATAGTACTAACAGCTACCTCGCTTGGCACTCAGCATTAAGAGGTTAGTATTAGGACTGGTTGGCCTGGTGTCAGGATAATGTGACTGGGTGGGACATCGTGCTACATGTCTGCAGCATGTTGCCCCAGCAGAGGCGTAGCTAGAGTGTTTGGTGCCCGGGGACAATATTCATTCCCCCCCCCACCTCAACTCTGAAACCCATTATTTTCATCAATAAAATCACCATTACCCGTTACAACCTATTTCAAAACCCATTTTGGTGCCCCCACTAGTATGGCGCACGGGGACATATGTACCCCCCTGCCCCCCCCCCCAGCTATGCTGTGCTTGACATCACTATTAACTGCAACATTGCAGACATTGTAGCGATATGACTGAAAAATCGTTAAAGCTACGTTAAAAACACAATCAAACAAACAAACAACAAATTAACATCAATAAACCATTGTATGATGATGCATGCTACGATGTCTTCAGGGAATGGAAACAGTTCTTTGAAATTTCATTGCCAATCCAACATCTGAAATCAGAATAAATTCTGTATGTTGAGCTAAATATTTATTAAACCAATATGGAATATGGTGCAGAAAATCACTGGCAAACTTAAGGCAGCTAAATCAAACGCTTAGTGAAATCGGATGAAATTGTGACAACCTTATGAGAAATTTCAAATACACTGGCCAAAACATTCTTGAAAAATTACACACAAGAGACTTATTCTGTAAACTTTTTCCATTTGAGAAACCATAAAGAAAAGGTTCTTTGAAATTTCAAATCTGCTGATGCTGGATACAGAATTCTTCAATCAAAACCAGAACAATTTGGCAGAATCACTATCAACTTGTAAAACAATTGCCTGGTACAGCTAACAGTACGCTACTAAATGTTTTCAATAAAATGACAGAATTGAACAAAAGCAGTTTTATGAAGAAAGAAAAAAATAGAATTATTGATAAACTTCATAATTCATTGTTTTAGTGTCCCATAGTTGGTACAATGAGTTTATTGATTCATAGTGATAAATTATGTTTTTTTTTATTTATATTTCATAACCAAATTTTAAAAAAAAAAAGGGCTTGTGTTGGAAATTGCAGAAACATTTTGTTTTACTAACTTCAAATTTTTAGAATCTGTGTATTACTTATGAACAAATTTTGTGTTCAAATTATTATTATGGAGTATTGATGTGCTTGGATCTAACTAATACCAAATTTGTAAGTTTTACTGTCTGCATGGCATTCGTCTTGTAATGCTATTGCAATGTTTCTACTTACTTTTTTAAGGCACAATAAAACATTTTTGCAATAGTACTGCAGAGTCTATCATATTATATTTCATTCCTAAATGTGTTGTATTCCTAAATTTCAGAATAAACAACAAAAAAAAGTTTTAATACAATTTCACTTATTCATTTCTTGTATATTTAAAAAATTTATTGTTTCTTTCTTAATCCTTTAAATTTTGTTACTGATCTTGCATGTATGGTTCAATCTTTTGTGAAGTTGCCAGCAGGGGGGATTAAAACAAATTAAGCAGATGCAAATAAGTTTATGTTAAGTAGTATTTTGTTGTTTAACATGCCTGAACATGCCAATTTATCAAATAATGGATACCACAAACTAATCAGAATATAAACACAGGTAGATGTGTTGTTGGTTGCAAATAAAGTATTACAAAAGGATTTAATGTTTTGTATATAATATTTATATCAGACAATAAGAAATAAAAAAAAGCTACTATCTTTAAAATAATACCAAAGGTTAGTTTTAAAAGATTTGATTCCGTCGTTTTTTTCTTCCAATTGTAACAAAGTGGGGCCTTGGCTGTATGATAGTACAATGGAATACACAACAAGAAGATTGTCTTCAAATGTGCTATCAAATATGCTAAATGTCCATAGAAGATAGAAAATGTGTTTATTTCCTTTTAAAAAAAGATTAAAAAC
This sequence comes from Unio delphinus, assembly GCA_029339505.1. NCBI lineage: Eukaryota > Metazoa > Mollusca > Bivalvia > Unionida > Unionidae > Unio > Unio delphinus. The sequence continues at coordinate 11,828,134 of JAQISU010000071.1, read as the reverse complement.
TAAAATAATATAGGTACAACTGTTAGTAGTCATGTAAATATAATGAACAATACATCAGCCTGAAGCTAGACAGTGTAAGTCAATATGTGTGTGTACACACACACACACACACACACACACACACACACACACACACACACACACACACACACACACACACACACACACACACACACACACTTCTTAATCATTGAGTCTTTTTCATAGGACAGATACCTCCAATCGCCACCTTTGTCATTTACAGGTTAGAAATTAAGAAACTAACCATTTGCTGAATTTTCACAATCAATTTTCATCATATACAGTGCTTGAATAAAAACAAGTAGAGAATCTCTGCCATAAAGTATGAAGTTGTTTATGATTTTGAATTTGATTGCAAACAACAGGATTTTCACAGATAACGGTTAGGAATCAGTTGTGGTATTCTTGGAATGGAAAGATGTGCGGATAGGTTCAGAATTTCTGTCTGCCCAGCAGCTACTTCCAGAGTGGACCAGATTTTTTAAGAAAGGGATTTACTCAATAATTGTTCATTCATGGTCCAGAAAGTTATTGGTTTTTTTCCCTTTTTTATAAAGAATTCGGGGTTTTCCATTGAACCAACTGTGATTTCAGTTGTTCTCTCTCTCTCTCTCTCTCTGACTGTCTGTCTCTATCTCTCTCTCTTCTCTCTCTGTCTCTGTCTGTCTGTCTGTATGTCTCTCTCTCTCTCTCTCTCTCTCTCTCTCTCTCTCTCTCTCGCTCTCTCTCTCTCTCTCTCTCTCTCTCTCTCTCTCTCTCTCTCTCTCTCTCAGGTGCTAGGGCATAGATAATACCTAGGTATCACTTTGATTTATTGAAATGTTGACAGCTTTGATAACTGACATTTTAAATATAGTTTTCATTGTCATGCACACTTTGCTGGTGAAATATATAATTTTGTTCATTGAACTTCTTTTATGCTATCTTTGTATTTAGTGCTCTGTGTATGAATAGATAAGAGAGATAGTTGGAATAGGGATTTTTTGTTTGTTTACATGTTTTATTCGATGTGGATTTTTTTGGTAGAAAAATGAATGTTTTTGCATTTTTTTTATAATATTGAGGAGACACAACATTAATTAGGCTTTTTCTTAAATGTGTCAGGGCTTGTTCTGAGGAGTATGATTGCGCTTGCATGATGTCATTTTCCATAAATTGCTTTTGTTTCAATACAAAGATTTCCAGATTGTTTTCTGTGTGAACTTCTCAATTGTTCCCCTCAATTTCATGGCAGTTGCCTTTCACAGATGCTGATATGTCTATAGGTTCCATTACTTTGATATTTATGACATGTGCTGTAAATGACAATGTCCTAAATAATTTAGGAAAGTGAATAATTCTCATCAGTACCAGGAGATGCTGTTGTCTTGCATTTTACAAAATACAAGCACTGGTGTATGTGTGTGTTCTAAGAAAAATTGTGTGAAGAACTTATTTCATTCCCAGGGAACAAGGGATCAGGTAATAATAATTTCAGTGAAAAAAGACAACTAAAAAAAACCAAGTACTTCAGTAACAATCCTATCAGCCAACAATATTGACTGTATTAACTTGCTTATAAGTAAAGTTTGACTTCAAACCACTCAGACCAAGATCTGTTTTGTATTCAGTAGTACAACAGAGGGCTGGATCTGCAGACACACTATGCTTTGGCAGATTAGGATCTTTGTTGTTTGCAGTTTGATTTTGACTTCTAAGCAAACATAAGTATCAATATTTCAGATACTGATTTTGGTTCCAAGAATGGCTGATTTATTTTCTTCTTGACCTTAAAAGAGCTTAAAAGTTCCATCAGAACAATCATACTTCTAACATTCATCATAATAAAGGAAATTGGAGGGGGGGGGATGAAAACATTTTTTTTAAAAAACTTTAATGTTTATCTAAATCTGTTGGATAACTGGTCATTTGATGCTGTCTTGGTAAGAAGCACAGTGACACCAGTTCCTGAACTGGGTCCTTTCCAACTTTTGTCCCATATTACCTTACATGCTTGCTTTTAAAGTTTAGTCCAGCTGCAAACTGCATGGACCCAGATCTGCTGGCACATAATGCACCAGCAGATTTGGGTCCATGCCGTTTGTTAGGAGTAATTAGTAGAATAAACAACATAGACCCTTGTCTGCATGTACATTATGTACCAGCAGATCAGGATCCATGTTATTTGCAGTTTGACTCTACCTTTAAGTGAGTATATATGGTATTAATAAGAAATAGTTTTAAAAGCATGGAATGGTTGATAAATAATAGACTCTTGAGTCCAGCAAACTACAATCTGACCATCATTGGGGTTTGAGATGAACAAGAAGTACAATGGAACATCGAGTTAAACTTTATTACAAATCTTGCATCAAAAAAAACATATAGTTGCCATCTTGTTTTACTTTGGAAAGCTTATGACATCATGTGGAAATACAGAATAATGGATGGCCTTTTAAACTTACATCTGGGCGGCTGCCTACCAAAAGTTATATCTAATTGTTTTTATATGCATGCCATAAGGCAGAGTATAATTAAATGTTGATGTTACTGTCCATCTGTGTATTACTATTCTTCCACACAATACATTTAATTGTATACCATCTGCAAACTTTTTTGATGGCTTGCACTTGGGATAAGGGTTATTAGATTTCTGTCTTAAGAAGCTCAAAGGTCAAGGTCACTGTGCAGTAATTTGAGTTTTCAACAATCAGTAGTTACCTATTAGTTACCAAGGTCACTTTAACTGACAGAACAAAAATGGTGTCTCCATAATAATGTAAATTGTCCACCATCGGCAGTTACTAGTTTTTGTGGAAAATATCAGATACATAGAGAAATGTCAAATATTGGACAGGTGTGTAATGTGACAGTCACTGTACTCTTGTTCAAAGATAGAAATTTTTCGAGTAGATACTACCATTGCTGAAAGCTATTTTGAGAGGATATGGGTGTAAGTCAGGGCAGTGTATTGTTTGTCAGACAACTCAACTGCATAATTAACAGTATTATGAAATGTCTGAATGCACAAACTGAATGATCTTTATGTGTTAATGGATTTTTAATCCACTATACATAAGAGTATGCATTCTAGTGAATGTCAAGTACAGAAAGCTTAAATAGATATTAGAAATGAACAGAAGAAGATGGATTTGAATTTTTGAAATCTAAAACTGTTTTTGCATGGTCATCATAACAATTATTAGAAAATCATGACAACCCCAGCCTATATTTAGATCGGTTTTTGTTTGTTATCCCTGTATTAGAGAAGATAAAATTGATATGACTTGTATTTATCTGTAAGTTAACTTTTATTTCACATTATAAGATATGTTGGGGACAAATGTAAAAAGTGGCAAACAAATAATGAGGGAACAGATTGGAAGGTCTCACGCTGTAGAGGTCTTTGAACTTGTCTGTGACTCAGTTAAATATGGATCAATACGTATTTTTCAGTTGCTTGATCCAGTAGATAATCTCTGTAGATGCTTGATATAATAGTCTCTGCAGATGCTTGATCCAATACACAATCTCTGCAGATTATTGATCTAATAGTCTCTGCAGATGCTTGATCCAAGAGAAATCTCTGCAGATGCTTGATCCAAAAGATAATATCTGCAGATGCATGATCCAAGAGAAATCTTTGCAGATGCTTGATCCAAGAGATTATCTGCAGTTGCTTGATCCAGTAGATAATCTCTGTAGATGCTTGATATAATAAATAGTCTCTGCAGATGCTTGATCCAGTACACAATCTCTGCAGATTATTGATCTAATAGTCTCTGCAGATGCTTGATCCTAGAGAAATCTCTGCAGATGCTTGATCCAAAAGATAATATCTGCAGATGCATGATCCAAGAGAAATCTTTGCAGATGCTTGATCCAAGAGAAACTTCTGCAGATGCTTGATCCAAAAGATAATATCTGCAGATGCTTGATCCAATTGACAACCTCTGCAGATTCCTGATTCAGTACACATTCTCTGCAGATGTTTGATCAAATAGACAATCTCTGCAAATGCTTGATCCAATAGACAATCTCTGCAGATACTTGATCTGACGATCTCTGCAGATTCTTGATTCAATACACATTCTCTGCAGATGCTCGATCCAGTACACATTCTCTGCAGATGCTTGATCCAAGAGACAATCTCTGCAGATGCTTGTTTCTATAGACAATCTCTGCTAATGCTTAATCCAATGGACAATCTCTGCAGACACTTGATCTAATATACAATCTCTGCAGATGCTTGATCAAATACATTCTCTGCAGATGCTTGATCAAATACACAGTCTTTTTCAAGTTTCATTTAGAACTTTGAAAGCCCTAGATTTGAGGCAAATGGGTCATCTTTCTCAGATGAAGGAATTTGGCTCTTCAGTATACATGTACTTCCAAAAATCTTCTAATCCATCTAACCCCCACATATGATGTCATTTTTAGGCTCAAATAACAAACTTTGGATGCTCAGAAACCAAATTTTAATTTACCTTTTAATATGCAACTTTGTCCTCACCTAGAGAAATCAGAAATTCAATATGCTGCAAAATTCTAAACTCCAGAATGACCAACAGGCCCTGAGTGGCAGAGTGGTCTAAAGCGCAATCACTACGGATCACTGCCATCTCACCTCAGCCTGCGTGCGTATGAGTTTCGGATTATGCCAACGTAGGTATGTGAGAAAGCTTGCCAGTAACTTCTCATGGGTCGGTGGTTCTTTCCGGGGGTTTTCCTGGGTTCTTCCGCCACCATTAATACTGGCTGCCATTTATATAGTCTATCGTGTGCTGAAAAATGGTGTTAAACCCTACAACAACCAGAATGACCACTATGGCTGTTGAAACATCTGAAAATTGTATTTGATTTTTGCCAATTCAAAACTGTCCTCAGCATTCTCTCCATTTTAAGACTAATATAAATGAATTCATAGCCACCTATCATTGTCATATTTCTCTGTATACAGAGATGCAGATGCAGACAAGGATGGAGCTGTCATTGCACCACTTTATGGTAGGATCTTGAGTTGTTTTACGGATGAAGTTTCCATTTTAACCACAGAAGTTACAGCTATGCTCAAATTTTTGAACTATACTTGGAAACCTCTTGAGAAGCAAAACTTGGTCATCTTTTTATTTAGATTTCCTTTCTGAACTGAAATCCTTTCAAAACTTTGTGTGATAACCTGGTAATATCCCATTTCTCACAGAAACATATTTTGCTTCTACAGTCAGGAAAAGTCTTCTGTACTTTAGGCAATAGAGTCACATTGGTCTTTAAGATAATGAATGGGAAGGTAAAGTGGTTTGTGCTGCCCTACCCATTTTTGAATGGAATATTTCACATACTGACTTAAGATATTACATAAATCTGCATGTTCCATGTACTTGGAAAAATATGAAAATTCCACAATTTTCATAACTTCAGACCAATCAGTGTAGAGTGGCATTAATAAAAAAGAATTAAATTCAGAGTGGTATTGTGCCAAACTTGTACAGGACACATACTGACCCCTGCACACTTATTGAATGGTTTTGTACAGGTGACACATACTGACCCCTGCACACTTATTGAATGGTTTTGTACAGAGGACACATACTGACCCCTGCACACTTATTGAATGGTTTTGTACAGAGGACACATACTGACCCCTGCACACTTATTGAATGGTTTTGTACAGAGGACACATACTGACACCTGCATACTTATTGAATGGTTTTGTACAGAGGACACATACCTACTGACCCCTGCATACTTATTGAATGGCTTTGTACAGAGGACACATACTGACCCCAGCATACTTATTGAATGGTTTAGCTTTGGTTTGGTGCTACACAAGTAGATTATTTAGTCATGAGGCAATTGGAGTACTCTGAATGCTGAACTTGACCATATGCTGCCAGTGACTACTTACATTTTTATGTCCGCTCAGTTCACTAAGTTTATGATAATGTACACCCAATAAAACTCTTTTTACTTTTTGAAAGAATTTTTAGGTTGTAGTTTGAAATTGCAGAAGGCTTTGTCTTCGTTGCAACTTTCCTCAGTTCATTTTAAAACTTATGTCCCCATTCACACACACACACACACACACACACACACACACACACACACACACACACACACACAATACATACATACATACATACATACATACATACATACATACATACATACATACATACATACATACATACATACATACATACATACATACATACATACATATTTCAGTTTCCTCTGTACTGGGTATTATTTCTACCTTACAAAGCTAAAAATAGTTCTATTTAATATTTGAATGGTTTTATTTTCTGGAAAACAGATTATGTGATTTGAATGTATGATGTTGTGTTAAAACTACAAAATAAATTGAAAAATTCATTCTGCTATTGACTCGTGAAGAAAATCTTAATTCAGTTCAGATGAATACTAAACAGTATGCTATTTATATTGTATAGAACAAACGTATTTTGTCACCATGATACATCGAAAGTCCAAATGTCATTATTCATCGAGGGATCTCTTTGAGTAGCTTAGTTAATTGAATGCTTTGTGTTTCTTTATGTAAGCGATGCAGATTGATTAAATATTTTGAAGCATTTTGGTCATTTGTATTCTGCAGGCGTCACTCATAGCACAATGTGTATTCTCCTTTTAAGCTTTGTCACTATGGTCAAAATCTATACAGTGCTAAAACATAATTTTGGGATTCAAATGAACCGTATCTCCCATTACATAAAATACTTTATTCTTTCTTATTATGCTGCGCTATTTCGTGCTTTGAAAAAATGATGATTTCTAGTTACCTTGTTTGAAATTAAAGATTCAGGTTGAAATGATTGTTGTAGATTGCAGATTTGCATTTGGCCACTGCAGCAAAAAATGAAGAGTTAGGAAGGAAGTTTTACAGTATCAGAGGTAAGGCATAAAATTAGATGAAATTTCCCCAAACCATGCACTAATTGGACTAAAATATGTCAGTTTATAGAGGTGGCCAGTTTAAAGATAATACAGTTACCAAGATGGTTCAATCGTGGCTATAATATGCGACCAGTCTGTAGAACAATTGCTACATTATGGAGGACTGGTTTATGAAGAATACCCATTGCTGGAGTTTTAACATAGGTTTATTGAACCACTTACTGGCTTTTCTACAAATTGCAGAATTTTGGTGAAGTAGAAAGTGAGACTTACTCTTTCTTCAAATTGTTGAATTTTTGTCAAGAACAAAAGTGGGACATACTGTTTCTACAATTGTAGAATTTTGGTCAAGTAGAAAGTGGGACATACTTTTTCTACAGTTGTATAATTTTAGTCAAGTAGAAAGTGAGACATACTTTTTCTTCAAATTGTAGAATTTTTTTCAAGAACAAAAGTGAGACCTAATGTTTCTACAAATTATAGAATTTTGGTCTAGTTGAAAAGTGGGACATACTGTTTCTACAATTGTAGAATTTTGTCAAGTAGAAATTGGGACATATTACAGTGTATTAACTTTTCTAATAGTTACAGTGGTTTCATGATGAGTTTAACTAAAATCTTCTTGGGCTGATACTTTATGGACTATTTGGACTACCAAAGACATGCTTGTTCACACAGCACACCAAGAACCATTCCAACTAGGGTATAGTAACTACGAATATTTGGAGGTCACTAAGCCCTTACATTTTGTGCAGCCAAGAACATATATCATTGCATGATGAATTAATGGGAAAGGGGAGATAAAAGTGGAGGTTTTAGTTAAGGCAAACTAAAGATTAAATAATGAAAAAGAATATGGATGCTTTTAACAATTATACACAGATCTGTCAGACAGAATAGTCAATGCTTATCATCGGTTTGATAATCGGTTTGATCATTGCTATATCGGTTGCTGAAATTCACCGTATGTGGATTTCTTAACCATTTGTGTACATTTTGCCTGGTTACAGATTCACTGTTCAAACGTCTGTTACCTTCATTTTCTTTTTTCACAGGATGGATCTCGCATTGAGACATTGAAGCACTATGTATAATAAATCACCTTTTCTGTTCATCTCTCTGCCTCTTTTCTGTTCATTAAATCTTTATAACCACCATAGCACAACCTTGCTCTTAATTGGATGTTGTGTGGCAGGTAAATTGAGTATTACTTGCTGAGGTGCCTATTTAAAATATTTTAGGCGGTGGTATACTGAGGGTAAATGGCACCAGGGTATATGGCATAAATGGTGCCTTTTTAGTAAAGATTATGGCCCAATGAGCCAGAAAATGAGGCCCAAATAGCCGAAGCTGTGGGAGGGTTCTTGAGAGGGGGAATTAGTCCCCTCCCACCAGCTAGCAGGTTTGGGGAAGCAAAGCGGCATTATTGGCCAGTTTCAAAACATTTTATCAGCTGTTTTGGAACCCCAGGACATCTGACACCCAGGGCAACTGCCTTGTCTTTCCCACCGCCATTAGTATGTTGCTGTTTTCAGTTCCTAGGCAAATTTAGTGCCAATTTTTAATTAGTATTACATCTCCAATGCAGCAGATTCTTATAAACAGCATAGATAAGGTACCATTATATGTGTAGTACTTATTTTTATGCAGTTTGGTGTGTGCAGTATCTCATGGACCTGAATATGTTTTGAATAGTGTCATATCTAATTAAATGATATGTTGCTCGTAAATGGCAAGGCTCAATAACCAATGGTGACCCTGGGTGGCCAAGTGGTCTAAAGTATTAGCCCGTACCAATTACTGGCATCTCACCTCTGTCCACATTGGTTTGAGTGTCAGACTCAGCCAATGTGGACATGTAAGAAAGATGCCAGTAGCTTCCCATGGGTCAATGGTTTTTACTAGGGTTTCATGGGTTCTTTCTCTACCACAGTTATACTAGCAGCCATGTATAGCCTCTCTTGTACTGAGAAATATGGCTAACTTTGGTTTCTGCAGCTTAATTCTGTTAAGCTTTGTTATATTTCAGCTAAATTGAGCATGCAGATTTAAATTGATTAGACTTTGAGTTTAATTTAGTTTCACAACATTATTTACAGGAATTTCAGCCTTAATTGACAGTCTTCCTGATTTTAGTTTTATGAGTTTAATTTCAAGCGTTTCACGTCATATAGCAGAGTTAAAGCACCTTATTGCTCATCATTCTAACTTTTCTTTTTGCTATAAAACTTCACTAAAGAATATTGGCTTTCCACCAAAGTTATATTTCAGCAATCTATGTTGTCATTTACAAATATTAAAGCCACTGCATTCCCATCTTCTCAATGGTTTGTTTTCTTTTTAATGTCTAGGCAAGCAAATTTTGGTCAACATGGTCTTTTTTGATGCACCCACTGCCAATATCTCTTGTTTATACTTTTAAAAAGCTGTATTTGCATAACTTTACTTATGAGAATAATTTTATTGTATTTGTTTCCAAGTCCATATTGTTTTGAATCTGTACCATCAGCTCAGGTTAGTTAAAAGGTTAGACTGGTTGCTGTTGTGTATATTTTAGTAACTAGGGTAATTTTGTTTATATTTCAGTAACTAGGGTAATTTTGCTTTTGTATTCTTTGCATCAGACTTGCCATTCATCGATGGCCATTTAAAGCAAGAACCATCAACCTTGTAGTTGAAAAGGAATTATGCTGTGTTTTAAATTGCATGTATAATCTTGGTAGCAAAAAATATGGCAATTAGAATGTGTTCATATCATTTTCAAGTTCTTAAGGTCACCAGAAGGTGACCAGTTGACATGTTTCACCTGCATGCATCAATGTTCGTAACAGATGCTTTAAACCTGGAGTACTCTCTTTCCTTTGCAATCTGGGGTAATCTGCTTTAGAGGTTTGGTTAAATTTCTTGTTTGCTTAATACTTGCATGGTTTCTTTTCATAACAGGGATACATGCATTTCATTAAGAAGAAAAATTAACTCAATTGGAACACACTCTCATAAACTCAATTGGAATACACTCTCATAAACTCAATTGGAACACACTCATAAACTCAATCTGGAACACATTCTCATAAACTCAGTCTGGAACACTCTCATAAACTCAATTGGAACACACTCATAAACTCAATTGGAACACACTCTCATAAACTCAATTGGAATACACTCTCATAAACTCAATTGGAACACACTCATAAACTCATTTGGAATACACTCTCATAAACTCAATTGGAATACACTCTCATAAACTCAATTGGAACACACTCTCATAAACTCAATTGGAACACACTCTCATAAACTCAATTGGAACACACTCTCATAAACTCAATTGGAATACACTCTCATAAACTCAGTTGGAATACACTCTCATAAACTCAATTGGAACACACTCATAAACTCAATCTGGAACACACTCTCATAAACTCAATTGGAACACTCATAAACTCAATTGGAACACACTCTCATAAACTCAATTGGGACACACTCATAAACTCAATTGGAACACACTCTCATAAACTCAATCTGGAACACACTCTCATAAACTCAATCTGGAACAAACTCTCATAAACTCAATCTGGAACACACACTCAAACTTATTTGACTTGGAGCCCAAGGTCTCTGATACAGAAAGTTTAAATTATGGTTTGGGCTTTAGTTTTTCATTTGTCTATAAATATTTTCTCAACCCCAAGAAAATATTTGACCTTTTAAGGGATTGCAGTTTTGTGCAAGAAATTTTAATTTTGTAAGGTATTTGCATAAGTTGTCTTTATCTCTTAATTTATATACATTTTACAGAACTTATAAACATTTTACAGAAATTATAGATATTTCACCATGTCCTTTAATGTTTCCATTTATTTTGAAGAATTTTTTTCCAAAATGTTTTTGCAACTACATTTTATGAAGTCTTCAAACTTTACCTTTTTGTAGACCTTCATAGCCACTTTTGTGCTGATGTACCATATAAAAATATATAATTACATACATAGATACATACATAGATACATACATAGATACATACATACATACATACATACATACATTCATACATACATACATACATACATACATACATACATACATACATACATACATATATTGGCTTTGTTCTGGACATAAACCTTTTTTTTTCATTGGTTTTGCAGTTTTGAAACAGGAAGTGTACTTTTTCTGGAAGATGTATGCAAACTTGGTGAAGTTAATCAAGTATTTTACCATTTTCTTCAACTTGTTGAAATATTTTATGCTGTCACTATGGACAAAAAATGTTAAATAAAAGTAAGATTTAAGACATGTCTTCAAAAAAAGGTGTTCAGTAAGTTTTAATCACTGTCAATAAAGTGCTATTTTTGGGTGGGTGGGTGGGATGGAAAGAAATGTATCTTGGATCATTTGAATAAACTATTTCTTAGTTTTTATAAACTCAAATGGTGGTTTATTTATTTTGAAAATTTACAAATTAGTATTTATCTTTTGAAGCAATATTGAATATAAAATAACAATTGTATGAATTTTGTTGTATGAAGTCAACAGAAGCCACGAGAATAATATTTGAACCTATGTGTCTCTTTTGTATTTTATATATATCTGTGTGGAAGGTTGGCAGCTATGTGTATGAGGTGTTGGGGCATTTGATTGGTTGACCTTGTGAACACTCTAGCAGTCATATTTATTATCAGATTAAGATGAGACCTGATATGTAAGCTTATGTCATTAAAAATGTTATGACTTTTTATTTTGAGTCGTTATTTCATTTTGAATGGATACAGAATCTTGCCCAGTTGTATACTGACACGGCAAGCACATTGGTAAAAAGTTGAATGCAGACATTGCCTGTGAATATTTTGCATCCAACAACTGCTTGACATGCATGACTTTTTATATTGTATCACGGTGAGGATTCAGTTGATTTAATTGCTGACCTGATAGCCAGTGATGATATCAATCAGTTTTATATGGCCACTCATTGTTGGATCTGTGAATGTCCTTTCAATGGAAGGGAAAGTTCCAAAGTTCATGATCTCTATCACTTCGCTCAATGCATGCAATTGTGAAATAAACCATCACACACAAATTCCTGTAGTACTTCATAATCCGCATTGATATGATGGCTTTTTATTAATGTAATCGTCAAAGGCAGCAATAGCTGCTATTCCAAACAATATGGACAAAGTTTTGATTTTTAAACATGGACAAAGTTTTGAGTTTTAAACATGGATAAAGTTTTGATTTTTAAACATGGACAAAGTTTTGAGTTTTAAACATGGATAAAGTTTTGATTTTTAAACATGGACAAAGTTTTGATTTTTAAACATGGACAAAGTTTTGAGTTTTAAACATGGACAATTATATTTCATTGATTTTTTATAGTTTTTTTATTTTTTATTTCATCACTTGTTAACTTGAAATCCCAGAGAGTACATGAGTGAATGGGACAATTTTATAGAAACTCTGCTGTCACCATTTGGTGCATTTTATTCATCATTGGTTCATTAGGTATTTCAATCAAAGACTATTAACATGTAAACAAAGTCGGAAATGCATTCAGCTGCAAGAACATGTGTGACCATCATGATCTGTATTTATGCGCTGATGTGTTGTTGCTTGCAGATGTGATTGAAGCATTTTCATGACACTGCTATATGGGGGTATAAACTCAATTACACACTATTTTATGTTACAAGATTGGCTTCGGATGCACTTTTACCAAAAACAAATATTGAGTTGGAATTGTAGGTGGGACGTCGATATGTATCTGTTTATCAAGTGCTCACCTTGTGGTGGAATATCAGTGGCAAGTCATCGATATGTGCATGCAAACAACCCAGATATAGATGGTTATGACCTCTGTGCCCTTAAAACAGTTATATAATATACCTTGTAATAATCTTTATGGTTTGGCAATGATGCAACTCTTTTACCTGTTGGTGGGTTTTTGTGGATTGATGCTGAGCACGCTGATATACAGAAACATGTACACAATTACAACAGCTGTAGTGACTATGGATATTATTTTGAACTTGATTTACAGGAAGAAATAAACCATTCTCATAATGTTAGCACCAGTTAACAAAAGTTAATGTATTTTTAATAAATGATAAGTGGCATCACAGTTTTAATTTAGTACCAGCAATATCATGTACTGGTAATAAAAACCTTGGTGAATTTTCACAAATACAGTATCAGCAACATTAGTCACCAGCAATGAATTCAGTTCAAAGAATTTGACATTTATCCAAAATAGTACTGAGTTGTATTTGGCGTTTGTGTTTAACTTGGGTTTACCATTACATACAAGAGATGGATTCTGAATGTGGCAATCAGGTTGTGGAATTTACTTACAGGGTTTTGGATCATAAGAACAGTGATGCCAATGTTGTTAGTGTTTTTGTTCCACATGTCAATGAATATTTGCTTTAAAACCTCATTTACACTCAAATATAGTCATATTAATTGCCAAATAGAAATAGACCATTAGAACCACCATGATGCACCAATTCCAACTTAAGGTTAGATTGGAGTAATTGCATTAGCATGTAAATTTGGTTGATTGTTGAATGCATGGCTAGGCATGAAAACACTCAGGGATTCTTTCTACAAGGAGGAAGTGGAATTCACCATTGAATCCTCAATGGTTACATTTTTCAACAAGTGTATTACACCTGGATTTGACACAACTGAGACAAAACAAATTTGGACTATCATTCAGCAAGGAAGCACATGTCATTGGAACAGTTTTGAGCAAAACCATGAATTTTCTTTTAATAGACCAGGGATGCCTGCAAACCACCAGTATATTTTTAATGACCATAATGCTAGGCCCAGAGAACATAGAATGAAAAAGAGTAATTGATTAGAAGTGCATGTGTGCGGTGCACCTGTGCATGATGAGTTTGGCCAGGGTCTGCCAGTCATGTGATTGTATGATGGAATTACATTATTAATAGAAAAATTATAATTGACCTTCAGTGATACAAATGTGAAGAAGCAATTGATGCAACAACTTAAAAATTATCACAAGAGAACCCATTATGAAATGCCAAATGGGTGTGTGTAGTTGTAGATGCTATTTGCAGGCTTGTGGTAGAAATCATGACCATGAAAATTGGTTGTAGATGCTATTTGCAGCCTTGTGGTAGAAATCATGATCATGACCATGACAATGATCATAGGTACACCAGTTGGAATTATTGTCAGGGCTAAATTGATAATATCTAGTGTCTTTAATGGTGCTAGCAGACTAATTTCATGTTTATTCACAAAGTTGTACAATTAGTAAACTAGTGGCTGTTGAGGAAAAAATAATTAGCATGGCTGAGTTTGAGACCATAATGGTGAGAATGGAGCATCACATACAACTCGTACAATAAATAATGAATTGTGGCGTAACAGAATCACAATCTCAAAGATGCTTACCATAGTGTAAGATAGTATATTTTGCAGTTACTGACATAATGTGGATATAGGTTGCCAACTTCTATCCCCCATGACTATCCTCTTGAATGGTAGCATATTATATTGGTTACCTATTACTGATTACAATCTGTGGGTTGTACATATGCAATATCTTTTTACCAATATAAGCAGAAGTTCTGGGAGCTATAACACCTAATATCGACCAGTTATCAGTGACCTTAGTCTAAAACATACATTCTCACACTGCTTGGTCTTTAGAACCTTGACATCATGTTAGAGAGGTCAATGGACCTTCATCTTCCACATATGACCTTGGGCTTACATTATCCTTTTATTGCCTTGGGAAGGGCCTTCTTACCTGTAATGTTCAATTAGGAGAGTCTTTCTTTACATGGGGATAGTCCATTAGCGCCACATCCAGAGTTATGGATTCAGATCCCTCTTACCTCCGATCTACTCTGTAACTGAACAGTATTTGGTTGCCTAGTCCTGCCTCCCAAAAGTGATTATGGGATTTCATGGCATGAGTTTGATACAGAACAGACATGTCTTTCATTTGGGTCCCTTGACTACTCCAGTCCATCAGTAAAGATGGCAGAGCAAGACAAGATTTGATCTTTAACACAGTAAATGAGGGTTGTTATCATTTGTTCAGTGAGCTGTATCCCAAGCCTTCAGACCAGGGTGACACTAACATTTTTTCCAAAATTGATTTCACATGCTGACATGTGTCAACTAGCTAGTATATATATGTAAATACATGTATGTATGTATGTATGTATGTATGTATGTATGTATGTATGTATGTATATAAATACATGTATGTATGTATGTATGTATGTATGTATGTATGTATGTATGTATGTATGTATATAAATACATGTATGTATGTATGTATGTATGTAAATACATGTATGTATGTATGTATATATATATATATATATATATATATATATATATATATATATATATATATATATGTAACGTGGGTGCTGCGGGTGATCAAAGTGTTATTAAGACAATATTGCACAAGGCCTGGTCAGAGGTATTGCGCAACTTGGAAATAACACTTGAAGACCGCCTCCCACTAATTGGCGTTATCTAGGAGATGATCGCTACGGTGTGATATGCCCGGTCAGTGAATATAGTAATCTGAGATGGTACTTTGAACAAGACAATACACGAGCCCCCGTGAAGATAAAATATGAATTTAATTGAAAATACAATTAAGAAAAGAATGACACAGTGAATTACACTTTCTCTCTTTCTGAATACACTTAGTTCAGAAAAATACAAATACTGAAGCTTTAAAATAATGGATACATTCAAAGAATCCAAACACTAATGAAAATACATGAAGGTAACCGTTAATACTGAGAGTAAATTTCATCAAGGAATCGAATGTTCATTTAACATTGGACTGTTGAATGATTCAACATGACCTTTTCCGTCGACTGGTTTTTCTTTCTTTTCCCTGCGTGCGTCCGTCTCCAGCTTGCCCTTTAATTGAACGGGAATTCCACACTGACTTCTTCCTTTTGACTTTTCGCTGATTCTCACTCTTGCCCCAAATAAACTATTGCCTTTGACTTCTCGCTGATTCTCACTCTTGCCAAAGTAAACTATTTTTCCTTGTAAAAGAAAAGGGTAAAACGCCCTAAGTATCTCGTTACTTTTAAAAGTTGCGATTGTTCGTCCGTCTTCATGTTCGAACAATCAGATCTTACTATCAGTGTTATCATTTGTACGGCTAACAAATTCTATACATGGTTTCAGATCAATAGAGCTATACTGTTAATTATCGACATCAGAATTCGGGAAAGTCATATATTCCCGTAAATCATTACGTAAAGTGAGGCAATATAACATAACACACAATCCATATTTACTTAATATGATAAATTCAAATTAATGTAACCTTTCCAATCATAAATGTACACGGCGGGTTTTCTACCTCACCCATTTGCCTAACTAAGTAATAAGGTAAAAAATGCTAATTCAGAATTCAAAATACATTATTAAATCACTGTAAACCGACTATGCATACAAAATATGAACACATCATGCATCTGTAACAAAGAAACATCTCAAAGTACGTTTTTAAATCAATATAATACTGAACTATTTGTAGCGTAGTATCGATACATTATGCATCTAAGACAAAGATAAACAGCATATACATTACATCATAATAAAGGTGAATTTGAGTTAGATACCTTGTGTTTCTGACGTGCTTCTACCGTTTGATTTCCCGGCAGACTTTCCTGAGTTTATTTTTACGAAGGCACTGCTGTAAAATTACCCCCGGAGCCTTTATTCCGGAATTAATGATAGTAGTTCAACACGGCTTTCTTGCAAAGCGCCTTCCAGAAGACTGATTTAAACTCATTAGCTCAGAGAATATATTTCCCAATTCTAGGTTTCGACCCAACCCTCTGTCCTGTACATTTGACCAATCGGCATAAATGCTCTTTTTGCAGACCTTTTGAAAACCGTCTATCAAGATGCCAAAGATGCCACTTAGGATCGAGATGTCACATTATCGTTTGTCTTAATCATTTTTGAAAGCTCTACGTGAGTAATCCCATAATTTTACGTGTCAAACACTCAGTCCGTTTTCACTTTAATTATTGTACCAAGCCTGACCAAGTTAAGAAAACATTCTTTCCGTTCAACTCTATTCCAAGACAGTTGATTGTCGGCTAGCCTACGAATTAATTACTGGATGTCACTGACAAAAAATTTGGCACTTGACAATATATATCTGGTCTTAAATAGAAAATAAATGCCACCAAGATCAAGAAACAATGTAGCAACTATTTGCTGCAAGCTTTCTCTTTGTATGTTTTTAATATGCATCTGAATTCAGGATTCAGGAAGAATCCTGTTTGGTTTTTGGGGTCAAAAGGTGAAAGGTCATAGTCACTGACTGTAAGAAGATATTTTTTTATTTCTGCATAATAACTTTAGTTATTCACCATCTACAGTTACCAAACTTTGTGGATGTCTTGCACTTGGAGCATTGAAGAGGACAAATAATTTTAGGATAAAACAATGAAAGCTGATGGTCAAAGAAAGTATATAGATAGTTTTTTGCACATTGATATTAGTTCTACAACATGAAGTCTTGACTAAAGTTTGTTAATGTTTTACACTTTGGTAATGAAAGAAGCCTGTAAGTTTGGGGATGAAAAGAATGAAAATGGTTTCTGCACATAACATTGAATTTACATCTTAGACCTGAACCAAACTTTGTGAACAGTTTGCACTGTGGGGTAAGGAAGAGGGCTAACTATTTTGGGCATCAAAAGTTCAAAGTTCTAGGTCATTGTGGTCAAATAAAATTGGGTAGAATAACTTTTATTTCTGTGCAAGTTCCTTGATCGAATTTAGTACATTCATTTAATAAAGAAACCTATAGATTATTTGTCTAAAGGTCATAGGTCATGATCATGGTTGTGGTAAGTCGTGACAAGTCTGATACAAAATAATGGTATCAACACTTCAAGTTTAGTTCAAGACTGGAGCCATGGTAGGTCAGATGGTTGAGTTTAGGACTTGTAATCCTAGGCTGCACAATGGATACCCACCAAGGCCAATATGATTGGCTGCCTTGGTGTGTTCTTTAGAAAGGCACTTGAGCTCCCATTTCATCAGCATGGTGTTGCTAATAATGGGTTAAAAGTTCCATTAGAACCAAGCCACCACCCCAACAAAATCCCAACAACAGTGTAATTCAAGACTGTATACATTGGCCAGTCATTGAGACCCATTGGTTAATAATCTCAACCGCACTCTACTAGTACTATTAAACATGGGTTAGATATGTAATAAAACATTCAAGTTACTTTTATTTGCATGTTTGGTCAGTTAACACAATATTTATGGGGTTTTTTGGTGAAGATTTTGACAGTACTAACTAAATAAATAGATGTGTTTATTAGACTTTTTTCACAAAAAAGAACTTTTGTCCCCAAAATATGACTTTTTAAATGAAAAGGGCGAGGGTTGGGTTTTGAAAGCTTTTGAAGCCACCATGTTAACGACATGAATGGCCACTGAACATTAATTGAGCTTTTAATTGAATGTTGTATGGAGCTCTAAGGATTGTATTTTTCCTGTTTATGTGCCAAGGACATAGATTAATATGAAACCAAATCTGAATACAGATTTAGGTAATTCTTTTATTTAATGTATTTTTATATCAAATGACACTGGATTTCTTTAAGACAAGACTAAAGGTTATTTCTAACTGTGAGATAGATAAATATGACATCATTTATTGAGAGATGACCAAAGTAAAATATATTTAAAGTTGATGAGTCTAACAAGGAAAAATTAATATTTTTTTCACATTTGATATATTCCATTAATCATTGTCTTATTATTTTTTAAATTGGCCCATATCAAACCATGGCCTTTGATGTGTCTCTTTCACAGTTCATTTCCAGAGTTACATACATAATTTAGAGGCGATTTCCTATTCAGTGATGACATCATTTAGAGGAGATTTCCCATTCAATGATGGCATCATTTAGAGAGATTTCCCATTCAATGATGACATCATTTAGAGAGATTTCCCATTCAATGATGACATCATTTAGAGAGATTTCCCATTCAATGATGTCATAATTTAGAGTAGATTTCCCATTCAAAGATGACATCATTTAGAGGAGATTTCCCATTCAATGATAACATCATTTAGAGAGATTTCCCGTTCAATGATGTCATAATTTAGAGGAGATTTCCCATTCAATGATGGCATCATTTAGAGAGATTTCCCATTCAATGATGACATCATTTAGAGAGATTTCCCATTCAATGATGTCATAATTTAGAGTAGATTTCCCATTCAAAGATGACATCATTTAGAGGAGATTTGCCATTCAATAATGACATTATTTAGAGAGATTTCCCATTCAGTGATGTCATAATTTAGAGTAGATTTCCCAGTCAAAGATGACATTTATTTAGAGAAATTTCCTATCCTTTCTCCAGTATATCAGTTCACCCACCTGTCCATCAGTTTCAATTTTGTTCTAGATTTTAACTCCAAAATTACCTTTATTAAGCTTGGTGCATATGTTAGACTAGTGGTGAAGTGTCCTTTTTCTATTCATAATTCTTTTGTTTCAGAATCATTGTTTTCATCTATTTATCTATCCATCCATCATTCACAATTATATTTCTAGAGCATAACTCCAGAAGTATTAAATATATCTTCATGAAACTTGGTACAAATAATAAATTAGTAGTTCACATGTGCACTTGGATTTCAAAAATTCTTCAGTTCAGTATTTTTTAAAATCTTTTTATCGATGTGTCCATCCATTTACTATGTACATCTTTCTGGGTCAAAACTTCAGTACATGTATCTCTGTAAAAGCTGGTACAGGTATGAGACTAGAAGTATTGATGTTTCTTTTGGTATTTACAGTTCTTCAGTTTCACTATTGTTAATGTTTTCATCCACATGTCTATTACACTGTCATTCTACAGCAAAACACAAGATGCTTATCATTTCCCTTTAAACATCCTATGTATTGAATCTTTTGAAAATTCTTTTATCTCCAAGCAGCCATTTTCTCAGGTGTGTGGGGATCTTGATATACCATATAAACTCACTTATACATACATGCAAACTTCAAATAACAAAGATCTTGATCTGCTGGTACATAATGCACCTGCTGATCATGGTCTCTTTTACTTGTTCTACTGATTACTCCTAACAAAATGCAATGGCAGATCTTCGTCTGTGCAGTTTGCAGTTTTATACAGCAAATGACTCCATCGTTTTCATATGCACATCAAAGAGTGAAAACCATTGCTACAGATTTCTCGTTAAATTTACAGTTTTCAGAATAATTATAACTAAACAATTTGAACAGTGATCTAAGTGTAATGATATTTCTGGTCATGAGTGCCATATCCATGATTAGGCAGTGGTTCATTGTTTGCTGTACTACAGTTGATTGCCTTTGTCCAGTCAAGATCATGCCATATCTAGTACAAAACAAAATGGTTGATTAAGGCTTGTGATTGCTTAAGGTGACCATATAATCATGTTGTATGTATTTCATGATAAAAATGTCAGTTATTGTAACAGTTTCTTGGAATTTTCAAAGTGAGAAATTATTAATGGCGACATTTTCTGTATAGATTTAATATTAATTTTATCGAGATGGTAGCATTTATTTGATTGAGACGGAATATAGTGTATCACATTTGTGCAGTGATGGTAAGCACAATGCAAGCATTCGATTAAGACCATTAGTGGAACACTATGTTGTGAGTTGAATATTGTATAACACTGACTGTTGTTGGTTGATTTTGATGCATCACAATTGAATGTGATTCAGATGTTACTGTCTTTGCTGAGTGCAAAAAATGCAGAGTTTTATTTACTCTGTGGGATAATTTACAAATGAGATTACTGATGTAGCAGATTGGTCCAGGTTAATTTTAGGTTCTCCTGCTCTTGATCATCTATCCCCATGAAAGTAAATCTTTTAATTTTAAACAGATTTGAAGAAAAAGACTATGTAAATTAGACCACCATTGAGATGGATACATGGTTGCCAAATTGTATTTTTTTCTAGCAATACAGTCACAATATAAGTTTATACTGAAAAATTAGCATACATTGGATGGGAAAATTAGTTTTTCCTTTCAATGATGTGAGAATAGCTATACAGGAAAGGAAAATATTTATGGATGAAGTCAAGCAAGAGATGAAATCAATATAATCTGTATTTTTGTATAGATTCACAATTGAATGACTTTTGGAATTAAGTTAAAATGCTGACAAGACCTTTTTTCATCTTAATAGACTCAACAGTCATGCTTTGCTGATTCTTTGACAAGCATTGTCATCAAGTGTGGATAATAGAGTCATTTTGTGAGAAGATCACCAAGTTTGTGTACTTCTGGTTGCCTAACTCCATATTATTCATTTTGGGCACATAAAATGTATTATCTGGCAGATACGCAGGAGACTTTTAATGGTCAATATTATTATTCCAATTGTAGTCTAGACACGAATAGTTTATATTGCGGGTTTATAAAAGTTGTATTATAGAATCAGTGGACTTCAAACGTTTATAATAAAGAACTCAATTTTGGAGCTAGCACTGGTAGGGTCTATTTTAGTGAGAATAAAAAGCTGTTTTGTTGTTTGCAGTCAATGAAATAAAATTGATAAAACTGATTTAATTTTATAGTCTTGAAGACATGCATTATTTTGATATGGGTGTGAATCTATTAATTTTCAAACCGACAAAAAGTTGTCAGTTACATTTACAAACTGTATTTCTGTATGAGAAAACAGGATTCAAAGCAGAAATAATAATAGTAATATTGTATCATCATAACTTTTCAAATTCATTACATACTAGTATTTATGTTTAATTTGAAATGTTGTAAGGGTGCTGCCGGTTATCAAAGTGTTATTAGTACAATATTGCACAAGGCCTGGTCAGAGGTATTGCGCAACTTGGAAAAACAACACTTGAAGACCGCCTCCCTTTAATTATCGTTATCTAAAAGATGATCTCTATGGTGTAATTTGCCCGGTTAATGGATATGGTAATCTGAGATGGTACTTTGAACAAAACAACACATGAGCCCCCGTAAAGATAAAAGATGAATTTAATTAAAATACAATTAAGAAAAGAATGACACTGTGAATTACAATTTCTTTCTTTCTGAATACACTTAGTTCAGAAATACATAAACTGAAGCTTTAAAATAATGGATACATTCATAAAAATCCCAAACACTAATGAAAATAAATGAAGTTAGCTGTTAATACTGAGAGTAAATTTCATCGTGGAATCGAATGTTCATTTAACATTAGACTGTTGGGTGATTCAAAATGACCTTGTTCGTCGACTGGTTTTTTCTTCTTCTGCGTTAGTCTCAACTTGAGCTTGCCCTTTGGTTGTACGTGGGATTACACAACTCTGTCTTCCAACTTCTTTTTTTCGTCTCTGAATTTCGACTTCCTCGCTATTTCTTATTCGATCTTCAAACAAACTATTTTTCCTTTGAAAAGAAAAGGGTAAAACACCCTAAGTATCTCGTTACTTTAAGAGTTGAGATTGTAAGACCATCTTCAGGTTCGAAAAATCAGATCTTACTATCAGTGTTATCATTTATACAGCTAACAAATACTATACAAGTCTTCAGATCAATAGAGCTATACTGCTAATTATCGACATCAGAATTCGGGAAAGTCACATATATTCCCGTAAATCATTACGTAAAGTGAGGCAATATATCCTAACACACAATCCATATTCACTAATATGATAAACTCAAAATAATGTAATACTTTCCAATCATAAATGTACACGGCGGGTTTTCTACACCACCCATTTACCTACCTAAGTATATAAGGTAAAAAATGCTAATTCAGAATTCAAAAATACATTGTTAAATCACTGTAAAACCGACTATCCATACAAAAATATGAACACATCATGCATCTGTAACAAAGAAACATATCAAAGTACGTTATTAAATCAATGTAATACTGAACTATTTGTATCATAGTATCGATACATTATGCATCTATGACAAAGAAAAACATCATATACATTACATCGTGATAAAGCTGAATTTGAGTTAAATACCTTGTGTTTTTTGGTGTGCTTCTACCGTTTGATTTCCGGCAGACTTTCCTGAGCTTATTATTACGAAGGCACTGCTGTAAAATTACCCCCAGAGTCCTGGTAATTACTTCTACCTTTGGTTTCTCTCTTGCAGAGAAATTTTCAGACTAATTCAAACTCATTGACTCAGAGAATATATTCCCCAATTCTAGGTTTCGACCCAACCCTCTTTCCTATACATTTAACCAATCGGAATAAATGCTATTTTTGCGGACCTTTTGAAAATCGTCTATCAAGATGCCAAAAATGCTACTTAGGATCGAAATGTCACCTTATCATTTGTTTCCAATCACTCTGACAGCTCTATGTGCGGAATCACCTAATTTTAAGCGTGTCAAACACTCAGTCCGCTTTCACTCTAAATATTGTAACAGTCTGACCGAGGTAAACTAACATTCTTTCCATTCAAACTCTACTCCAAGACAGTTGATTGTGGGCTAGCCTACGAATTAATTACTGGATTTCACTGACGAAAAATTTGGCACTTGACAAATGTGTTTTGTCTGATTTTCAACAAGTTCTTGTCAAAAATTTGATCAAGTTTGATTTTTCATAGATGTACTTTATTTCATGTGTTTGTCTGCAGAACACTGTAACTAGACCAGCACGAGGTGGAGAACATTACAACAAACGAAGTACTGGTTGGTGAACACTGTAACTTGGTAAATGCTCAGTGGAGGCCACTAACTTGATAAGACTAGGTGGAGACACTAACAAGGGAGCACTTGGTGGAGACCATTAGCTAGGCAAGCACTAGGTGGAGACCATTTACTAGGTAAGCACTAGGTGGAGACCAATAACTAGGTAAGCACTTGGTGGAGACACTAACTAGATAAGCATGTGGTGGAGACCATTAACTAAGTAAGCACTTGGTGGAGACCATTAACTAGGCAGCACTAGGTAGAGACACTAACCTGGTAAGCATATGGTGGAGACCATTAAGTAGATAAGCACTTGGTGGAGAGTATTAACTTGGCAATCACTAGGTGGAGACATTAACTAGGCAAGCACTTAGTGGAAATCACTACCTGTGTAAACATTAGGTGGAGAACACTATATCTCAGCAAGCACTATATAGATAACACTGTAAATGACGGGCCAAAGATGGGGACCACTAAGTAGTTAGAGAACACTAGCTGATCAGTAGACTAAGAACACTGTAGCTAGGCAAGCACTAGGTGGAGATACTAACTAGGTAAGCACATGATGGAGATACTAACTAGGCAAGCACTAGGTGGAGATACTAACTAGGTAAGCACATGATGGAGATACTAACTAGGTAAGCACATGGTGGAGACAACTAGGCAAGCATTAGGTGGAGACAACTAGGCAAGCACTAGGTTGAGACAACTAACTAGGCAAGCACTAGGTGGAGACAACTAAGTGATGAAGCACTAGGTGGAGACAGCTAACTAGGCAAGCATTAGGTGGAGACAGCTAACTAAGCAAGCACTAGGTGGAGACAGCTAACTAAGCAAGCACTAGGTGGAGACAGCTAACTAAGCAAGCACTAGGTGGAGACAACTAACTAGGCAAGCACTAGGTGGAGACAGCTAACTAAGCAAGCACTAGGTGGAGACAACTAACTAAGCAAGCACTAGGTGGAGACAGCTAAGCAAGCACTAGGTGGAGACAGCTAACTAAGCAAGCACTAAGTGGAGACAACTAAGCAAGCACTAGGTGGAGACAGCTAACTAAACAAGCACTAGGTGGAGACAAATAACTAGGCAAGCACTAGGTGGAGACAGCTAACTAAGCAAGCACTAAGTGGAGACAGCTAAATAAGCAAGCACTAGGTGGAGACAGCTAACTAAGCAAGCACTAAGTGGAGACAACTAACTAGGCAAGCACTAGGTGGAGACAGCTAACTAAGCAAGCACTAGGTGGAGACAACTAACTAGGCAAGCACTAGGTGAAGACAACTAACTAAGCAAGCACTAGGTGGAGACAGCTAACTCGGCAAGCACTAGGTGGAGACGGCTAACTAAGCAAGCACTAAGTGGAGACAACTAACTAGGCAAGCACTAGGTGGAGACAACTAACTAGGCAAGCACTAGGTGGAGACAACTAACTAAGCAAGCACTAGGTGGAGACAGCTAACTCGGCAAGCACTAGGTGGAGACGGCTAACTAAGCAAGCACTAAGTGGAGACAACTAACTAGGCAAGCACTAGGTGGAGACAACTAACTAGGCAAGCACTAGGTGGAGACAACTAACTAAGCAAGCACTAGGTGGAGACAACTAACTAGGCAAGCACTAGGTGGAGACAACTAACTAAACAAGCACTAGGTGGAGACAGCTAACTAAGCAATCACTAGGTGGAGACAGCTAACTAAGCAAGCACTAGGTGGAGACAACTAACTAAACAAGCACTAACTGGAGACAACTAACTAAGCAAGCACTAGGTGGAGACAACTAACTAAACAAGCACTAGGTGGAGACAGCTAACTAAGCAAGCACTAAGTGGAAACAGCTAACTAAGCAAGCACTAGGTGGAGACAGCTAACTAAGCAAGCACTAGGTGGAGACAACTAACTAAACAAGCACTAACTGGAGACAACTAACTAAGCAAGCACTAGGTGGAGACAACTAACTAAACAAGCACTAAGTGGAGACAACTAACTAAGCAAGCACTAAGTGGAGACAGCTAACTAAGCAAGCACTAGGTGGAGACAGCTAACTAAGCAAGCACTAGGTGGAGACAGCTAACTAGGCAAGCACTAGGTGGAGACAACTAACTAAGCAAACACTAGGTGGAGACAACTAATTAAGCAAGCACTAAGTGGAGACAACTAACTAGGCAAGCACTAGATGGAGACAACTAACTAAGCAAGCACTAGGTGGAGACAACTAACTAAGCAAGCACTAGGTGGAGACAACTAACTAAACAAGCACTAGTTGGAGACAACTAACTAAGCAAGCACTAGGTGGAGACAGCTAACTAAGCAAGCACTAGGTGGAGACAACTAACTAAGCAAGCACTAGGTGGAGACAACTAACTAGGCAAGCACTAGGTTGATACAGCTAACTAAGCAAGCACTAGGTGGAGACAACTAACTAAGCAAGCACTAAGTGGAGACAACTAACTAGGCAAGCACTAGGTGGAGACAACTAAGTAAGCAAGCACTAGGTGGAGACGCTAACTGATGAAGCACTAGGTGGAGACAGCTAACTAAGCAAGCACTAGGTGGAGACAGCTAACTAAGCAAGCACTAGGTGGAACAAAACCGCAAAAGGTGGTGATCTGTGATTCTTGTAGATGCAATGACAGTGGTGCTGCCATGAACAAAACAACTAACAACAACCACAATAATTTGCCATTGTTTAACTTTATTGAGCATAATGACATGTCATAATATTGTTTGAAACACTGTTGTGTAACTTGTCAATGGTGTATAACACCATTCTGCATTGACAATACAGAGTCCTTAACTTACATATAACTTTTCACTTTAAAGAATGACTATTTGACACAGATCGGAAGTTCAGCTGTCTCTTTCTCAAACCAGTTTTACAATATCCCATCAATTTCATTGACCCCTTTGAAGTCTTAACACTGATATGAAAGAAATTAGGAATAAAGGTCGAAATGACCTTTCCCAAATACTCCCCTGGTCTAAATGTGATAAAATCTTTAAGCTTGGTACATTCAACTTTAAGGTTCACTAATTATCCAAAATTTGATACTTCACACTGCATTACAAATCAGAACATCATCATGATGATTACAATCTCATTAACAAAACCAGAATTCTATGAGACTTTCTCTACACTTATCACTACAAAGGAATCCTGCACACTTGAGATTGCACTGGTGTTGATCCATGTTTATTACAGTTTTTGTGACATCTCTTTCTAGTGTTGTTCCGATTATCGATTATAATCGATCATCAGTTGGTTGAGCAGATCATCGACTGTGAACTCCATAATCGATTGTGTGTAAAGGGAGACTACTTTTAGGTGTATGCAAAGCACAAAGGTTAGTAAAACTCCCAGCCATTAAGTTTGACCTGAAATTTATTAATTCCCTTCACAACTACAAATATGAAACCTTATGATTCATAATGAGGAACATATAGTCATTATTACATGGTCAAGTTGTTAAATTGTTGAGTTAATACATATAAACACATTTTGTTGATTTGTTTCAGTCAGATTGCAACATCTTTTGTAGTATTTATGAACAGTGACAAACAAGAAAAACATGTCCTTCTATACTTTAAATTATAGACACATCACATGTGAACGAAAGAATTTCAGGGCATTGCATCAGTATTTCAGTTACATATGACTGATCAGCCATAAAAAGTTGTGTTCATTTAACAAAGTTGTAGAACAAAAGTAACACACAATGTAATATTATTGTCAGGTTAAAGTATACATGTTATTAAAAGAGATTACTCCAGTACATTTATAAACATATTGAATTCTTGATCAAAGATATAACTGTTGAACAAAATTTAAAATTTGCTCTTATTAACCGATTATAATCGATGATCAGTTGGTTAAGGGGAACCAGTTATCAATTATTAATTTCTGATCAATTCCCATCACTATCTCTTTCATTACTCAGCAAAAGTTGCTAATAAAATTTAGTTAAAATATTTCACATGATGTTTCTTTTAACTTTTAGCTTCAGGTTTTAGCAGGGTTGGACTTTTCCACTTTGAAGTATTTGAAGGTGTGCTTCCACCTTTAAATTAGGAATTAAAGTATTGAATCAGATAGTATATATTTTACAAAAGAATTTCATCTCATTCTTCACACATTTTGACAAAAATAAAAAAGTAGCAACTCTTTTGCATTATTTGTCATCTGGAACCAAATTGTTTGTGAACATAAATTTCTTCCAACATTTTCTTTTTTCTTTTCTGAATTTTTCTTGTTATATCTGCTTTTGCTTTCTATATTTTCTCTTTATCTTCCTGTTTTATCTCATATGTAAATACATCAAAAGGCATATGTTCAGTGAAGAACTGACAATAATTTTGTGTGACTTGATATTTAATCATGCAGAAAAATTCTAACAATAGGCACCGGATTTAGGATTGTTCCCATACACAGGTGTTGTACAGGAAATTAAAATGTAATTTGGGAATAAAAGTAATCATTTGGACCATTCATTATGAGAATTTGTAGTCAACGCCTTGTGTTTAATCAGTCATGTCACCACCCCACCCCTACACTGTGATGAATGTTGTACAGTGTCTTACTTTACTCTTTCGGATTGACATTGTTGTGAATTGTTCTTAGAGGAATAACGTTTATTTTCTATCAAGAATTGGTTATTTAAATTAATTTAGGTCTCAGGAAGTATAATTAATGATGGATGGGTTTTAAAGTTTAAGGTCAAAGATGCTGAGGTCAATTGATCAAAATTCTCAGATTGGATTTGGTTTAAATTTTAGTCACAAAAATCCCCAGTGCTCCATAACTAATATGTTTCAGAGAACAGAAAAATGTTTTTTTCAAGTTTCCATCAGTGAGTTATTATCATACTTATAAGCACTTCGTTAGAGATCTTGTCCATATCTGGTGTCAAAGGTTCCAAAGGTTAAGGTGCCAAAGGTTCAATGAAAACAAAGGTCACAGGGATAACACAACTGTCTGAAAAATCTCAACCTCCTATTGCTGTCATAACCTTTGGAAATGTGTCTCTCTCCCGTTGTGTGAAGAGTATCTGTCTGCTTAGTCAACTGCTGCTATGCATACATTACCGGTACATGGTTTTCATTTTCTTAGAGAGTAAAGGTCAGCAGTCAAGGACACTTTAACTTCAACTCATATGTGTGAACCAACGTTCCCTCTAAGCGATTGGTACATGTGAGCGCAGTACTCGCTGCATTGCGCAAGCATTACGGAGACAAGCAAAATTTAACGTTGGATTGAGCAAAATTTAATGTTGGATTGACAATTCAGCAGCGTGGGGATGCCTGATGCGCGTGCAGCTTAGAGTGAACGTTGGTGTGAACTATTGGAAATGGCTATGTCTGCTATTGTTATCATCAGAGTTAGCAGAAGCTGGAGTTTCCCTATGGATTATAAACATTTTTAATATTGTAAGATATTTGATGGTGAAAGTGAAGGGTCAAGGTAGTAGAAGGTGAAGGGTCAAGATAGTAGCAGCTGACACTGAAGGTGAAGGGTCAGTGTTGTCGCAGCTGATTGTGAAGGTAAAGGGTCAGGCTTGTAGCACCTGACAGGGAAGGTGAAGGGTCAAGGTAGTAGCAGCTGAGATGTGTTGCCTTGGATATGAAAGATATAGAGATAATCTTTACATTGACTGTCACTGTCCTTCAAGTCATTCCTTATATCACTACCACTTATCTTCATCTTCTAGATAAACAGTTAAACAAAATCTAATGCCTCCAACAAACCCCAATAATCAATTTGATTCCATAGTTGTACCTGGAAGAAGAAAAGGAGATTATTTTAATAGGGTCAGATGGGAATTCTATTTATTACTCATCCATTATGAAACATGCTGCATGTTTATATAAGTTTCTATGCAAGTAATCTGTTGTCACACCTGTTATTGTACTGCAGATAAATTGAGGGACTAAAATAATGATCTTTTTATATATAGATGCTAATGTTCTTATTAAAGATTGAGTGATAAACATCAGCGTCCATTACATTTTCTTTGTTAAGATGTTACAGGCCTTTCCTGATGGAACTTTAAAAGTCAAACCATTGACAATATAAGCCTTGTTAACAAGAGTGCTATTATTGGAAAATTTTGAATAATTTACATCACTATATGTTTATCTTGACGGCCTATTATACTGTTCATTGTTGTGCAGTTTACACACCCAGACATGAAGAAGAAAACATTAACATAACTTTACGCTCTTTGCTCCCCAAAGGATGGTGATAATAATAGAATATTAATGGAATCTATCAAATGTTCTTTCACGTGTTGTGATGCAACATCTGTTTTTGCCACGAATATGGTGAATACATTACAAAGAACACAATAGGCTCCATATTGCATAGAATGATGGCACAATAGAAAAGTGTACTGCACAAGAGACAGTTTATTTCTGGTACAGTGCTAGATTGTGTTTCATGACGTATAAAATGTGCACCTAGAATGACACCAGTTGAAGTTGGAATGCTGACATTCTTATAAATATATACATAATAGCTAAAAATGGTCAGAAAATGAGATATATGAAGCTCAACTTTTGATAAAATAATATTTACATAAAGAAAAGGAAATCCTTTGTGGTTCTCTCCCAGAGGTAGTGAGGCAATTGGATTTCTGTAGTGTTTTTGTAGATTTTTAAATTTAAAAAAAATGGTTAAAAATGGTGTCATTTACATGCCCCATGCTGGGTTTCAGCTGTCACAGTCTGTAGTGTAGTCTATTATTATACTAGATGTCATTGAACTGCATATAAGGGTGCGTGCGCAATGTAGTTACACGTGTTGTTTATAAATTTGACATGGAGCATCTAAGATGGTACAAACTGTTGGTTTGTTTGAATAGTTGGGTGTAATTAGTGAACATTTATAGCTTCTGTTACAGGTCATATCTACATGAAGTTGATGATCATAAGCGTATGGTGTCTTAATCAAGAACCTTGGTGAGGGCAGGGTCAATTCTTGCAATGAAAGTTTTATTTTTTTAAATTCATCTTTACATTTTAAATAAAAGGAGGGAACTTTCTGAACATATGAGAGATGTAATGAAGAAATTGAGGTATGGTTTGAATGTATGGTGCATGATTTTCACACATTTGGTTGATTTTTCTGTGAAATTATTCAGAAATTAGAGTGAATCCCACACTGATGTGGCAGAGACACAGAAGGGGTAGTTGTTATTGAAATTAAAATCAAGGTACCATTTAACCTGATGATTGCCAAGTACCTGTAGTTCAGGCTTTATTTATTTTGTTCCGACATTTTGCAGAAGTTTATATTGCCAGTACTGTGCATGCTACATTAAAATGTATTAACTGGGGTTTAATTTTCTGCTGCTATCTTGGTGAGAAATATAAAAATAGTGTTTTCTGCTCAATAGTTTGTCCCTCTCTCTTTCAATAAGCTTGTGAATACACTAGCATCATTGCTATTGTTGCCCACTTTCATAGACAATGGGAAACATTAAATTGGACCTGTCCATCCATCCCACCTTCTGTCACTCCCAGTTTTAGTTTTTTTTAAACAATTATATTGATAATTATTATTAAATTAAAACCAAATTTGGTAAGCAGCTTGGTATGAACAATACCTTAGCAGAGTCTGATTGTCAGCAATCGGTGAGTAATTTAGCGTGGTTATAGCCTCTGATTGTTAGACTTACCCACCTTTGTTTCAGCACTATAATTATTATTACATAACTAATCAAAATTTGATATTCTGCTAGATGTGGATGTAATCTGATTCAATTGACATTTCAGGTCATCATATTGCAGAGTTATTGCCCCTTATTGTTGAACTCCCTTTTTTTTGTGCATAATAAAACCCCATAAATTATTATTTGATTTGAACCAAATTTCGATTGCAGTTTGATATTGACAAGATCATTGCTGAATTTATTCAGCACTATACTGGGTCATCATTTAGTTGAGTTGTAGCCACTGTTTTATTTAAAATTCCCCCCCATTTTTGTTTCTGCTTAGTAACCTCCCTTTGTTATTGAATTTCAACCAAGTTTGATTTGCAGTTTGATATTGATGAAGCCTTGAGTTCATTTGATAGCATTCTACATCATCAATTTGCAGAGTGAAAGCCCATGATTACTGTAACCACCTACTTTCATTTTTGCACAGTAAATCCTTTAACTATTTTTAGATTTAAAAGAAATTTGGTTGTCAGGTTGATATTAATATCAGTTCAGTTGTCTGCATTCTACATGATTGTTTAGTGGAGTTATATCCCATTATTATCAAACCCAACAACATTTGTCTTATTAAGTCCCTCATCCAGACTTAATATACAGCTTGATTTTTATTGAGACCCAGTTTGAGCTCAGTTGTCAGCATTTGCATCAGTAAGACTTTGATTTTCAGACCCACCTATTATCATTTCGGTATAATAATTCCCTCATTCATTTACTGATTTCAATTAAATTTATACCAGTAAGTGGCACGATAAAATCAAAATGAGGAGTGGGGGTATTTTATTCCAGAAAGTTTTTTGTTTAATTTAACCAAACTTTTCAGCAGCTTGATGAAGTTATTGATTCAAGCTTTATGCTTAGTTAGATTATGATTTATGATTAATTTGGTTAACAGTTACTGCCAGACAGAGTGGAGGAATTCAATTCAGAGAATCATCTTGTTTGACTTCAACCAAATTTCCTGTAAAGCTTTATCCACAACACTGGTTTAGATTAGTTGGATTATGATTAATTTGGTTAATAGTTACTGCCCATCATTGACCTTGAGTGAAGGAATTCAATTCATAGAATCATATTGTTTAACTTCAACCAAATTTGCTATAAAGCTTGATTCACAACACTGGTTTAAGTTAGTTGGATTATGATTAATTTGGTTAACAGTTACTGCCCATCATTGACCGAGAGTAGTCATCTCAGTGACTTGCAAACACTGTAGGAGTCATATTTTTTTTGGTTTCAACACAGCTGGTTATAAATCAGTATGTAAGCTAAGATAAGTTTGGTGATGACCTGATTTTTACTATTTTTGGCTCACCTGGGCAAAAGGTCATGTCAGCTTTTCATTTGGCCTGTGCTCATCATACATTGCCTGTTAAATATAGCCTGTACTCATCATATGTTGCCTGTTAAATATGGCCTGTGCTTATCATACATTGCCTGTTAAATATGGCCTGTACACATCATACGTTGTCTGTTAAATATGTCTTGTGCTCATCATACACTGCCAGTTAAATATGGCCTCTGCTCATCATACATTACTTGTTAAATATGGCCTATGCTCATCATACATTACCTGTTAAATATGGCCTGTGCTCATCATACGTTACCTGTTAAATATGGCCTGTGCTCATCATTCGTTACCTGTTAAATATGGCCTGTGCTCATCATACGTTACCTGTTAAATATGTCCTGTGCTCATCATACGTTACCTGTTAAATATGTCCTGTGCTCATCATACATTACCTGTTAAATATGGCCTGTGCTCATCATATGTTGTCTGTTAATTATGGCCTGTTCTCATCATACGTTGCCTGTTGATTATAGCCTGTGCTCATTGCATGTTGCCTGTTAAATATGGCCTGTGCTCATCATACATTGCCTGTTAAATATGGCCTGTGCTGATCATATGCTGCCTGTTAAATATGGCCTGTGCTGATCATACATTACCTGTTAAATATGGCCTATACTCATCATATGTTGCCTGTTAAATATGGCCTGTGCTCATCATACATTGCCTGTTAAATATGGCCTGTGCTCATCATATGTTGTCTGTTAATTATGGCCTGTTCTCATCATACGTTGCCTGTTGATTATAGCCTGTGCTCATTGCATGTTGCCTGTTAAATATGGCCTGTGCTCATCATACATTGCCTGTTAAATATGGCCTGTGCTGATCATATGCTGCCTGTTAAATATGGCCTGTGCTGATCATACATTACCTGTTAAATATGGCCTATACTCATCATATGTTGCCTGTTAAATATGGCCTGTGCTCATCATACATTGCCTGTTAAATATGGCCTGTGCTCATCATATGTTGCCTGTTAAATATGGCCTGTGCTCATCATAGGTTGCCTTTTAATTATAGCCTGTGCTCATCATATGTTGCCTTATACGTTGCCTGCTAAATATGGCCTGTGCTGATCATACATTGCCTGTTAAATATGGCCTGTGCTCATCCTAAATTGCCTATTAACAATCATTGTTTTCGCCTTCTCAAAAACTAGTAGTTCTGAACCAAATTTGGCAAAGTGTACAAATGATGATGATGATCTACTATCACAAATGGCCAGTGTCCTAATAATACCCCAAATCTTTTAAACGAACTTCTTAAAAAGTGCACATCAGAATTTAACAAAAGTTAACAGAACATACCTTTGCATAGAAACCTGTCAAATTTGTATAAATGGTTTTGTTTTGCCATCAAAATGATTTCCTATACTAAAAAAAACACAACTTCACAAATAGCAGCTGATCATTTCATGATCTTGTCTTTATACAAAAATCAATCAGTCAATAAATTTTGATGAAGATATATATTTTTAAAATGTTAAAATCTTGAAATTGTTTTTTTTTTAGTTGACATTACTAAATGCTATATGAGCTTATGGTATGGCTCTGTGTCCATCCATATTTGCTGTTTCTTAACTTCTTCCCAAAAAGTGTCTGGCTATTTGTATCAAAACTTGGCAATAATGTTACTTAGGACTTGCCACACCCAAATTATATTCAGAGTGGTTCCCGTAGCAGTGGTGTTGTTTCCATAGCAACCATTTGCAACCATAGCAACCATATGGAAAATCTATTTTCAGCTTGTTCTCCATAATGACTGGTTCTGTTCTGATTAAACTCGTTTAGAATATTTTTTAGAACAAGTATTATTTTAATTTGTGTCACAGTTACCTCCCTTATCAACATCGTAGTTTCATCAGCAGCTACATAGATGGAAGAACCTGTTTTTAAGTTTTGCAGAACTGTTCAGCCAGTTTTTTTTATATCGCATGCTTTATCCAAATTTTGTCATGGCTGGCTCCCTTTGTGATGGTGTGGCTTCTATAGAAACATATAACGAATAACGAAACCTATTTAATATTTGCCTTCTTGAGATGAGCCAAGCCAGTATTTATTAAATTCTTTAGGAAAGTTTCTCAAGACATTCTCTATCAAACATAAATGGATGGCTCCCAAACAAGAATTAGCTTCCTTAGCCACCAGAATAAAACCTGATTTTAAGAGAGAACCTGTGTTTTAGATTATTTTTTTTCTGCAAAAACTTGTGACAATTTGAGTTTACCGTAATGTTCAGTTATCAGACTTCTGTATGGTGTGGTTCCTTTAGCAACAGTGGCTTTCATAACACTGGATAGAATACCTACAGCTACTTCACAAAGGCAAGAGTCAAATTTCAATCAACGTGATAGAAATATTTCATAAAACAGGTTCTGCTAAAATTATATTCATGGTGGTTTCTCTTGCAACATAGCAACTTTCCATGAAAACAGGTGGATTGACCTATTTTAGATTTGTTCTCTGGATGAATAAAACTTTGGTGGAACCAATCTGTCTTTAGTCAGGCATTTAGCAACAGTTTGCTTAGCATAGCAGTCAGGTAGAAAACCTGAAACCTGTTGTTAGTTCCTTTTGAATTTTGATTAAATTTGGTAAAAATGTTCCTCAGGATGTGCCAGGACAGAATCATGTTTCAGGTGATCACCATAGCAACGATGTGGCTTCTATAGCAACTAGATGGAAAACTTACAAATGATGCTCAATTCCATCGATTACATCTTTTGTAACAATGTGTGTGTTTGTCTGTGTGTGTTCATATGCATGCATGTTTATGATCATCTAAAAATGTCTTTCTCAACAAATATGCCTGACTAGGACCAAATTTGATAGGTAGAGACCTAGCATGAACACCATTCAGATTTATATATTGCATGATGCCTGTGCAGCAGATACTTTAGCTGATGTGTTACTCAGATTACACATATTTCAATGAAATTTCAGGAAATTATCCTTTAAACCCAGGGTACATGTATATGTCTTATTACTACAGTTTACTTTTATACCAATTTATTTGCCAGGTAAATGGTATAAGGCCCACTTGGACCTGCTATTATAACAAATGCAATAAACAGACTTTGGAAGAAAACATGCCGTTAACCTGCGTTTCATGGTCAACAGTTCTTACATATATCTGTTTAACATGTATCAGCAGGTGAGTGACTTTAGGCCCACATTGGCTTCTTGGCTACAGATTTATGGCTATTGATCAACGTGAAAAGTAACATTTCACTGATGTGTGAACACTCAAGCATTCACTTTCTTTCTTTGTTTCCAGGTAGATTTGCTGTCAAGCTTTATCTCAATAACAAAATCTTAAATGGGTTTGTTGACTACTATATCTTGAGGAAATTTTTAAAGTATTGGTCCTGGGATCAACATTGAATAGACATCCCAATGGTAAACGAGTATTTATCTTCTGCATTTTTTGTATACCTTCATCTGAATTTGTTGTGAAGCTGTAGTTTAAAAGATCTTGGATTAATTATTACCAAGTTGGCAGATATATATTTGTTGTTGTACAGCTAATATGGCAGAACCTAGATTCAGATTTCAGACTTAAAAATATTATCACTCTATTGACTTTATGCCCCAAATTCCAGTGGGCAATTCATCTCTGTGACAATAAGTCAAAATTATGTCACTACTTACAGTCAACAGAAATCACATAAATTCATCTTTTGTATTATTTTTTTATGTTTTGAGCTGTATTTCTTTTGCCCTCTTCCTTTATTCCATTATCTATCTTTATGTTAATGAACTCTACCATTTTTTAATGAAATGTCACCACAATAGGAAAAAATTAAATTTTTCTTTTTATCATCTTGAAAGTGTTTATTTTAAGTAAGATAATAAAATTCACGATTAGCTCCATTTGGGGGGAACCCTGATGTGCGCTGGTGACAGGCACCAAAATACTTCAATTAGTTTGACAAAAGTTTGCAGCGCTTCATAATGCATCTGAAAAGCAAATGGATTTTATTTGGAGAAACCCATTTAGGTGTGCAAGATATTAAAGTAAATGAGATATGACCTATTTTAATAAGATTGGAAAGTAATAAGGCTGTTGGTTATCATATGAATTATGGACAAAAAATAGAATGTGGTCATGCATAGAGCAATATGACGGATTTCCGAATAACTTGCTTTGTCAGGCATGCCCCTTATGTTTGACTTTCTATTGTGCTGTGATATTGCTGGGTAGATCAAAGTCTCCTGTTGATTTTAAGTTGGGAGTTAGGAGAGCATAAAATGGTTGGTGATTTAAATGATTTTCATAGCCCCCGCATTCCTATTGTTAGGGGAAAAACATAAACAGATTAAATGATAGGTCAGAGTTGAAAATGACTGGCACATATTTTGCAGTCCATTGTAATACTTCAAACAGGCTTGAGAGCATGGGTGAGTGTATAGTTTATTACTTTCTTTAAAACATATTCTTATTCCCTTGCTGTAGTAGGGGATGTTCATCTATCGGTCTATCCATCCATCAATAACTACATTTCCTCTGAACAGGCTGGGTGAAAATTCATCAGACTTCATCAGTTGCAGTGTGATAGTTCTCTTTGAAAGGGTATAGTATTTAGCATTTCTTTTCAGATTCCTGAGAGGGGTCAAAGGTTAAAATACAAAACTCATTTATAGTGAAATTTCTGAGTGTGTTTTGACTAAACTCTAAACATACTGTCAGGGTATGAGGACACATCATATATATGTATCAGGTTTTGGGTTATGACCCCTGGGTCAAGGTCAGAGGTAGAAAAAATATGTAGTAGTAGTAGTAGTTATAGTTAGCGTTATATTCATTTTGAAATCTGTCAAATGTAACTTTCAAGCTGCGTTATTAATATAATATCTGGGCAATACGTCATTCACAAAATATTTTAAATTATTATTGTAACATAATACAGTTTCTTATCATGCTCCAATTTTCATGCGAGTTTCTAGATTTGCTTGTGAACCAAGTGTGCGCAACTGTGAACAGCATTATAGTCCAGATTATCAGGGTCTGCTTTTTTGTGCTATTTATTTGATTTTATGCAAGAAATGTTGTGGACTCAGATCTGGTGTCAGGATAATGTGACTGGGTGTTACATCATGCTACATGTCTACAGCATGATGTCTCATTGCTTGACATCACTGTAAACTGCCACACAGCAGACATCATAGCAATTTGACTGAAAAATTGTTTAAAGATATGTCAAAAATTTAAATCACACGCACTCACAGATGCACACATACACATACGAATATGCAGAGTCCATTACGCCAAGATACATTCATGTGCCATATTAAATAGATCCCCCTTCTCCCACAAATCAGGATATACATTTGTTCTCTATATTATTATCATTCAACATCATTTAAGAGGCCTAACATTCATGTCTTCTAGTGATTACTGCTAACTAACAATGAACTGATCAGTTAAATAGAAGTCAAAATAATTAATATTTTATTTCAGTACCACATGTATTTTACTTCTTTCTTTGATTAAAAAAAAACCTCGAGAAGATGCTTGTTAAAATCATTTTGAACAAGACTGCCTGGCATATGCAACTTCAGAAAGTTTTAGTCACTCAAACCTTGAAAGAATTTTTATGCACGGTTAATAAAGATATCGAATTCACATTGGTGCATTTTTAAAGTGACTTTTATATCCAATTAATTTTCTACAAATCCTATTTCACTAAACATTATGCTTTATTGTTGGTGCCCTTAAGAACAGAACATTTATTTGGCACTGATATTTGATAATAATGATATAGTGCCATTATGTTATATTTGGTTACGAGTGTCTAGAGCTTAGTTATGGAAGATACTCGTTTATAAGTCAAGGCAAACTTCAAACAACAGAGATCATGATCTACCATAGCATAATATGCATGCAGATCAGTTTCTACTGATTACTCCATACAAACTGCACAGACCAAGATCTGCCATTACATAATGTGTTGGCAGATCTGGGTCCACGCAGTTAGACTCTATTTATAAGCATGTATATATGGTAGTCTGTATAGATGTTTGCATGTCATGCAGTTCGTGAGATGGATAATTATTATAAGAACATATATGGTACAGATTAGAGTACATTTGTGTCTTGATCATTACCAAACAGGTAAAGGGGCATTTGAAATTGTTTAATAACATTTGATTTACTGAAAATAGGCACAGCATTATGTCTTTCTAATTTTCTTCAATCTCTCAAGGTTTTTCAACAAAGCCATTGCATTAGATAAAAGGATTATGGGAATAGAGGACTTTGGTAATTGTCTCCCCGTCACAAAGACAGATTGTTTGCATGTCTGTGACAGAACCCTCCACACTTTTGTTGCCTGGTTAGTAACAATTGTTTAGATCCCTGTATTATAGGTATGAACTTGACTATATTCATATACTTTTATTCAGCAAAACTTGGGCTATCTTTGTAATTGAAATTTACTGATTATGTTTGGGATGTTTTGTTCCTTGTCTGGTTTAATAGTGGATTTGAGACACACATTAAAGGAATTTTTTTCTCTCAAACATTGTTGAATACAAACTTTTCATCTTATCTTTGGTTTTTCAAGTACAGACTTTTTCATTTTGACCTCTCCTATTGCAATGCACAATGCATATTAATCTGCAATTGATTTTAAAGTATACTACTGATTCATAAGAATTGAATTTTCGTCTCCACTTAAAAGTCAACATGTAAAATACAGAGTTCAAGACTAGAGTGAATTTAACTCGTTACTTTTTATCTGCGTTTTAGGATGCTCAGTGTTAGTGTTAATGTACATGTTAAATTGCATGTGTAGGATTACAGATTGTTTACATTTAGAAGTTACAATACAATAGAAGTCATTAAAATAAGATCTTTTACTGAAAAATTAAACAGCTAAGTTTCAAATTATTTCTGAATGATATAAGGGAATGCAAGATTTGACTGGTTTATTTATAAAAAAAAACTAAATTTGCTTGTTTACAAATAAATGCAAAATCAAAACCAGTGTTTTACACCAGGCTGTACTGTGCAAATTTTAGCAGTATAAAATTCAAGAGGGTGCTTGCAAGCATTGGCGCAGTGTGATGTATAATGACAGTCTATATATCGTTTTCAAGTTGTGCCCAGTGTCCAGACAATTAAGCATGTCCATCAAGTTATCAAGATGTTTAATGTTGCCCCTTTGGCTATAAAGGCAAGCTTCTCATTGATCAAGATTGTGTGTGCATTGGTAGAGCCTTAAGCATACAAAATGGTCAAGAAGTTAAAGGTACCTGACATATTCATAACCAATGCTAAGTCAGTGAAGATGATAACCATTATTGGTCTAATTCAAGGTGATCCAACATATATAAAACTGGCTTACATGAATAAAAAAAATGTAAAAGTTTGTGGGACGTGCACACACATGATGCTTAATTAAAATGGCTTCAAAATGATCTGTCAATGAAGAAAAATAAGATGTCAGTTTTTATAACTGTGCAACAAGTTAAAGAAAAGACCTGTATTAAAGATACTTATAAGTAGTCTGTTAAGACAGTTGATATTCACACTTGTTCTGATAAGTAATCTGTTAAGACAGTTGATATTCACACTTGTTCTGATAAGTAGTCTGTTAAGACAGTTGATATTCACACTTGTTCTTATAAGTAGTCTGTTAAGACAGTTGATATTCACACTTGTTCTTATAAGTAATCTGTTAAGACAGTTGATATTCACACTTGTTCTTATAAGTAGTCTGTTAAGACAGTTGATATTCACACTTGTTCTTATAAGTAGTCTGTTAAGACAGTTGATATTCACACTTGTTCTTATAAGTAGTCTGTTAAGACAGTTGATATTCACACTTGTTCTTATAAGTAGTCTGTTAAGACAGTTGATATTCACACTTGTTCTTATAAGTAGTCTGTTAAGACAGTTGATATTCACACTTGTTCTTATAAGTAGTCTGTTAAGACAGTTGATATTCACACTTGTTCTTATATTGAATATGCACATCACAAGTTAACATAAAAGAAACCTACAAGTAAAAATGATTGTGGTATTCAAAGGAATCTAAATGTTCTTAATAATCAACATCTACCACCATGCTTAGCGATTTAGCATGGGCTTGTCATGCTCTTCTCCATGTCATTAAGAGGTGACGGATGCATTAAGGACCAATGGTGACCTTAAGATTATTGTGTTGGACTCCAAACCAAAAGGGTGTGGATTTTGATCAATTCATTTGATCAGTCTAGGTTGGCTACTTTGATGTGTTGCACTTTATTTCAATTACTTTAGCACTAAATAATCTAATCTACTATGCCATAAAAAACCAAAAACTACTTGTGTTTAAGTACCATAAAACACCCATACTAGGTGTTACTATTTTTAAAAAAATCCCAAACTGCTTTTATTGCTTTGCTGTATGACATGGAAGTAGTTTTGTTGCTATGGTATATAAAAAAAAACTACTTGTGCAGCAATACCATAAAACATTCAAACTGTTTGAGTTGTTATGCCACACGTGTTGCTGTGTTATGCTATAAAACACCCAGATTTCTTGATTTACTCTGCCATAAAATACTCAAACTACTTGTGTTGCATTGCCATAAAATACCCAAACTACTTGTGTTACATTGCCATAAAACATCCAAACTACTTGTGTTGCATTGCCATAAAATACTCAAACTACTTGTGTTGCATTGCCATAAAATACTCAAACTACTTGTGTTACATTGCCATAAAACATCCAAACTACTTGTGTTGCATTGCCATAAAATACCCAAACAACTTGTGTTGCATTGCCATAAAATACCCAAACTACTTGTGTTACATTGCCATAAAACATCCAAACTACTTGTGTTGCATTGCCATAAAATACCCAAACTACTTGTGTTGCATTGCCTTAAAATACTCAAACTACTTGTGTTGCATTGCCATAAAATACTCAAACTACTTGTGTTGCATTGTCATAAAACATGCAAACTACTTGTGTTGCATTGCCATAAAATACCCAAACTACTCATGTTGAATTGCCATAAAATATCCAAACTACTCATGTTGAATTGCCATACATCCAAACTACTTGTGTTGCATTGCTTTAAAATACCCAAACTACTTGTGTTGCTATGTTATTCTATACAACACCCAGACTACACTTCATGTTGTAGTAACATGAAACTACTGGTGTTGCTATGCAATAAAACACCCAGAATGGAATGCTTGGCAATAAAGCCCCAACATACATGTATTTCTATACTATGAAACACCCAAACCAAACTCTGCAATACGTATGTATGCATTAAGATTATATTAAAATATAGAATAATAGGCAAGGCCTTGTACATTTAATTCTTGGAAAACTCCAGAAAACTGCAAAATATCGCAATACCATGGAATTGCTAAAATATAGTTGGAGAAGATAACTTAACCCTTAGCAAGCAGTGTATTTCATTTAGATGGTTCTATTCTATTGGCAGTTGTTTAATCTGAGTGATCTTGATTTATTGGAAAGAAAAAAGATGTTGGCATGGTTAATCCCAGAAAAATATTTGTATGCTTCATTGTGTTAATATTTTTTCATTATCAACCTTGTCTTGCAGTTTGTAAAAGAATGAAATGAGTCTCACTGATGTTACCCTTTCCTTATTAATTTCGGA
Organism: Unio delphinus; assembly: GCA_029339505.1. Taxonomy (NCBI): domain Eukaryota; kingdom Metazoa; phylum Mollusca; class Bivalvia; order Unionida; family Unionidae; genus Unio; species Unio delphinus. Next base: position 11,785,807 of record JAQISU010000071.1, on the reverse strand, counting down.
AGGACATTCAATACAGTGGTGTATTGTTATTACATCAAGAATAATGCAACATCTTGTATTTAATGAGTACATTGTACATTTCTTTATGAGGTAAAGAAGCAGATGGTTTCTTTACTATTATGCCACATTTGTTGATAATTATTCATTTAAAAGTGGATTTTTTTTTAAAGCATGACATCTTTCAGTGGAAAGTTTCAGGATTAGCGTCTGGATTATAAATGTGATTATATATATATATATATATATATAATATATATATATATATATATATATATATATATATATATATATATATATATATATATATATATATATATATATATATATATATATATATATATATATATATATGTCTGTTTGTTACGTACATATATGTCAGTATGTAGTAAGCCAAGTAGATATGTGTGTCCTTACATTTGTGGCCCCAGGTGACCGAGTAGTTTTACTGATCACTGCCATGTTGGTTAAAGTCACAGGCTTGTCCAATGAGGGTGTATATGAGAAATAGCTTCCTGTGGGTTGTTGTTAGTTCTTACTGGGTCTTTCCTGGGTACTTCCTCCACCAGTTATAATGGTCACTATTTATAGCTATCATGTGATGAAAAATGGTGTTAAACCCCAAAACAACAGCTACATCAACATGTCTATATGTTTCTGTCTGTCAATTATTCAGTCTGTATATCTCTGTCTACCTGACCATATATCTATTTAAGTAGGAATTAATTTCCACCCAGGAGTTTTAAGAAAAGATCAAATTCTTGTGATAGTTTAATATCTCATTAAGAGATGCTAATCATATTTTGTATATCTTCCACTGACATATTTTATCATGGTTAACATTTTACGCTGTGTCATTTTCCAGGTGTTGACTGTATATAGTATGCTGATTCAGTTGTCTGGTGTAACAAAGTGACAACATGGGGATGGAAGATTAAGCCTATGTAACCGTTTTTTTCTATACAGTTTCACTCCGATTCAGTCATTCAGATTAGGGCCCAAAAATAACTGCAGTCAGAGTTCAAGAAAATTAAATGAGGCAGTGAAAATTAGCAGCGGTTGACAAGAGGGTGTTAGAAACTACCCTTCTCCAATTTCAAATGAAGACTTCATCAGAGGGTGTATTGTCCTTGTATGTATTGTGGGTTGGGATCGCAAACACCCAACCAACACACAACCGCTTTAATAGGTGTCATATTTCGAACAATTGAAATTAGGCCATATTTTAGGATGCCAATTAAATTTCACAGCTTGTTTGTTCATTTTCTGGGCCAACCTGACTTTATTAGCTAGGATATTATTATTGTGTTTACAGAATTACAACAAGAACCTGCTGTTAAGAAACATTTTCAATTCAGTTGAAAAGTATAATGAGTTTCAAATACTTTTATCAATTTCAGTGTCTTAAAGATTGTGCTATACTCAGCTGAAAATTTAAACCACCCATCTGTCTGTCTGTCTGTTTATCTTTGAATCAGATGTGGCTTAATTTGAAGTTTTATTTCCGATGTATCAATTTATATGTGAACTCTTACAGATAAATGACAAGTCTGGGATGTAATTTTACAGGATATACACATGTTGTATAAAAGTGTGATGTCATTTTTCAAATGGCATAAATTCTTTTAAAAGTGTTCTTTTTTAATAATTTGTATACCACGGCTGTATTATGGAGTTAAATGTCACTCAATATCATCACAGTAAATGTATCAGTTTTTGTTTCCATTCACCAACATTTAGTGTTTTACAGTAGTAGCAACACAAGAAAATTTTTAGTGACGAGGCAGTTATGGTACATTATCTTGCCCAGAACACATGATTAACTGCTCTGGTGGCCTAATGCTTAGAGCGTCCGCTGTAGAAGCGGGAGGTCGTGGATTCGATCTCCGGCCGAGTCATACCAAAGACTTACAAAAATGGTACTAACTGCTACCTCACTTGGTGCTCAGCTTTATGAGATTAATGTTAAGACTGTTTGGCCTGGTGTTAGGATAATGTGACTGGGTGAGACATGAGGCCACATGTATGCGGCATGACGCACCAGTGCTAGACATCACTATAAACTGCCTCACTGCAGATATTGTAGCGATATGACTGAAACATTGTTAAAGCTTTGTTAAAAAACCTAATCAAGCAAACAAACATGATGGTAACCCATCCATACAGATCCAGTGGTACAACTTGAACTTGCAAACCTTTTCGTTGCGAGGACCACACCAACCACCAATCCACCATTGCTATTGCAACTCTGAATGGGCTTTATTTTATTAAAAAGCTCTTGTTTAGGTTTCAATTTTATTTTTTCTGACAATTTTTTAGTAAGTAATGGTATTTTTGACTTCAAACTTTGTCATTGTTTGACAGACCACAATATGTACAGGGACATTTCTGTTTTATGGACACATTTCTATTTATGTTGAATAGTTAACATTATCATTATACTTGATGTTATTAATAAATAGAAATGAATAATGATATATGGGAGTTAATTTCTATAGATGTTAATATAGCCAAGAAAATGTTGATTTGATCTTTATCATTTCTGCTCAAGTTTTGTACCTTTCTAATGTCTTCACTATCTGATTGTATTTTGTTTAAACACCATATGGAGTTAATGGACCAGCAACTATATTGCCATCTTTAAGTTTTCTTTGATGACCATATGTACAACAATGAAGCCATCAAAAAAAATATTTTAAGAAGTATTTACAGTTCAGAGTATTGACTCACTGTATTGTCACAAGCTTGTTTTGCAGTGTATAGGGTTCAACTATGTATGAAACATGACCAAATCCATGATGCAGTAGATGACCTTCATACACTGTACTGTTGTCGTCTCCTCTATCTGCCAATTTATAGTTTTCGAATATTACTGGACTGCACAGGAGTTTCAGACATGTAATCCAAGTGTGGAATGTTTAATACTTTCCCCCACCCCCAAGGCCAGTCAGTGTCGACTTGGAATGTCCTCAGTAAGTGCACTTAGCTCCCATTTCCTTTGCATGATATAGCCAATAATGTGCTAAAATTGGTATTTTAACCAGCACAAAGAAATCTACACCAATGAGGTGTGTGTGTGTAAAATTCCTCATAAAATTGTCCTTGTTCATTGCGGCACTTTTCTGTCAGCTCTTCAGTTTCAGACACATGTAGCTTTTACTGGTTGTCTGGCTCCTAAATTTTGTCACTAACTAAATCTTGTGTGTAGTCTGTTGGATTGAACGACCTCATCATTTTAAATCTGCACTGTACCTTATTTTAAAATCCCCATCATATCTATGGAGTGGGAATATTGTATAACCAATGTTCAGATATTATGTCCTATCATTTCCCATGTCCAGCCAAGACATATGTCCGATGTCCAGCCATGACAAATGTCCCATGTCCAGCCTTGACATATCATGTCCTATATCCAGCCTTGACATTTGTCATATGTCCAGCCTTGACATATGTCCCATGTTCAGCCTTGACATATCATGCCTTATGTCCAGCCTTGACATTTGTCCTATGTCCAGCCTTGACACATACTATCCTATGTCAAGCCTTGACATATCATGTCCTTTGTCCAGCCTTGACATGCTATGTCCTATGTCCAGCCTTGACACATAATACCCTATGTCCAGACTTGACATATCATGTCCTTTGTCCAGCCTTGACATGCCATGTCCTATGTCCAGCCTTGACATACCATGTCCTATGTCCAGCCTTGACATATCATGTCCTATGTCCAACCTTGACATATCATGTCCTATGTCCAGCCTTGATATATCATGTCCTATGTCCAGCCTTGACATACCATGCCCAATGTCCAGCCTTGACATATGTCTTATGTCCAGCCTTGATATATCATGTCCTATGTCCAGCCTTGACATATCATGTCCTTTGTCCAGCCTTGACATGCCATGTCCTATGTCCAGCCTTGACATACCATGTCCTATGTCCAGCCTTGACCTATGTCCAGCCTTGACATATCATGCCCTATGTCCAGCCTTGATATATCATGTCCTATGTCCAGCCTTGACATACCATGTCCTATGTCCAGCCTTGACATATCATGTCCTATGTCCAGCCTTGACATACCATGTCCTATGTCCAGCCTTGACATATCATGTCCTATGTCCAGCCTTGACATATCATGTCCCATGTCCAGCCATCACATCATGTTCCATCAGAAAATGTTGTTTTTACTGGTTAAATTTGAATGAATTTAAATAAAATTTGTGATGTTTTATGTTAAGAAGATGTTCATATTTGTTTCTCACACTTTTGCTAATTACGTCGAGAATAGCTTTGTTGAAAACAGGTCTTACATTTATACATTAGTCTCACCACATACATTGTTTTATAGCGTACAGTAAAACTTGTTCCCAGCCATTTTGGCTTCAAAAAAATATTTTTCTATGCCTCACAACCCCATTTCCACATTTTCATAAGTTTTACCACTACCAAAATAATCCTATCAACCTCAGCAACTCTCCAGAATGTCCTCATGACCTGGGATCTGGGAACCACTGCAGTAAAAAGTGATGCCACACTTTGCAGAATTGGTTAAAATGTATACTTCACTAATGAATCAAAAAATCAATGATTCACATAAATGATTTAGGTTATAAGGCATCTAAAAATCTTTTTCTCTCATGCAGTTGAAAGGTCAGTCTTCTCTTCCAGCATCTACTGATATAGAGAGAAAAAAGTAGAATCCTGTATATGTATAAAACATCTTAAAATTCAAGTTTACTTGAAAAATTATCACTCAACATGACATAAACTGGATTTTTGCTCTGCTATTGTTTCAACAAAGATAAAAATGGCCTCTGTAGGTGCCCTGCCTTTTCAGGTTTGTGTCTGCCTTTCTTGGGAGCTGCACTGTCTTAAATCTCTAGAAAAAAGGATATCAAAAACTGTCTTGGCAGTTTGTTCCCTGCCCTAGGTGGTTTCTTGCTTTCTACACTGTCTTAAATCCCCAGAGGAAGAGATATTCAAAATGCCTGATGTGGATAGTGCATTTTGGCCATCAATTTAATATAATTTGCCCCAGTGTTTCGCTTGCATGATTAATATTATCATAAATGTACCTAGTATGCAGAGCATAAAATGACCTTTCTTTCAGAGACAATGCCGTTAGGAGTAACCATCACTGATCATCCAAATAATAATTAATTTACTGGTACACTCTCTCAAGACACACCAAAATATTAGATAAATTACAGTTTTGGATGTAAAATATTCAAAATTGAGAACATTATTGAATTTTGCAATAAATAAAAATAATAGGTTAATACATTTAGTATTTTGTGGTTTACTAGAAATGTGGAAAAAATAAAGTATTTTCAAGGATGTTATGTGTTTCAACTAAAAATCTTATTTGTTTCATTTTTAACTCTAATGATCATGGAACAGGTGAGCTTATAGAATGGCATGTTGTCAGTCATCTGTCCATTAGCACAAGAGTTTGATGCTACTATGCTAAGCCTAATTCTTTGATTGCCTTGAAACTTTACACATAGATTCATCCCAAGGTCTGGTCGATTCTAAATGAAAATGGTGCTGCTTGGTGTAACAATTCGCCCTCTTAGTAAGAGGGGTAGTTAATGGATTTGGCCGGTGTTATCTAGGGATTGACTTCCCTCAGTTTTATGACCCGGTGTGAGTGGATAGATAGAACATCAACTGAGAACTGGGCAAGAGTATTGGGAACAAATAGTGCAATACAAGCCCCCTTAGACAAGAAAAAACATAACAAATTTAATCAAAACAAATTTCAATTCAACTTGAGCTATGTCAACAGAATTTAATAGCATTGTCTAATTTGGATTATTTCATCATAATATCAAGTGGTGAAGAGAGCACAATGTCCATGACTGATTGCATCACCTTCCTCCCTTGACCGTCTTTTAACATCTTCCTATTTCCTCAAGTCTTCCTATTCCGAATGCCTCATGTCTTTCTGGACTTTCTTGTTCTTTATTCTGAACTTGTCACCCCTTTTTCAGGACTTCCGTCTTTGGACTGCCCTGTCTCTCCCCAGAAAGCAGTTTCCTTAAAGGACAAAATTACCTCTATATGCCATAATCTATATGTACATAAAATTCCATCACTTTCGTTACTCAGATGCGTACCTAGCTATCCAAACACTGGATAAATTCTGACCTAATTCAATAATCACTTTCGCTTTTCAGTGACTTTTATAAATCAACACGTGAACAGTGTATTGAACACTACCATTTCTTTTGACCTATACTACCACATGCTCAATTACTATTGCATAAAATTCATAAATTCTAGCTCACAGCAATCCCTAACTGACAAGATTATTTAAACATTACAAAATCATATATAAATATGCAATTATCGTTAACTCGCGATAACCAGTATCATCCTAACAGACAAAGAAAACTATTTCATTTAACCCTTTGAAATCCATCACATTGTAAATGTGGATCGCATGCAATCTGTCAGTTCGATCAATGAACTAGTAACTGTAAAATTAAAGAGATAAATTGTATAACAACCGTAGTAGCATCAACACATTGCCCTGAAATTGAATAAATGATACTTAATATGTATCCTAGTCATATCAAACCCAATTGCATAAAACAATCAATCAAAATCAAAACAAGAATATTACGTGAATTAAAATTGCGTACCTTAATGCTGTTCTCTTTCAGAAATGTGCACCCTAGCACTAAATCCTGTCTTTTCTTACAAGACGGCCACCTGGTCCCTTTCTTGTTTAACAAGGGAAAGCACTATTTGCATTCGGCTTCCTCGGAGCCAAACTTTTCAGGAAATTTTCGGACTATAGAATTTTGACCAAGGTTGTCACTATTAAATTCACGTTTCTCATAAAGTGAACGCCTTAATTTACTCAGACCATTTGTAGGCAGCAGTTCCTAAAATGTTCCTAAGATAATCTTTCATCAGATTTTGGACAGTATAGAATCTACTACATTGCATAACAACTCCCTTTAAAGATAGACTATTCGACTTGGTTCCTATCAAGCGATTATGGTTGGTAGTTCAACTGTTTACTCAAGTAAGCAGTATGATGCCCCAGTAAAATCTCAATGAATTGTACATGCCGGCCTTTCAATGTTTAACACTGACATGGGGAAGATAATCCAAGATAGGTCAAAGTGACCCTTCACAAAGATTTTTCTCTCTTATTTATTCTCAGTGCATTCAACTTTAAGGTTCTACCCTTATTCAAAATTCGACACTTGACACTTGGACAATCTTGCCTGTTCTTATGATGTCTGATTGGTCCTAAAAGGATTTTGATGCAGATCTGATGTCCTTCTTATAATATCTAGTTTTTCCTAATTAAAATTTTGCTGATCTTACAACCAATATGGCCACCATGGCAGCCATCTTGAAAACCTTGTTCCTGCTTCTACTGAATGGATGGTCATATTGACATGGGATTTTCACAAAAAGATGTCTTAACATGTCTAGTACTGTGTCGTAAATGAAAATCTTACACAGAGATGGTGCATCATGTTATAGCTCAACTAAATCAGAGATGGTTTCAAGACTCACCAGTCAAAAAAAATAATGATCTTAGTTTGCCTTTTCTGGGGAGCGGGAGTAAAGCAGTACAAAAATTAGCCCTTGATTTATCTATTGTTTAATATGTAGTAAGGAAAACAACTTTCGTAACAAGCATGTAAAGTTTGTAGACTGAAGATGGCTATGATCAGCTCTTTTTGAAAACAGTATATAATAGTTTCAGAAGTAATTTTATAATTAAAAAAATTATTTCTAACTGTAAATGAAAACAAAAAGAAATTATTGAACAGAGCATTTAGTCTTTGTATGCAATTAATATTTTTTGAAATTGTCAGTAAGATTTCAATACACTAACATGTCAGTTTCTGGCAGCTAACTTTGCATTAAATATGCAGATACATTACTTTGCATGTGCCTGCTATAATTCTGAGCATATATGTTATGATGTCTGAGTGCCCTTCTATTAGCAAGCTTTGTGGATTGCTTGCACAAAGGGTGAGGGAGAACCATGTTGATTTAGGAGTCAAAGGTGAATTAACACTGTTAATGATTTAAAGAAGAAGAAAGGTTTCTGCACAATAATTGTAGTTTCTACAATCTACGTTTACACTTTAAGGATAGCTTGCAAATTGTGGCAAGGAAGAAACCTGTTTATTTCAGTTAAATGGTCAAAGGTCACTGCCATCTGCAGCTACTATACTTTGTGTGAGTTGGGTAAGAAAAAAAGCATTTTGATTTTTTAGTCAGAAAGTTAAGTTTTGTCTGATTGCAAGAGGAAAGATGCTTTTTGCATAATAACTCAAACGTTTGACTATCTACAGGTAACAGACTTTATGAATAGCTTGCTCTTGGGATAAGGAAGAAGCCTGTTGATTTCTGGGTCAAAAAGTCAGAGGTCAAAGATACTGTGATGGAAAGAACAAAATGGTTTTTGCACAATATCTTGACTTCTGCGTCATCTACAGTTACCAAACTTTGGGTATGGATTTCACTTTGGGTATGGAAAAAGTCCTATTGATATTGGGGTCAAAGGTCAGAGGCATTGTTGATTAGAGAAAAATGGGTTTTAGAGCAAGTTCTTGACCAAACATTTTGGATGACTTACACTCAGAGTAATAAAAGAAAGCTATAATAAAGAAACTACAAGTTATCTTAAAGGTCAGAGATCAAGGTCATGGTAAATCTAAGAATAAAATGAGTTTCTGCACAGCAAGTTTGGTTCAAGACCTCATGCTGACCAAAGGCACAGGTCATTGAGATCCATGGCTCAATAATCTACAGAGTGAATCATGCCTTACTGGTGCCTTCATATCAGACCATTTTCCCCCCAAAATAGGTTACTGGAACTTCTGTGGTTTACACGTGCAATTAATTTAAAGACTGGCACATTTGGTCCTCTGACCATATTGCTCATAGGTTGATTTTAATGGCACTTTCAGCACGTTCCTGACAATATCATTCCAAGGTAATGAATGGTAAGTGCCTGTCCCAAAGACTCTAACAGCCCAAGCTGATCTGGGCAAGTATTGAACCCATCATCCTTGGATTACAAATACAACACTCTAATATACCATGAGCTACTGTGGCTCCCATTTTGATATTGTAGAGTGGATATAATAATAATAATAATAATAATAATAATAATAATAATAATAATAATAATAATAACTATTATTATTATTATTATTATTATTATTATTATTATTATTATTATTATTATTATTATTATTATTATTATTATTATTATAAGCAAGCAGTTGAATAATGGTATTCTGGATAAATTTGTTAAGCAATATTTAGATGGTGAATTGTGGTTGTTTGAAGTACATGTACTAATGATTTGATTTTTTAAAAAGTAGGCAACTCAATATGTGCAGATGAGAAAAAGGTATAAAAGACAAATTTGTAAACCTTAAAATTTCATGCAAGAATATGCTTGTAACTTTTCTTGTATTACTAGCAGACCATAAATGAAATGAAAAAAGTCATTTAAATAATCCAGGACTTTTCTAGATGTGAAAGGAAGATATTTGTCACTTTTTCTATGCATGTTTAATGTCTGGGCAATGATAATAGTCAAAACTTGGCTAAGTATTTTCTCTGACAGTATTGCAGACTGGCTCTTTCTCACTCCATCTTACTTTAAGTTAATATTAATCCTAGGTTTTGTACCATAATGTTTATGGGATTTATAGAATCCAGTATACTCCAAACTTTGCTCATTTCACAGTTTTGAAAATCTAAAGATATCTAGGTTTTCTGACGACAAAATCATCAAGAGTCTACAAACTGAAATATGAAGCAAGACTTTCATCTGATATCTTAAGATTAATTAAGATTGTGAAGGACTATGATTATTTCTGCAATGGTACTTTCTTGTAATCTGAAGAGGTGCATCAAAGAGACAAAGAGGTCTGATTAACCAGGTATTTTGATACCTGTAAAGTTAGGCCATTTATAACAATAAAATAAATTAAAAGAAACTGATTAGACTAGCAATTCCAACATGTATCAACCAATCCAAGATAAGAGCTGGAATTCCAGTGCTTCTACTAATTTCCCTGAAACATCATCTTAGACAATTTGAAAATGTTAAACACTTTTATTAGCCAAAGTTATTATAAAGCACCTTGCAGGGAAGTGTAGAAATCACCATCTCTAATAGGAATAACACTTGAAGACGGAAACACCATCTCTAATAGGAATAACACTTGAAGACGGAAACACCATCTCTAATAGGAATAACACTTGAAGACGGAAACACCATCTCTAATAGGAATAACACTTGAAGACGGAAACAATGTGGCATCCACATAGGATAGGATCTTTATCATCCATCTATAAGACTCGTCCGATCATTATCATCTTATAGATTCAAACTTGCCAACTGACTTAAAATTATTTGGTGTAAGCCAACAATTCTGGTAAAATTTTTGCCATCATTTAGAAATTAAGCCAAGGCTTAAAGAGGTAAATTTATACTCAAAGAGATGTGGCACCAGCAAAACAACAAAAGATGTGTGGGGGGGTTCATAATCTTGTAAATGCCAAAATGACATCCAGAATTTATTCCTAAAAACAACAATTGATAAGCTTGGCAAACATTGCTTTTCTCATTACCAGCTTTCAGGGGAGATTTTAAAGTAGTTTGGGGAGAAGAGATATTCTAATAATTGCATTTCAAGGGGTAAATAATTTCACAGTAGTGTTTTTATAATGTTTCTGTGTGTATTTAATGGCATATTTCAGTGAAGGCCCAAAAATCTAATATTCTTGAAAGTGAAAACATTTTAGAAATGTACAGTATTGCTGTTAAAGAGTAAAATTTGTATTATAAAGACACACAGATTTTTTTTCGGCTGATGGTCAGCCCAGACTCACAGCATACTTTAGCAAAGCGGTCCATCAGGCACTGTAACTCGGCTTCTGTGTAAGTGTCTAGGGCAGCATCATCTGCAAAGAGCATATTCCTGATGGTTGCTTCACGCACTTTGCTCTTTGCCTTTTAGTCATGCCAGGTTGAACAGTTTGCCCTCTGATCACATGTGTAGGTAGATCCCTTCTGTGGACATCCCTGAGGCATGCTTGAGCAGGACAGTGAAGAAGATGCCAAAGAGCATGGGGGCTAGGATGCAACCTTGTTTCACTCCACTGTGGATGTTGAAAGGGTCGGATGTTGAGCCATCATTCTGTACTTTGCCTTTCATGTCATTGTGGAAGAACTGGATCATGCTTAGCAGCTTTGGAGGGCATCCGATCTTCAACATGATTGTGAAGAGTCCATTGCTGCTGACCAGATCAAATGCCATGGTGTGAGGTCTGTAAAGGCCAGGAAGATTGGTTTGTGTTGTTCTCTGCATTCTACTGCAGTTGCCTTTCAGAGAAGATCATGTTGAATCTGTCAGCAAGCCAAGTGGCTTTCACATGCGATGTCTCATACTTGGGATCACATGGAGTGATCAAATCACAAACAACGAGGTGCTTAAACGTGCCAAGATTCCCAGCATGGTCACACTCCTCTGCCAACGCCGCATCATATGGCTGGGCCATGTTTGTTGTATGGATGATGGGCGGATCCCCAAAGACATTCTTTATTCAAAACTTGCCTCTGGTGAAAGGCCGATTGGACAGCCACATCTCCACTTTAAGGATGTCTGCCAGCATTACATGAAAGCCCTTGACATCGATGTCAACACCTGAAAAGAGCTTGCCAGCGAGGACAAGCTACGCTTGCTAGTTGATGAAAAGTGATCTCAGAGGAAGAAGAAACAGCTCTAACACAAACCAGACTCAGCTTTCAAGTGCAGCAAGGACTGCCGCTTCTGTGTTGGGCTACATAGCAACTTAAGATGCTGCACAACCACCAGACTAATGATGCCTATATATATATATATATATATATATATATATATATATATATATATATATATATATATATATATATATATATATATATATATATATATATATATATATATATATACATGTATATATATACATATGTATGTGTGTGTATATATATATATATATATATATATATATATATATATATATATTACAACCTTATTTATGGGGGGATAAGTGGTTATCTTGGCTCCCAGCAACAGTGTCCTATGATAACAGTCCCTAATTACTGGTAGTACATGTACTCTTAATATTGGTTACTTCCCTTTTGATTTCTTGCTTCAGTTTATGTGATCATGGTAAAATAACTGATTCCTTTTCTAATTGTTTGAATTTACCTATGAACATGTTTCCAGTTTTCTTTATAAAAAAAATTAAACTTAGTTTTCTTGAAATATTTAATGTCTTTCATGTCCTTCATGTCACAAAAATATGGATTAAATGATGGCAGAATGCAGAGAAAAACTTGTGCACACACACACACACACACACACACACACACACACACACACACACACACATATATATAATAATAAGAATAATGAGGCACTATGGAAGCAGCTATTATTTGTTAATACTCTAACAATTACTGAATATCATTTTAATGTAGCTTTTAAGCCAAATAAAAAGATCAAAGTCAGTTCTCTTTAATGTGGAAAGATACTGGAGTGATACTCATAGATGTTTGCTAAGGAGAGTTAGTCATGATTGCCTAGGTGTATAAATTGTATTCTACTAATGAAGTTCTCCTCTGTTTATTGTAGTTAGTGTCTCAACAATATGCATGTTATTTAACATTTAGTTTTCCAATATGTGCATTAGGTTGACAAAATTCTGTGGGTTTTTTTTTTTACCTTCTGACAGATTTTCAAATTTGTGACACTAATGTAAGTATAAATAGGAAAATAAAAGGCAAAAATAACTTGCAACTCATGATTACACCATATCTTTCATCTTTAAGGTGTGTTATGCAGAAAGTGCCTTTAATGTATCGGGTAATTCAAGAGAATGATGGATGGCCTATTGTGATGTTCCATGTTGTAGACACTGATCTTTATCAGATGAATATGCAATTATGAGAATGGAGACCGCTTGCCATATGAATCTTTATGTTCACACTGCATAAATATTATAACTTCAGCTCTGATATTCTGGGAAAATTATTGCTTCATTACTTTTCACATGGTCAAATTTTGTTGTGTTGGCATGTTTGACCTGGGTGATTATGTTTTAGATTGTTGCCCATAATTTTCCACATCCGAGTATTTCATAGTGTTACTGAATTCAGTTTTGTTTCTCTCATGTGAGTATGTGATATTATTACTGAATTCAGTTTTATTTTTTCTCATTGGAGTATGGTATACTATTATTGAATACAGTTTTATTTTTCTCATGTGAGTATGTGATAGTATTATTGAATTCAGTTCTATTTTTCTCATGTGAGTATCTGATATTATTGTTGAATTCAGTTTTTTTTCTTCTCATGTGAGCAATATTCCCTCTAAGATGCATGCGTGCACATGCACACAGCTGCTCAGGCATCCCCACGCAGCTGAATTGTCAATTTTGCTCAATCCAACATTAAATTTTGCTCATCTCTGTAATGCTTGCGCAGTGCAGCGAGCACTGCGTGCACACCTAACATTCGCTTTGAGGGAACGTTGCATGCAAGTATGTGATAGTATTATTAAATTCAGTTTTATTTTTCTCATCTGAGTATGTGATAGTATTTTTGAATTCAGTTCTATTTTTCTCATGTGAGTATGTTTTTTATTATTGAATTCAGTTCTATTTTTCTTGTGTGAGTATGGTACTATTATTGAAATCAGTTTTATTTTTCTAATGTGAGTATCCTTATGGAAAGGGGCCAGTCTTCCTATTCAATGAAATTGATGGGATATTCTAAAACAGGGTTTGAGAAGGAGACAGCTTAACTTCTGATCCATATTAATTAGTCATTCTTCAAAGAGAAAAGTTACATAATGTAGTTCAGAGATTCTGACTGATAAACCAAATCACTTGTTGAAGATGTGTTTGTGATTTGGATTTTGTACGTAGCTTTAACTCTTTTTCAGTCTTATCATATCGCTATGATGTCTGCAATGTGGCAGCTTATAGTGATGCCTTGGAGTGGGCCATCATGTTGCAGACATGTAGCATATTGTCTCAACCAGACACATTATCCTGACACCACCCCATCCAGTCCTAACACTAACCTCTTAATTCTGAGCACTTAGCAAGGCAGCTGTTAGTAACATTTTTTTATGTTTTTAGCATGACTTGGCCAGGATTTGAACCCATGGCCTCCTGCATCCGAGGCATTTAACCATTGAGTCCATGAGAGGGTCCTGTGGTTGTATAGACATTTAATGGGTAACACTGGACACTTTAGCAGTGGCAGATTTGTTTACATGAAATCAACCATTGAATGAAAAATAATAGATGAACAACTTAGGTGATGGCAGATATTGGTCTACTGTGGTCACTTAAAGTCAGTCGCTGAATGAACAACTAATAAATTAACAACCTATGCAACGACAGATCATGGTATACTCAATTTAAATCAGTTAAATTAACAACTTAGAGATTAACAAAATATGCAATGACAGATCTTGGTATACTCACTTTCTTGAAATCACTTAAATTAATAGCTTACATATTAACAACTTTAGCAATGGCAAGTCTGGTTCTTTTAACAATTAATATATTCAGAATTAAAGTGATGGTAGATCTTGATGTATTTTTCTTGCAAATGAGCAACGAACAGATCTAACAACTAACAGATTTGACAGCTAATAAATGTAGCAACTAATTTAACAACTAATAAATGTAGCAACTAATTGATTTAACAACTAATACATGTAGCAACTAATAGATTTAACAACTAATTAATGTAGCAACTAGTAGATATAACACCTTAATTGATGATCTAGGTCTGTCTTCAAAAAAGTCATAGAATTAATAACTAACTTCAACAACTTTTGTGATGTTCAATCTTGCTCTACTCTGTTTGCATCCTGATTGATATTGGGATAAATATGGTAGTTAGTTTAGGGTGAGAAGGTGTTTTAACTACTGGTTTAGCTTCATTGTGGGTTGTGCTGATAGAGATCACTTGTGCACCAATTTAGGTACTATTGTTATAGGTCTGTGAAGCTTGGTCAAGATTCACTTTCAATGCCAGAGGGTGTGACTGTGATTCAAAAATCCTAATGAAATGACAAAAATTACACGGAAGGACATAAAATGGAACATAAGACTTAAGGGATTTGTAATTTTGCAAGGTGTGTCAGTGCTAGGAATAAATTGTTATTCTTCTTCTTCTGAATTACTGATTAAAAGAATTCTGCATGATACATACATACATACATACATACATACATACATACATACATACATACATACATACATACATACATACATACATACATACATACATACATATTGGAATGCATTGATGGTTACAATTAATTATAAGTGATATAATTATAACTTTAAGCAGATTCTGACTTTAAAAATACTTTTTAAACATTAATAAGATTACAAAGAATTCAAGGAAAATATATTTATGAATTTGTATGGAATGTTGATGTATAAAAAAGTGGTATGCAAAATTACAGACAGCAGCTTATTTTGACTTTGAAACTTTTGAGTCAGAAATAATTTTCTATTAATCCAACTTGCATGGATCCGAAGTATGATTAAAACGTTTGTATGCTCTCTAACAAAAGCTGCATTTTTCTGCATGGTTTAGCTTTTGTAAAAGGCATACATTGATAATAGATTGTCAAATTATTGTCTCTCTTGGGAGATTAACAGGAAAAAGAATAATAATGCCCCCTGCTTGTTTAAAATTGACAAATAATATGCCATAACAAATGGATACAAATCAAAACAGTTTGTGAACAGAGCAAGATGATTATGAAAATTGCATATGATTTTGTTGGTATTTATCAAAATTAAAATAAAATTAGGATCAGTTCCATTTCTGTTTTTTTTTGTATTCAACAAAGTGATAATTACCCTCTCATATGAGATATTTCCAGTGACATAGATAAAAGGCAGAAACTGTCAATGACAAAGAGCACTATAGAATATGATTTTAAAATCAGATAATAGTTTGGCTCACAAATTGATGTTAATAGATTTTTTTGCATGTAGGTGGTCAACAATACAGAAATAATTCTGTAATAATTGCCTGAAGCTAATTCTTTTTATTCAGTCTGCCCATGATTATGGTTTGATTTTAGTGGATTTATATATAATGAAAAAAGAAAACTGTTAAAAGGATCTCATTTTCTCCATCAATTTATCTTAAATCTTCCATTTTTTTCATACCAGGCTGTCCTAATGTACTTCTTTACGCAGTACGATATCAGCTCCCCCCCCCCCCCCTTTACAGATAAGAAACTTTTACAGTACTTTTTACTCATTTATTTATCAAAAAAAGACGCATGCATAGTATTTATTGTAGATTTAATTTGCAACGATGCATTTATTAGTAGTATTGCATTTTCTTCCATTATTTCACCACTCCCTTGATAAGTTGCTCACAGTGGGTCCAAAAACATAGACTACAGCATAAACAAGGCATGAGTTACTAAAATACCTCGTGAAGAATAAAGAAAGGTACCAAGCTTGACAGGGAGAAGAGAGGGTTGTGCAAAGTGATAAGGTTGAATGCTCATTTTATAATTGCTTTTTTATTATTTGTAAATTAGTAATTTATTCAAAGTTTTTCATTTTGCTCTATAAATTACCTTTATTTTGAAGAAAACCAGTCACTGATGAATCTTTACAAACATTACTCCAAGACATTTCTTTACATAACACATGTATCACATAGCATATATTACATCACTAGCTTTTTGCATTTGGATATATTCTAGTCTTACTGTTGATTTAGATTAGGACTTGATTTTTTTTTATTCTGACAAACATCAACATCATTGCTTAATTCTTTGTATTTTTTTTAGTTTTATTAATAAATGTTGTATTAGATTTGATTGCGAGGAATCACGAAATGTCTGCTCATCTCTGAGTGAATCTCTGATTGTCAATTCAGGAATTTTAAGTTCACTACAAACTTGGATCATGATTCTCCATAATAAACCCTATTTATGACACTAAGCTTTTTATGCACTGATTATACCATTTGCTTTGTTCCTATACTATCCTTCATCACATCTGATAGTGATTAGGATAATAATGATTGAAGTTATATAGTTTAATAAAGTTTAAAAAATATTGAAAACAGTATTCGATTGGTCAATTTAAATGTTGACTTTACACAAGACCATGAATCCCAGCTCTTTCATGAACTGAATTTGCAAGCAGTTTAACTTCCTGTATTCCAGCTCCTTTGCTTGATTTGATACAAAAGACATAATTGATGCAGTAATGGAATGCAATTTTTCTTTTGTGATTGTTATAATGCAGCAAACACTTCCACAAGGTGCAGATAAAAAGATATGACTTAATTAGGTTGTCATGGAAATAGTTATAGGCATTGCTTGGACAGTTGATTGACACATCACAATTGATGAGAAGGCATACCACACTGATGCTGACTACACTGAAAATGAATAAAAGAGAAAACTTTATCAAAAGCAGTAAGAAACACCCCATTTTCCTTTATTGTACCTTTAAGATTTCTGCATCCTCTATCTTGAGGTGGAGGATTATTCTACCAAAAGCGTTTATCCTCCTTCTCTCACCAAGAAAGAGATTGGCCAAGCAAGAGCCTGCTAATGTAAATCAATAAATATATATATATATATATATATATATATATATATGAATATATATGAATATATATATGTATATATATATATATATATATATATGAATATATATATATATATATATATATATATATATATATATATATATATATATATATATATATATATATGAATATATATATGTATATATATATATATGAATATATATATGTATATATATATATATATATATATATATATATATATATATATATATATATATATATATATACACGTATATATGAATATATATATGTGTATATGTATATATATATATATATATATATATATATATATATATATATATATATATATATATATATATATAATAGTAAGACTGGATAAAAGCTAAAACTTCTCAGCTTTATAGTGTTCTCTTTTAGCAATGTGAAGCTGGTCTCTTACACTAATATATATCTTGGAGAACACTTCTTAAGGGAATCTGTACATAGCTACTGCTGCATGTTTGTCAAGCAGTGAGCACAAGCACTTGTCAAATTGTTTAGCTGTGGCATGCAACAATTAAAATTAGGTTTGCTTGGATGTCATGCATCAGTTTGGCTCGATTTATCATATGAAGGTTTCTATTAGTAGCAAACAAAGATGGATAATAAGGGACTGACATTGGGTTTTTTTTCATTTAAAAGAGTTATAGCTTGGTATGATGCTTCACATTGATTAGACTTTGAGTAAAATTTAAAGTGTTCATCATTATCATTTTTAGCCCCTAATTGTCTATTGTTTTGTTTTTGCAATACACAAAATACATTTACAAAAAGATACTGCATTTCAACCAAATTTAGTGTGCATCTGTATATTGATTAGACATTGAATGAGTTGGAACTGTCCATGTCATCATTTAGAAGAATTAGTAGAGTCATGGCCCCTAAATGGCTTTCTCCAAATATTGGTTTTACAGTTGTTTTTGTTGGGTTTCTTAATCCTTACATAAATAATTCAGAGCAAGGACCTTTTCAATGCACCATTTCTACTTGTTTGAGAATAAATGCTTTATGATGTATCCTTGCTACAAGTTTGAGAATACATGCTTTATGATGTATCCTTGCTACTAGTTTGAGTATACAGTGCTTTATGATGTATCCTTGTTACTAGTTTGAGTATACAGTGCTTTATGATGTATCCTTGTTACTAGTTTGAGTATACAGTGCTTTATGATGTATCCTTGTTACTAGTTTGAGTATACAGTGCTTTATGATGCATCCCTTGCTACAAGTTAGAGTATACAGTACTTTATGATGTACCCATTGCTAATAGTTTGAGAACACAGTGCTTTATGATGTACCCATTGCTAATAGTTTAACAACACAGTGCTTTATGATGTACCCATTGCTACTAGTTTAACAACACAGTGCTTTATGATGTACCCCTTGCTACTAGTTTGAGCACACAGTGCTTTATGATGCATCCCTTGCTACAAGTTTGAGTATACAGTGCTTTATGATGTATCCTTGCTACTAGTTTGAGTATACAGTGCTTTATGATGTATCCCTTGCTACAAGTTTGAGTATACAGTGCTTTATGATGTATCCCTTGCTACAAGTTTGAGTATACAGTGCTTTATGATATGTCCCTTGCTACAAGTTTGAGTATACAGTGCTTTACGATGTATCTCTTGCTACTAGTTTGAGTATACAGTGCTTTATGATGTATCATTGCTACAAGTTTGAGTATACAGTGCTTTATGATGTATCCTTGCTACTAGTTTGAGCACACAGTGCTTTATGATGTACCCATTGCTACTAGTTTGAGTATACAGTGCTTTATGATATGTCCCTTGCTACAAGTTTGAGTATACAGTGCTTTACGATGTATCTCTTGCTACTAGTTTGAGCACACAGTGCTTTATGATGTATCCTTGCTACTAGTTTGAGTTTACAGTGCTTTATGATATGTCCCTTGCTACAAGTTTGAGTATACAGTGCTTTACGATGTATCCTTGCTACTAGTTTGAGTATACAGTGCTTTATGATGTATCCTTGCTACAAGTTTGAGTATACAGTGCTTTATGATGTATCCTTGCTACTAGTTTGAGTATACAGTGCTTTATGATGTATCCTTGCTACAAGTTTGAGTATACAGTGCTTTATGATGTATCCCTTGCTACAAGTTTGAGTATACAGTGCTTTATGATGTATCCTTGCTACTAGTTTGAGTATACAGTGCTTTATGATGTATCATTGCTACTAGTTTGAGTATACAGTGCTTTATGATATGTCCCTTGCTACAAGTTTGAGTATACAGTGCTTTACGATGTATCCCTTGCTACTAGTTTGAGCACACAGTGCTTTATGATGCATCCCTTGCTACTAGTTTGAGCACACAGTGCTTTATGATGCATCCCTTGCTACTAGTTTGAGTATACAGTGCTTTATGATGCATCCCTTGCTACTAGTTTGAGTACACAGTGCTTTATGATGCATCCCTTGCTACAAGTTTGAGTATACAGTGCTTTATGATGTACCCATTGCTAATAGTTTGAGAACACAGTGCTTTGTGATGTACCCATTGCTACTAGTTTAACAACACAGTGCTTTATGATGTATCCCTTGCTACAAGTTTGAGTATACAGTGCTTTATGATGTATCATTGCTACTAGTTTGAGTATACAGTGTTTTATGATGTATCCTTGCTACAAGTTTGAGTATACAGTGCTTTATGATGTATCCTTGTTACTAGTTTGAGTATACAGTGCTTTATGATGTATCCCTTGCTACAAGTTTGAGTATACAGTGCTTTATGATGTATCCTTGCTACTAGTTTGAGCACACAGTGCTTTATGATGTATCATTGCTACTAGTTTGAGTATACAGTGCTTTATAATATGTCCCTTGCTACAAGTTTGAGTATACAGTGCTGTACGATGTATCCCTTGCTACTAGTTTGAGCACACAGTGCTTTATGATGCATCCCTTGCTACAAGTTTGAGTATACAGTGCTTTATGATGCGTCCCTTGCTACTAGTTTGAGTATACAGTGCTTTACGATGTATCCCTTGCTACTAGTTTGAGTATACAGTGCTTTATGATGCATCCCTTGCTACTAGTTTGAGCACACAGTGCTTTATGATGCATCCCTTGCTACAAGTTTGAGTATACAGTGCTTTATGATGTACCCATTGCTAATAGTTTGAGAACACAGTGCTTTGTGATGTACCCATTGCTACTAGTTTAACAACACAGTGCTTTATGATGTACCCCTTGCTACTAGTTTGAGCACACAGTGCTTTATGATGCATCCCTTGCTACTAGTTTGAGCACACAGTGCTTTATGATGCATCCCTTGCTACAAGTTTGAGTATACAGTGTTTTATGATGTACCCATTGCTAATAGTTTGAGAACACATTGTTTTATGATGTACCCATTGCTAATAGTTTAACAACACAGTGCTTTATGATGTACTCATTGCTACAAGTTTAAGAACACAGTGCTTTATGATGTACCCATTGCTAATAGTTTGAGAACACAGTGCTTTATGATGTACCCATTGCTACTAGTTTAAGAACACAGTGCTTTATGATGTACTCCTTGCTACTAGTTTAAGAACACAGTGCTTTATGATGTACCCATTGGTAATAGTTTGAGAACACAGTGCTTTATGATGTACCCATTGCTACTAGTTTAAGAACACAGTGCTTTATGATGTACTCCTTGCTACTAGTTTAAGAACACAGTGCTTTATGATGTACCCCTTGCTACTAGTTTAAGAACACAGTGCTTTATGATGTACCCATTGCTACTAGTTTAAGAACACAGTGCTTTATGATTTACTCCTTGCTAATAGTTTAAGAACACAGTGCTTTATGATGTACCCCTTGCTACTAGTTTAAGAACACAGTGTTTTATGATGTACCCATTGCTAATAGTTTAACAACACAGTGCTTTATGATGTACTCATTGCTACAAGTTTAAGAACACATTGCTTTATGATTTACCATTACTAATAGTTTGAGAACACAGTGCTTTATGATGTACCCATTGCTAATAGTTTGAGAAAACAGTGCTTTATGATGTACCCATTGCTACTAGTTCAAAGCTGAACCCATCAAAATGCACCCATTGATGCTAATTTGAAAGAAGGGCCTTTTACAATGGGCCAGTTGCTATTAGTTGGAAGGCAGGTACTTTATGATGGACCCATTGCTACTAATTTGAGAGTAGGGCCCTTTCCAATGTATCCATTGCTGTTAGTTTCAGAGGATGGCCTTTTACAGTGCAGCCTTTGTAACTAATTTGATAGCAGAGACCTTTATGTTAGACCCATTGCAGCTAGTTCCAGTTATTCTAATCTGACTCAGTATGTTAACAGTTGCATTACTCTTTAGATCTTACAGCTGATATCAAGACAGTGTGTTCATCATTAATAAATCAAAGACATGATGCACATCAGGATACATAGTCAGTGATGATAAATATTCAGTGAAAGATAAATAGTCAATGCAAGATACATAATCAATGGAAGACATGTTGTTAGTGAAAGATACATAGTGAAAGATACATAGTCAGTGACAGATACATAATGACATACATAGTGAGATACATAGTCAATGAAAGATATGTAATCAATGAAAGATACATAGTCAATGAAAGATACAAAGTAAATGAAAGATACATAGTAAATGAAAGATACATAGTCAATGAAAGATACATAGTCAATGAAAGATACAAAGTAAATGAAAGATACATAGTCAATGAAAGATACATAGTCAATGAAAGATACATAGTCAATGAAAGATACAAAGTAAATGAAAGATACATAGTCAATGAAAGATACATAGTCAATGAAAGATACATAGTGAAAGATACATAGTCAGTGACAGATACATAATGACATACATAGTGAGATACATAGTCAATGAAAGATATGTAGTGACATACATAATGAAAGATGCGTAGTCAATGAAAGATACATAGTCAATGAAAGATACAAAGTAAATGAAAGATACATAGTAAATGAAAGATACATAGTAAATGAAAGATACATAGTCAATGAAAGATACAAAGTAAATGAAAGATACATAGTCAATGAAAGATACATAGTCAATGAAAGATACATAGTCAATGAAAGATACAAAGTAAATGAAAGATACATAGTCAATGAAAGATACATAGTAAATGAAAGATGCATAGTCAATGAAAGATACATAGTCGATGAAGGATACATAGTCAATGAAAGATACATAGTAAATGAAAAAAATCATAATTTACTTTATTTTAAAGACATGAGACATACTGCAGTATAGAACTTGCAATGTGAGATGCATCAACAGTTAGCAAGCATCAAAAGTTAGCAAGCATCAACAGTTAGCAAGCATCAACAGTTAGCAAGCATCAACAGTTAGCAAGCATCAAGAGTTAGCAAGCATCAACAGTTAGCAAGCATGAGAAGGTCTTGAGGATCAAGATTGCTGGAAATTTCCAGACACTAGACTGCTACACAGTATTAGGGATATCATCTCACGTATATTTATAGTCCTGTTCTTATAGCATTAAGCCATCAAGGGAGAAGACTTATTTATTGTAAAGACTGCTACACAATATTAGGACTCAGGCTGTGCTCACAATTGGTGTAGTGTAATAAAAATTCTATAATTCCTTCATATTTGCCTGATTGGTGTAGTGTTATAACAGTGCTATAGTTCCTTCATGTTTGCCTGATTGGTGTAGTGTAATAACAGTGCTATAGTTCCTCCCATGTTTGCCTGATTGGTGTAGCATAGTAACAGTGCTATAGTTCCTTCATGCTTGCCTGATTGATGTAGTGTAATAACAGTGCATTATAGTTCCTTCATATTTGCCTGATTGGTGTAGCATAGTTACAGTGCTATAGTTACTTCATGTTTGCCTGATTGGTGTAGTGTATTAACAGCTCTATGATTCCTTCATTTTTGCCTGATTGGTGTAGTGTAATAACAGTTCTAATTCCTTCATATTTGCCTGATTGGTGTAGCATAGTAACAGTGCTATAGTTACTTCATGTTTGCCTGATTGGTGTAGTGTATTAACAGCTCTATGATTCCTTCATTTTTGCCTGATTGGTGTAGTGTAATAACAGTTCTAATTCCTTCATATTTGCCTGATTGGTGTAGCATAGTAATAGTGCTATAGTTACTTCATGTTTGCCTGATTGGTGTAGTGTATTAACAGCTCTATGATTCCTTCATTTTTGCCTGATTGGTGTAGTGTAATAACAGTTCTAATTCCTTCATATTTGCCTGATTGGTGTAGCATAGTAACAGTGCTATAGTTACTTCATGTTTGCCTGATTGGTGTAGTGTATTAACAGCTCTATGATTCCTTCATTTTTGCCTGATTGGTGTAGTGTAATAACGGTTCTAATTCCTTCATGTTTGCCTGATTGGTGTAGTGTATTAACAGTCCTTTGATTCCTTCATGTTTGCCTGATTGGTGTAGTGTATTAACAGTTCTATGATTCCTTCATGTTTGCCTGATTGGTGTAGTGTAATAACAGTGCACTGTAGTTCCTTCATGTTTGCCTGATTGGTGTAGTGTAAAACCAGTGCTATAGTTCCTTCATGTTTGCCTGATTGGTGTAGTGTAATAACAGTTCTATGATTCCTTCATGTTTGCCTGATTGGTGTAGCATAGTAACAGTGCTATAGTTCCTTCATGTTTGCCTGATTGGTGTAGTGTAATAACAGTTCTATGATTCCTTCATATTTGCCTGATTGGTGTAGTGTAATAACAGTGCTATAGTTCCTTCATGTTTGCCTGATTGGTGTAGTGTAATAACAGTTCTATGATTCCTTCATATTTGCCTGATTGGTGTAGTGTAATAACAGTTCTATAGTTCCTTCATGTTTGCCTGATTCGTGTAGTGTAATAACAGTTCTATGATTCCTTCATATTTGCCTGATTGGTGTAGTGTAATAACAGTTCTATAATTCCTTCATGTTTTGCCTGATTGGTATAGTGTAATAACAGTTCTATAGTTCCTTCATGTTTGCCTGATTGGTGTAGTGTAATAACAGTTCTATAGTTCCTTCATGTTTTGCCTGATTGGTGTAGTGTAATAACAGTGCTATAGTTCCTTCATGTTTTGCCTGATTGGTGTAGTGTAATAACAGTTGTATGATTCCTTCATATTTGCCTGATTGGTGTAGCATAGTAACAGTGCTATAGTTACTTCATGTTTGCCTGTTTGGTGTAGTGTAATAAGTTCTATAGTTCCTTCATGTTTGCCTGATTGGTGTATTGTAATAACAGTCCTGCTACATGAGAAGGGACATTTAAATAGTTGCAGCTTCTCTCTAGAAATTGGAATAGATACATTTGTTTGCTTTATAATAATGATAATGAAGATGATCTTTTGGATCATTTTATTGTAAATGAAGTGGATCATTTTAGTCACATATTTTACACTTTTTTGGACATTATTTTAGTAAATTGGATTACTTTGTGTCTCATGCCAACGGATTGATCTAGTGAATCATATATTTTCTCATCAACTAGGGTTTATAAGTGTGACCATAAGTATATATCGTTTAGACTATTTTTGGGACACATAAGGACTACTAAGTCATATGGATGCTCCTTTCATAGTGTTGATGATATAATGCATTCAGCTGACAAATCATGCAATCACTTGCCTCGAGAAATAAAAAGACTTAAATTTACAAAATATTATGTATGTTTGAATTAGCTGTCATAGCCAGTAATATTAACTGGTACATTAAAATGATTCATATTTCAAATCGTTAAGTGATTTTAGCTTTGAAGAAGGTACTCCCTGTTTTTAAATATGCTATTATCCAGCCATGTCTATTGTACATTTGATTGTTGAATTCAAGAAAATATTTATTACCAGCGACATCCATTAATTTGAATAGGAATGCAAGCTGTTGTGGTTGATAGTTGAGCTGTTTGTTCAGGACATTTACCTGATAGATGGAATTTTAAAAAAAAAAAGGTTTTTACACAAAATGAATTGTACTAGTTTGACACTGGCATGCATTTAAAGACTGTGCATAACATGGTCTTCTATTTATTGCACATGCATGTTGAATTGATTGTGTAAATTCGGTTAAAGATTTCATACGTATTGGAGAAATTAATTAATTATATTTGATATTGGAAGCCATGTAAGGATTGGAATGGATGCTTTGAAATATTTAATATTTTATTGTACAAAATAAATTTGTTATCCTAACTGCCATTACCACTGGCAGGAACAATTAAATGCATGATTATATCACTGCTGTATTTACATACTTTTGAATAAATAAAAAGGACAAGTTTATGCTAATCCATTTGTTCTCTTCAAGCAGCAGTTGTGTGTCATAATATTATAATTGACAGGTAGTCTGAATTACTAGAAAACAGCAGCAAAACTATTCTTATTGTTGTTGTTGTTGATGATAAAGATGATGATGATGATGATGATGATGATGATGATGATGATGATGATGATGGACATTTCTTTCAGAAAAGAAAAGGGGAAAAGTGTTAAGTTCTCCAAAAATGTTATGTAAACCTCAGCAAAGGTCATCTGTAATGGCAGATGATGATGATAATGTTGATGAAAACTTTGACATTTGTTGTTTTAATTCATCACTTTTTATTGAAAGTATTCTATCCATGTTCATTAGCTGAAAATAGATTAAAACTTAAATTAAGAAAAAGTCTATTAAGCTAGAATTATGTATGTTCAGAGCTTATGAGATGGGTTTGCAGATAAAAATTCCATTGGTTTTATTTAAGTATGTAAACCCTATCTTCCCAATATATTTATAGTCTTATAACATTAAGCCAACAAGGGAGAGGACCTCTTTGTTGTAAAGACTGCTGCCTTTCAAGGCACACTTGTCTGTCTTGTGGAAAAACTCTTTCCATTTGACATGATTCTCTCAATGGTATCAAATGATTATTGTCCATTTCATGGCATTAATATTTTATGTCATCTGACTTGTAATGATGATGGAATAGTCTTGGCATTCATGCCTCTGTGGAATGAAAATAGAGCACTCTTACTCTATTACTGGCTTCAGAAATTATACTGAATCTAGTTGAGGATCTCAGATGGATAATGATTACTGGTTGCAAAAATCATACAAAATCTAGTAGAGGATCTCAGATGGGTAATGATTACTGGATGCAAAAATCATACAAAATCTAGTAGAGGATCTCATATGGATAATGAATACTGGATGCAAAAATTATACTAAATTGAGTAGAGGATCTCAGATGGATAATGATTACTGGATGCAGAAATTATACTGAATCTAGAAGAGGGTTTCAGATGGATAATGATTACTGGATGCAGAAATGATACTGAATACTGGATGCAAAAATTATACTAAATTGAGTAGAGGATCTCAGATGGATAATGATTACTGGATGCAGAAATTATACTGAATCTACTAGAGGGTCTCAGATGGATAATGATTACTGGATGCAGAAATTATACTGAATCTAGTAGAGGATCTCAGATGGATAATGATTACTGGATGCAGAAATTATACTGAATCTAGAAGAGGGTCTCAGATGGATAATGATTTTTGGATGCAGAAATTATACTGAATCTAGAAGAGGATCTCAGATGGATATTGATACTGGATGCATAAATTATACTGAATCTAGTAGAGGATCTCAGATGGATAATGATTACTGGATGCAGAAATTATACTGAATCTAGAAGAGGATCAAAGATGGATATTGATACTGGATGCAGAAATTATACTGAATCTAGTAGAGGGTCTCAGATGGATAATGATTACTGGATACAGAAATTATAATGAATCTAGAAGAGGATCTCAGATGGATATTGATACTGGATGCAGAAATTATACTGAATTGAGTAGAGGATCTCAGATGGATAATGATTACTGGATGCAGAAATTATACTGAATCTAGTAGAGGATCTCAGATGGATAATGATTACTGGATGCAGAAATTATACTGAATCTAGAAAAGGGTCTCAGATGGATAATGATTACTGGATACAGAAATTATACTGAATCTAGAAGAGGGTCTCAGATGGATAATGATTACTGGATGCAGAAATTATACTGAATCTAGAAGAGGATCTCAGATGGATATTGATACTGGATGCAGAAATTATACTGAATCTAGTAGAGGATCTCAGATGGATAATGATTACTGGATGCAGAAATTATACTGAATCTAGAAGAGGATCTCAGATGGATATTGATACTGGATGCAGAAATTGTATTAAATCTAAATTAGAAGTATTATTGAGGATTACTATGTAAGAAGAGGAATTCCCTCCTCTTTGAATGAGGCAGTAGACTTTGGTTGTATTATGAATGGTATATCATAAATGCACATTAATGTATATTTCCTCTGCTGATTCTTATATAAACAACATCTGATGATCCCAGCTTATTGCTGTTTAGCACAGCCTGAACAACAATTAGAATGATTGTAAGGAATTTGATTACATGTATTAACAATTAGGATGTAATTTTTTTTTTTTTTTTACAAACTTTAAACTTGATGAAACATTTAAAATCTGATACCACAAATCCAAGTACTTATTATTCCCCTTGTATTTAATACAGGGTGAGTATATCTATTGCTATATTTGTCTGGAGCACAATGAAGTCTGCTCA
Organism: Unio delphinus; assembly: GCA_029339505.1. NCBI lineage: Eukaryota > Metazoa > Mollusca > Bivalvia > Unionida > Unionidae > Unio > Unio delphinus. The sequence goes on along the minus strand of JAQISU010000071.1, from coordinate 11,757,504 downwards.
AAACATCGCTATAAAACTTATTTACACATACTAGACTAGTGGTCCGGATGTGCTTTCTTCTGTTCACAGATCACAATGTGCTTTGTGCTATTCACAATTCACAAGATGCCATTTGATATTCACAATTCACAGTGTGCCTTGTGCTATTCACAATTCACAATGTGCCATTTGATATTCATTAATTCTCAGTGTGCCTTGTGCTATTCACAATTCACAGTGTACTGTTTGATATTCATAATTCACAATGTGCCTGGTACTATTCACAATTCACAATGGGCATTTTGATATTCACAATTCAGAATGTGCCTTGTGGTATTCACAATTTACAATGTACCTTAAAGCTATTCACAGTGCACAATGTACTTTTTGTTATTCACATTTCACAATGTACCTTGTCCTGTTAACAGTTCAGTGTACTTTTATATATTCACATTTCACAATATGCTTTCTAATCACAATTGTCAGTTTCAATATGCTGTACATTTTGCAGCCAATCTATACATCAATATTTGTGTCTAGTCAAAACTCCGAAGCCATTTAAGTTGACTCTCTGAAACTTGATTCACATATTAGACTCAACAGTATGTGCCTTGTGCAATTCATAATTCATCAGTTTCAATATTTTTAAAAAACATTTTCATTAATTTATTCATCCATCCATCCTTTCATCATTCACGCTTCATTTTTGTAGTGCAAATCCAAAACAAGTTGAGATATTTCTGTGAAACATTTTGCTTTTATTAAACATGTGGTCAGATATAACATTTGCTTTTCACAAGTCTTCAGAATGTGTTTTAGATAAATTTTATCTTGGTTTTGTTTATCGTTCACACTTTAGTTACTTGGGCAAAACCATTTCAGACATTGGTATGAAATTTAGTACATTTGTTGGAGTTGTGATCTCAATGTTCTTTTTGCAAATTCAGAAAGTCATGGAGAAATAAAAACATGGCCTGTCGTTACATTTTCAGGTGTAATTGTGGATGGCATCCCTTGTGTAAAATTTTTAAATTAAGCCTTCATTGAAACTTTTATAATTAATGCACAACACATAAAAGCATGGCACATGTTATTGTTGTGATAAAGCATAGCACATGTTATTGTTATGATTAAAGCATGCCACACATTGTTGTGATAAATGCATGACATGTTATTGTTTTGATAAAAGCTTGGCACAAATTGTTGAGGACCATTTTTTAATTACTAAATGAGATAATAGAAGCAATTTCTTATGAATATTTATTAAAATAAGCTCAACCATGACAGCATGTTTGTCAAGCTATAGTAAATACAGATGCATGTATTCCTTTATAAATGTATTGTTACAGCTCTGCTTTGTATCAGAAATCCTTTACAAAATCCACTTGCACTGATTTCTGTATCAGAGCTAAAAGCTCTCAAAGTTATTGTGATGTGCACCCTACAGCCCATTTTGAAATCCCTTATCTGATCTTATTTCAGCTTGGGCTGCAAAATTGGCCTAATAAGATCTTAAGGGGTGTTATGATTTCTATAGTTCAAACAAACACAGGAAGCATTTAATAAGGTTTGTGTTATTGAAGCAGAAAAAAGGCTTGGCAATGAGATGCTGCTGTTCTCAAGTAGCATACAACACACCGTTTGTAAGTAGATTAACAGGGAAGGTCCTGATCTGTTGATGCTTTATGGGCTGACAGATCTGAATCTGTTCTGTTAATTTTGTGTATTTTGTTATACAGAATAGCTCCTGATTTGTTGGTGCTTTACACACTGATTAATCTGGATCTGTTCTGTAAATTTCATGTATTATTTCATGCAATCAAAATAGATTGTGATCTATTGGTACTTTACATACTGACAGATCTGGATCTGTTCTGCAAATTTCGTGTATTATTTCATGCAGTCAGAATAGATTGTGATCTATTGGTACTTTACATACTGACAGATCTGGGTTTATTTTGTTAAATATAGGTAATATTTCAAGAGAAAACAATGTTCTATTAATTCTAGTTAATATTTAAAGTAAACAGGTCAGGTCCTGATCTATGGATGGATCATGTGGGGACACATCTGGATCTGTCAAGTTAGATCTGTGTATTATTTTGAACAACAGTGCACACACTGACTTTCTTGTATATTATGTATGGGTGGATCTGGGTTTATTTTATTTGTTCTAATATTTAACAATTATGTTACCATTAAATCTCTGCAACATTGTTTGTTATAATATTTTTTTCAGAAGTTGATTTGATGGTTTGGTTTTATTAAAAAGTAGTGTTTGGGAGTTGCGAAGTTTTATTTAATATTTGAAATGTTGAGGCAGATCTTGAAGTGGGTGACATATATATGGTAAATAGAATGGATATGTGTATGTGTGTTTTGTGATTGAATACATGTCTGGTTTCAGATGGATTTTGGTCTTGACTTAAGGATAGAGAATAATAATAATAATAATAATAATAATAATAATAATAATAATAATAATAATAATTGATATGCAGCTAGTTGTATGGACAGATTGATTGGTTATTGATGAATGGATAAAACAGGTTAGAAATATTGGATGGACGGATGATTTTTGTAGCTTTTAATACAACTTTATTGTTGGCTACATCATGCCAAGGAAATGGGAGCAAAGTGCCTTTTCTTAAAGAACATGCCAAGTAAGTTAACCAATGCTTTCCTGGGCAGGTATTAAACATGCAACTCTTGGATTGCAAGTCTGGTGTTCTAGCAACTGAACTACCACAGCTTCCAGGATGGATTGATTTGTACATATCAAAGATATCAAACAGGCTGGCTGGCTAAATGCATGGCCCTAGGGAGGGAGGAATTAAAATTTGACGTGTCTTCTGATTTGCAGTTTTTAATTATCTTGCATATTATGGTAAAACCAGAAATATTAATATATGATTAGTAGATTGTATACCATATGTACTCAATTATAAGACATCTGAAAACTGCATAGACACATATCTGTTGTTGCATATTGCATCAGCAAATCTATGTCTGTGCTATTTTTAGAAGTAATCAGTAGAACAAACAATATAGACCCTGATCTGCACATGGATTTTGTTGCAGTGATCAGGATCATTGTTATTTTCATTTTGACGCGACTGATAAGTGAGTAAGGATGGTCTTATTTTTGGTGATAATATCCAAGAAATTAAATCTTCTATACAAAACTATGGTAGATGGGCTGTTGAGGAAAACAGTGAATGTGAGACTCTGAACTGTCTGCTTACTCCCAGACCATTACCCTGCACAGATAGTTTTGGTTTCATAGATCTGTACCATGTACTATGTAGTCTATAATTTTACTTCTAATCTTTTACAGTTATTTTGTTTACTAACTTAATATGAACACAGATTTTAGATGTTCACAGGGAATTTGCCTCGGGTACTTACCCGTACAACATTATAATAGGCACTGAACTTGTGACGCTTCCTTCATTAGTCCAACTCAGATTCCCTTCAATTGTCTCATTGATTCTCAGCTTAATGAAATTGAAACTCTTACAGTTTAATGGAACACAATCAATACTTTCTTCTCATTTCACCACATTTTGCCTTTATTCTGCTTGTTCCTGAGAAGAGGTCTTTCCAATTTGGTGAGAGCAACAATGGAACTTCCTTTCATTAAAACACAATAGATACTAATCTGCCATTATGGAAGCAAAGAATGTTATTTTCTGATTTCTCTTCTGCGAGTAGAAAAAATTTATCATAATTGTGTAGACAAAAAAATCAATGCAGATTTGTAATAATCCGCTTTGGAATATGTTCGATTTGTAAGCTATTGGCCCAAGCCATAGAGAATCTCACCAACAATCAACTTCGGCAGTGATTAAGTCATTTGTAATTTGCAGTGAGTCTGTGGAAAGAGTCCAGACAATGTATCACTTGTATGTCTGGCAATATTTACCTTAACAGTTTCCATCAGATCTGTGGATTGTAGCATATTTTGGCTAATATGAAGCAAAAGTAGCCAAATCCTTGAGTGACTGCATGCTACTGCATACAAAACTGAATTATTTCATGAAGCCGGGTTCCAGATATTACTAGTACATCATTTGAGTTTTCAAAAATATATTTTCTTTTTTTCTTGAAATAATTGTAATCAGCTGAACTTGAATGAAAACCAAACATGTTTGATTCTTAAATTCAGAATGCATGAAATTAGAACTTAAATGTAATTCATATCTTGAAACAAGAAAGTGAACTAAAATGTAGTCCATATTTGAAAGCGTGAAATAGGAACTTAAAATATTGTCCCTACATGAAAGCGTGAAATAGGAACTAAAAATATCGTCCCTATTGGAAAGGATGAAATTAAAATATAGACCATATCAAAAAGGATGTTTTTAGGACTAAAATATAGTCCATATATGAGAAGTTTACATGATCATAAATATTTCCAAATAACAATCTGACTAGAAATCATTCTTGATAATTATTTTTTTTTTCTGGAGAAGTCTTTCATGGATCAATAATATCTCAATACTAAATGAACATAAACCAAGTTACATTTTTAGAAATCCCTTAACAAATTAGGATTTTGAATGAATTCAGTTTGATTTACCTTGTATCATAAGTTGATTACAAGAATTTTTTTTTATTTTAATCCCCACCTACACTAACATTACACTGTTGATAAGATGTCTTCTCTGCACTCTTTGAACTGTTGTGCAATTTTTTATTTCTTTGTAACCGAATTGTTTATGGTTGAAAAAAATATTCATCTCTGGATTGAAACAGACATATGTATTAGAAAAAAGTACAAGAACGTCAGTTTAAATTAATTTTGTTATTTTCATGGTGTGGTTTGACAATTACACTGTTCCTGTGTAATCTTTACTGTTTCAAAGATTTTATTTTTCTTTACAGACATTGGATTTGAAAATGGACAGATAATTCATTTGTACAAGAAATGCCAGTATAGTTTCCACTCAAAAGAGGCAGTAAGTACAGTTTGTTTATTGCTGTCATTGTTTATTTGTAAAGTTCATATAACTTTTCTTGGCAGTTCACTGCTTTACTGTTTCACAGTGACTAGACCCAACTTGGTACTATGCAACACCTGTCAATACAGACTTCATAATTTGCTGTCCTGTCTGAGCTATAATGTACAGTACTTGCACAGTGCATAGCATGCATAGCATCACATAAATCCTTATTTCTTCCCAAACATATTAGATGCAGAGTTTGCTTTATTCATTTTTTTTACCAAATTGGATTATTCCAGATAATATTTAAAATATTCCTTAATATCTGTTTCATTTACGTTGAATCACTTACGAGTTACTCATTCAGTGATATAAGCGATCCTACAAATTGAGGTAATATTTTACAAAAGGTACACATGTTTAATTGTACAAGGCACATAACCAGCATAATTTACATGTTCATTAAGAGTGGTAATAATAAAGGTCAAAATACTCATTAGAGATCAATTAAGATTAACATCGACCAATTTTAGTTTTGTGTTTTGGCTGAACAAACATCATAAACTTCAACACAATGGAAAAAACTTAATGTTTCTGTGTCTCCTATGTTGATAGACGGCGAATTTGTCTTTCGTTTTCGACAGCAGTACAGGCCAACTAATCATTAAAACCCTGAAACTGGCTTGGGTTAAGAGTGAATTTTGACCAACAACATGTCCAGTACATTGATGTGTAATTGCTTTTTATTCCATAATATTAGCATGATTACTATAGTTTTGTAAAGTGGTGTAATGCATACCTGTGAACTTTTCAAAAGCCAAATAGGGAGACTGAATAATAGAGCCTGAGACCTAAAATCTAAGGTTTTTGGTGGGATTTTTAAAACTTTGTTTTCACTAAATATTGATCGATCTTCCTGGTCCAGTATGCATAAAATTCACAAAAGACTCGTTATTTCTACCAGTGACATGCCCTATTTTCTTGTTCTGGTCAGCTGTGGCCAAATTGTACAGTAGCTAAAGATTAGTCTTAAATAAACAAGCAAGAAAGCTAGCATGACTAATTAAAAGTTAATCCTTATTGATGCATCTATTATGTGAAAACTACTGACCCTCCATCATAATTCAAATAACCCACGTTCTACACTATTGTTTGTTATGCAAGCACCAGCAAATTGATTGGCAAAAATGAAGGATTCCCAGTTTTGTTTAACAAAAGGTACCTACATGTGACAACTATTTTCCCATCATCGTATATTTGACTTTATTCATTTATTGTCAACTGGTAAAGCATTTAGTATTGTTTACTAAAAAGACATGTATTCTGAATTACTTTTTAAGGACACATTTGCTGCATTGTATATATTTTGATTCCTTCTTTTAATGTAACGATGGTAATTAATTATAAATATAGTATATAGGTATACTATATTTAAATTTCTGCACAAGTGTGGTTGTAGGAGAAATATCAGATCAAATCAAATTTTAATATGCTGAAATACATGTAGGACAACTTGGAGTCTGGAAAAATTGAAGGAATTACTGAAGCATTATCATTGGAGTACTGCTGTACTGTCCTGAATGCTGGATACTAACTTTAGGAATAGAGATTCTGGCATCTGGCCAAGTAAGGTCATTAATGAAAACCTTCATCAAAGGACAGAATCAGCATCTCTTGTCCAGACTGAAGAAAAGAAGTTGGTGAAGACTGGGTTTGTTTGTTTGTTTGATTAGGATTTTTAATGTAGCTTGAACAATTTTTCAGTCATTTCGCTACAATGTCTGCAGAAGGCAGTTTATAGTGATGTCTAGGACTGGGCATCATACTGCAGACATGTAGCATGATGTCCCACCCAGTCACATTATCCTGACACCAGGCTGACCAGTCCTAACACTAACCTCTTAATGCTGAGCACCAAGCGAGGCAGCTGTTAGTACCATTTTTGTAAGTCTTTGGTATGTCTCGGCTGGGGATCGAACCCACGATTTCCTGCTTCCACGGCAAATGCTGTAACCACTAGGCCACCAGAATGGTTAGGTGAAGACCGGGTCATGTATTTCCAAATATCACTGGATGCACAACCAGGACAGCTCTCTGCTGATCCCAGGTTAGGTGATAATAGAGTGATTGTCTCAAAGAGACATGGAGAGTGATTAGAGAGAAAGAGAAGAATCAATATAGCCTGAAGTAGAAAACTATCAGTGCTGGCCTGCAGACCAGACCATCAGCAGTGGTGCTTTCTCATCACCTTTATGTGCCAGATGAGGCATGATAAGGAATGAGTGAAACAGTAAGGGAATATTTGTAGGACAATTCATTTAACATAACAGTTACAGGGCAGAAATAAATGATCTTGAATATTTTGTAACTGTTTTGCTTGTTCACAAGATTCTTTAAACAATTGCAGAAAAATTCTGACTTAAAAATATGATAAAACCATCAGCCCAACAGATTGAGAATTTTGTACAAGATGAAAGAAGTCCCAGTAGTGTACAGTTGCCATTGTTCACTGTAGATGATGAGACTTGTGAGGAAGTGAAATTTTGTGAAAACTTTGGATTGTAAATTAAAGACCTTACACGCATGAATATATATTTCTTATTATTTAGGTTGCCTTGTTTCATATATTTTGTTATTTAGCTTAAATTTCAGATAATAATGATAAATATCAGCTTTAAAAATTATCCCGAAAATAAATATTTTTGTTTGCATATATTTCTTAGACCACTTGATAGATTCTCATCATGCAAGGCATCAATCAATATGAGGCTAAGATAATTCATTCTGTGACATACTTGCTTGACCCTTTTATCCTGGGGTCAAGGTTTTTGTCATAGAAAATCTGTGAGAAAGTTTTGATTTAAGATTTTTTAATTTTCCTATATTTCTTAAACCACTTCCTGAATTATTATAAAGGTGAGACAAAATTCATTATATGACATCTTAGAGTCTAGGTCACAGTCATTAAAAAATAATGCATTAATGTTTTGGTTAACATTTTTTGTTCTTATTTCCTTTTATTTCCTAAACTCCATAATTGATTTGTTGTTGTTGTTTTAGGGTTTAATGCCATTTTTCAGCACATGATAGGTTATATACATGACGGCCAGTATTATTGGTGGAGGAAGAACCCAGGAACACCTCGGAAAGAACCACCAACCCACGAGAAGCTACTGGCAAGCTTTCTCACATAACTACATTAACCGAATCTTAGACTCGAACCCACGCAGACAGAGGTGAGACAGCAGTGATCCGTAATGGAAAGCGCTTTAGACCACTCAGCCACTCGGGGCCCCTAATTGATTTGTTTCATACTTATAATGAATCATTAGAAAGCTATGACAATGCATTAGGTGACATGTATGCTTGCTTTCTTTGACCTTGGGTCAAGGTTCCAATCATATGAAACTTTTATTGAGGTTTTGATTTAAGATCTTTTCTTTGTCAATATTTCCTAAACACCAAGATAGATTTTCATCATATGAAGATAAGACAATTTATTTTGTAACACTCTTTTTGCTGTTGTAACCTTGCAGTAAAGTAACAGTCACAGAATTTTTTTTTTAGGTTTTCGTTCAAGATTTATTATTTGTTTATATTTACTCAACTCCATGTTGGATTCTCCTCATATTCCGTATCAAGTATTATGAAGCTTAGACAATTTATTATGCCACCTGTGCTCTGACCACTTTGATCTTTAAAACATTTTTTATTTCCTTATACAGCAAAACCTGTCCTTGAAAGACCACTCTTTCTACCAAATTCATGCATTCACAAGATAGATTTTCTTTCATGAAAGGTCTTAACACTAAATGATCAATAAACCTATGCAGTGAGACTCTGGTTTCTCAAGATAGGTGTTCTCTCATAGCAGTGGCCTTTTGTGTCAAGTTTTATTATATTTCCTAAACCTATTCATGGATTTTTTTTCATTTTTTTTGCATGAATCATTTTAAAGTGAAGACAATTCTTTCTGTGACATGCTTACCCTCATCTTTTGACCTTGGAATCAAGGTTACATTCTACACTGTTGCTTTCCTTGTGGGCTCAATATGCATGCCCTGGTCTCGCTGTATTTTGTACATTGCTGAATTTCTAATAAAATATGAATCCCAAACATTTGATCTATGGGATCATGTGTTATTTAGAGATAGAATAGTGGAATGCTTATGTTACCATGTATCAATTCAGTTTAAATGTTTAGTTGGGGTATCAAATGATTGCCACAGAAATGCATTCAGGTTGCACTCCAGTTTCATACTTTGAATAAGGTTAAATTTTATAAGTAAAAATTAGACATTTGAAATTTAATTTGCATGTTTGTATGCATACTTTGATGACCTGATGAGATTTTTAAAGCCATTTTAGCAATTTAAAAGAAAAAATTTCCTCACCTATAAATGTCTTTGGACTTGACTGGTCTGTATTGAGGCATACATGTTATCCAAACACAAGTCTACTTATTGTTGGATTTTAACCAAATGTTAAAGGCACCTTGATATTGAATAGGTCAATGACAAGCAGAATAAAACACAAAAAATTCTGTAATTTGCTTCTTTTTTACCTTGGATTTCTTACCTCTTGAACCCAATCAGATAAAGTATTCATATTGTGTTACACATGTAGTTTGTCATTTTATTATCGAAGGGCATTATATCTTCCTGAAAATGAATTCATTTGTTTGCAAATCCCAGTTCATTTGAAAACAAATTTGTATTCTTTTGTCAGCATGCTGGAAATTCAAATCAATCTGACATCCTGGAAAATTTGGTATTTTCTTTATCACTGATGTGTATGAAAATGTCATTTTTGACATGAGAAGAATAAGGCATAACAAGAAGTTACAAATTATCAATATATACCATGCCGCAAATTTTATGAATCACACATTGGTCAGGGAAAATGGAGTTAGTCTAATATTGGGATTCACTGGAATTCATAGCGATAGAGTAATGACTTTCTCCTTTCCCAAATACAATAGAATATTTACAATAGCTGAATCAGTTTGCTGTTTCTAGGGGTGTCGCAAAAATCGTGCACACTGCCTACTTTTCTAGTACGTCTTGATGCCCATTGTTATGTGTTATATCCGAACTACATATTATCTAAGTCCCCCTACATTAGCAATGCTTGTAGTTTGGCAAACAATGCCCGTCAGTAAAAGGCTTAGAACTGAAGTGTTTAGCATGGAGAACAACGGAGATTACTTGAAGCATTCTCCAATCTCTCAGCTCCTAATCAAGGACAACGCCAAAGGAGTATAAGGGAATTCTTTGCTTGGTCAATAGTCACAAAGATTAAATGAAATATGAGGCAAATACAGATTGGTGTTTTGTCATGCCAAAATCAATTGGTGGGAAGAGATAGTAGTCCCTTGGCATTGTGGTGAAGTGAATGGTGTGGACATTTACTGATAATTAGCAGAGCTGGGATATAAATTTGCTAAATGAGGAAATTCAAGGTTGGAATTTATTTTCAATATTTAAGAAATATTCTATATGCCTGGTATTGTAGATACTATTTTTATTGATAGAGCTGGATACCTGCTTCTGATTTTTAACTATGTGCAGGGTAATGTGCATAATGGACCTAGGATTAAATTGAAGTACATGTAGAATGCTTCTTCCTTTTTTTATATACTCATTTTGCTTTCAGTTTTAATAAGCTAAGAATTTTTTATTTATTTTTTTGAAGGAAATTGATGCCATGCATCAATAATCAGTTTTTTTTGCAATTTTTGGGGATATTACCAAAATATATTTTAAAAAATAATTGCTTACAAAGTTAGTTCTGTAACTTGCTATACTGAATATTCAAATGAAAGTTTGCCAGATACAGTCAAACTTTTCCTTTACCAGATTCAGGTTAAAACTGCATATTCTGTAGACTTAGCACATAGTCCGGTCCTTAAGTTCGGCTCTTCAGCATGGCCTATTCTATAGACTAACACATAGTTTGGTCCCAGTAGGGTTCTTTAACATGGCCTATCCTGTAGACTTTACATGTAGTTTGGTACCAGTAGGGTTCCTTAGCATGGCTTATTCTGTAGACTTTATAAAGTTTTGTTCCAGAAGGGTTCTTTTTTAAGTTTTTGTTGTTGTTGTCATCCTATCATTATAGATGTTGTAAAGCGCTTGGAGCTTCTAAAGATTAGGCACTGTACAAAGTCCTCATTATTATTAATATTATTATTTATTATTATTATTATAGTTTGGTCCCAGTCGGGGGGGGGCGGGGGGGTACATATGTCCCTGGGCGCCAAAGTAAGGCTTGCAACGTTACATTATAATAAGAAAACAAGGGTAATAAATCTGTCACAAGATCGTTGGAGCGCCAATTTTATAGTTTGTCCCCGGGTGCAAAATACCATCGCTACGCCTCTGGTCCCAGTACGCTTCTTTAGCATGGCCTATTCTGTAGGCTTAACACATAGTTTGGTCCTAGACAGGTTCTTTAACATGGCCTATTCTGTAGGCTTAACACATAGTTTGGTCCCAGACAGTTTCTTTAACATGGCCTATTCTGTAGGCTTAACACATAGTTTGGTCCCAGACAGGTTCTTTAACATGGCCGATTCTGTAGACTTATCACATAGTTTGGTCCCAGACAGGTTCTTTAACATGGCTTATTCTCTGTAGACTTAATGCATTGTTTGGTCCCAGTAGGGTTCTTTAACATGGCCTGCTCTGTAGACTTAACACATAGTTTGATCTCAGTAGGGTTTCATTTTTAAGTACCAATCAAACCTCAGTGCAATGGCCAGCTCTATATAACTGTCAAAATATTTTGTCTCCACATTGTCAGGTTTAGGGAAGATTCACTGTACAGTCAATCTGTCTATAGTGGTCACCTTTTGAAAAGGCAAAACTGGTCTTTGTGCACAGGTTCACCTGTCAAACTTTAGTTCATGAGCATATTCCATCCACCAAATATCATTACTTGTAGTAGTAGTAGTAGTAGTAGTAGTATTTATAGTACATTATCAAGATTGTTGCATGTGTACTTTTCAACAGAATCATAAATGAATGCATATATGTTGTTTTCTACCGATGTGTTCTGCACAAGTTTACTGTATCCTGCCCACAAGTTTACTGTATGCTGCCCACAAGTTTACTGTATCCTGCACACAAGTTTACTGTATCCTGCCCACAAGTTTACTGTATCCTGCCCACAAGTTTACTGTATGCTGCCCACAAGTTTACTGTATCCTGCCCACAAGTTTACTGTATCCTGCCCACAAGTTTACTGTATGCTGCCCACAAGTTTACTGTATCCTGCCCACAAGTTTACTGTATGCTGCCCACAAGTTTACTGTATCCTGCCCACAAGTTTACTGTATGCTGCCCACAAGTTTACTGTATCCTGCCCACAAGTTTACTGTATGCTGCCCACAAGTTTACTGTATGCTGCCCACAAGTTTACTGTATGCTGCCCACAAGTTTACTGTATCCTGCCCACAAGTTTACTGTATCCTGCCCACAAGTTTACTGTATGCTGCCCACAAGTTTACTGTATCCTGCCCACAAGTTTACTGTATCCTGCCCACTTTAATCCACTGAATAAATCAGATCATCACTGATTTGAAATAATCACTGATGCTAGTTTGTTATGTGCACCATGACAAAACACTAATTTCATTACTTACAGACAGTTTACATATAACTGTGAAATCAACAAACTCCTTGGTCAGCCAGCTTGTATAAATTTGGCATGGAAACAGCTGTTCACATTTTGGGAACTATATCTTAATTAGCCACTTGCTGAGATCAAAAGACATTTAGCTTATGTGAGAGATATGTGATAAGTAAGTAGGAGATATATTTTTTAAAAACCATATGGCTATTTTAGTGACTTGTGAGCCAAAACTTCACCTGGCTTTGCAGAGAACTTTTAAATATTGAATGACCCCTGAACCTAATGAAAAGGGATGTAACTCATATTTCTTCTCAAAGATTAGCCTTTTTCATCAGAGATATAACAGTATATCAATAGATGAGGATATTGAACTATATCTGTCACACATGCAGAAATAGTGACTTCTTTTTCTGCTGCAATAACATGGCTACTTTTCCCACCATCCAGCAAATCTATTGCTTAAGCCATCTCCAGTCTGAATGAAAACCACCATGTTTTTTAACCCCACATGTTGACACTATTTTAAGTTACCATATTATTGTAAGCTGGGCAAAGTGAATACATGTGAGATGTGAAATGTGTGCATCAATTTGTATGATTTACCTTTTTCTAAATAATATCTTGCTCATCAAACAAATGTTTAATTTGTTGCTATGCTCCAGTGAGACTGGGAGAAACAAACATTAGTTAAGAAACATCTAGTTGCTGACCATGGAAGGCAAGTGACCATAATATACAGGACATTTGTATAGGAAATTGGGTTGGCTGAAATGATAATGGCCACTATGACAGGTGACTGCTGTGTACAGATGATCTTTGGGACAGATTTGAGTTTGTATGAAATGAAAGGCTGCCTCTTTAGTGGTAATTAACAATACACACTTACCAGTAATGCTATATTAACAATACACACTTACCAGTAATGTTATATTAACAATACACACTTACCAGTAATGCTATATTAACAATACACATTTAATGCTTTATCAACAATACACATTTAATGCTATATAAACAATACACACTTATGAGTAATGCTATATTAACAATACACGCTTACCAGTAATGCTATGTTAACAATACACACTTACCAGTAATGCTATATTAACAATACATACTTACCAGTAATGCTATATTAACAATACACATTTAATGTTTTATTAACAATACACACTTACCAGTAATGCTATATTAACAATACACATTTAATGCTATATTAACAATACACACTTATGAGTAATGCTATATTAACAATACACACTTACCAGTAATGCTATGTTAACAATACACACTTACCAGTAATGCTTTATTAACAATAAACACTTACCAGTAATGCTATATTAACAATACACATTTAATGCTTTATTAACAATACATATTTTATGCTAAATTAACAATACACACTTATGAGTAATGCTATATTAACAATACACATTTAATGCTTTATTAACAATACATATTTTATGCTAAATTAACAATACACACTTACCAGTAATGCTACATTAACAATACATATTTAATGCTTTATTAAAATACACATTTAATGCTATATTAACAATACACATTAATGCTATTCAAGCGTATGTATCTATAAATTATTCTCTTCTTTTGCCGACCTTAAGCCATGTTACATGGAAATGGTTAGTTTTACAATAATACAGGAAGACACCCAATCGCATTAGTAGTTATGCAGACAGATGCAGTAGTAAGACTTAGACATCAAGCCCAATTTATCATCTACTTTCTGATTCAAATGTAAAACAGCTGTTTTATTAATATATTCCATTTACTTAAACATAATTTTTTTATGTAGGTTGAGCATTTCTTTTGATTGTAAACATAAGTTATTGAACCAATAGATTTAGGAATGGTTACTGGTTATTGTATCAGAAAGTACTTTTGATCTCTACTGGTTTATCAGCATACCTATTGAGTCCATATGTGTATGTGTGATTGTGTTTGTGTGATTGTGTGTGTGTATGCATGCGTGTGTATTCTTAGAAGGAGGGGGTATGCTATTTAGGAATGCTATTGGCCTTGTACAGAAGTTTATGTGGACTTGTCCAGAACGATGACTTATCCTTAGATCAAGACACTTTCTTGTAATGTGATAATTGACCTTTCCAGGACATCTAAGCATTTCATTTTCTATCAAAGTGCATTAATTATTACATGTGAGAAAAGGGGGGGGGGGTATCAAGATGAAAGTTTCAGAAGAGAGCAATATGATTTGGAAGCTCTAAACAGTTTGCACTGGTTGTCAGTTCTAACTTATTCAGCAACATATAGCATATCAAACCAAAACATTATCCACAAGAATGTCATTGAACTGACTGATGGTATTAGAGACACTAATATAGGTAAAGGTGAATGTTAACAAATCATACATATTTATCCAAGAGCATTTTGCATATAAAATCATAAAGTTTTAGTTTACTGATTTAGGCCACAAAAATATTTATTTGGATTACAATCAGTGTGACGATTTTACCCCAACCCCTTGTATGTAGGTATAAGTAACTATAACTTGTGATTCTGACTGGCCTTGTACATGTATAAATTGTAGGTCTGCCTGACCCAGCTGTGATGTTTCCAATTGTTCTAAGTTAGCTAATCCCCTTACATAAGATGGTCTTTGTTAGCTCTCGAGGGGAGAGGAGACTGTGTCCATCGCGGACGGGTGACGTAACCACATCAAAGGACAGGACAGCGCCTAATAACAATTGATAGACACACAGACAGACATTTGGATGATTGACAGTCAAACAACTGACCAGAGTCGATCGCCATCCAATCAGAATTCGCTGAGGGTGGGCCCTTGATTGGAATCTGCGATAATAACTCATGTTTAGTAAGAATTCGTCAGTTGCTACAAGAATTGAGAAGAGAGTAGAACTCCGTACGGCCAGACGAAAATTGGTGGCAAACTCAGATTTGGAAATCAAGGAAATCTTAAGATAGCTTCAAAGGAAGCTTTCGGGTGACGTTGAGAAATTTCGGGTGACGTTGAGAAATTTCGGGTGACGTTGAGAGAATTTCGGGTGACGTTGAAGATAATTCCGGGGAAATTTCGGGTGACGTTGAGAGAATTTCGGGTGACGTTGAGAGAATTCCGGGGGAATTTCGGAAGACGTGGAAAGAATTCCGAGTGAATTTGAGAGATACCGAGTGAATTTCGGGTGACCTCAAGAGATACCGTAGAAGAGGAAACGGAAGTAGAGATAGAAGAGGAAACGGAAGTAGAGATAGAAGAGGAAACGGAAGTAGAGGAATCGGAAGGAGAGAAAGACGAAAGGAGACTTATTTAGATGAGTAACACTCAAGAAGGGAAAATATTCCTCACACTGAAATCAAATGATGATCTAGGGATCATTGGGTCAAGAGTGACATTGATTGCTTAATATCTTTAAAATTTTCATTTATTAAATTGTTGTTTAAGTTTCATCTTTGTATTTCTTTTAATTTAACTGTCGGCATTGCTGACTGGGGGTTCGTAGCCATATATAATATATTGTCCAGAAGTAAACATTCTGAATGCGGACCAGGGGAACTTCCTCATAATTCTTTAAAGTCTATAGGAAGAACCCCACCCCTACTAAACGACACTTCACAATCAGTATAAATCTGGGTTGATTTAGGCCACAAAAATATTTATTTTGTTAACAATCACTATGGTTGATTTTAGAAAATGTTTGTGCATTGCATTTCATGCGGTGAAAAGTAAATCTTTTACACAACAAAATGTGGCAAACATTGCTAAAAAAATGTGTATTTGTTTGAACTCATGCTATGTTTTAATGTATATTATTTCTTGCTGAATCCAACTTCTTTTAATATGCAGGGGAATTGGTATCAGTAACAGGGTAACTTCTTTTAATATGCTGTGGTAGTGGTATCAGTAACAGGGCAACTTCTTTTAATATGCAGGGGCAATGCTATTAGTAACAGGCAACTTCTTTTAATATGCAGTGGCCATGGTATCAGTAACAGGGCAACTTCTTTTAATATGCTGTGGCAATGGTATCAGTAACAGGACAACTTCTTTTAATATGCAGGGGCCATTGCATCAGTAACAGGGCAACTTTTTTTAATATGCAGTGCCAATGGTATCAGTAAGAGGGCAACTTCTTTTAATATGCTGTGGCAATGGTATCAGTAACAGGACAGCTTCTTTTAATATGCAGTGGCCATTGCATCAGTAACAGGGCAACTTCTTTTAATATGCTGTGGCAATGGTATCAGTAACAGGACAACTTCTTTTAATATGACGTGGCCATTACATCAGTAACAGGGCAACTTCTTTTAATATGCTGTGGCAATGGTATCAGTACCAGGGAAGCTTAGGTAAATTTGGCTGTGCCCAATTTTCTTCTTCTTTTTTAAAAATATATAATTAAAAGTTGCTTGCCAGAAATATTGAAAAATTCAGAATAGTAAAAAGATTCCCACTTCACCATATATACAGTAATGTTCCAACATGTGTCTCAAGGATGTATTTTGTTTTGCTTTTGTCAGAATAAAACCCTTGCATGTATCTAGGTTTTCCAGTGTTGGACCAATTTGTTTCAGAGAGCTATAATTTGAGTTTTCTTTTAGTTTTCTTTGGTTGCTGTCTTGAGTTTTTTCCCCAGAAGTTAGAGCAAATTGCCCCACTGTCACTCAGTTACTGTCACTCCTTGTTAAAATCACTGTCCTGTTTAGGACTAATGACAAGGAGGATACAAATTTGAGAGACTTCTTCCTCAACAATAATAGCAGTGGATGTTGAGTCAGTAGAGCATCAGGCTTTGTAATCCAAGGGTTGCAGGTTCAATACCCACAGTTGCCATCCTTGGTTGGTAGCCTTTGTTTGTTTTGAGAAAGGCACTTAGCTCCCACTTCCCTAGCTTGGTGGGTGTAGATAATAATTTGTTAGAAGTGCAAACTAAACCACAAAAAAGACAACTCCCCCATAATAAAGACAACTTCCCCACAATAAAGACAGCGTCCCTTCAAGAAAGACAATTCACCCACAATAAAGATAATTTTTCTTCAAAAAAGACAGTTCTCACCTATGAGAAAAATGAATGAGTCAGAACACAATCCTTATTATAATGAACACCTTGTTATAATGGACAACTTGTATAAGCCTGTTGATGCTTGTCTGGATAGAAAGTACTAATTAAACCTGGGAGCTGTGAAAGCTTCATGGTTTCAGAACTGAACTTGCATTCAACAATAAGTAGATTGTATTTGGTGTATTTGAGTCAAGGATTTCATAGTAAGAAGGTCAAGGTCAGATAACAGGGACTGAATAAAGGAAACTATTTCCACAAAATAATGTGACTTATATGCCAGATATTTAGACTTTACTTCTATATGGCTTGCTATTGAAATGGGAAAGACACCTTCTGATTTTCTGTATGAGAACAGATTTCTTTATCACCTACTGTGAGCAAACTTCTGTAGATGGCTTAATTTGTATAAAACAAGCAGGATAGTTATTAATTTGGGGTTTAAAGGTGAAAGGTCAAATTAATGGGACCTGAAAGCATGAAATGCTGTTTCCACAAAACTACATGAGTTCTATACCACAGGCCATATCCATGTCCTTGTTGATTGTTTGCATTTCTGGGTTCTGACACTTAGAGGTCAAGATCACTTGGCCTCCAAGAAGGAAAAATGGTTTTCACGAAATGCTACAAACATTTGGGATGGTTTGCATTTGAGTCAAGAAAGGCACACATCAGTTTTGGAGTCAAAGGTCAGGGGCACAGAGACAGAAAGAAAAGAACTTTCATTTAATGATGGTCTCACTGTAAGATAGTATACGCTATGACTTCTTTTGGCAGTGATATAATGAAGAAGAACTGTGATTTTTTTTTTAAACTGGTAGTGGGGTATGTGTCAGAAAGAAAATATTCCTGCCTACAATCATATTTGTTATATTGAAAATACTCAAGAAGAAGTAAAAATTTCCCTCTAATATATAAACGGTAGAGAAAGTCCTAAGGTATTTGTGTATTGAAACTTATTGCCTCTTTTAGATTTGTTGTAAACAGTTATGTCAAATACAATATTAATTGTCTTTTTTCTTAGTAGGTTTGTAGCAATTAGCAGTATACTGGTGAATATTAATTATCTTTATTCCTTGTCAATTGCTTAGGTTTCAAAGCTTTTAGCATGATAATATGTAATATTAATTATCGTAATTCCTAGCAATTGCTTGGGTTTCATAGCTTTTAGCTTTCAGCATGATTCAGTTAATTCATTGACTTGGAGTCAACATTTCATGTTTTTTTCAATCTACCAATCACATAGTAAATAATGCACTGATTTATTTTAATGGCAAGCATTCAAAATGTGCATTCCATGCAACAATTTGGGCGATAGAAAACTTCAATTTATACCATAATGTCTGTAAGGAATCGACAGTTTATATTTGTTTTCATTATTTGAACTAAAATACAGTTTTAACTCCCCCAGCTGTAAAGCCAGATAAACTTACGACATTGTCCTTCATACTGCCATCATATGTTGACTGGTCTCAAGTTTTATTTATATTTTCTCTCAAAAACTGCTTGACCAGTTTTGCTCATAATTGTACAGAGAACAGTCTGACATCAAAAACTTTCAAACAGGTTCACTTGATATTGTTCTAATATCCAGTATGGCCACAGTTACAAAAAACAGAAAAACCATTCAACATTTTTTTCTCAAAAGTTATT
Organism: Unio delphinus; assembly: GCA_029339505.1. Classification (NCBI taxonomy): domain Eukaryota; kingdom Metazoa; phylum Mollusca; class Bivalvia; order Unionida; family Unionidae; genus Unio; species Unio delphinus. The sequence continues at coordinate 11,738,237 of JAQISU010000071.1, read as the reverse complement.
TAACAGAATTCAACTAAATGGAAGCAGAAAGTATGCTGGGATTTCAAACATACAGGATGGGGGCTGCAGGAGAGCTTGTCTGGAGTGGACAGTATGGAAACTTGTCAGAAAAAAGAAAGAGGGGGGGGGGCACAGGAGTCACTATGAAGATATAGTGATACAACATGTTTTGGACATATTTCTTCCAGAAAAGTTTTGATGTACTCTCTTACAACTCATAAGAGGAACTGCTGTGGTTGAGTTGCCAGTATTCTGTACTCACAGTTGAAAGGGTGCTGGGTTACATTCTACCATTTTATTAGCCTAGCGAGTGTGGTTAGTCTTGGGTAAGACACTTAACTCCAGTTTCCTTGCCACTAAATAACATACTTGAATTGCTGTGCTGTAAAAAGACAAAACCAAATGTGGGAGCAATAATTCAATAGGAATGGCTCTTTCTGTCACAGGCCTCTGTATTGTGGTATTCAGCCAGACTTGGAACAAATTACCCTACTGCTGCTCTGTTACTGTCACTCTCAATTAAGCTCTCCACCCCATTATGGGGCAATAAAGGGGTGATCAAGATTGCAGATGAACCCATTACTGTCCCTTATTATCAGGGATCAGAGATGGGAAGGAAAAGAAAATCTCTGGTTTGTCATGGATGTCAAAAGCACTAGATAAGATCAAAAACAGGATGTCCAAGATTGTTGAATGAATGTGGTCAGAAATTTGATAGATCTGTGTAGAGTTAAGTTAAAACAATTGTAACTCTGGTGTATTACTGTGAGTGTCTTAACTTCTTTTGTTCCTTTTTTTTTTGTGCAGTTCAATTATTGAATTGAAAATCTTGTCAATATGATATATTCCTGATATCAAAGGAAGTTGTAGTAGTAGTTATTGCAGCAATAGAACAGCAGCAGAAGATAGAAATGATGAATATAAACATTTTATGGAATTGCTTTTCTGTTAAAAGACAAAACCAAATGTGGCTCTTTCTGTCACAGGCCTCTGTCTTTTGATATGCAGCCAGACTTGGAACAAATTACCCTACTGCTGTTCTGTCATGGATGTCAGAAGCAACTTTGCATTGCAGGTCTTTTGAATATAGATAACTATTATTTTTTTTTAATAGTCAGATCTTTGGTCCATGGGCCATTGGGTTGGTAGGTAGGTAGATAGGTATATATTAATGTGTGTGTGTGTGTGTGTGTGTGTGTGTGTGTTTACACATTAGCTGTCTTTCTTATTCAGCATCAAGTAGGTTTGAATGTCTAAACCAAGACCCCCCCAAAAAACAAAAATAAAGCCAAAAATTTGTAAAAAAAATCCTTAAAATATAAAGTCTCTTTACCATATACAGTTGGCTCCGCTTATATGCATAGCCTTGGGACCGATGCTATGATATGCAATTAGGCAGCGTATGCACTAAACCAGCATTCATATTATGACGTGTATCTGGTGCAGCATGCATACTGATATCCATTATTTCTCCGAAACAAACCCCCATTTGGCCTAGTTCATTTAAATGTGACGTGATTTGCTCTGGTATCGTATTGAGGTCAGTTTCATCAGTAGATTGAAGAGCAGACTTGTGGTCAGCGCTCCAGTCTTAAGCTATCAAATTTAATGACCAGACTGGATCGGATTCTTAACAAGGGCGATGCGAGTTTGTGTTAAAGATAAAGAGTGTTAAAGCCGTTGACCTTGCTTTGGTTAATTATTATGGTTGTCTACTATAGCGCCTCCTGGTGATCAACAGAGAATCAGAGAGCTAATGCCATCTTGGTAATATTTATGGTTATCTACTATAGCGCCTCCTGGTGACCAACAGAGATCTAATAGCTGTGATGTTGATATTAACAGACCTCATTAATCAACCTTGACCGCCAATGTTCAGAACCGATTTCTTTTCATTTTGAAAGGAACAATTTTGAACAGTGCAGTTATCTGAAGCAACTTAACACATAATAATGCATGTTCGGACCAGAAAAATGTATGCAATAATGCGAAATATGCATATAGACAATAAGCAATTGTCCGACATTGATATCCATCAAAAACAATGGTAACAAATCGGGACCGGCAAAAAGCTATGCAATAAGGTGGAATATGCAGTTATACGATATGCACATATCTGGAGCCAACTGTATATATGTGCCATTCCAACTGCAAATTGCACAGACCCAGATCTGCTGTTACATAATGTGCCAGCAGATCTGGGTCCTTGCAGTTTGTTAAGAGTAATCAATAGAGCAAACAACATAGACCCTGATCTGCATGCACATTATGCTTTGGCAGAGCTGGATCTTTGTTGTTTTCAGATTTACTTGACTTATAAGTGAGTACATATGGTGTATTGACCTTTTTCTGATGGAGAAACATCATGGGACATATGTACCTGGGCTTCATTACTTGCCTTGTTAAACATGCTGGAGCCTACTCAAGCCATCCCAGTGCTCACAGGGGGTAATGAGGAAACTAACTATATAATGATAATTGGAAAAGAAGAATATTTTGAAAAAATATCAGTTGTTCTGAAGTCTTTGATTCTGTTGTAAGAAAAATTTAAATTGCATGCAAACAGCAAATGTTCCCGTAATTTTGTTACTAGACTTTATCTAGGTTTCAAAGATGTGTTACTATATCCTGTCTCACCCTATCACCCTCACCTCATCTTACCCAGGTACACTGTCTCTTACTTCCTGAGAAATAAAGATGCTCAAGAACTCTGAATGAAAATATTTGAAATAACCTTGCACTGCAGGTCTTTTGAATATAGCTAAATATGTATTGGGTTTTTTATAGTCAGTTTTCGATAGTCACACTTAGTGTTGTTCCGATTATCGATTATAATCGATCATCAGTTGGTTGAGCAGATAATCGATTGTGAACTCCATAATCGATTGTGTGTAAAGGGAGACTACTTTTTAGGTTGTTGCAAAGCACTAAGGTTAATAAAACTCCCAGCCACTAAAGTTGACCTGAAATTTATTAATTCCCTTTACAACTACAAATATGAAACCTTATGATTCATAATTAGGAACATATAGTCATTATTACATGGTCAAGTTGTTAAATTGTTGAGTTAATACATTTAAACACATTTTGTTGATTTGTTTCAGTCCAATTGCAACATCTCTTGTAGTATTTAGAAACAATGACAAACAAAAAAAACATGTCCTTCTATACTTTAAATTATAGACCCATCACATGTGAACGAAAAAATTTTGGGGGATTGTAGCAGAGTTTTAGTTACACATGACTGATCAGCCATAAAAAGTTGCATTTATTTAACAAAGTTGTAGAACAAAAGTAACACATAATGTAATATTATTGTCAGGTTAAAGTATATATGTCATTAAAAGAGATTACTTCTATACATTTATAAACATATTGAACTCTTGATCAAAGATATAACTGTTTAACAAAAATTAAAATTTGCTCTTAGTAACCGATTATAATCGATGATCAGTTGGTTAAGGGGAACTGATTATCGATTATGAATTTCTGACCGATTCCCATCACTAGTCACACTGTTATTTAATGAGACTATTGTCTTGATAGTCACACGTTGTTTAACAAGACTTCCTGTTTGTTGTCTCAATTGTCGCAGTTATTTAGAGAGATTATTATCTTGACACCTTTTTTTAACAAGGCAACCTGTTTTGATAGTCACTGTTATTTAGTGAGACTGTTGACTTGATAGTCACTGTTATTTAGAGAGACTATTATCTTGATAGTCACAACTTTTTTAACAAGACAACCTGTTTTGATAGTCACTGTTATTTAGAGAGACTGTTGTCTTGATAGTCACACATTGTTGGATAACAAGACTGCCTTTTGTCTTGATAGTCACTGTTATTTAGAGAGACTATTATCTTGATAGTTGCACCTTTTTAAACAAGACAACCTGTTTAGATAGTCACTGTTATTTAGTGAGAGTATTGTCTTGATAGTAACAAATTGTTGTTTAACAAGACTTCCTGTTTTGCTTGTAATACTGCTGTTTAGCAAAACTGCCTGTTGTCTCAATAGTCACACACTGTTGTTCAGCAAGACTGCCTGTTGTATTTATATTTACACTTGTTTAGTAAGAATGCTTGTTTTGATATTTTTACTGTTTAGCAAGACTGCCTGTTGTATTTATATTTACAATGTTGTTCAGCAAGATTACCAATTGTCTCGATACTCACACTGTTGTTTATTAAGACTGCCTGTTGTATTTATATTTACACTGTTCTTCAGCAATTCTGCCTGTTTCGATATTTATACTGTTGTTAAGCAAGACTGCCTGTTGTCTCAATAGCCACACTGTTGTTTAGCAAGACTGCCTGTACATTATTTGCTGACAAGACCATCAAAGTCATGTCTGGTGATAATCTTGTTTTCAAGTGCTTAAAACTGCCCACATCACTTACTGAAAACCACTGTCTGTCTATCAGTCTTGTTCATATCTTTATCAGTTTATTCATCTTTCTGTCCATTCCATTATCTATCTGTCCATATAGCCATATTTCTTTCTTGCCTTCTTTCTTGTTTTTTTTTTATTCTTAGCCTCTTTTGGTATTTTGTTTTTATTTGTGTCAATTCAAAAGAGCTGAATAGAGAGACAAATGAAAATATTTACAGGATGTAAGAGGAAGAATGAATTCCCAGAGGTGTTCTTTATTGTGTGTGAGGTCTAACATTTTGTGTCTTGACTTTGATAGGAACCACATTCTTGTTGTGTTGTGAGCCTGCCTTCTTGTAAGTGCTAATTGTTTGCTGACAAGAGGTAGATAATGTTTATCAAATGTATCAGCCAGAAATTTCTGTCTTCAAGTGCTCAGATCTGACCACAGAACTTGATCATGCCTCTCACAGGTTGTCCAGGGGCACTTAGCTTACTGGTCTGTGTTTGATAGTTGGAGGATAGAGGGATGATCTTATCTTGCCCACTTGAGACTACTGTTGCTCTGCCAGGGCTACTGTTGGCTGCTTAGTGTCTGACTGCCCTTTTGTCTATTTGCCAGATATCACCCCCATAATCTTCCTTTAGCCCTCCTCCATTCTGACTAATTATGTCTTAAAAAGCTACATTGTTTTGGCTTTGATTCAAGGATACTCTCATTGGGGTTGAAAAGTTACTTGTTTTTTACCCAAAGACAAGAAAGATATTCTGAATGGCTAGTAAATTTGTTTAATGCAAACATGCAGAAATTATTACAATACATGTAAGATGAAAATGATTGAAAACTTGTGCATTTTTATTTTAAAAAATTCTCCAGGCGGGAAGAAAATGTGTGGAGATATCCATTTTGGGTCTGGTTGTAGGAATCCAGTGTTTAAAACTTCACTTCTTTAGTTTGGCAGTTACAGTATTTCGTTCTTAATAAGAGGTCTGCTTTCATCCATTTCTCAGAATGTAGGGAGTAGATTTATTATCTAACAAAAATATCATTAGTAAAATTTTGTGTATGTGTGTGTGTGTGCACATGTATAAATGTAAAATAAAATAGCCTTTGTAGAAGTGCAGAATTGGTTACTCATTGAATAAATAAAAAGTATTGGTTTTATCATGGGATAAATATGGTATGAAAAGCATTGATTTTATTATTGGATAAATATGTTTTTAAAAGTATTTGGTTTTATCATTAGATAAATATGGTATAAAAGTATTGGCTTTTCATAAATATGGTATAAAAGTATTGATTTTATCATTGTATGCATATGGTAAAAAAAGTATTGATTTTATCATTGAAAAATATTTATAAAAATATAAAATTCATTCGTCTTATCATTGGATAACTATGGTATGAAATCATTGGTTTTATCGTTGGTTAAACATGGTATAAACATCATTGGTTTTAGCATTGGTTAACTATTGTATGAAAAGCATTGATTTTAGCATTGGATAAGTATGGTATTAAAAAAATTGATTTTGTCATTGGATAACTATGGTATAAAAATTATTGGTTTTATCATTTGATAAATATGGTATAAAAAATCATTGGTTTTATCATTTGATAAATATGGTATAAAACATCATTGGTTTTAGCCATTGGATTAATATTGTTCAAAAGCATTGATTTCATCATTGGATTAATATGGTATAAAAATCATTGATTCTATCATTGGATACATATGATATGAAAAGCATTGATTTTATCATTGATAAATATGTTATTAAAAGCATTGATTTTATCATTGGATCAATATGGTATAAATAGCATTGATTTATCATTGGATAACTATGGTATAAAAGCATTGATTTTATCATTGGATAAATATGGTATTAAAAGCATTGATTTTATTATTGGATAAATATGGTATAAAAATTGATTTTGTCATTGGATTCATATGGTATAAAAGCATTGATTTATCATTGGATAAATTTGGTATTAAAATGTTGATTTTATCATTGGATAACTATGGTATAAGTATTGCTTTTATCATTGGATACATATGGTATTAAAAGCATTGATTTTATCATTGGATACATATGGTATTAAAAGCATTGATTTTATCATTGGATACATATGGTATTAAAAGCATTGATTTTATAATTGGATCAATATGGTATTTAAAAAAGTGATTTTATTATTAATGTATAAATATGGTGTTAAAAATATTGATTTTATCATTGGATAACTATGGTACCTCCTAAGTTTACTTGACTAGATTGCAACTCTTGGAGTAATCATGTAAGTAGGATCGTTTTTTGCTTGAGAAAAACATTGAGTTTCAATAGCTTTTGATTCAACATTTATAAAGATTTTTATCTCACTTTCATTCCCTGGACACCTTGACTTTCTCCTGCTCTGCTCCCAGAATATTTATTGCACTTGTATAATGTTAAATTTATTTGTAGTTCACCTGTATGAAGTGGAGTTATTGTACCAAGCCTGCCATAAGTATTGTTGTCATGGTCAACATTTAAAAAATCATATCCACATGTATAGCCTAGCACATTAAAACCATTCTTTCTTCCTGGGTCCAAGGCAACTGTATGGATGGTTTTTTTAGACTCCCCTGGCAAGGCTATTGACCCTACGGTGGGGGAAACTATACTTTACTTGCACATTCTTGGTGTTAGGATTTTCATTCAGCTTAGGTGTTTTAAATACTATATACATAGTTTTATACAAGGAGTCATGAAGCTTGGTGACAGAATGTATCTTGATAAGAACACCCTCATTACAAAAGTAGGTCACTTTGACCCATATTACATGCATCAGTAATTTTGGTCCTTGTTTATTTCTCAATCACATTTAATGCTGGAATCATCAGTCTTGATTGTATACTCCTGTGAGTACCATACCATTTCAACAAATAAAGATCACTGTGTTTGTCATTTCACATTTTATTAGCTTATGTTAAGTTTTTGGATTTAATTAATATTCGTATTAGTGCTTTTGTATCCTATGCACATACTGTCATTATGAAACTTGCTTAGAGGATGTATATTGAGGATTATTGCTCCCTTATCAGAAAAAACAGGTCACTGTGACCCAATGTTTTATATCTTGTAAGTATGTAAATATTTATATGGTTAAATGGCATAATGCTGGCACTATATTGTCAATTAAAAGTTAATTTCTATAGAATTGTATTTATCAAAGTTGAAACAAAAACTTTAGTTTTTAAAGGGGCCATCTTTTGGTTAAGATAATTTTTCTCTGAATGTATTTTCTGTTTGACTGTGGCTAACAGAGACCACTAAAAGCTTTGTAGAACTATGTAATCACTTATTTAACTCAAATTTCACTGAAAGAAACACCCAGCTGAAAATGATAGCCAAGATTATTTTTTTAAACAGAATTAATTTCACTTAATTTTAAATTTATCATCTTTTGACACACACATGTGTACACGCTCTGATACAATATATAAAATATGATCGGTGTAATTATTTTATGGTATATAATATGCATATTACATTTCAGCTTAGAGATGTTAATAGAATCATTATGTTCTATTGTTGTGCCCACAATAATGGGAAAGAAAGACACAAGTTGTTGCTTTTTTAGTGTTAATTAGTGGCATCGTAAGTCTCTTAAAGTGTGGGTTAATGTTTTTTTTTATTGGCTTATACTTCCTAAAACCCACAATGGCATCTGATTCTATTTGGCATCAATCATTATAAAGCGAAGACAAGTCTTTCTATGACCTGCTCACTTGTCTTTTTACCTTAGGTTCAAGGCCACAGTTGCTTTTCTAGTGTCAGTTGTGACATGATAAGTCTCTTAAAGTGTGGGTTAAAGTGTTTTATTGGCTTATATTTCCTAAAACCCTTGAGGGGATCTGATCTTATTTGGCATGGATCATTATAAAGTCAAGACAAGTTTTTCTTTGACCTGCTCACTTGCCTTTTACCTTAGGTTCAAGGTCACAGTTATATAATATTTGTATTAAGGTTTTGGTTTCAGGTTTTTCCTTGATCATATTTCCTAAACCCCTTGATGGATTTAATTCTTACTTGTGAGGAATCATTATGAAGCTAGGATGATTTTCTCAGTGACATGATATCTCACCCTTTTGACCTTGGGGTCATGCTCATCGTCATAAAATGTTTGTATAAAGGGTTTGGTTAAAAAATGTATTGGCTTATGTTTCCAAACCACAAGATGGATTTTGTTCATACTTGGAATGACTTATTATGAAGCCAATACCTTTCCTTTCAGCTTGGGGTCAAGGTCAGTCATAATAAATTGTAATAAGGCATTGATTATAAAAAAAGCAACAACACCAAGATGATTTGCTTATATTCTCTAAATATTTTAATGGATTTTATTAATATCTGTGATCCATCATTATGGAGCTAAGATAATTCACTGTACAACATGATTTTTTACCTTAGGGTCAAGGTCAATCAGTTTACAGAAATGTTTTGATCATGAACTTTACACGCAGTCCCAGCCTGATTGTTTAAGGAAAGATTATTCAGTTTCATTAATCTTTATTCAGTGCTTTACTATAGAATTAAGATTTTAAGGAAATTATTCAGTTAATTTGATTAAAAATCCATGTCGCTGCTAAAGCCGTTATTATGGAAAATTAAAGGACATCACTTTTAATTCTTTAAATCCAAATATCCTTTAATAATCCATACACATTATTAATAACAGCTGATATGGATGCATGAAAATATTTCAATTCTATTGATCGTGTGGTTGAGGTTTATTGTTCAAAAACAATATTTCCAATATAGGATAAAACATGAGCAGGGGTTCTCCATTTGGTGGCATTGATTTTTGGTGTGTTGTAAAAGATACACAAATACCTCATCATCTTTTGGACAAAACGCGAACCTAGTTGACCCTTGACAGGTATCATAAGGTCTAGTCTTTTATTCCCATGGACAATTGTCATATTTTCAGCACAATATGCTAATAAAGTAGTCAATAGTTATTGTGTCGGTTTTGATTACAATTCTATTGGCGTAGCAAGCTGGGTTTAATAAAGATAGGGAAAGTAATGATATTTTTGTGCGGCTTGAAGTGCATTCTTTTCAGGCATGGGGGAAATATTGAAGCATACAGGATTGTATAATGACTATAGTGATTTGCATTAATTTTGATTTGTATTCAAGCGTGGAGTTTGAATCAGCTCAAAAAAAGAGGATTTGACTGATTTAACAAATATTGAATCATTTGAATTTGAGCATGGAAAGTTACTGAATTTGGGTATTAAATATGACAAGGCAATTCTCGCGCTTTGTATGGGTATATTTTAAAAAAGAGTTTGGCAGGTTTTGTCATGAAACTTGACAACAGTGAAGCGACTGTGTACTTGAAGCATGGAAATATTGATTTGGTTAATAATTTAGCAAAATAATAATCGTTGAATTGTTTACCTCATAAAACTGGACAAACAGAGCAAAGGACACTTAAATATTACAGAAATTATGAGTTACAGCTGTGTGTTTTTACAGGTAAGTGTATAATATATACCTATATTGCATTCATATTTAATTATGTTTTTTTTGGTCACAAAGTCATGTTTATTTCTATTACTTTATGGTAGCAGAAACTGTCAAAATAGAGTATTTCAATGAATTTATTATTGCCATAGCCACAAAATGTTCTACATGGTAATTTTTTGTACTAGTAAACTTTTACATTTTACTTAGTCAAATTATACTGTAAGCATTGTGGGGCCCCTATTAGCCGAGTGGTCTAAAGCGCTGTCCGTTACAGATCACTGCCATCTCACCTCTGTCTGCGTGGGTTCGAGTCTAAGATTCGGCTAATGTAGTTATGTGAGAAAGCTTGCCAGTAGCTTCTCATGGGTTGGTGGCTCTTTCCGGAGGTTTTCCGAGTTCTTCCTCCACCATTAATACTGGCCGCCATGTATAGCCTATATTGTGCTTAAAAATGGTGTTAAACCATAAAAAACCAAAACCAAACTGTAAGCATTGTAAGGCTATGCAAAGAGCACATTATTATAGTGTGTGTTTCATCTGAAATAAAATAATCATTGATTAATGCAAGCTACCGGTATAAGTATAAAAAAAGACAACAAATAATATTAATCTATTATAATGGAATCCATGACTATGTACATGTCAGAGGTGGGTCTTGCTGTAGTCAGAATTCATATAGTCAGGGATTGTGCACCCTCTACAATGGATTTTAAAAAAAAAATAGAATTTCCTAAATTTTTTGAATATTAGTCAAGTTATGTCAGTGAAATTTATCCCTCCTTATTACTGGAATTATTCTAAGGCATTCCTGTTTAAGATACTTTTGCATAGTTTCAGAATCCAAAAGTTATAGTTATGGGAGTCATTGGTTAGCATGCTGGCTCCATGGGAGTCATAGTGGCTCATAGGTTAGCATGCTGGCCACATGGGAGTCATAGTGGCTCTTAGGTTAGCATGCTGGCCACATGGGAGTCATAGTGGCTCAGACATTGGCATACTGGCTATATGAGTCATAGTGGCTCATAGGTTAGCATGCTGGCCACATGGGAGTCATAGTGGCTCATAGGTTAGCATGCTGGCCACATGGGAGTCATAGTGGCTCAGACATTGGCATACTGGCTATATGAGTCATAGTGGCTCTTTTGGTTAGCATACTGGCCATATGGGAGTCATAGTTGCTAATAGGTTTGCATACTGGCCACATGGGAGTCAATTAGTGGCTTATAGGTTACCATGTTGGCCACATGGGAGTCATAGTGGCTGATAGCTTAGCATGTTGGCCCTATGGGAGTCATAGTTGCTAATAGGTTAGCATACTGGCCTCATGGGAGTCCTAGTGGCTCAAACATTGGCATACTGGCTACATGGGAACCATAGGGGCTAATAGGCTAGCTTGCTAGCCCCATATTCTCCAAACTGTAGGAGTATAAAACTCATGCACAAGCCCAAAAATACAGTTTTTAAATAGTATACTTGTAATATTTGTCATTCATATTTAACAGCATAAAAGAGGGGCACGGTATTCTAGGTTTTCTTTACAGACAGTCACAGTTTTGGGACTTGAGTCTGATATTTTGCTGATTCTAAGGTTTTGACAATAAGGAGCCAGATTGTGCAACAAAAGAAGGTTGCAGGGTGACATACTACCCTGACCAGGTCAGGCAAGATATTGTGGTGTTTTCTGATCAAGACACTTCATGTCCTTTATTTACCACAGGGGTGTCTCAGTTGGTGTAGCATCCAACTCCAAATCATATTTACGTTAAAAGCGGAGTTTTCTTTATTGTACAGAGACATTGCATTAGTTTCTTTTCATCACTAATCTATGTAGGAGCACCTGTTGAATATTGTTTTACCTTGCCTGCAATTGGGACATTATGACTTGCTGACAGGTCTATTGCACATATTTTCTAATAGTACAATTATGTGGCCCAGCATGTGTCAGGTGTTTAATTTACTAAACTAATGACCAGAAATTATTTTTGGACAATTTACATCAATGGTTTATGGAATTGAACAGCTAAAGTAAATGTCAAAGTTAGAATTGAGTTCTGGTTTTATGAGGTTTTTAAACTATAAAATTGAAATTTGGAACCCAAAAATGCTTGGGATTGTTGCAGAGTAGAGGGGTTTCAGTTTACTGTGGAAATAATAATATTAGTATTAAAGAACTATTATTATTAGTATTAACTTGGAAACGAATAGTAATCAAATTCTATAGGGATTTCAGAATACAGGGGATTCAGTTTTGCGTGTTTTAATTATGGTTACACAAAAATTTAACAATTCTCACATCTGATCATGTCATTTTATAACAAGATGCTTTTGACAATTAACAATTTAACAATTCTCACATCTGATCATGTCATTTTATAACAAGATGCTTTTGATCTCATGATAATTTCTGCATTTAATTGTTCAGCTTTTAGAATCATTTATGACAATAATTTGACTATTACTATCAGATGGGAAATATTATAATAATAGACAATAATTTGACTATTACTATCAGATGGGAAATATTATAATAATAGACAATAATTTGACTATTACTATCAGATGGGAAATATTATAATAATAGACAATAATTTGACTATTACTATCAGATGGAAAATATTATAATAATAGATAATAATTTGACTATTACTATCAGATGGAAAATTTATTATAATAATAGACAATAATTTGACTATTACTATCAGATGGAAAATATTATAATAATAGACAATAATTTGACTATTACTATCAGATGGAAAATATTACAATAATAGACAATAATTTGACTATTACTATCAGATGGGAAATATTACAATAATAGACAATAATTTGACTATTACTATCAGATGGAAAATTTATTATAATAATAGACAATAATTTGACTATTACTATCAGATGGGAAATATTATAATAATAGACAATAATTTGACTATTACTATCAGATGGAAAATATTATAACCTATGCTAAAGCATTGAATTAAAGTTAGTTACTCAAGTTACAATGAAGGAAGTTATTATTATTCTTTGTATATATTTAAGTTTTGACTTGGTAATAAATAACTATGATAAATTATTACAAGTAAACTGAAACAGTACATCTAACAAGTCACGGTGTGTCACACAGTAAGCAGGATTTGTAGTTTACACAGTTATGTTTTGATAAACACAAAATTCTCAAACAATTAGACCAAAATGTGTTCATGCATGTACATGTTCTCCTAAAGTTCTACATTTCTTTCCTTTAATAGAATATCCTTATCTTTGGAAAGCTTTTTTCTCTTTTTTTTTTCGTCCCTCCCTTTTTACTCTTACTATTTCCCTCAGCTGCTTTTGAACAGATATTCTGCAAACTAGGCAAGCAATCAATAGGGAATTATTTGGGACACTAACCCAGAAAGGAAAGTCATTGAATAAATCCAGAAATATTATATTATGAAATTTGAAATTTTTTTATTAAATTATAGATGTTGTCTTTAAAAAAATGAAATGACAAAAGTGAAATTAATAAGACCAATTGAAAAAGAAAATTAAATCACAGGTGAATTGACAGAGTAACAGTCATTAAAGAAATTATAATCATGCTAATAAAATGATATGTTGAAATTTTTAAAGGCCAGAGTTTATTTTTTATAGGTTGTTGTCATTGTTGTTGTTGTTGTTGTTGTTGTTGTAGGGTTTAGCGCCATATTTCAGCACAAGATAGGCTATACATGGTGGCCAGTATAAATAGTGGAGGAAGATTCTGGGAACACCCCAGAAAGAACAACTGACACACAAGAAGCTATTGGCAAGCTTTCTCACGTACCAACATTTATATATATATATATATATATATATATATATATATATATTGAATTAAATTTGAACAAGTACAAAACTGCCAAATCAGATGTAGTTTGAATTTAATAAGCTGATAGAGGAATAAAAAGTTAAGAAAATCCCCAAAATTCTAACTTAATTTTGATCAAAGTTACAGAACTTTAAAGTTTTCTGACTTAAAGATTGCATTTGAGCTTCAGCATCCAGGGCCTGTTCTTTGCCTAAGTGTGCATCCCTCTAAGTTGACACTTGAATGGTATCAGCATCTTGAGAAAAATGGTGTTAATGATCAATATGTATTAACTAACTATTAAGATTCATTTGTTAGTGCTGTTCCGCACATGTGGCAGGTTTTAAAAGTCTAACAATTACAACAGTAAGTGCTTACTCTTTACAGGTTTCTTGTATTTGTTTGTAATTTTAGTGTAGCGATGGACCAAGGCATAAAATACGAATGTGGACTGCCATGTACTAAAAGCTTTTTTGAAGGGTTGTAGCTTTAGTTTTTCAGTAGAATCATATGCTCTGAAAAAATATTAAATGAAACTCTTTTAGCAATTGGGAATTAAGGAAAATGTTACAAAATTGGAGCACATATTTTTGGAAATTAATCAGTATGATGTATGTATGTGTGTGTGTGTGTGTGTGTGTGTGTGTGTGTGTGTATGTGTGTGTGTATATATGCTGAAAATTTATTAAATCTGTCAAATGTTAATAAAATTAAAATTTATTATTGTAATTTATAAAAATTGTCCAGTATTGCAATTATAGATACTAAAATAATCAGAATTGTGGGCTTCTTGAATTTTTCAGATGCTTTGAGTGTCTTCATTTTAAATGTTTTATGATTAAAAGATTTGTAAAGTTAAATGAAAATTATATGCAAAATTTTCTTTAAAATACTTTGAGTAAACATTGAGAGTACCATAAGAACAAACCAAAAATAATAATAATAATAATAATAATAATAATAATAATAATAATAATAATAATTATAATAATAATAATAATAATAATAATAATAATAATAATAACAACAACAACAACAACAACAACAACAACAACAATAATAATAATATTGTTGTTGTTTTCATCATTACAGCAAATGCTGCTAATATTTCTACAGTGTTTCTTTGCTATAATGCTAGGGCAGGAACACACAATTTGTTATGAATTAGAGCACCTTATACTGAGGTAACATCAATATTAATACTACTGTTACATTCATTGCCAAAACAGGATAAATGAGACATCCAGCATTACTACCCAGTTATAATGGTGTCAATTGAAGCTCTAGAATATTTTTTTAATGCAGTGTATGATGCATATAATTTTAATACAACATATTCAGATGAAATAGATGACCATAATCACCTTATAACAAGAACCGAGTTATAATAAAGGGTCTTATAGTGAGGGGATACAGTATGAGGAGCCATGGTATACAGAAGCGCTTTATAAAAAGTGACCACTGTACTTCTAAATTTACCACTATTGCAGTTTCACACATACTTTACCATCATTGCTACAAATTTGCTCTCTATGAACTCTTGATTGCTTACTCTACTTATATTTTTGAAATAACAATTACAGTAGTCCAAAACCTTTCACCCAGTTTAACCATAGTTTCAAATTGATCTTTGACTGGACTCAATATTATTGCACCCACAATTGTGTAATTATTACCATTAATGCTTTGAAGAAAGCAACAGTACACTTGTTGAGATTGCCACTTAGAAAATTGTTTGCCCATATTGTATGTTCTTTTACATGCAATAAAACAATTGATCTACACAGTAATATGCTCATTATTTTAAGTGCCTAGGAAATGGGTTGTTGAATAATTTCCTGAATTGGTAAACTGCAAGTATCTGAAGAGGTTGCAAGTCAGGCAGTTTATGCTACAATTGGACAAGAACCACTTCAGGTCTCTTGACTGGTATAAGGGTTTAGTCCACTGTGTTTGCCAGTATTGGCTGCCTCTATGGAAAGATGTGCTTACATTGAACAAATGCTGTTTGAATTGTGTATTGTAGAGGATTAGATTGTGTGATGTAAATGATTAGGCTGTGTATTGTGGGAGGCAAAATATACCTGCATTTCCTTTCTAAGACAGATTTGACATGTGCAGCAGAATTATGTCCTGAACAGAATTATTAACTTGATATCCCTATTTGTCATTCTTAAATTGTTTTCAAGTCAGAATGCATTGTTTGTCAAAACCATATTAGAGAGAAGTGAGACATAGTGGTCACTTTTCCACCTACAGTGGTATCATCAACAGCCTGTTAAAGTATTGGTTCAAGCATTTCACACTATGCTTTGATTATAAACTCAACATGCAGGCTCTGGCCTGCCAGTAAGGTGGAGTATATAATGTTTTTATGTCAGTCTGTCTGTCTGTTTGTCTGTCTGCACATTCAACTGTCTGTTCCCTACTCTGTTTTAGAACAATAACTCCACTTCTCTACAATCTGCTTTTTCCAGATTTTGTAAGTAGCTAGGTTTTGGGTTAAGGAAGAAGCCTATTGATTTTAGAATAAGGTCAAAGATCAAGGTCATTGGGACTAAAAGAAAGAAAACTGTTCCCACACAATAATTTGATTTGTATACCAGGTGCCTTGACTAAGTTTTGTAAATTGCTTCCATTTTGTTCACGTCAGAAAGTCACCTGATGATTTTGCAGCATAAATGAACTTTGATCCGACTTTGAATCTTGCAATTTTTCAATAAACAAGCAATAACACTCAGATATCGATTTCAGGGTCAAAGGTCTTGACCCAGGTTTTAAAAAAAAATCGGTGATAACTTTTGAGCATGATAAAACAAACATGTATTAATGGAATTTTATGAAACTCAATAAATCTGAAGAATACCTTGCATTGTGCCAGTTATTTAACTTTTAAAAAATATTTATAAATTTTTTTTACTGACAGATTAAACCAAACTTGGTATATAGCTGTTTTTTTAATAGTATCTGAATTCAGTGATCTTCTTTTGATAATATCTAGTTCAGTGTCAACTCAAACATTAGAAAATATTTATGTTGCCCAATTTTGTATGTTGTAGTGTCTCTAGACTATTTCAGATAATTTGACTCAACCATTAAATAAAATAAAGGACAGCAGAAACTGACTTCATGTGAATTGATACAAATTCTTTTTGACTTGTAAATCCTCAAATTGTCAGTAGAATATCAGTCTGATCAGGAAACTCTTTGTGAAATATGAACACAGCTTTCATACATTCAACTAATAATAATCTCTTGGTAGACGTAATATTGAAAGATGTCATTGCCTGTGCTTTGTGCATTTAACTTGACAAAACTGTACTTTGCAGACGCATATTTTTCATAATGTCCATGCCCAGTGCATGTTAGATATGATTCTGTGACAGCTAGGGAGCTTGCAGGCTTAGGGTTTTCATTTTATTTGCATAAGATATATGCAAGAAAATGAATTAATTAATCTGTTTGAATCAGTAACGACACTGGCTGCCATTTTCTTAGTTTTATATTCAGTTGTTTGGTTGCATGACTTTATTTTGAGCACTAAAATAATAGTCCATTGAAAAGTTTAGTCATAAAAACTAAAAGCTTATTATGGTCACTTGATGACAATTTGACTAATAAATTTACCTATTCTTTCAAAAAACTTATATTTAATTGCAGTTAATAAATTATATGTTGGGCACTTATAAAGGTATACGTTACACTAATAGTTTGTTGAGTTAAGTGTCATGATTGATAAATCAAACTGTAGATAAAATAACCAACCACTCCAGTGGCCTAAGTGGTTAGAACATCCACTTCTGATGCAGGAGGTCATAGGTTTGATCCAGGGCCGAATCATACCAATATAGTTATAAAAATGGTTCTTGCTGCTGCCTCGCTAAGTAGGTGCTCAGCGTTAAGAGGTTAGCGTTAGGACTGGTTGGCCTGGTGTCAGGATAATATAACTGGGTGGGACATCATGCTACATGTCTTCTGCATGATGCTCCAGTACTAGACATCACTATAAAGTACCACACTGCATACATTGTAGCGATATGACTGAAAAAATTGTTACAAGCTGCATTAAAAATCCAAATCACACCCACACCCACCCACATACCCCACACATAAAATTACCTAATACAAATGGTTCCAACCCTATTGGTCTAAGCAGGATTTGTGCTTGCACCTTTCTTGTCAAGAATCAGGTACTCAAAATCACTGAGTCACCAAAGCTCCCTTAACAAAGGATTTGTAAAACTATCATTGCCTGTCCATGACATTAGATATTATCACAACTTAAAAATCAATGCAGATATTATCTCAACTTAAAAATCAATGCAGGGGACAATATGCCATTACACAAGAAAAGATAGGTTTTATAATTTCTCTCATTGTTTATCACTATATCTGAGCCTGATTTATGAAGGACTTTTCAAAAGAGATCAAGAAAAACCAAAATCCAATTAACTCCTGTTAGAGCAAAATCTACAGACCTTGATCTTTACAATACTCCACACATATTTGTCTTCGTTCCATGCTTTGGATCATATAATAAATTATTGAACAATAGTGCCATTCTGATACTCATAGTATTGTAATGTCAGAAAGCTAAAGTAAGCCACTTGGAAGACATTATTTTTTTAATCATATTTTCTGACTTGACAGTTAAAAGAAAAAAACATTTTTTTTCTCTCATCTACTTTCATACACACTTTAATGTTATCCAAAATATGTGAGCAGGATTTTTTTTAAAAAATGATCTAATATTTTTACAAGAAAACAGAGACAATGTATGCTTACTTTCAGTGTGTCTGCTGGAATTAAACATTTTTATTATATGGTTTTTATTCATTTAAGAGACACTGTGCATTCTGCAACCAGAACATGCAGTCTTGTCATAAACACTGAAGAATTTGTTAAACTATTTAGAATTTGACATAGACTATCAGCTGCAGTTTGCATGACTTGTGAAAAATCTTTTAGGTCTAGCTTCAAGGCAACTGTCTTGAAACATATTGGTCAAAAGTTAATGAGACCTAACAATCCGACAATCTTTAATACATTTATCTTTTCCAGCTTCATCTTCTGTTCATTAACCTGGCATTTCTGCAGTGACTAGAACACTGCTAAACTGGAATAGTTGTAAGAGATTCCTGAGATTTGTCTATGATTACCATAAATTCTTAATGCAAAAATGCCATCCCTGAACGTACACTGACTTCAAGTTATGGCTTTAGAGTCTTTTAAACATCTGAATAAACCTACTCCCAAATTTTAAGATAATTTGAGATTCATTAAACACAATAAATACAATTTTAGATATTAAATATTTTAAATTGTCAGAAGAATTAAAACCGCAACAATATGGCAAAAAGTCTTTCTGATAAGCATCTGTCATTCTATGGAGAGAGCTACCTGATCACTTTGGAGACCAAATAAGTTTTAATTCATTTAGCTCTTTCATTTTATCCAGGAATGGTTAAGACTGTAAATGTAATATTGCAAATAACACCACCTTACCCACATCTCCCCTGCCATGTTGAGAACAACTAATATCTGTACATGTATTACCTTTTTTTTCTGTGTTTGTCTTATATCCTATTAAGTGCCAGAATCCTTTGATTTAATGTAAGGCACAATCTTATTCTTCTAAATTCCTAAATTTCTGCTTCTGCGTTTTATTAAAATTTTTACCTATAACCTTCAGTAATACAGCATTTATTTTCATCCTTTAAATTATTAGAATTTGTGGTTTTTTACTTTGCCTAAATATTGAATTTACTTGTAAGTACTGCTTGGTTGAGTTTTAAGTTACATGCTGTGTGTTTCGTCCACTTGTATCTACGTAATATGCATGTTTGTATATCATTCAGTTTATGCTTCGTTTTATTGGCTCTATTGTTTTTTCAATGTTCTTTTGTTTTTTGATGTTTTGGGGTTTATAGCCATTTTGTGCACATGATAGCTGTTCATGGCGGTCAGTTTAACTGTTGGAGGAAGAACGTGTGACCCATGGAAAGCTGCTGGCAAGCTGTCTCATATAATCATGGCTGAGACAAAGATTCAAGCCTGCATAGATAGAGGTGAGATGACACTGATAAGTAAAGGCAAGCACTTTAGACCAGTCGGCCACCCAGGGCTCCTGTCATGTTGGTAAAAAGCTCCTTTGAGCTTAGGATGAACTATTGTTTTAAATCATGCTGACTTTAAATAAACATTATTTTTTCTTATTGATCAGATTTCAGATTTTTGGTATACACAAAACTCAAATACTAATGAAAATTACGTTTTTCATGGAGAAATAATATGAATGAATTGCTTTCGCTTTGTTAAACAGATTTATATTTTTATAAAAAAAAACATTTTTAGAAGATTCATGATATTGTCAACTTTTGAAAGGTGTCTGAATACAAAGTTTTATTTTTAATGGATATAAGAAAAGGCCTTAATTGAATCTAGTACAAACATGTACTGGCTTACATTTGGGTATTGTCTGTATGTGATGATATATGTTAAACAGGGACCTACTGGTATTTCTGTACATAGTTGCAAAGGTGTGCCAAAATTATTCAAAGTGAATTACCTTTGTGTTTGATCCCTGTCACTAAAACAATGCTACCCTGACTTTGTGAAGTTTATAGTCTCAGTGCTGCACAGAGATGTAAATATTTATAGCGATCTCACTTGGGGTGTGTATGTGTTAGTAAAAACAGGACACTACAGAGGGTGGTATATTTGTAGATTTATTGTTATTTGGATCACCTGATAAAGTGTCCATCACGATATTATGGAAACACACGTTGCAAGGTATGTCATTTAATTGACTAAGGAGGACATACAAGGTCATCACTTTTTCTTTCATCAGTTTTGATCCGAAAGTTTATCACCTGCCATTTCATGAAAAGCTGGGGTCAGTACATGTTTTCACATTCGTCATTTTCATTCACACTCTTTAACACTAAAGCCATGTTATATATGGGATGCAGTTTCGTAGAATCCCAGAAGCAGGTCATTTTTTCAAATATGCTTTGTGTGCATATGAAGTTTTTTTTTTTTATAGAAGTCATTTTATTCTGAATGGAATGCACCATTCATGTTTGTATTTTCAGCTATCTTGTTGTGAGTTTTCATTATGGTCTGGTTTCACATGTATCACTTCAATTGTTTCCTCACTGTTTGCTTGAAACAAAACGGAAACAGACTATTTGAAGTTAGTTTTTCTGTTTTCTCAAGCGTTACAGGGAAAGAACTTTTGAATCCTGCCTTATTAATAGTGTGCTTTTATAAAAAAGAAAATTCATAAATTGCAATAAATACAAATGTATCTGCAATTGCAATGACCACTCCGGTGGCCTAATGGTAGAGTGTCCGTCTCAGATACGGGAGGTTATGGGTTCAAACCCCAGCTGAGTAATACCAGAGACTTATAAAAATGGTGCTAACATCTGCCTTGCTAGGTATGTGCTCAGCATTAAGAGGTTAGTGTTAGTACTGGTCGGCTTGGTGTCAGAATAATGTGACTAGGTGGGACATCATGCTATATGTCTGTGGCATGATGCCCCAGTACTAGCCATCACTGTAAACTATCACACTGCAGACATTGTAGTGATATGACTGAAAAATTGTTAAAGCTACATTAAAAATCCAAATCACACACACACACATGCAGTTGCAATAAATGGAAAAAATATATTTGTGGGGCATTCATCGGTAAATATTTGTATTTTGTTTAAGTAGGGATTGTCTGGTAATGATGTACTTACATAAGTGGTAGTTGTTGAAATACATCTTAACACAGACAATTATATGTATTGTAAGAGGTGAATAGTAGTTGCCAGTGTAAAGAATGGGATCCTAGACTAATGTGAAAGGGCTTTTAAGGATCAAAGTTTAAGGTCACTCTTTTCAATTTTATTATTGAAATGCTTTTGATTTTTTTTTTGTTGTTTATTATTATATGCAGTTGTTTTGCATTCTGCATTTAAAATTTGCACTCTCCATTTTCATCAAAAATTGTTTTGTTTGCATTTGATCTGTATTTCATTACATTCACGCTGCATTCTATTTGGTTTCATTCTTGTTTTATCAGGGTTAAGGTCATTAGTAAAAATTGTAACTTTTCTGACACTTTCGATTTTGCTCTGTAACTCTCGAGCGTAGGTTTAACAACTTTTCAGTCATATCACTAAGATGCCTTCTGTGTGACAGTTTATAGTGGTGTCTAGCAATGGGGCATCATGCCGCAGACATGTATCATGATGTCCCACCCAGTCACATTATCCTGACACAAGGGCAACCAGTCCTAACACTAACTTCTTAATGCTGAGTGCCAAGCGAGGCAGCTGTTAGTACCATTTTTATAAGTCTATGGTATGACATGGGCAAGGATCGAACCCATGGCCTTTAGATGTGGGAGGTCATTGGTTAGATCCCTCATTTTTAACTGAGGACTAGGTTTTGTTTTTCACAGATGATTGGAGATAGACATTTGATGGGTAATGGAGTTTAAACCTTACATTGTGCAAGAGGAGCTGTGAAAATGCAATAGTACACCTTGCTTTGTGTCCACCTGCAGCTTTGTATTCTATATAAAAGAATAATAGAGCTTGCGAAAAACTTGATGGAAGTCATTCATATTTATAATGCTCCACCTTAATGGATTGTAATTCATCATAGCAATAATAATAGCTTGTCTAATTTTCCACCATAAGCCACTGGGAAGCTAGGAAGAAATGGTTCTTTGTTTGTTGCCATGTTTTGACTAATATTTTAATGAAATTTCTCTTGCATAGATAAGGAACAACTCATCGTGATCAATGACATTGAAGATTAGGGTAAAGCAAAGAGGACATTCAACGCTTTTTTTTATATTGCTTATAGTGTACAGCAATACTGTCGAAAAGTTCAAGGGACTTAATCTTAAAACTACCAAACATTATGTGTGATAAATGTTACTTCATACTAGAAGACCATACTCAAAACAACAAGAAAGCAGCTTTTTCAGTGGTTAAAATACTCTGGAGTTCAGTAAAATTTATGATAGAAGGGTCAGGTGTCTGCATGATATGGTCCTTGATGTTCAACAAATTGGAGATCCTGAAAAAAACACCAAATTGGATGGTTAAAGGGTATATACTTTGATTCACATGGTGAGAATTGGGAATCAAAACCAAGGCTATAAAGGTACAAAATTAATACTTCTCTGGATCTAATATTTTGAGCTTGCTACTAAGTAACATTTACTCATAGTTTATATCAAAATTAGATTTAGTTTAGTCTCTATGTATTGTGAAGTCCTGATGAGTCAGTTACAGTTAGCAAGCTAGACTTAACTGGGTTGCAGAGCTGGGTGATGCCAACCCTGTTGGTTTTCAGCATGCAATGTGATAAATGTCTTTGATAATGATGTGCATCATGGTAGTATATCATATATAAAGAAAACTAAAATATACAATTGAGGCCATGTTTGCAAAGTATTGTCTATTGCATACATTCAATGACTAAAATATACAGTTGAGGCCATGTTTGCAAAGTATTGTCTATTGCATACATGCAATGACTAAAATATACAGTTGAGGCCATGTTTGCAAAGTATTGTCTATTGCATACATTCAATGACTAAAATATACAATTGAGGCCATGTTTGCAAAGTATTGTCTATTGCATACATTCAATGACTAAAATATACAGTTGAGGCCATGTTTGCAAAGTATTGTCTATTGCATACATTCAATGACTAAAATATACAAGTTTTGTTTATTGCAGAAATCTTTTGTATGGAAGGTTGATATCTGGAACAAGCCAAAATGTAGATTTCTTCTTTCAGTCTTTACGTTAACTGAACATTGTTAAGAAACAGAAAAATAATTATAAAAAAATGTTAAGGAGAGTTATCAGAGTAACAGATATAGTGGATAAGCAATCAAAAGGTAAACAATAATCTAACTGAAACAGCTGGTTACTTGGAATGAATCAAAACACAACTGATATTATTTGAAGAAGAAACAAAACCTGGATAATTAACTGCCACTATCTTGTGATAGACTTGATTTCATTGTGAAGTGGAATTTAAAAAGATAGTTATGTAGATAAAATGCATATAGGTGCTGTATGAAGAGATTGGCAGTTTTTATACATGGTTTGAGTGGCTTGTTGTTTACTTCAAAGAGATGGATAGATTTTATATCTAGTTTGAGTGGCTTGTCATTAACTTCATTCAAAGTAATCAGCATTTTTTAAACATGGTATAAGTGGCATGTTGTTTAATTCATTTAAAGAGACAGAAAGAGGACAAGAAAATATTATTTTTTTCAGACAGTGTATATAATTTTATGTTGTTTTTTTTACTGATGTTCTGAATTTATATTTTAACTTTGAATCATTCATTGATGAATTGATAATATGAAACCACCATTACTGGATTGCAGGTTTGTATCCTGCCCAGACAAATATAAAGTGTGTCTGTGCTAAGCACATTATGATTTGTATCCTGCCCAGACCAATATAGTTTGTGTCTCTGTGCAAAGTACTGAAGGTTTGTATCCTGCCCAGACCAACAAAGTATATCCCTCTGCCCAGACCAACTAAGTATATCCCTCTACCCAGACCAACAAAGTATGTCTCTCTGCCCAGACCAACAAAGTATTTCTCTTTGCAAAGCACTGAAGGTTTATATCCTGCCCAGACAAAAATAGTGTCTCTGTGCAAAGCACTGAAGGTTTGTATCCTGCCCAGACCAACATGTTGTGTCTCTGTGCAATGCACTGAAGATTTGAATCCTGCCCAGACCAATATAGTGTCTCTGTGTAATGCACTGAAGGTTTGTATCCTGCCCAGACCAACATAGAATGTCTCTCTGCCCAAACCAACTAAGTATGTCTCTCTGCAAAGCACTGAAGGTTTATATCCTGCCCAGACAAAAATAGTGTCTCTGTGCAAAGCACTGAAGGTTTTTATCCTGCCCAGACCAACATATTGTGTCTCTGCGCAAAGCACTGAAGGTTTATATCCTGCCCAGACAAAAAAAGTGAATCTGTGTAATGCGCTGAAGCTTTGTATCCTGCCCGGACCAATATAGTGTGTCACTCTGCAAAGCACTAAAGGTTTATATCCTGCCTAGATGGTAGTGTTTTTATGTGCAAAGCATGGAATGGTTTGTATCCTGCCTAGACAAACATAATTTGTCTCTGTGTAAAGTACAAATAGTCTTTATGTATTGATGTGCTGTTGACATTCAGTCAATCTCTTTGCATCTGAGTGTGCAGTAGATTTAATACTGTATCCTTCTTCATGCATTTTCCACCTTTCCAAATGTAATTAATATTTAAGCAATCAAGCTTATCCTAATGGATCAAGTTTTGTGTAGAATATAATTTAGATGTTGTGATATGTATATCCGTTGTCAAGTGACTTGGTTTGACTGAGGTGTACATATATATAATCAGCCATAAGAGTGAAAGAGAAAAAAGTGCTTGTAAAGAAAAAAAATGGAGATAAGCAAAAGTTTTAAGTGCAATTGTAAAATCTCAAGGGCCATTGTTTCCATCAAGTGGGAACACCCACATTTCTGACGTTGGGTTTTGTATTTTTGCTATGTCACGTATAAATGAAACAAGGCACTTGATATCTGTTTACTTAGGAATGGGATGACATCAACAAACAATGGGTTTGTTCTGGTAATGTCTACCAGGATAGTCATTGTTTGCCAAAAATATCCCTATTTCTAATGCTTCATGTCAACATGACAGATTTTGGAGACCTGTCTCACCAAGCAAGGTTTACCATAAAATAAGGTGATTGAATGTTAAAAGAATGCTTTTAAGTTTCATAATTTACTGAAAAAACACAACTTTTAGAAACTGATACTTGTTTGTGAATGGTATGCCATCCGTTGAAGAAGGTATTTTAATTATGAGAAACAAAACAAAAGTTAAAAATCTTCATCCTTTTCCGAGGCAGTAATACACATTTAAAGATTATTTTGTTTTCTTTATTTTGTTGAAATCTTACTTTATGATATTGGTTAAATTTGTATATGCCCATTTTAAGTTGGGCACATTATGGTACATGCCCATTTTAAGTTGGGCACATTATGGTACATGCCCATTTTAAGTTGGGCACATTATGGTACATGCCCATTTTAAGTTGAGCACATTATGGTACATGCCCATTTTAAGTTGGACACATTATGGTACATGCCCATTTTAAGTTTGGTGTATTATGTTACATACCCATTTACGTTGTGCACATATGTTAGGGCATTGTCCATCCAACTTTTAGCACCAGTCTGTGACAGTTTAAAGGATATTATAATTATAAGGTGTATCAAGTACCATTGTTATATCCTTTTAAGGTCAAGGCCATGGCAAGGGAAACTGTAATTCTGTGATTTGTATCCTTTTTCCTGTGTATGATTTTTTAACCATAGAAGATATTATAATCAAACTTTACACAAGTATATATCATGACTAGACAGTGTGTTACATATCATAGATAAGTCCTATGCCTCAAGATCAAGGTCATGGCAAGGACAATTGTTATTCTGGGTCATGAACCTTTTTATGAAATATAACTTTGAAACCACTGAAGACATTTTAATAAAACTGGGCTAATTGCATCATGAATAAATAGTGTTTTATGTACCACAGGCATGTCCATAACGTTAAGGTCAAGGTCAGAGTTAGGGGAAATTTAATTATGTGACTCCTGTCCTTGCTCAGAATATGACTTTTGAACCACTGAAGATATTGCAATGAAACTCATGTATATACCATGACCAGACTATGTGTCTAATGCCATTGCTATACCCCCAAGGTCAAGTCCATGCAAATGAAAATATAATTGTGTGAGTTGTATTTAGATTGGTTAATAACTTTTGAACCACTGAAGATAATTTAATGAAACTTGAACCAGTAATATTATGTCTAGATGGAATGATGCATATGATTGCCATGCCTTCAAAGTCATGACAAATTCATTATCCATGCTCTCACTTTGTAATCTCTGCAGATATTTTGATGACGCTTTAATCAGATCTACACCTTATGATACAGTAATCAAATCCCCGGGTCAAAGGTCAAAAGTCAAAGTCATTAGTAGGGAATAAGTCACAAAATGAATGCATCACGTGCTGTTTGTGGTACTCTTGTTGCATTGCAGAATTGATTGGATATATCTAAACTATGGTTACCTCCTATTTGGTACATATGGCATGACGATAAACAAAACAGTTATTTACTATTAGGGCTATTTAGTGACAGAAGTATTGATCTTTACTTATAGGTATTTTAATGACTAAAATGAATATATTTTCTATACTAATTGAAAAAATGTCTGGTTGGACTGATATTAGGTTAAATTTTCATACCATAGCGACCATTAAGACTCTTAACAACCTTTTTATTGTGCTTATTAATGTTACCTGTCCCATACTTACAACACCTGCATTAAGTATTATCACTGTGTCATTTCAAGAATACAAAAAATTGGCGTATTATCTTTTGCTATGAAATCGACGACCTTGTTGATGGCTTCACAAATGAATGGATCCATTTCATGAAATTTGACTTCAGCCTTGTTGAAATAATGAGTGGTTAAAAAAAGGAACAAATTTTGGAGCCAGTCCTATAGTTCTATGGTATTGTCTGCCATAATTTATTGTCATGATTTTAATGGGCCCTTCACAAGGTATGAAATTGGTTTCTTCCTTTGTTATTTGATATCAAAAGAACATTACAGTGTAAAGAAATACGGATGGGTGCTGTATTGTGCAAACAGTGTGCTTAAGTATTTTAACCCATTAAATAGCTACGAAATTCAAAATGTAAATTTACACAAGTGGGGGGAACAATCCTCGTAAGTGCAGGCTCATGAACTTCAATTTTTCACCCTTTATTTGGAAAATAATTTGTTTGATATTGCTATACCAAGGCCAGTGATAGGGGTTGACATGATTTGACGAGTGGCGAGACAATGAAAGTGGGTCTAAGGACTTGGTGAATTAAAAGTTTTGACAACAATCTATTATCCTTGTATAAAAGACAATTGACAATGAGTCTATTTACCAGATGATCATTAGCAAGCTGAATTCATCGTTGAAGCTAAGTGTCAGATTAAATAAGTTTCAGTAGTGAGACTTGCCCACATTTGAAGTCAGGAAGTCATAGCCACATCTCCGTCACAAACACACCCACCATTTTAACACACCTTCAACACAATATATATATGAAGATAATTAACTGTGGAAATTTTCACTTGGATGCCGTTTGGGATGTATAATGAAAATTTCACTGGTATCGAAAAACTAGTTTTGAAGTGACTGTGCTGCATTTAGAGTTACAATAGATATTTACTTTTTGAAGAAAAAAAACAGAGATCTGTAACTAGTGAAGAAAACCAAAACAAACTGGATTTCAGGCAGTTTTATCCCATTTCCCTCTGGACACTTCCATGGAAATTTCCAGCTGTTGATTCAGTAGATGGCAGCCAGAGGGATACTTCACCATCATGGGACAGGTAGGAACTTTGGCAAATATATAAATAATAGAAAAGGGTGGAGTGTGGCGGGGTTAGGTGTGGTTATGGGGTGCAATTTAAGATTACCCCAGTATCAGCATTAATGTTGCAGTTCACAGCTTATCACTTGGCTACATTTACATTTCATTTTCTCAAACATTTGCATGTTGTATAATGCCAAGAAAAATTAATTCATGATGATTGTTTTTATTCTTGGCATTATTTAAAAAGTATGTCACTTAAATATATTGTCATAGTCAATTTTGCTTTGTAAAAATTAAGAATTCATAAAGATAATATTTTGGTTGTATAGCATCCAGAGTTTTTTCTTGTTCAGTTTTAACCAATTTTACTGGAATAAAGGTCTTATTAAACAAATATGTTAACTGTACTATTTTCATGAGCCATCAAAATGGGAAATGAAATTTTCATTTCAGACATTTGTGGCGTAAGCTATAGAACTGACAGTGAAGAAGTATTAGCAAATGTTACAATTTAGCATCTGACCACTCCAGATATCAGACAAATCTTTAGTTTACTGCCTCCAGCCATTTCTCAATGGGGCACATCTGACAGTTTTGCATCAGAAACAACAACTAATTAAACTTTAATTGAATTGTACTTGCTTGTAGATTTTATGTCATAGGAAATTGTTATAAATTTGGCACTAAAACATTGACCTTGGCATATAAAACTTGTGGGCCACACAAGCAGACGACATGTAGGAATATTCATTAAATCAGTCAGTCAAATGTTTATTGCATCAGTAGCTGAGAAATTAAAATGGTTTCTTAATAATTCACTTTGTAGATAATCAGGTTTCTTTTTACACGTGTTTGAAATTGTTTTACACTTGATTTGTTTGATAGATCAATGCCATGTCTGATTTTTCAAGCATTAAATTTGCAGGTGCCAAAACATTTGAGTGATAACCTTGTATTCAGGTGGAAATTTTTATGTCCCATTAGCTTGCAGATAAAGCATCTTTAATATAGTCCTTTTTTCCATCCATCTATACATACATACATACATACATACATACATACATACATACATACATACATACATACATACATACATACATACATACATACATACATACATACATACATACATACATACATTGTTTTAAATCCGTCTATTCATTTATACACACAATACTCATTTTTCCATTCTTCTGTACATACATAGGGTAATATCCATTTTTTCAAACCATCTATTCATCTGTATGTACAAATACAGGTAAAAGTCATAGTTCGGTTTTTCCATGGATCTATGCATCTGTATGTACATACATAGGTAGTCCTGTTTCTCCATCTATCTATACATCTGTAAATACATACCAGTAGGAATTAGTCCTGCTTTTCCATTCATCTGTACATACATAGGTAGTCCTGTTTCTCCATCTATCTATACATCTGTACATACATACCAGTAGGAATTAGTCCTGCTTTTCCATTCATCTGTACATACATAGGTAGTCCTGTTTTTCCATCTATCTATACATCTGTACATACATACCAGTAGGAATTAGTCCTGCTTTTCCATTCATCTGTACATACATAGGTAGTCCTGTTTCTCCATCTATCTATACATCTGTACATACATACCAGTAGGAATTAGTCCTGTTTTCCATTCATCTGTTCATCTGCATGCACATCTTAGCCCTGTTCTTCCATATATCTATAATAAATCTGTACATACACAGGTATTTGTCCTGTTTTTCCATCCATCTGTACATACACAGATATTTGTCCTGTTTTTCCATCCATCTGTATATACACAGGTATTTATCCTGTTTTTCTATCGATCTGTACATACACAGGTATTTGTCCTGTTTTTCCATCCATCTGTACATACATAGGTATTGAATACATAGGTATTTTTCCATCCATCTATAAAAAAAAAATTCTGTACACACATATTAGTCCTGTTTTCCATTCTTCACATAAGAAAGAAATTATTAAGACCAAAAGAAAATCATGCTCCCTCCCCTGCAAAAAAATTAAATGGTCAGTACCTTATAGAATATGAATTGTGTGTGTGTGTGTGTGTGTGTGTGTGTGTGTGTGTGTGTGTGTGTGTGTTAATTGTTGTTTAAATTATTTTCTTAAAACTGACTGACACTGTGAAAGACACTATGCTGACATTGGAGGTAATTGATACAATTAGGGAGTGTAGATAATGACACACACCTACATTTCACTAGCAACTATATTGGTACAATCAACAGGAAAACTTTGATTGGGATGCCAACACCCTGGCAAGATATTTATCATAGAGAGCCAGTAAATATAATATACACTTGCTGAATAAATGAGAAAATATTTAGTGGACTTCAGAAATTATATAAAATTCAGACAGAAAACAGAAATTCTCCCTGAAAATTGTAGGATGAATCGCAGTCTTACAGAGAATAAATGTATTAGATATACATGTATTCACATATGATAGTAAATAACTAAAACATGAAATGGTTTTTTTTTTTTGGGGGGGGTTGGTGTTTAACTTGGCTTGTAAATATTTCAGAATTTTACATTTACCACTACTTTGGCATACTTGACACATTTCAAACGTGTTATCAAAGGATTATAAAAATAATTATATTTGTAATATCATTAGTTTGTGATAGGTACAACCATTTGGTTAAAAAAGATATTTTTAAAAATTATTTTGTCACAAATAATAAAACATGTTATTAATATTATTTAAAAAGATTGCTCAGGAATTTCCATACTTCCTTAATGACAGAAGCTATCAAAGTACCAGCAGTACAATGAAAAAGTACCTTAGTATGTACCACCTTGAAAATTAGTATGGTAAACTCGTGTATCGATAATATGGGGCACCGCTATTAATATCTAGACATAATATGCTCACTGTAAATTAAAAATGAAATGCTACACCTAATTAAGATTCAACTGATTATTTTAAAATCTGTACGGAAGATGAATTGATTTGCATATTATAGTTTATTTTGAACTTTTTTTTGAGGAAGTTGAGAGATATGTTAAAGACGATAAAAACTGAAGAAAATTGAAATTCTGGTTTGTGCAAATTACCTAAAATCATGAAAAATGGCTTTTCTATTTTAAATTTTCTTAGAAAGGTATCGAAAGAAAACTGTTAAAAAAATACTGGCCATTCTAATATATATATATATAGTTTGAAAAGTTCAGGAAGTTTAAAATGAATAATCTTGTTTTTATAATATTAATTGTCTGACACAATTCCATATTGGGAATAATTTCCTATAGATCATTCTAACTTTTTTTCCATTTTTATGACAGTTATGCAGAATCTATTCTTAGATGCATGGTCATGTAGGGTCTATTTTAAAATTCATGGTTATGCATAATCTATTCTTAGATGCATGGTTATATAGGGTCTATTCTTAGATTCATGGTTATGCATGGTCTATTCTTAGAATCATGGTTATGCAGTCTATTTTTAGATTCATGGTTATTCTGGGTCTATTCTTATATTTATGGTTTATACAGGGTCTATTCTTAGATTCATGGTTATGCATGGTCTATTCTTAGAATCATGGTTATGCTGGGTCTATTCTTAGATACATGGTTATACAGGGTTCATTCTTGGATGCATGGCTATGCAAGATCTGTTATCTATGCATGATTGTTTTAAAAAGGTTTGATATGAATTTTGTAAGGCATACTTGTATCAGAATAATGAGATGGGGGTATACAACAATAAGACTAGATTGTATAATATATATATTTACATAATATAGGTATGGTCTAGGATGTACAGTAATGAGATTGGTGTGTACAGTAATAAGACTATGATATTGTGTCTAGGGTAAATGGGACTGGATTGCACAATAATGAGACTATAAGTATAAGAATTGGTCTAGGGTGTACAATAACAAGACTGGGGTGTACAATAATGTGACTGGGATGTACAATAATGAGACTATAAGTATAAGAATGGGTCTAGGGTGTACAATAACAAGACTGGGGTGTACAATAATGGGACTGGGATGTACAATAATGAGACTATAAGTATAATAATGGGTCTAGGGTGTACAATAACAAGACTGGGGTGTACAATAATGGGACTGGAGTGTAAAATAATGTCATTTGAGTGTACAGTAATAAGACCAGAGTGTAAAATAATAAGACTGGGTTGTACCATAATAGGACTAGGGTGTACAATAATGAGACTTAGTTGTACAAATAATGGGATTTGTGTGTTTAATAATGAGATGGGGTGTCCAATAATGAGACTGAGGTGTACAATGATTGCAACAGGGTGTACAATAACGAGACTGGATTTACAATACTGAGACTGATGTGTACAATAATGGGGCTGGGTTGTACAGTAAAAGTATTGGGGTGTACAGTAATGGTACTGGGTTGTACATTAATGATACTTGGTTGTGCAATAATGAGACTGGATTGTACAATAATGGGACTAGGTTGTGCAGTAATAAGACAGGGGTGTACAATAATGGGACTAAAGTGTACAATAATGAGACTGGGTTGTACCATAACAAGACATTGGTGTACAATAATGAGACTGAGTTATACAATAATGGGACTAATGTGTACAATAATGAGATGGGTGTACAATAATGGGACAAGGGTGTACAGTAAAAGACAGTGGGACTTTTGTCTTGACTGTTTTAGTGAATTGTGACATAGAGATTGTCCTCTTCCAGTAGCAACACTGATATCAACTTTAAGCAGCATTTAAGATTGCATAAAAAAAAATGAAAATTCAATTTAGGTTGGGGCAGGGGTGATGAGTTTGGGGTGGGTGGGGACATGGAGCAATTGGATACATCACAATGCACAGGTTAAATATCATAATTTGTATTATTCTTATGCTTTGAATCTTGTGTTTTGAATCAGAATTTGTTTATGGCCAGACACTGGTAACTGGGTGGGTAGTAACAGCTTTTGTCTCACAGGAAATAAGTTACTTCAACTTGGATACCAGCTATACTCATATATAAGTTGACTCTAACTACAATCAACATGGACCCTGTGCCATATAATGTGCCAGCAAATCGGGGTCTAAGTTATTTGTTCTTTTGATTACTCCTTTCAAACTGAATTGACACAATCTGCTCAAGCATTATGTGATGTCAGATCTGGGTCTGTGCAGTTTGCGGGCTACATACATGTGAGCATAACTGTAACACTTTTTGTCAACAAAACCAGCACTAAAATTGTCATTAATGTTTTGAGTCAATTTTGTTTAAGCTCAACCAGTGAAAGGCTAAGTGAGTTTATGGTGTGATCCTTTGTCTGTCATCCATCATCCATTCCACAATTCCTATTTACAACTTGCCTACAATTTGCTGACCATTCTGGGACATTCCAACTTTAACCCTTTGAACCCTAATCTCCCCCATATTTCGGCACCCTAACCCAAGCCTCCCCGGCAAATTTTGACAATTTTATAGGGAATCTAGCAAATAACATAACACAGGCCCAGGTTATGATGGTAAATAGCGAGGCCAGTATACCATCCTTGTGGTTATATACACCGTTATAACAGGCCGGTAAACCGGCCTGTCGGGTTCAAAGGGTTAAAGCCATTCATATTTGATGAATTTGTACAGTATTGTTGCAATTACTAAATGCAGTTGACTCCGGTTAACTGCACACACTCAGGCCCGTCAGTGCAGTTAACCAGAGTGTGCAGTTAACCAAAGTACGGTACAGTACAGCTTTAAATCAGCACGGCATGAATATATGTGAAGAAAAAATTTAAACAATGATTGCAATCCACTATTTCAACTTTTACTTAAATTTTAAACTTGTTTTCCTTCCTCCAAACACAACTGGACTGATTCAACCAATGGATCAAGGAATTATAGCGAATTTCAAGAAATTCTATTGATCGCTTGTTATTCGAAAGCTGCTATCAGACAATGATGGGTCATCTCCCACAGAAAAAACATTCAGCTCCAAAGTCGTCTGCATCCTGTTTTTTGCCATGTTATCATTTAAATTGAATTCCGTTGCACATTTTCCATCTTTCCAACCAACCTTTTGCTGGTTTGAAATCATTTAAAAACGCTCGGTTGAAAAGCAATGTTTCCCATGCTATACTGTGATTTTTTCCATGCTATTGCTCCCTTGTGGGCTCGGATATACATGTATATACCACCTAACGTGTCCTTTACATGTCAATCATTTACAAAGTCGCATGTACCGGCTTAATTGTCGGCTTATTTGAAGCGCTACATCAGATGACTGGCAATAACAGATCATGACTATACATTGTGCAGTTAACCGGAGTAAAATTGTATTGAATAATGTGCCATGGGCAGAAATTTATCGTGCTGTTATCCGGAGTGTGCATTTAAGCAAAGTGCAGTTATCCGAAGTTTGTTCCCATTGAAAAGCATTGGGGAAAAACGGGACCGGCGTGACTACGTGCAGTTATCCGGCATGTGCAGTTAACCGATGTGCAGTTAAGTGGAGTTGACTATATAGAAAACCCTTTTATCAGCTTCACAAAAAACAGTAACAGAGTTTGACTTGAACAGGATACTAGCTTCAAATTTATGCAAATGATGCAGTCCACCATCAAATATGGACAGCTTTTCTAACAAAAGAAAAATATTGAAAAGACCTTATCTTAAATATGGGTGTACATACAATAATACAAATTCAGGCGGTATTTGTCATAAAATTTATAATCAACAAGGCCAGTCATTTGAGTGATCCCATAACCACTTTGGCTGCTTCTTAAAGATGTAAGCAATGCATTATAGAGTACATGTATGGTATAGACTTTTTTTTAAATGTAACTTTTGTGTTGATTTGTGTATCAGTATTACAAAAAAAATTTAGTCAGTAATTACAAAATTGTAAACTATGCATAGCATATATATGACAGCTGATTATACATTATCTTAACTAATTTATACACCGACTTGTAGAGTGCAAGCTTCCTTTTCGTGGTAAGATTATTTAAGTATAACTTTAGTGCTACAGAATTGAAATGGAAAATGACTAATGCAAATGAAAGCAGATCAAAATTTCTAAATTTATACATAAATATGCCAAAACCTGTTTGCATCAGTTAATGTGTGGGTGGTACAAATATCTTTAATCAAATTTATTTTACCCACTCATTCATAAAATGATTGGCTAATTATCTATGTATACTTATCTGTGATAACAGCAGGGTACAAGAAAATTAATGCCCATGCACCTGTGGGCCAGGATTAATGGCTAGAAGGAAGATGGGGAAGGTCCAGATGATGGCAGAGGAATCATTTCTAGACAGTAAGAGGAAGGGGAAAGAAAGAAATTATACTTACCATCAATGCTCACTTATAAGTCAAGTCAAACTGCAAACTAAAAAGATCCTGATCTGCTACAGTGAAACCTGTCTTGAAAGACCACCCCTTCTGCCAGAATGTAAAGGTCTCTTATGACAGGTGGTCTCTCATAACAGGTCAAAACACTATATTATTGATAAATCTGTACATGGTGAACCTGATCTCTCAAGGCAGGTGGTCTCTCATAGCAGTGGTCTCTCAAGACAGGTTTTACTGTATAACATAATGCACTGCAGATCTGGCTCTGTACTGTTTCTTCTGCTGATAACTCCTAACAAACTGCAGAGACCCAGAACTGCCGTCACATTTATGTGTCTGCAGATCTGAGTCTGTTCAATTTGCAGTTGGACATGTATTATAAGCATGTACGTACAGCGTGTTTATATTATCATGATATAGAGTGTTGTGTTGTATTTGTATTGAATTTATGCTTACAAATCTCCAGTCTCTTTTTGTTTTGCCTTCACATGCATAATGAGATATGGTAGTCATATTCACAGCACCAGCAATGGTGGCAGTGTCAACAACATTAAAGTTATGTGCTGAAGTTTATAAAGGTCAGAAACAGTGGTTATACTGATAATGATAAGTGTGAACACAAGATAGAGACTGTCCGTTTGGAACTTGTTTTGTTTTGATACTTCTGCAAAAACCATTTACAATAACTTGATTATGCACCAAATGTTTGCCCGTAAAATGAACTTTGCCTTTCACCGTAATTTTTTCTGATTGTTTGGAAATTTGTATATTGATTTTTATTTGTCTTGAAAGTCAAGGTATTGTTGGTTATTTTAGAACCATAGTGATATGAGGAAGCCTTATAATTAATATTATTTTCTGTCTCTCTCCATGTATCTTAATTCTCTATATCCATTCATACTTCTTGCAAGTAATAAAGCACTGCAGCCTATATGAATAACTGGTTAGTTGGTTAATTAATTCTTCAACATCGATGTGCAATTTGAAGGATTTGTGTTGTTAGACCTGATATTTTTTATAGAGTTATGGCCCTTTTCAATCAGTTTAATCTGCCATTATGGCAGATTCTTGTAACCAGCATAGCTCAGGAGCCATTCAGGATTTTATGATTTCATTTGGTATGTAGATTGCTTCATAGAATGTTCTTTGTTTTAGTTATTCCCCTTGACATATCCCATCAAGACCACTTGAGATGCTTCTTGAGACCAACAACCACTCCAGTGGCCAAGTGGTTCGAGTGTCCACCATGGAAGCAGGTGGCCGTGTGTTCAATTCCCGGCTGAGTCATACCAAAGACTTACAAAAATGGTACTAACAGCTGCCTTGCTTGGTGCTCAGCATTAAGAGGTTAGTGGTAGGACTGGTTGGCCTGGTGTCCGGATAATGTGAATGGGTGGGACATCATGCTATATGTCTGCAGCATGATGCCCCAGTGCTAGACATCACTATACTCTGCCTCAATGCAGACATCTTAGTGATATGACTGAAAATTATTTCATAGGATGAGTCTTTTTTATACTTTGCCTTATCAACTCCATTTTGGATTTTTGCCCTTTATCGTTTGCTTGATATCATCAGATGGCATGTAGCTTGTAAACCAGCCCAGGAACCATTCAGCAGAATCTGGTGCAATGTGGTATGAATATTGTCTCAGAGACCCAGATGGGCCATGTATTGGTTTTGTCTTCTCTGCACCATTTTGAACAGAGTTATGATCCTTGTCAATCAACCTCATATCTCTGCAGGATGTTGCTTGTAATAAGTACAAAAATAATTCAGCATATTCTGATGCAGCTTGATGTGAGAATTGTTCCATAGATCTAGATGTACCTTTTATAGCATATGTCTTGAACATTCTTTTATTGGACAGAGTTATTGCCCTTGTCAATCAAGTTTCATGGAGATTTTGAAATTTCAAGTACATGTATTCCAATTCATCATTTACAGGAGTCAAACTTTGGGTCTTTATAAGGACCTACAGAGTACAACGGTACATTGTAATGAGCTATGGCCTTTGTGATGTGCTTATTGTTAATGCTCTGACTTCTCTGTGAATTGGTACTGTCCATGTTTGCATGTACCGTTATTTATCATTGCTGTCATTATTAACACCAAAATAAGGATGATCATCAACCTCTCTTACCATTTATTTTCTATCCTAGATATCGCTGATCAAAAGACTTGCCGTCTCAGATTTGAACATTTGTTCAGAAAGGGAGAGCAGCTGGAAATTTTCTTGACTCTAATGAAGTCTTTCGTTTATTAATTTATTACATTTTGAAGAATTTTCAGGAAAAAAAATAAATCTCCCTCATATTTTACTTGAAATTTATCTTACAAAAATATAGCGATGATATTGTGATGACATTTTTTTTTTATTAAGAACATTTTCTTGACTATGAGGAAGTTAAAAATTGACAAAGAAGTTTAACATGAGATGTAAATATTTGTTTGGATTTAGAGATATAAAGGTCAAAGACCAGGATCACATTGGTCAAAGTTGGTTAAGTGTTTTTTAGAGAAAACAGTGAAATCATGTGTTCATAAATAGGCTTCACACTGACAAAGATTTACAAGTGTACTTGAAATATCCTTACCATAATTATTCAAGGTGTCAAATGTCAAGGTCATGGGGTTAATTGCATTTAGTTTTTGGGTTAAAGCTTTGAATTGACTCTGCCTTCAGTTCACATAAACTTTTCATCAGAATTAAAATATAAATTTAACAAGAGATGGAAAAAGGTCCTTACAATGGTTAAAAGGTTAAAGGTCAAAGTCATATAGTTCATTTGCTAGTTAGTCACCAATGCCACAAAGTTCTTGTTACAGATGAGATGATAAATTCATGTATGTTCACAAGAGGTTGATAATTATTTGTCAAGGCTTTGAATTCATAATTTGTAACAAACTTGGAATCTACAAATAATAATAATAACCTCACAAGTAAAGATGAATGTTCAATATTCAGAGAGGATGCTTCTTTATTTGCATGACAGAGGAGAAATCTCAGCATGATGCATGACTTACTCTTCAATTCATTCTGAACAATGATCCAACTTGTACTGGAATTAGATGAATGTTGTAATTAATACACTGACCCATTGCCAAGTACAATTGGGGAAACTACATAGCAGTATATTAGGTTCCTAGGGTGAAAGCAGTTGTGGGATGGAGATTTCACTTATTGCCCTAATTTTGTTAATGAGATTTTATCTTAAGACTTCTGGTTTCTATTTGAACTTGGTGACATTTATGAATTTGGATATTAGCAGATGGTGGGGGAACACATCTAGAAAGATTAACTTTGGGTCCAGATCTGTAGAATTTTCATTTATAGCTGGCAACAGGCCATAAAATTAAGTGTCACTAATTTAAAAGTTAATAAAGGTATTAAGGAATAAGAAGAAGAACACTGTCAAGTAACCTTTACAATGAGTTTAATTGTAGGCATGGATGGAATGCTTACACTACAGTGTCGAATATGTTTTGATACCTCCACCCTAAGACCATATAAAAGCAAAGATAAAGCGAAAATAGGTAAAATCCTTTAAAAAAAAACAGTTTTATTTTTTATACATAAACTGAATCTTTTAAAAAGTTTAAAACATTTATAGTTGGAACATTATGAGGCATGTCCCATGGCAAAATGGTTGTCTCCATTATTCACCTTTCATGATGTGGGGAATCTGCATAGAGCCTTTTTTTACATCCCTGAGCCGGAAGGGGAATACATTCATTGTAATATGGTCTTTATATTGTGCCATGCAACCTTCTTTAGCAGACATCCTCTTTTCAAAAGACACCTTTTTATATAGACAACATATAAACACCTTTTCTTAAAATTATTTAAATATTTCAATTGTCAATATTAGACACATAGTTCTCATTGGATCTTTATAACATGATAGTGAAAACCATGCAGGTGTGATACAGTAATCTTTGACAGATCCAAATGTGATATAGTAATCTTTGACAGATTCAAATGTGATATAGTAATCTTTGACAGATCCAAATGTGATGGAGTAATTTTAGAAATATCCAAAAATGTGATAGAGTAATCTTTGATAGATGCAGATGTGATACAGTAATCTTTGACAGATCCAAATGTGATGGAGTAATTTTAGAAAGATCCAAATGTGATAGAGTAATCTTTGATAGATACAGTAATATTTGACAGATGCAGATGTGATTAGTGGGATACTGATGGGAGAGGCGTAATAGATGGGTGGTTGCCTCAGTGCTAGAGATCATGGGGTGCCAAAACCTCTTTGGGCCATTATTGTCGCCCCAGGTACCAGTTATCCTTAGTACTCCATTTGATGTGATTCCTTACTTTTTGACAAATCTGAAAGTGAATCAGTGATAAATGCAAATCACAATGAACTAAGACAAAATATACTCATATCAAAGAAATGGTGGATCACATGTAATATGACTGGACAATTTAATTTTTGGTCAGTCACCTTGGATGAATGATCCAGCCCTTGATTTTGACAAGTATCAGCCTTAAAATAATTTAATAACTGAAAATAATAATAATAATAATAATAATAATAATAATAATAATAATAATAATAATAATAATAATAATAATAATAATAATAATAATGATAATAATAATAGTAATAATAATAATAATAATAATAATAATAATAATAATAATAATAGTAATAATAATAATAATAATAATAATAATAATAAAAATAATAATAATAAAAATGATAAGAAGAAGAAGAAGAATATGAAAGAATGGGGTGGGGTAGTTTTTGTATGAGAATTATTGTATTTATCTTTGAATAGATCCATTATATATCAGCTATCATGAGTAGCATAAATAATTTTAATTAATAAAGACATTTTATCAGCACAGTGGTAGCAATAATTTCTTGTAACAATGGCAATTTGTTGCATACATAGAACTGCATCAAACAAGGAGACATTAGCAGCAGATATTGTAAACCACATGTCCACCCGATAATAAATGGAAAAGGTTTCTTTCTCAATTGCAAAAAGGTCACTTAGTACATGTTTGAATATGGCATCCTATATTTTACAGGATCAGATGGAACTTTGTTAATTTTCAATTATGTAACTGTTAAAGGTTCTTTGTTCCCCCCCCCCCCAGTCCACTGCCAGTGGCATTAGCATGAGATAGTGGTTGTGTTATGTGTTAATTAGAACTCTTGCCTATATCCACAGTCTGTGTTAGGGCCTTTGTGTACTGTATATCAACAGTCTGTGTTAGGGCCTTTGTGTAATGTATATCAACAGTCTGTGTTAGGGCCTTTGTGTACTGTATATCAACAGTCTGTGTTAGGGCCTTTGTGTTCTGTATATCAACAGTCTGTGTTAGGGCCTTTGTGTACTGTATATCAACAGCCTGTGTTAGGGCCTTTGTGTACTGTATATCAACAGCCTGTGTTAGGGCCATTGTGTAATGTATATCAACAGTGTGTTAGGGCCTTTGTGTACTGTATATCAACAGTCTGTGTTAGGGCCTTTGTGTACTGTATATCAACAGTCTGTGTTAGGGCCTTTGTGTACTGTATATCAACAGTCTGTGTTAGGGCCTTTGTGTACTGTATATCCACAGTCTGTGTTAGGGCCTTTGTGTACTGTATATCCACAGTCTGTGTTAGGGCCTTTGTGTACT
Organism: Unio delphinus; assembly: GCA_029339505.1. Taxonomy (NCBI): domain Eukaryota; kingdom Metazoa; phylum Mollusca; class Bivalvia; order Unionida; family Unionidae; genus Unio; species Unio delphinus. The sequence continues at coordinate 11,697,070 of JAQISU010000071.1, read as the reverse complement.
GTATATCAACAGTCTGTGTTAGGGCCTTTGTGTACTGTATATCAACAGTCTGTGTTAGGGCCTTTGTGTTCTGTATATCAACAGTCTGTGTTAGGGCCTTTGTGTACTGTATATCCACAGTCTGTGTTAGGGACTTTGTGTACTGTATATCAACAGTCTGTGTTAGGGCCTTTGTGTACTGTATATCAGCAGTCTGTGTTAGGGCCTTTGTGTACTGTATATCAACAGTCTGTGTTAGAGCCTTTATGTACTGTATATCCACAGTCTGTGTTAGGCCCTTTGTGTACTGTATATCCACAGTCTGTGTTAGGGCCTTTGTGTACTGTATATCCACAGTGTTAGGGCCTTGGTGTACTGTATATCAACAACTTCTGTGTTAATTATGACCCTTATGTATATCCACAGTTCTATGTTACTTAAAGCACTTTATATCTACAATCTATGTAATATATAACCTTTGTGAACTGTATATTCACAGTAATGTGGAAATTAGAGCCAATGAATATATAAACAATTCTTGAATTAGGATCCTTGTATAATTCACAATTCTATGTTTATGGGCCCTTGTGTATAACCACAATTCTATGTTAATTAGGGTCTGTGTATATATCCAGTTTTATGTTAATTAGGGCCCTTGCATAGATCCACAATTCTATGTTAATTGGGGCCTTTATGTACATGTACTGTATATCCACAGTTCTTTGTTATTTAGGGCCCTTACATATATCCGCAGTTCTTTGTTAATTAGGTTCCTTGCATATACCTATTATTCTATGTTAATTTGGGCTCTTGTGTGTATCTACAGTTCTTTGTTAATTAGGAGTCCTTGCATATAGTCACTGTTATATGTTACTTGGGGACCCTGCACATATCCACAGTTCTGTGTTAATTAGAGTACCACTATGTATTGTTTTTGAGGCCTTGAAAAACAACTCTTTTTATTCTAAAAACTTTAACAATGTTATACAATCATATGTCCCATCACCCTTCTATTAGTATCCTGCCACCCCCATGAGTTGTCCCACCACCCTCCTTTGACTGTCCCATCGCCCTTCATTGAGTGCCCCTCCAACCCCCATGAGTGTCCCATAACCTTGCTATGAGTGTCCAATCACCCTTTTATGAGTGTGCCATCACTCATCTATTAGTGTCCCACCCCCACATAAGTGCCACACCACCCTTCTGTGAGTGTCCCATCACCTTTACTGAATCTCCCATCACCTTTCTATGAGTTTCCAATCATCCTCCTATGAATGTCCCATTACCCTCCTATGAGTCTCCCATCACCTGTCTATGAGTATTCCATCACCCTCGTAATTCCACTTACCAAACCTATTTTATGAACTCATAAACTTTCACTCTGACTGTATTTACATATTGCTACCCAAGCAGTTTTATCACAGCCGTTGCTGTAAGTAGCCATTTCTGCAGACCTACCTTCTCTCTCGGTCGATCTAAACTTAGTCCCAATATCCTACTAAGCATATACATGTGTAGTTTTGGTCTTTATTTCTTGAATAGAAAATTATTTTGTTTTGAAACATTGTTATGAGCAATGAAATTAATCTTTGCTATTTGACTGGAGTCTGTCTGGGATCTTCAAGGCTTGGGTTCAGCAGCTAATCCAGATAGTGTTAAGGGGTTCAATCAGACTCACTTTTCCGCTAATAACAGTGTACTTTTCAGTGTAAAAAGAAAGTTTGCTATTTTATGAAGAACAATCCATCCCTTCCACATGATAAAAAACAAATTCCTTAATCCCCACCCCAGATGCAGAAGTAAGGAGCACATTTTCATGATGTATTTCATTGCCAGTGTTATCTATTTGAGTTTAATTGCAAGTCAAGAAGCCAACTGTGAATGATGAATTTGTCTAATTGGATATGGTATCTTTATCATGGACAGATATAGACATGTAATCAATAGGGGAACAGATAACAACATGTGCTAGTTCATCATTTCTCATTGCAGATGTAATCATTAGGGATCTATTAAGAACATTTTCAACCCTAATTCAGATCAGAATTGTGTGCTCTTTTACACCAATCCCATCTTTTCTGCGTGATAAATGCCAAATTAAAGACACAGTATCTGCCCTTTTTGTTTTCATTCACAAGATTGATATAATTGGGAAAGTGTTTTACAGTGGTCTTAAATTTGTCATCTATTCATCTGATACAGAGATTTATCAGTTTAGATCCCCAGTCTATTCAGGTGAACTGGATTCTGAATGATTTGAATATAATTTTGGAATAAGGTACACTTGCAGATAGAGACCTTATTAAACTTTGAACTTTCTTAAATGACTTAAATGCATGAAATGTCCACAAAATATGATGGTTCTTATCAAGTGTAAGTATTGCACTTCTTTGTAATTAATTTCTTTTTTAATACATATACCATTAGGAAGAGCTTAGAATATGGTATTATGATGTCTCTCCATCAATACATACAGTATGTCTGTCTCTCTGTTCACAATTTCATGTTTACAAAAGAACTAAAGTTTTCCATTATTCTGCAAACTTTGTTAGTAAATAGCTTACAGTTGGGGCAAAGAAGAAAACTATTAATTTCAGACTGAAAAGGTCAAAGGTCAAGGTCACAGGGACTGAAAGAAGAAAAACTATTTCTTTGTAATAACTTTTCCCCCCATATATTCCAGATACCTGGCTTTATAAATGACTTGCATACGAGATAAGAAAACAATTCTAGATTTTGGGTTACATATGTCAGATGTCGAGGTCAGGGGTACTGCCAGAAGGAAAATTGTTTCTAAAATATAGCTCACGTCCTATGCCACATATCATAATCAAGTTTTGTGGATGGTTTGCTTTTGAGACAAGAAAGTTACTGCTCTGCGCTGAGACACTGCTTGTTTTTATAAATGTCAACATTTTCTAGCATTTCCAGTGTCTGTGTAAATCATTTGCAATTAGCAGGATTCCAGATTTATTGCTAAATAATTATAGATTCATCTTAAGAACTTTGATGCCAAAAATTAGGTTGCAGTAGCTTAATGTTCATACTTGAGTTAATCATTTAGATCATACACTAGACAGGCAGACAAGACACTATTTAACAGATTTGTTTTGTATCAGTACACATGTAGAGAAATGTTGAGGTTTCCTGGTGTGTCTCTTTTGTGTGTGGCTTAACCACCCAACAGGAAGATATGTGGTGACCCAGGCTGATATGATGGCAGGATTCAAACCTGCACCCTTCTGGTTGCAAGTCCAGCATATTTACCACCAAGCCTACATGGCTCCGAATTGTAGATCTTGCTATATATTTCATGCCACAATTGAGGATCCTTAAAATGAAATTGGTAGCTTTGTCAGAACTCACTGTATACAGCCTAGCACAATTAGGGATCCTTAAAAATGGGGTTGCTTTATTAAAACTTGATGCATGCTGCATACCACAATGAGGTATCCTTATAAAGGGGTAGATCTGTTAGCTAATCAATTCATGGTGTAAAGAAGATAATTGTCTACTGTCATTATAGTTGTCAAGCTAACGTATGCATTTGTGAGTGATGTAGGCAAAATATTTATCAATAAGTATATGATAGCACTTGCATAATATATGTCAAGTGCTTTTCCAGAGAACAAAGGATAAAGTACAAAACTAATTATCAAGATTGCATATTGGTAAGATAGTGATAACATTCTGCAAAGTTGTACTTACCAAGTATTGTTCCTGACATACATGTACTTTGATGGGTGCACAGGTATACAAGTTTACAGTGGAACAATTTCTCCATTATCAAAATGATATGGGGTTTCAATCCTTGTAGATTGCAGGTGGATATGGACAGTAAAAACACAGAGCCGCAGTACAAAAGGTGCTATCTGGGACAATTCAAGAAGGCAAATTTAAGATGAGGATTGCTTGCAATTCTTTGAGTTAAGGAAAATTAGGTACCTTTTATAACTGAACTATTCCTGTTTTCCTTGTTTATTTTGGTTGATCTTAGCTGCCAAAGCATTCGGAGTTATTGGTACCTGTTCTTGTGGATGTGATTATGAATTTGTGCAAATCAGATATAGTGGCATTACATCATTGCATGATTTGCAGGAGAAATTGTTGAACCATTTTTATCCTATGATCAAAGAGTCTGATGCTACATTCTGTGAAGCATTAATCATCATCACTACCACCACCACTATCACCACCAGTAATATAAGTGGTAAAGACAATGAGGGTAAAGATTTGTTTAATACTGGTATGTATGAATAAAACTGAAAATGCAGACCATTCAAAGATAGTTTTAAGTACGTTCATGTATGTATACATACATCACTTCAGAATCAGCATGATTTTAGTAATTAGATTAAAATGAAAACAAAAATCCAGTTAATAATTTACAAAATATTGGCTTATGAATAATCTAATCATTTGTGAGCTTCCATTCTGTTAAAAACCATATAGATGGTTGTCTCTATCAAAAAATACTTAAGACAAATAATACTATCATTTTTAATGAAATTGTATGTTTTGTACATGTATAATCTCTTGAAAAGCATCATGTAAGTTAATTGCTAAAATCTCATTATCAATAGTAATTGCTAAAATTTATCGTTACATAAGGTATTGTTAAAATGTATCAATACATAAGGTAATTGCTAAAATGTATCATCATGTAAGGTAATTGCTAAAAGTTATCGTTACATAAGGTAATTGTTGAAATGTATCAATACATAAGGTAATTGCTAAAATGTATCTTCATGTAAGGTAATTGCTAAAATGTATCACCATGTAAGGTATTGTTATAATGTATCACCATGTACGGTAATTGCTAAAAATGTACCACCATGTAAGGTAATTGCTAAAATGTATCACTGTGTAAGGTAATTGATAAAATGTATCACAATGTAAGGTAATTGCTAAAATGTATCACCATTTAAGGTTATTGATATAATGTATCACCATGTAAGGTAATTGCTAAAATGTATCACTGTGTAAGGTAATTGCTAAAATATATCACAGTGTAAGGTAATTGCTAAAATGTATCACAGTGTAAGGTAATTGCTAAAATGTATCACCATGTAAGGTAATTGATAAAATGTATCACCATTTAAAGTAATTGATATAATGTATCACCATGTAAGGTAATTGATATAATGTATCACCATTTAAGGTAATTGATATAATGTATCACCATGTAAGGTATTGCTAAAATGTATCATCATATAATGTAGCTGCTAAAATGTATCATTTTAAAAGGTGTTTGCTAAGACATGTCATCCAAAAAGGTAATTGCTAGAATATATCATTATACTCTAATATCAAATTTGTGGTGAAAACATTCTGTTTTATCATAAATCACACTTTGAACATATCTCCATCTCATTTCTTGTCCAATGTTTGATTTTTTAACTGAGCATTGCACAAGAGATGGGTATTAATGCATGGAATGAACTGTATACTGTTGGAGTTAATTTACTGTAATTGTCATTACAGACTATTAAGTGTAGGGCCAAAGGTTAATGTTGGTCAGAAAAAATGGACAGTAGCGTGGCATAGGCAGTTTACTTGCAATATAATATCTAAATGTAAAAATAATTCCATGTTGGAAGACAAAAGTGGAACTTTTCCTATTAAACTGGGCTGGGAACTCCTAAATTAAGTAAATAGAGTATTGTCATACGATTGATGAGAGTTACTGTATTTATGTATATATGATACAAACTCAAATATGAATGGAATAAACCCAAATCTGCCATTGTATTTTAATGTAGTTGATCTGGCTTTACTCTGTTAAATTTAAATATCAAGATTTATCGTAACTTATTGATAAATCAGTGTATAGATACATATCGATATGAGGGAAAGATAGACAGATAGGCAAAAGGAAGAATGATGAGAATGAACCGAAAAAATAAATCGACAAATGGTGGAATGGGATGTTACACAGAGCTATTGTTGTGTGTTGGGGACATGAAATCCACATAAGAATTTTTACTTATATATATATATATATATATATATATATATATATAGAAGTGTTGTTAAAAATTTAAAATTTGCTGACAGTTACTAGAAAATTTTACAAATTGTTTATGTAATAATTGTATCTTGTAGGTGTACAAGACACTTCTCTACCTAGTTGAAGTTTTAGCATTAATACTTCAGGGAACTTGGTCCTTAAATTGATCAAATATTTAACACAAAATCAAGCGAACACTTTACACACCAACAGTATAATCTTGTTGACTAATACATTTATTAGTATAATAAAAAAATCAGTACAGTTTTGTCTTCACCAATTGCATCACTCACATTACTGACTTTATGAGAAACATGTCTTTTTTTCTTTCAGTTTAATCCCCTGACAGTATCATGTGAAATTTAATTTAAATTCAGGCCAAGTTTTATCACAGCATAGAAGTGTATTGTTTGGAGAATCTATTTTTGTGGTGTTATAATAAAATGCTATCAAGTGGCCGTCAGAACAAATTGGACCAAATTACGTTGGAAGGCTTTTAAAATGCCTGCATGTTATTGTCCTTTATCAGTATTGTATTAAGCTATTGTCAAGTGACAAGGTTGTCAATGTGAAGAAAGTCCTTGTACTTTGAATTATCAGGGCTCTGTGCATGTTGAGATGTGCATTGAGGGTAGAGAGTTCCTTGGAGTGGGTCCCCTTTAATTAAACAAGAGGTTTTCATTGTTGAGTTTTATTGATTTGTTTCCTGCCCTTAAATTTGTGAACTACTCATCCCACACATTTAATGAATACACTGTATTGCATTTTAAACAGGTATCAGTAAAGAGAAATGTTGGACATTGATTTTGTTATCAGTGGTTATTTGTATAAATCTAACTTCTTGTTCTAGCAGCCTGTATATCAGTCAGTATACACATCAATCCATTGGTACAGGTGTATATCTTCAAACTACTTCATTCTTTGTACTTTCTTTCCTGCCAACCTACCTACCTAGCTGTACACATGCAATCAATTCATTGATAGTGTTATAGTGAGGTAGTTTTGTGTCATGTGTTTCATTATAATGCTGTCTACTCTATGACTCCAATGAACAGTGTTATAGTGAGGGAGTTTGGTATCATGTTCTTTATTATAAGGCAGTATACTAAATGACTCCAATGAACAGTGTTATAGTGAGGGAAATTGATATCATGTTCTTAATTATAAGGCAGTATACTAAATGACTCCAATGAACAGTGTTATAGTGAGGGAGTTTGGTATCATGTTCTTTATTATAAGGCAGTATACTAAATGACTCCAATGAACAGTGTTATAGTGAGGGAGTTTGGTATCATGTTCTTCATTATAAGGCAGTATACTAAATGACTCCAATGAACAGTGTTATAGTGAGGGAAATTGATATCATGTTCTTAATTATAAGGCAGTATACTAAATGACTCCAATGAACAGTGTTATAGTGAGGGAAATTGATATCATGTTCTTAATTATAAGGCAGTATACTAAATGACTCCAATGAACAGTGTTATAGTGAGGGAAATTGATATCATGTTCTTCATTATAAGGCAGTATACTAAATGACTCCAATGAACAGTGTTATAGTGAGGGAGTTTGGTATCATGTTCTTCATTATAAGGCAGTATACTAAATGACTCTAGTGGACAGTGTTATTGTAAAGGAGTTTGGTATCACATCTTTTATTATGAGGCAGTGTATAGCTTCTTTGTTATATTAAGGGAGCTCTGTATCATTAGTTCTTTATTATGGTTCCTATGGACTGTTAAAATGAGGGAGTATCATATTTTATTATAATATGGTGTCACTATAGGGCAGCATACTCTCTTGCTCTAATGGATAGTCTTATAACAAGGGAGTTCAGTCTCATATATTTCATTATGAGGCAATAGGGTCAGGTGCCACCTCAGATAGCATTATAATGAGACTACTGTAATGAAAACACCTTATTAATTATTAATGGGGATCTGCAGTAGTCCAGTCGGTTGAGCATCAGACTTTTATTTCAAGGGTCAGGGTTCAGTACTTCTCCATGCCAGTCTGGGTTAGCTGCCTTGGTGTGTCCTTGGGAAAAAGCACTTAGTTCTAATTTGCTCAGCATTGTATAGCTGATAATGTGTTACCATGGAAAACCAACCAACCAAGAATCAATAATTGCATGTATTTTTCTGTTATATTTCATTTTTAGTTATATTTTGGGTGCATACAGGTAAAAATATTATATAGTTATTTGAGTGAGTTGCTGATGAGATAACAGCTTTGTGTATTTTAAAATATTTGCAGAAGCCACACCCAACATCTACATCTTGTGTAATAGACTGATATAGTGTCCTTTCTTATTTAGGAGTATCACTCTTATACCGATTTCATGTGAATTTCAATATCATAAAAAAAGCACAAGGCAATGCTTTACCTGCTATGCTTTGCATCAGGTGTTATTTTGTGTTTGTGGATGGTTTTTTAATCAGCGGGACCCACTTTGAGGAATACAAATTTTTCAAGAAATGCTACATGCAATAACAGCAACAGTTTTTCATCTTATTGTGGTGTGGAAACGTTTTGAATTCTGTGTTTTATTATGAAATGAATTGAATCAGGCATATGATGAAAGTTTAAACGAGCTGCTTATACTAGATAAAAATAAGTTAAAAATGAGCAAGTTCATAATATATTCTCTAAAGATGGATAATGAACCAGTAACATAACCATAGAGAGAGATAAGAAGGCAAATGTTGGGTATGTTAATATTCTTGTGATGGGTGTGAAGGCAAATTATGGGTAAGTAAGTATTCTTTCAATGGGCGTGAAGGCAAATTATGGGTAAGTTAGTATTCTTTCAATGGGTGTGAAGGCAAATTATGGGTAAGTTAATATTCTTTCGATGGGTGTGAATGCAAATTATGGTGAGTACCTAAGTTAGTATTCATGTGATGGGTGTGAAGACAAATTATGGATAAGTTAATATTGAAAACACACTATGTGATAGCTGTTCTTTTATCAGCACAATTCCAATGTGTATCCGTCAATATCTGTATCCCAGCTGATGAGTGTTGAAAAAGCTGACTTTTAATATTATTTTATCTGGGTTTAATTAACTCATGTTACTATAAACAGCTTAAATGATAAAGAATCACACTTCTTTTATTTCTTAGTTTTCTTTAGTTATATCTTTAATCAAAACATTCACCTGAGATTATTTAGTTTGGTCTGTGCAGTTTGCAGGTGGGCTGGTCATATATTCGTGTCTCGGTGATAGGAACTGGGTGTGATTAGGATTTACCCTTTCTTCTAAAATATTGAAAATTTCATCTAAAATGTTAAACTGTGCAAGTTGTCATCAGATCAATAATAAAATGGGACTCATTGAAAATTGGTTCTTGTCATCTTGAATTCACTTTATCCATGGCAATTTTGTATCACTAAATAAAAAATTGTCACCAAACTTGTTATTGTACCGTACATTTTTACAGATAACATCCATCAAACTGTGAATGAGTTAGATGCAGCTCTGCAGGTACATAATATTTTTTGACCATTTTTTTTAAAATTACATGTATGTCATGAAGTAAAGAGCATATACCATGATCATTTTTGCAGATGGACTAACCCAATTAAGGTCTTTCCACCATGTTGGTTTTTATAACAAATTCCTAATTTAAATTATTCTGACAAGATTTATTCCCCTTGAGTGCCCTTTATAAAGGAAGAATAACTGTTTTAAGTACTGATTGTGGTGAAGAACTTTTATAATCACTTTATTGAACTTTTGAATTTAGTCATTGAATTTCTTTAAAATCAATATAACATCATATTTATCGAATGCTGTGTGGGTCAACGTTATGATGTCACTACTGAAAACATTTCTGCATACATACAATCAGAGCAGTGGTTTCCTAGATTCATAATATATATGGTGTCTGCCCAGTTGTCCAAATACAGACTTGGCAGATATAGGTTTTTGTTGTTCTTAGTTGGCTTCCTGTATTTCATGGATAAATAGAGTAAACTGTGGTGACTCAATGGCTAGCATAGTCCTGGGTTTCAGTATTTCCAAGACCAGACCATATCAGTTGTCGTGGTGTAGTTCTTTGCACTTATGCACATTGCCTCTGTGCTTGTGTATCCTTTCATGTGTTGGTGTGTTTTAAATTGCCAAATCGACAAGCAAAACACTGGTAAATATAGTAAGCTGTGGTAAATCGATGGCTACGATAGACCTGGGTTTCATTATTTCCAAGACCAGCTGAGGTCAGCTGCTGTGGCATAACTCTTGGTACTGATCCACATTGCCTGTGCCCTGTGTGGCCTTTCATGTGATGATGTGTAATAAACTGCCAAACAAACAAGCAAGACATGGCTAAATATAAGTAAACTGCGCTTGTTCTATTTCTTCATTTGGGTGGCCTGACTTTGTACATGAAATGAAATGAGCTACATTGTGGACCACTACCTGTCTAAAGAGGGGTCCCGAGTGGCCGAGTGGTCTAAAGCGCTTTCCGTTACGGATCACTGCCATCTCACCTCTGTGTGGGTTCGAGTCTAAATTCAGCTAATGTAGTTATGTGAGAAAGCTTGCCAGTAGCTACTCATGGGTCGGTGGTTCTTTCCAGGGGTTTTCCCGGGTTCTTCCTCCACCAATAATACTGGCCGCCATGTATAGCCTATCATGTGCTGAAAAATGGCGTTAAACCATAGAACATCAGCAACAACAACTACCTGTCTAAAGGTAAATCTTCTCTTTATTCAAGTAGTAATAGCCCTACTGCATCATGACATCACTGATGTAAACACTGGGGGGTGGGCTGACAGTATCCAGCATTCACAACCATATCTCAGCTGTGTTGATGGATGTAAATAAGTGTTATATTTAACAGAAACTAAATTGATTACTGTTTAAGATACCCTTTTTTTTAGTATATTAATCCCAGTGGGGCCCCTATAATATAATTATTCCAGTGGGGCCCCTGTAGTATATTTATCCCAATTTTACAAGGTCTGTAATTTGAAAAGAAAAAAGAAGGTGCTGCTTGCACTTTAACTGACAGAGCCTTTTGTCTCTCTAGAAACTTGAAGTTTCATCAGTTTTATTTTCCTTTTTTGTCTAAATGGAAACTACAGTTAATTGGATAACTTTTCAGTATTTTTATGTGATTACCATTACAAGAAATGATTCCAATAGAAATACTGTTAAATGGAATATTTTTACCAAGTTAAAGGTTAAGTGCCATGTTTATAAGTTACATTAGAGACAGATCTTACAAGTACAAGGTTTAGTGCCATGTTTTACAAGTTTAAGGTTTAGTGCCATGTTTTTTTATAAGTTAAAGGTTTAGTGTCATATTTACAAGTTAAATGTTTAGTGCCATATTTTGCAAGTAAAGGATTAGTGTCATCTTTTACAACCTAAAAGATTAGTGCCATATTTGCAAGTTAAAGGTTTAGTGTCATATTTGCAAGTTAAATGTTTAGTGCCATATTTTGCAAGTAAAGGATTAGTGTCATCTTTTACAACCTAAAGGTTTAGTGCCATATTTGCAAGTTAAAGGTTTAGTGTCATATTTACAGGTTAAATGTTTAGTGCCATATTTTACAAGTTAAAATATTAGTGCCATATTTTACAAGTTAAAATATTAGTGTCATATTTTACAAGTTAAAAGTTTAGTGCCATATTTTACAAGTTAAAATATTAGTGCCATATTTTACAAGTTCTTTTGGCAGTTATGCAATGATATTTTGTGTCAGATTTTCTCCTTGCAATGGTTTAATAGTATGAAAATTCAAATCGGAATTTAGGCACTTTAGTTTTGAATACCCCAACATTTTTGTGTAATGATTTGACTGAATCACAGTGAAAAGTTAAGCCTAGATTCAGTCTCATTATATAGGGCACCTTTAAGAATTGTGTTTACAGTGTGAAGTCAGAGAGACAAATCAGTAAATACAGCCGCTAACACATTTTAATACAGTAATACCCTACTGCAACTGACCCTAATGATTTGGCTACCAGTCAGTCTAGAGGGGGTAGACCAGTGTATTAGGTTTGGAAGGAAAACAAGTAAATGTATAGCTCAGAACATATTGGAAAAGATGCAGGGTGACCTGTTGGGTGATGTTGTCCTTGTTATTTGATACATCTTTTGATTGGAAATCTTTTTACACATGTTACATATGAAGGTTTGTCTCTGGTCAATCAATCAATAATAAATCAATCAATCAATGAATCAGTAAATATGTATGAAACATTAATTTTAAAAAAAGTTCCAAATAATATAATTAATTTGTTGCAACATCTGTAAGTATTTTAAGAATATTTTTTAAAATTATATCTGATGCATAGATAAACAAAATAATCATTTTATATGAATACTTTAGCAGATTAAGTTGTCCAGACTGAATATAACAAGCAATATAACTTGTTAACAGGGTATGGAGGCTATCTGATGTGTAGACAACAAAATACATGTATTCTGTCAGTTTGTTACTGATATCAAATAATGTCAATATATTCTATTGCCATTTGGCTCAGGAAGACTTCCATGGACCCTAAAGAAGCTTTTCAAAATAATAAATTGCTCCTTTCTCTTTTGCTTCCATCTTGATTGAAGTGGCAAAAATGCTTCAAGTGCTAAAATAATAATAAGGTTTTATCAGCAATATCTGCTATTTTTGTGGGTTCACTTGTTACTGCCAGAAGAATTTTAACCAAAGACATGTTTAACTTGATTCACAGGACAATTTACTGCCATTAGGTGGCACAATTTATCACATTATCACTAGAACCAGTCAAGTTTTCCACAGACAGCTCCTAGAAAGACAATAAATTAAATGGCTTCTGTAATGAGGGAGGACATAGAACAAAGGGATGATCACTTTCCCTGACTCTCAGGTTTGGGTTGGAAAACAATGCCAACCCCAATTTGCAAAGGGTCAGTGCAAATAAACAAGATCCCTATGGGAAGTGTTCTGTATTATCAACCAGAAGCCTAAAACAATAAGCATCAGATTGAGCTGACAAGGAGTTTTTGTCTGGATAAATTGGATGTAAGCATCAGTGCTTAGGATGTTGGGGTTGAAAAGCCCCATGTTGGGGATATAGCAGCTGGGAAACTCCTTCATCCTGCCTAAAGCAGACCACATTCTGTGTAGCAGAAATTTATAAGATCATTGGACAGTAAACATTAATCAATCTTTAATATTTTTTTTTAAATTTTAAATTCTGTTTTATTTGCTTTTTTAAGTTGGTCATATCATGCTGTGGCATTGACTGTTCATTTATTTATTGGCATTTTGATTGTCTCACACATAACTTTGTAATGGATGGAGAGAGTTGCATGAAACTTTACTCTAGTATATATCATGACTAGACAGTGTATCTCCTGCCATAGCCACACTGCCTGACACAAGAGTCAAGGTCACGGTAAGGGAAAATGTAGTTCTGTGACCTGTATCCTTGTCAGGAGTATAACTTTTGAACCATTTAAAATATTTTAATGATACATTGATCCAGTATATATCATGACTAGCTGGTGGATCATACCATAGCCATGCCTGCAGCTTCAATGTCAAGGTCAAGGTCACAAAAATGGAAATTCTAATTTTGTGAATTGCACTTTGTCCCAACTAACTTTGCATTGATGAAGATTTTTTTAATGACACTAGCCATTTATATAACTTGTATAGACAGTGTGTCATATACCATAATCATGCTTTCTTCCTCAAGGGCACAGTCACTACAATGACTTTATTTTTGTCTGGAACTTATAAGCAAATATGGATGGTGCTAATTGGCAATGCTTAAAATTTTGTCTAAACTTTCATGAGATATATTCATGTGTCCGAACGATGTGAAGCAAGGGAACCATTTCCAGGAGTAAAGACCATTCCTTATCATCGAGGTCTCAAAGATGCCTTACCTTATATATATTTACTTTTTTTAGTTGAGTCAAACTGCACAGTCAAGATCCTGATTTGCAGTAGCATAATGCTCCTGCAGATCAGGGTTTATGCTGTTTGTTCTAGTGATTACTCCTAGCAAACTGCACAGACCCACCAAATCTGCTGGTACAGCAGAACCTGTCTTGTAAGACCACCTCTTTTGCTAAAAAATTATGGTCTCTCAAGACAGGTGATCTCTCATAACAGGTCACAATGTTATATAATGAATAAATTTGTGCATTGAGAATGTGGTCTCTCAAGACAGGTGGTTTCACATAGCAGTGGTCTTTCAAGACAGGTTTTACTGTACATTATGCACGATTGGATCTTATAAGCATGTATATATGGTAATTTGATAATATCTTTTAAAACAAAACAAAAAAATACTCAAACTTTGGTGAGCTGTATTATAAATATGAAATACATTGAATATTGTAAGGGACATGGTTAAGATCAATGGATAGTTTAAGGAGCTTCACTGGAAGTCATAGGGGACTGATTCGTTGGACTAGTGGTTAAAGTAACCACCTCAGATGCAAGAGGTCATGGGTTCAAACCCCAGCCAAGTCATACCAAAGACTTATAACAATGGTACTAACAGCTGCCTTGCTTGGCATCCAGCGTTAAGAGGTGAGTGTTAAGACTAGTTGGCCTGGTATAAGGATAAGGTGACTGGGTGGGACATCATGCTACATATCTGTGGCATGATGCCTCAGTGCTAGACATCACTATAAACCACCACACTATAGACATTGTAGTGATTTTACTGGAAAATTGTTAAAGCTATGTTAAAAAAATAAAAACACACACACACACACACACACACACACACACACACACACACACACACACACGCATGCACAAAGTCGAGGGAGAAGACATTCTCATGAAGCTGTTGTCACAGAAGAACCTCTCTTGAAAGACCACCCCAACTGCTAAAATATTATGGTCTCTCAAGATGTGGTTTCTCAAGACAGGTCATACCACCATATAATCAATGAATCTGTTCAATGAGAATATGGTCTTTCAAGACAGGTGGTCTCACAAAATACTGTGGTCTTTAAAGACAGGTTTTACTGTATTACTGGTTGATTTTTGTTTATTTGTTATATCATGCAAAGATAATGGGAGCTAATTCCTTGCTTAAAGGACAGAGACAGCTGAGCTAGGCTAACCTTAGAAGTCCTATCCATGATCTTGGGTTATCATTCCTGTGCTCCACCTGGTGAAATAAAGCCAGCAACCTTTTCTCTTGTAATTGGCCAGCCACACATTTGATGAAGTACCAGTAATGATTGAAATTAGTCATAGAATATAGTTTGTCATCAGTAGCATTTAGCCCGTATACAGCCAGCTGGGTAGACTGACTATGTTTGTTAATTATCAGTGCAAACATTGCTGTCATTAGATACATACTAAAACAGTTTAATGTGTGATATGCTAATGTATACTCATACATCTTGCACAAATCTTTAAATAGATAGAATAAGTCTTATAACAACTTATCGATAATAATGTTATTTATTAATTATAATTAATAATAAACTTAGTAATGATGTGAAATTAATTTCAAGGATATAAATTGTTGTATTCAAAGTTCAATGAAATAAGGAAACAACCCTTGAATAACATTAAAGCAAACATTTTGAGAACAGTCTGCTTTTAAAAGAGGCAGGTATTCTTCTTTTGTAAGAAGAGTGCCAAAGGGGAGTAAATCTTGATGGAATAAATTTATAAGGATTTCTTTATTTAAAAAAAAAGAAATGCTATGGTATAATTATTGTAATAAAATTAACTGTGTCTTCTGGTCATATTGTAACTTGAAAACTTCATTTTCATTCAGTCAGGCTGTTATATTTTTTATATACTTAACCTGTCGTATCATATATTGAATCAAATGACAACTAAGAGGCAATTTGACATATCGCCTGCGCCTAGTCTGTAAGTATAGCTGTGGAAGACAGCTAAGTTGTAGTGAACAGCCTGCCCTCTCCAAGGATTTGCAATTGATAGACAAATGCTCATCTTGAATTTGGCATAGTATTGTAATTTTGTCCATTTTGAACTTCTCTCCTCATCAGCTTATAAACTGTTAATTTGTTTCGAAAATATATATAGGACAATATCATCCAGTAAACAGTGTTAAATACACATCAGGATATAAGTGGTGAAAAACAGTGGTTAGCATGCAGGACGAAAGGGTCTGGGTTCAATTCTTGATATTGGATCATGCTCTGTCCCCTAGCAAGGCACTTAGCGCAGATTGACTCCTCACTGAATAACCTAATGGTGTTGCTGTGCCATAAATCTCTTACATAGTGTTGTATGCAGTGATAACTATAAACCAGTGTTACCATTAGTCACCTTAAGTCACACGATTACCCAAAATGGTAGGATACCATATGTACTCGCTTATACGTCAAGCCCAACAGCAAACTGCACAGACCCATATGTGCCAGCAGATCTGTGTCTGTGCACTTTATTAGGAGTAATTAGTAGAACGAAGAACACAAGACCCTGATCTGCAGGTGCATTATTCTACAGCAGATAAGGATCTTTGCTGTTTGCAGTTTTACTCGATTTATAAACGAGTATACATTATAGTTAGCCCTGAACCTTGAAAACCCTCCTTGCTGAACTCAGACCTGGAATTGGGGAATTTCAGCACAAAAAGGGTCCTTTTTCTCTCCCATCCACTCCCAAAGAGACATGGTTCTGTTTACTTGGCTGCTGAAGATAATGGTTATTGTTTATAGTGGTTTGCCTCACAGGAGGGACCTAGCTGAAAAGATTCTGTTGCTCAATTATATAGAAAATTTCACACAGCCTCCTTTGATAAGTCACATAATCAAGACAATCTTCAACAAAACGGCACCTGTTTTCTACAACAATATCCAAGATGCTGCAAGCATCTCACAAAGTATAAGATGATGATGGTGATGATCAAAGAAAAGAAACTGTAGTTGTTTATCCCCGTGAAATAAGGACGGGATGGTGACTGCACTAGTTTTGGAAACAAAATCTGAAAATAGATACTGTAGGAGAATGATTTAGCAGCGGTAATACAGATGGTTTGAGACATTTTGGGGATGATTAAGTCTGATTTCTTAAATTGAATAATTGAATTATTACCAATAACACAACCAGTCAGTTGGTATATATATATATATATATATGCAATTTCTTACTCAACTCCCACAAAAAATAATGAAAAGATGAAATTACTAAAAGTCCACAATTAACAGGAAAATCTGTAGATTGAAGTATTTGAAGATGAATCTATATGGCAAAGCCTGTCATTTTGTAAAATTGTTTCTTTTCTGGCTATGAGCGTAAATTTTGGTATCAGAAGCACTACTACTTTGTGCATCTCTTTTCATGATACTCAACTCCCGCTGCGTTGATTGTAGATATTTTTTCATGTACTAAAAATCCCTTTAACTCCTTGCAGTCAAATATTTTTCTGATGGCATCCATTATGTCCTCCACGATATTTTATTGGACAGTCTGCATCCATTTTTGTTGATGGCTTATGTGAAGACTCTTGATTGCATAAACTCCCATAGGTACTTGTTTCTAAGATGTGTCCAACTACAAACTGCACAGACCCAAATCTCCCATCATGCACCAGTAGATCTGGGTCTGTGCAGTTTGTTCAAAGTAATCAGTAGAACAAACAACACAGACCTTGATCTGCAGGCATATTATACTATGGCATATCAGGATCTTTTTTGTTTGCAGTTTAATTTGATGTATGGATCAGTAAAGATAGTACTTTTTATTTCCATAAATTTGTGTGTGTAAACTGATAAGATCTTGAACATTCTAAGTACAAGTACAATTCCGGGTTCAAATATCCATAAAATCCCAGAAGAAAGAAATTTCTCATAAATAAGAAACAATAATAATAATAATAATCATCCACAGGCTAATATAATTTACAGCATTCAGTGGAACAAAAACAATAACAGCATAACCCATACTGTGAGAAAGGAAAATATTCCCACTACCTTAGATGTTGCAAACACCAAGAACAGCTCATTAAAAGATATTTAACACCACATAACAATAGGAGGTTTGGAAAATTGATTTACTTTTCAGAAATCTGGGAAACTAAAATCAGACAGGATGTGTATTTAGGCACATAATGGGTGCCACTATCTGATTTTTTTAAAAAGTACTGCCATGAAACAGAGCTTATAGAATCCACCTCATAGAGAGAAAAAAAACTACATTTACCAGTACAAAATGGAAAGATAATAATAATAATAATAATAATAATAATAATAATAATAATAATAATAATAATAATATTAAGAATAATACTAATAATAATATTAATAATAATAATAATAATAATAATAATAATAATAATAATAATAATAATAATAATAATATTAATAATAATAATAATAATAATAATAATAATAATAATAATATTATTATTAATCTGTAACTTTTTGATGGTAGGATGTTATAATCTGCTGACATTAAAAGAAAACTTCAACGTTAAATTGCCAGAGACTTCTTTTAATCAAATAATAATTTTAAAAAATGCTGCTGGAAACTTTTATCGCTATTTGTGATTTCAGTGTTATCATTGATGAAGCATAGAAATGTGTCTAAAATTCAAATTATTGTCTATACTACTTGATACACCAGTGTATAACTCATTTATTGTCCTTTTATAGATAAATGAAATACACTACAAATCTACATAAAGCTTTCCTTCACAGCTGATATCCACATCCATTTATTTATGTTGACAGGATATTGTCATGAAATAATGTTGTGCAGTTTTAAGCACAACCAATTGGTGCAGATTTTATTTGTTCTTCAGCCAAATAAAATAGACCTCTCAAAACCATGGTGAGGTCAACATACCTTGTGCATGTGGTCCACCCTGAGTTGATCCAGTAACTATCCTTGATTGAAATTTCAATTGTTGACAGCTGTGGCATCTTGGGAAGGAAAGCTCCAGTTGACCCCCAGACTGATAAATAATGACAAATCCTACAGTACAAAAAGAATTTCTGACTTTGGTAGCAAGGCTGAGTAAATAGTGTTGCTTCAAATTAATGCTATAAATTTATTTTTTCTGTTAGTCAGCCTGAAAGCTGCTATTTAGGGCATAAATATTGCATGAATGAAAGCCTTGTACTTTTGTATCTGACTTCTCCACCCCACCCCACCCATTTATAATGATTGAAGTTAATATTCTTCAGCCATGCCAGTAAAGAAATATTTAGAAACAAATTATTTAGAAAAGATGGAGTAAAGTTTAAAACTATTTTCTGATGAGCATTTTGTGACAAAATTTAATTTTGCAAAGTTTTTTTCTAATGCATAATCTAATAATTCCAATTGAATCCACATTATTGCCAATTTAGATAGAACACTAATGACCATATATATGTGTCCATTGTGGGCAGGTGTCCTTTATATAGAGGTTTATTAGAACAATAAGTTAAAGAAAAGGGCACAAAAGTATTTGCATTTGTTTAAAATTGTCCTTATTATGGTTGTGTCTGCAAAAACAGATCACGAGACCTTGTGACATGAACATATATGGTGCTTGTATGGTAGGCTCACAATGTATTTCTCACACAATTAGCCCATGCTTGAAGTCGAGTCCATCAGAGGCTTATAGAAAATGTTTAGACTATGTTAATAATGATAAGACCACAACATTATTGGAATGGGTCCATGGGCTTATCGTAGGTAAAATATGGTATTTGGAAAACAATTTGTGGCAGAGATTGTTATTCAACTAATGAAGACTCTAAGTACATAGTAGCAGACAAGAAAGTTGATAAACAGGAAGAGAATTTTAAGGCCCTCTTAGAAGGCCAAGACAGTCCGATCATTATACTACAACATAATTGTCTAGGTTTTCTGGTGTCCTTTTTCACTGATCCATGGCCTTTCCTCCACTTTAAACCAAATGTTATCAAATGTCAGATAGCAAAACAAGACATTGTGTCTATTGGTATCTAAATCTTTAGCCCACCCTCCACAGATTGGAAGAAAAAAAACATTTTTAAATTACCTCAAAGATTTGGAAAGATTTGGAAGTTATAGCTCTTAGCTTTTAGGTCCAGTTACACCTTTTTTAATTATTGATACTATTTGTCCTTTTTTTCTGTCGATGTTAAGGTGAACGACACACATTTTCTTCAAAGAGCACCTGTTGGCAAGTGGCAGATAACTCCTGATAGGAAATGAAAGATACAATGAGAGAAAATTTGCATGCAGACTTGATCTATTGTGCTGTACTGAGTTATGTTGAAAGATGTGTGCTATTTTTAAATCTGTTTTTTTATTGCCTTTGCATGATGAGGTTACATTACTCCTACTGTATATCAATTAGCAGGAAATCATTGACACTTCATGAATATCATTTTAATCCTTGAATTCAAACAGCAAACAAAACCAATGTTTTGACTGGGGCCATGCTTTGACCATTAATTATCTTGCTTTCTGTGATAAAAAAAAAATTAAAAGTTAATTTGCAACGTTTTTATAGTGAAGAGTTTAGAATGCTAATTGTTTAAGAAATGTTGGCAAGCTATAAAACTCGCTTGCTAGTCTTTGTATTCATTAAATTTTGGCCTGTTTTTCTAGAGTCTAGCCAGTGAAAGAGCAAAGTCTCTAAATAAATGAGAATGCTTTGTTTGAAAATTATTTTCTTATCCACCCAGTTGTAAGTAGAAGTATCATATGAATTTGTGAATGTAATGAGTACTGGGAATTTAGTTCACTTCAAATGGCTTATTGTCTCAGATACTAAACAATGTGTTACAAAGGTGAATTGACATGAAGTTCATTTATGGCAGTTGACTACCTAGACAAATACATAAATGGGAAACGCCTTGTTATAGCATGTGTTTTTAGGGAAAGTATTTTTTGTATAACACTGCTTGCATAGTGATAGAACACCTTGTTATAGCATGTGTTTTTAGGGAAAGTATTTTTTGTATAACACTGCTTGCATAGTGATAGAACACCTTGTTATAGCATGTGTTTTTAGGGAAAGTATTTTTTGTATAACACTGCTTGCATAGTGATAGAACACCTTGTTACGATACATGTACAGCTGTATAAGGATAAGCACTTGATAGTGATACATTATCTTTTATAACACATGCCTAATGATACAAAATGCAGTGATACATTATCTTTTATAACACATGCTTAATTATATATACACTGAGTGAAACATCACTTTATAACACATGCCTAATGATACAAAATGCAGTGATACATTATCTTTTATAACACATGCTTAATTATACATACACTGAGTGAAACATTTTATAACACATGCCTAATGATACAAAATGCAGTGATACATTATCTTTTATAACACATGCTCAGTGATGTTATCTTTTTAAACACATGCTCAGTGATAAATTATCTTTTATAACACACGTGTAGTGATACATTATCTTTTTGATAACACTTACTTAGGTATTCATGTACATTACCTTTTTATAACACATACTTAGTGATACATTATCTTTTATAACACATGCATAGTGATACATTATCTTACTGACAACATAGTGATACATTATCTTTTTGATAGCACATAATTAGGTATACATGTGCATTACCTTTTTATAACACATGCTTAGTGATGCATTGTCATATAACACCTTATAACAAACCATCTTGTTGCAACACTTCAGTATGAATAGAGCTCCTCTTTTATCATAAATACTGCATCTTTGGTAGTCAATTGTATAAATTCACATCGTTTCATTTTCAGCAATGAATTACTGTACTTCAACTAGTGTTTAATTATTACACAGTTTTTTATTAAGAGGAATTAACAACAATATGGGATTGTCTGTAATTTTTTGTACACCTATTGCTTCATTTTGCAGAACAAACTTATAGTTAAAAATTTGAAAATAATATTAGGCTCATTTTTATTGCAGTATTGTACTATTTTAAATTAAATTAAAAATTAAATTAAAAATTTCAATTAAAAAGTTCCATACAGAATACTACAAACAAAAATTGACATCTCCATCTATTTACCATCTATGCTCACTTATAAGTCTAGTCTAACTGCAAACAACAAAAGATCCTGGTCTTTGTAATGTCTCCCTGTTAGTAAGATAGGTAGTTAATTGGATTTAGCTTCCTTTTTTGTGAATGATCTCCCTTGATATTATGACACAGTGTGTGTGTGAAAGAATATCAACAGATAACTGGGCAAGAATATTGGGAAGAAATAATGCAATATGAAACCCCTTAGACAAGTAAAATAACAAATTTTTCAAACAAATGAATAGTGTTAATTTCAATTCAACTTAAAAGATATCAACATGATTTAATAGCAGTGTCTAATTTAGATTTATTTCATCCTGATAATGAGTGGTGAAAAGAGCGCAAATGTCGATGACTGATTGCATCACCTTCCTCATGACCCTATTCCAACATTTCCTATTTCCTCGAATCTTCCTTTTCCAACTGCCTCGTCCTTCTTGAACATTGATGTGCATCCAATAATATGGTCAAAAATTATTTTAGATAATTTAATGTGCATCCATCACTGTGGTCAAGAATTATATGGGATAATTTGACGTTGATCCATCACTATGGTTAACGAGTATGATGTATTTCATATTACTAGAGAAGCCTTATTATTGCTCTGCTCATAAATACTTAAAAGTTTTCTTAGTTTATCTGACAATTGGGTTTATTCCATATAATGGACATAGCAGTGGACACAAGTTTAAATGGATGAATATAAAATTATTAGGAATAGAAAGTCAGTACTGTAAAGTAAAAAAGGCTACCTCTTTTGTGTTGTGTACAACCCAGTCAAGACAATAAGAGCCCAGAATAGATTGAGTACAATAAAGACTTGGACTGGCATCAGATTTGATTTCTGGATATCTTCTTGTTGAGAGAAAAATGGGCAGATTATAGCATCCACCTGATTAACAAGGTCTTCTCTATGGCTGCACATCTCACCAGTATCCACAGCTTGCCAGGAAACTAAGTTTTCCCATCTCATCACAGACAGCTTCAAACACTCTTTGTAGGTTGTGAGTTTTTTCACAATTATTTCAAACTTCAGCTTTAATCAAACATCAGAATTGAGGAATGGTTTTGATGTCATGGAAGGTTTAAAATATTACTAGGAATAGATTGAATACCCAAATCAAATCAAAAGTGGATCATTAGGGTGCCCCTAATCATCCCCACCCCCACTGCAAAAACCCCAACAAGGACATTTCTTTCAGTACAGTTAGGTTGTTAAAATTATGCCTTGGAAATGCTTGATACACAGGAGCTTCCACTGTGTCCAAAAAAGAATTCCATTTCATAGATCCCATTCAT
Source organism: Unio delphinus (assembly GCA_029339505.1). Taxonomy (NCBI): domain Eukaryota; kingdom Metazoa; phylum Mollusca; class Bivalvia; order Unionida; family Unionidae; genus Unio; species Unio delphinus. The sequence continues at coordinate 11,673,816 of JAQISU010000071.1, read as the reverse complement.
ACTTCTTTATACTGCAATAAACAAATTTCCAGATATATGATCTGTTTTGGGTCGTCAAACAGAGATTTTTTTTTAATAGAACACTTTCACTTAATGAGGCCACCTAACAATCATTGCTACCTTGCCTGACAAAATAACTTTTTTTAAATTCTATCCACCTCATCAAACCACCACCATGCATGACACCAAATATTTGTATTAAAACAATCCTAGCCTTATCAAAGCCCACCCCTCTTAAAAGGCCAAATCTTAATTGCAGAAGGGGTGTCCATATTGTGCCCACTGTAATTGAAGACTGTGGTATATATCTTAGTCTCTATGCATGATGGACCGTTTTGGGTGTAGGTATATTTCATTCACAATGATGAAAGATAGTCTCACAAATAATTTCTTACAACTTTTGACTTCTGACAAGAATTGGTTGAAATCCGTTTTAAATGAGGCATTTCTAGATAAATTGCTTTTCATCCAAGTACATGTAATTATCAAAAAGGGGATTTGTAAAGAAAAGCATTATCTTTTCCCTTATGTTGTGTTTCTTCAAGTAACTAGTTCTCAGTAGTAAAGAAATGAAAGTGTTTTCAAGTGTTTATTCTGTTCCATGCAATTTGCATCAGTTTCAGTTAGGTTTGTTTTGTTTTAGTACAAAATATACAGAAGTATTTAGGTGTCTTGGTCTGGAATCTGGAGTCCCTGCATCACTAAACTGTATTTTCTTTTTTTTTTTCTTTCTTGCCAATGTTAAAGCAGAAATTTTAAGACTCACTGATCTGGTTTTTCTGATACTGTCCCAGTAAATGCAGTTAAGAGGAATAATTCTTCTCAGTTGGTAATATTTGGATTAATGGTTTCTTATATCAGGGAATTCATATCAATGTAACATGTGTGAGTGTGTGATTTAGATTTTTAACATAGCTTTTAAAAGATTTCAGTAATTTCACTACAATGTCTGCAGTGTGGCAGTTTATAGTGATGTCTAGCATGGCATCATGCTGCAGTCATTTAACATAATGTCTCTGACCCAGTCACAGCTGCTTGTACCAGTTTTGTTAAATTTTGGTATGACTTGGCTGGGATTTGAATCTGCAGCCATCCGCATCCGAGGCAGACATCTTAACCACTTAGGCCACCTGAGCAGTCTCAATGGAACATAATAATAGAAAAAAAATAACACTTTCTCCTATTACTGTTTCATTTGATAATTTTTTTTACAAAAATGGAGGTCTAGCAGTTCTAATTTATTCACTTGTACTCAGGAGAAGCATTTGCTCAGTGGTCATTGTGCTGGGTTAGTCATCAGACGGGCGAGAGTTCATGTCCTGCCATCGGATCTGCATGGGTTGGCAACCATCATATGGCCTCAGCCAAGTCACTTGACCCCAGTTGCCTGACATTAAATAACCAGCTTATGTTTCAGTGCCATTAAACAAACTATCATTTGCACTATCTCTAGCAATACACAATTAGTTTGGTGAGAGGTATATGATATATTTAATGAAGCTATACATCGAAAGGTCAGAGGTCAGTGTCTCATAAATGAGTCTTATGATACACAAGGTTCTGAAAGAAGAAAATTTGCAATATATAAGTTTTTAAATCTGAGCTCCAGGTATTAGTGTATTGGTATTATTGCAGGAATTAAGATGCCACTGGGATAGATTTAACTGTGATTATCTTTTTTATTGCCAAAACAGTGTGTAACAGAAGTATTTTTTAGTTTTGTATTAATTAAGTATGACAGCTATTGTCATTCATTCTGATGTTTGACCTCAATACAAACATAGAATCATTTCTAGACTTTGGATTCACAATTTGTATTTAATATCTGGATTTATTGACTCAATTCATTGAAAGAAGATTATCGAAACTGAACATTTGCCAGATGATAGATCGATCCGCCCACCAATCATGTGACATGACAACCTGTTTACATCTGACAGACATGCAGTATTTTGAGAGATCAAGACAATAAATTATTATTTTTGGAACAAACATTAAAATGTAAATTTTCAAACTTTAAAATAATGCAGTCTGGGGTTCAGTCCATCCTATAAATAAAAATAATATACACCTTCAAGAAACTTTTATTTTTTATGTAAATTTTATCAATTTCACTTTCTGTTTTTTTTCTTCTTGCTGTCAATGGGAAGTACTTTCTACAAATGCTTATGCAAACAAACATGTTGTAATTGCCATCCATTGCTTCCATATTTCAGCTGACCACAAAAAAGTCTTTATCAATCAAAGTTTTGTCTATGTTTCAGGAAAGGAATGAATCTGATTTCTCCATTTAGATTATCTGAGTATTGACTGTCAGAATTACGAGGCTCCCACTGACTTATTTTCACCCTTTTTGATGGAGAAATCAACAAATCATTGCAAAATTTGTAAATACTTCTCATAATCAATTCATTGTTACCACAAGCAGCTTGTTGGAGGAAAATGGCAGACAAAAGCAATGTTTGGAGGTGTGTCTAATATATGTTCGCTGATTGGTTAATTGATAGCATGATTGACAAAAGCGATTGGTCAACTAGATATTGGTTCTTATTCTGCCCAGACCAGAATAATTTGCTTTCTATCATCATGCATCTCTGGCCAAAATAATTTTACTCCCATTGTCTTGGCATGATATAGCCTTTCTTGTGTTGATGTATGGTTCAATGATTCAGTTAGGTTTGCGACATAAGGCAAAACTTTTTTTTAAAAAGTTGGGTAAAATCCAGACCTGGCTTGGACACAGATGTTTTGGTTGACTGATGCTTTGACCATGTCAACAGACTTCAAACACTGAAGCTACCCAGCCTTGCTGACAGAATCAAAGAAATGTTAAATGCTTTATGGTGCTTTAAAAAACAATTTAATCTTACTCTACTTTAAGCCAGTTCTCAGTCAAATGATTACAGACAATATCACCATAAATATACAATACTGGAAGCAGGGTGTGGAAAAATTGAAAAACTTAAAGTTTTCAAAAACAGTTGTGCATTTTTTGTGATTGGAGAGATGGATAACACTGTTTATCTTGGGAGAAAAACCCTTCCATACAGTAGGTTCATATGCATGTTTTTGTCAGTATCCAGTGTATCCATACAGTAGGTTCATATGCATGTTTTTGTCAGTATCCAATGTATCCACTTACAAGTCAGGTCTAGGAGATCAGGGTCAATGTTGTTTGTTCTACTGATTATTCCTAAGAAAAAGTGTAGACCAGGATCTTCATGCACATTATACAATGTTAGATTGGGGTCTGTGCATTGTGCAGGTGTGCTTGGCTTGTATGTGAGTATATATGGGGTGCTTAGATTCATGGATTTATGGCAGTAATGTCATAGTTTCCCCCATCCCCAAGCCCCCCTCCAATTTTGTTAGGTTTGTATATTTTAGCATTCACAAAATTAATGCAAATAGATGCTCCTAAAAGGGGTGAAGTCACAGTAGTATTGAAACTATTCCACAATTATCTGAAATAGCTTTAGAAATATTCAGTTCTCAATTTGAAGTTCTGCACCTTTAAAAAACGTTTTGAATTTTAGGTCTTAAGTGATGTTTGATTATCAGGTTTGGCAAATGGGGTTTGTATGACTTCTGCTTTTATGGTTCGTTCTGACCTGAAATAACCTGAAAAATTTCAAACTCTTGAATTTTGTCTTCCTATCTTTAATTAATCCAGCTTTCACCAAAGCTCATAATGCAGATGTTAAAATATCATAAACAGAATCAGGGATAACAATTTAGCTTAACAAATTTACCTACCGCACATTGCTAGCTGCTGATTGGTCAAGGGTGTAGCAATGCATTATTTTCCATTGGGGAACAATTTGAGAGGTTATTAGGTCGACTGGGTATAAAACAACATTCCACCCCCTGTCAGCAGGTGTAAGTTTGGAACTTTATCTGAGAAGCAGACCAAAAAATAATCATCCCACAAATGTGTACCCAACATCCCTCAGCTCTCAATAGGTGCCATCAATGATGCAGAACTTGAAGGAGTGGTATCCCAATTTTGATATCAACAGATGAAACAATGGCTGGGAATGTCAGTTCTTCACAATACATATTTATTACACTTTACTCATAGTGAATGGCCATCTCTGGAAAGTGAAAGAAAAAAAATTCTGTATCAAATAATAAAAACAGACAAGACTTCTTGCTGGCAATTTCATTTGGCAGCAGTTTGATTTATTCAGCAGGAGTGTATTTACATAGGTGACTCACTTAGTCACAGGTAAAACATGTTTTGAATGAAATAATGAAATGGCACTTTGATTTAACAAAAGATTAAATACACACCCACGTGCATTAAACTTAGTAAATTGGGAGTCATTCAAAGTGTCACTTTTTTTTATACATATTTATTGTTTTTACTGTAAAATCTTAGGTTTGGAAAAGTAATCAGTTTGGAACAGAAGCTTTATACAGCGATATAGTTTTGTTGTTTTGCAAGTCATGTGAATTGTATTGTCAGTTGTTGTTTAATAAGTTCTATGATTTTTATTTTAAATTTGTAGATTGAAGAACCTGAAAAATCTGTACATTTTGTTAGGACACAGATCACTTAATTTTTTGTAATTGTACACTTTCTAAAAAATAAATCTTCCAGTTGTGATGATAAAAATAATATTTGAAATATAGTTTAAGTGAAACAAAAATTAATTATAATTTTAAGTTTATAACTTTAAAATTTTCCAAACTGTTGACATGAAAACCAAATTTTTTTCTTAAAATTTAATTTAGAAAAAAAACATCTCGTTTTTATGGTTAATTTTTGTGTATTAGAGGGTAGTTTATTGATGTTGTGGACAATAAACAAACCAAAAATTTATACTGGAATCATATGTATTGGAAGTATATATAGATTTTATTAGCATAAAGTGCATATATCAATATCATCAAATTGTGGAAAATAACATTTCCTCAAAACTCATGCCCTGACAGAACACTGCAGTAAGAGACCACCTGTTTCAGGAGACCTTATTCTCATTGCTTGAATTTATTGATTGTACAGTGTTATGATCTGTCCTGAAAGACCACCTGTTTTGATAGTCCACAATTTCTTGGCAGAAGAGAGGGTCTTTCAGTACAGGTTCTAAATAAACTAACAACTAAATAAAATAATTTTGAGTATAAAAAATGTATAATTGTAAATTTGCCCACCAAGATAGGTTGAAGGTTGAGTCTTTAGGATACTTCAGTACCTCTCTGTTATGATCCACCCATGATTGTCTCCCTCGCTGAGTCATTAGGAAAGGTAATTATTTTCAGTTTCTTAAACATGTTAAAAGTGCTCTTGACAACCAGGTAACACCCTTTTCTTGGCCTGTCTTTTTTCATTATTTTGATCTGCTCTTGTTAACTGGATCAAGCTTTTCATTATAAAGCTTTCTCTGTCACATGCATTTAATTAAATTTATTTCTTCATTATGTTCATTTTAGCCAAATATGTAAAGAAATAAAGCTGCTGAAAAAAGTGAAAAACAATGCTTATCATAAATATTCACTATTCTCTTCTCCTCATCATTATCTTTATTATCATCATGCTAACTAATCACACATTCTCCCATCTATTCCCCCCTCTGCCTCCCCCTCCTCCTCATACTAACTAATCACAGTCATTCTCAATTCTATCCTCATCCTCATCTTCATCATGCTAACTAATCACATGGTCATTCTCACTTTTGTCCTCATCCTCATCATGCTAAATAATCACACATGCTCACATCTTTCCTCATCCTCATCATACTAGCTAATCAGTCATTCTCACTTCTGTCTTCATCCTCATCCTCGTCCTCATCATACTAGCTAATCAGTCATTCTCACTTCTGTCTTCATCCTCATCCTCATCCTCATCATACTAGCTAATCAGTCATTCTCACTTTTGTCTTTATCCTCATCATCATACTAGCTAATCAGTCATTCTCACTTCTGTCTTCATCCTCATCCTCATCCTCATCATACTAGCTAATCAGTCATTCTCACTGCTGTCTTCATCCTCATTCTCATCCTCATCATACTAGCTAATCAGTCATTCTCACTGCTGTCTTCATCCTCATTCTCATCCTCATCATACTAGCTAATCAGTCATTCTCACTTCTATCTTCATCTTCATCCTCATCATACTAGCTAATCAGTCATTCTCACTGCTGTCTTCATCCTCATTCTCATCCTCATCATACTAGCTAATCAGTCATTCTCACTGCTGTCTTCATCCTCATTCTCATCCTCATCATACTAGCTAGTCAGTCATTCTCACTTTTGTCTTCATCCTCATCCTCATCATCATACTAGCTAATCAGTCATTCTCACTTTTGTCCTCATCCTCAGCCCAATGATATTCCCTCATTATGCTAACTAATCACACATTCTCAGTTCTGTTCTTATCCTTATCGTTATCATCATCGTGTTAACTAATCACACAGGTATTCTCACGTCTATCCTCCTCCTCCTGATCATCATCATCATGCTAATTAATCACATCCTCATTTTCAGACTAATAGTTTATTTTGGATATTATTTTATTTCTTTCATGACTACATTATTTACAAAGTTTTTTGCATTGCCATTATTTGTATTAGAATACTGTAACTGTTTTTAGTGAGTAGAAGAAAGAAGCAAGTCTATTTAATACAGATTGTTCAATTAAGGGCACAAGTTAATATGAAGGTCTAGTTACAGTAGACTTTTTCTTTCTTCATCAAGCCATCTGTATCTTTCAAATTTTGTCATGCAGGGAAATTGTAATGGTATTTACCATATGATTTGAAGAAGTACTGAAAAAAGTCTTATGTGTTTGCCAATGATGTTATTTGCTTCAGATTTTAGTCTAAGACTACTTCAATCAGATGCCTGAACTTTCTGCAATAAAAAAAAATGGTTCACTTTGTGCCTTTTAAATTATAATTTGTCACATTAAAAACATAATATTGTCATCATTTAATGTCAGTGGATGTTTGCTTTACCGCATTTTGATTGCATAGTTTCCCAGCCTAGAAAAGCATCATTATAGTTGAGGAATGTACATAATAACTTCTAGTACATGGAAAAACTGTAGTTGAAAGTGAAAGATACAGAATTCCTTGCATAGGCAGAAACATATCTTTTTGTCATAGCATTTCTTATCACAATACACCATTAAGGGTTTGTGCCAGCTGTGGAAATGGCAAGGCAATAAATGTACTGTGAGGCAGCTCTGTTTTCTTGTGACCTGCTCAAGAAATTTTGAGACCTTATGTAAGCAAATTGACATTCTTCTGCCTAACTGATGCTTGGATAATTTTCTGTCTCATTGAGATACCAAGGCAGTGTCAGCTGATGTCAGAGTGATTAACTGATTCCCACTGTTGTTCTGTTTCAGCTGCTAGCTTTGGTAACCAAAGTTTGTGACTACAATTGATCATATGGGATTTTTTGTTGCTGTATTTGTTTAATAACAATCCCATATTCCTATGCTGAGAAACTGTCTGGGGACTGTATATTGTTTACATGAATATTATTACCACACTAACCACACCCTTATGAATGGAGAAGTTTTTTTTTTTTGCAGGTGGGATTATTGTAGTTAAAAAGCGTATTAATTACAATGTGAGAAAATACTGCGTTTTATGAGTAGGTAAAGGTTGCTGTTGTTTTGTGTTATTGCCAACATTTTCACTGATAATCTTACAAAGTTTTCAAAAATGGAGAAGGACTTGAATGTTTCTTTTGTCATGCAGTATTCTGCATAATTTTTTGACCTTCTGTTATCAGTAGAGAATTGAGACTTTAGAATAATACACGAAATGATCCTTTTATTCCTAAAAGGAAATTGTTTTGGTCAAATTATAGAAATTCTCAAGCTTTCTCAGAAAATTTAATAATACCTTTATAAGAAGTGATATTATCAAAATAATATCAAATGAATTGCATTAAAGACAAAACAATAGGAGAGATATTAAAAAATGTCCCATTTTTAGAAAGAAAATTGGTTAATCTAACAGGGCCAAAAATATTTGTAGCTAGGCCAGAAAAGTTGATAGTCATGTAGAAAATATAACCTAAAATATTTGTTGTTGTTGTTGTTGTTGTTGTTTTGGGCTTAACACCATGTTTTGGGCTTAACACCATGTGCAGCCTTGCTTTTAAGGCTAGTGGTTTAGACCACCAGCAACATGATATATTTGTAGTCAGGCCAGAAATGTTGGTAGATAGGTCATAAATATTGGTAAGCAAAGATTTGATTTGGGATACTAAGTTTATTGTATTTTTATTAATACAAAACCTTCTTGGGTTACCACATTTAATACTGTAATTATAAATTCATCTTGGGGTAACACATTTAATTAATACAACTTTTCTAAAGGTTGCCATGATGAATTTGAAGTCTCTGGACCTGGTTTGAACATTGATATACTTGTATGAGAATTATGATAATCTCTGCTAGCAGTAATAAATAAGTGAAACAATTGTCAAGCTGTCTTAGAGTTCAAAGTGCTGATATAATTAATGATCAGTCCAGCATGGTAGAAATGACAACAGTATTGGTCTATTTCCCATGCTTTTCAAGGGTACTCTCTTGCAAATGAGCCATAGCAGGAAAAAAAAGTTAGTTAATAACTGTTTTCTTTTCTTTGTTCTTAAGCTAAATATGCTATCCATGTCAGCTAGATAGGTATAAGTTTGAAATGGAGCATTTAAGCACTTTTCCATTGAAATGTTATCATTGATCATTTTGTTGTGAAATGTAGGCACAAAATTCCTAAAAACTCATGCCTGAAAGAACACATGGTAGTTAATGAGAAGGTACATTTTTAAAAGGTTGAAGAATACTATATCTTTTATATAAAGAAATTGTTGTGAAAACATGGGGGTGGGGAGGGAAACCCTGGACATGACATCTTAAGGTTAAGTGTTGAATTTAATAGAATTTACATCAGAATGTTAATTTTACAGTACACGTAGTTTAATACATTCTTTGATGACCCTCTCCCATTTACCATGACCTAGTAAAAGACCAGAAGAATTAGATAAGTAACAGGATAGAAAAGGGATGCTGATCTCTCTCTCTCTCTCTCTCTCTCTCTCTCTCTCTCTCTCTCTCATACATATACAAACACATGTACAAACCTAAAAATGTTTTCATAGCCTTGGTGTAAATAATTTTGTCCAGGTCTCAGATATAAAGATACTAATATGCTAATGTTTGGGCCTTTACAAAATGCAGTTATTTTCATTGAAACCTTATCCATCATTTTTAAATTATAAAATGTATATCTGGACTTGAAAGATGAAACATTTTGCCCAAACAAATCCTTGTGATGAGTGATGGGATATGTACTAGACTACTACAGCTTATAGACACAAGACACCATGCATCATTGCCACAGCTCCAATGTTATCTGCAATGCTGAAATGTGAATCGTTGCTGTTATTTGTAGAGGTTGAGGTTATGTAACAATAGTTCAAGTTGTTTAAGAGGTAGTTTTAAATTCATTCCTTGTTAAACTTGATAGGGTTATATCATAACTCAATTTATGACCCCTCCCATTTTATCAATCTGGCAACGTTCTGATTAGAACCCTCGCACGCGCTACCACACAGATGAATTTCAGAACACCAAAAGAGATAAAAAGAAAACAAGGAAATAGGAGAATTTTTAATCAATAAAAACCCTGGACTTTGATTGCCTTTTAATTTCTAAATAAATGTTAAACCCAGTATGATTATTGTGACTGATAAGTAGAAAATTCCTTTCCTTTTTCCAATTCTTTTTAAATGGAATGTTTTAATGAATTCCCTACAGTCCTTTTTTATATTGGGAAATGAAAAAATGAAAAGATATTTTACAAAACAATTTGTGTAATACATGGAAAGAAAGAATGTTTGGAGAGAAATTGAGATTTACACGTAATTTCAAGAATGAACAGTTCCAAAAGTTCTAATGTCAAAGAGAAATAGAAATTTACACATATCATTTCAAGAATGAACAGTTCCAAAAGTCCTAATGTCTAAGAGAAATAGAGACTTACATGTGTCATTTCAAGAATGAACAGTTCCAAAAGTTCTTATCTTACTTACTGAAGGCTGTCTTGTTTGAAAATTGCACATTCATCATTTTGTTTACAAGTCAAAGAAAAGCAACTTAACTTGAGAGTATTTTGAATGCTATAAATGAAATGCACTGAGATATTTCAATCTTTTGCAAGCCTTATGAAGCAAAGGTTCAAATTATTCAGTGGTTTCATAAATTAAATTTGAAATTACTAGAAATATCATTTGTTTAATAAATGACAAAGAAACATTTATTTTATACAATAAAGTGACAAAATTGGGTAAAGAATGACTTAGAACAGTCATTTTTAATCCATGGGTCATGACCCAAAACTGAGTTTTTCTCTTTTAAGTGGGTTGCCAAGATGAACCATAATAATTTGAAATTTCCAACCGGAGTGATTTTTTAGCATTAGATGGGTGGCAAGGATAACACCACAACCTAATCTGGGTCAACACCCAATAAGGTTAAAAAAAATTGGCTTTTATCATTATGCTTCCATCATATGACATTATGATGTACATTTCATGTCACATGATGTTGAAATGTATGTAATGGAAAACAATAAATGGCATTTTATGGATAACTATTGGATTCTCTTACAGGCATTATGTACCAGTATAAAGAAATCTCTTGTGAAAAATATGGTATTTTATGTTTAGCTTGTTTATTGTATTTCGGTACATTAAAGTTGATCTGATTGTATGGTAATCTGTTTTTATCCTCTTAATCTCAATATGGCCATTTGTTAGATTTTAACAATACAATATTTGGTGCAGTGATGTAATTGGACAGCAGCTTTATTTACCTTGTCCTTTTTCATTCCACGTTCTTATGCATTGCAGTAGTCGACTTGATAATTAGTATATTTAATCAAAATTTAATGAATACGATCATTACTATGATTATTAAAACTTTTTCCTCTCATGTCTAAAAATTGTAAAAGAAGAAGGGGCTATGAATTCATTTAAAGTTTATTGTAGCCGAAACCTATTCATATTGTCTCACTGTATGGAGCCATTGTGAAAAGAAACAATCCAACCATCTGATTTCATTCCTTATTTGTGATAAGGGCCACATGTTTTGAATTAAGTTGTCAAGTGTACAATGCATGAGAAACTCCTTTTCCCATTTATTGTTCATTATAACAGCTTGCCATTGAAATATATTCTTTTTCCACCACTGATGAATTGACCTATCCAAATGTTCATAAGAAAAATCTGGAAAGATAAACAAGTATTGATTGATCCCTTTCTTGATAATTTTCCTTGTTGTGAAGGCTTAGAGTGCCATACTGGCTAACTTTTGGAGTCCCCCATGAGATACAATGATGCCTGCTTTGCACTTGTAGTAAACCAACTACTAGAGTGTGATGAAGTTTCCAAAGATAAAGGTCTACTGAGGATAGACTTGTACAGTGCAACCTTTATAATCTGGACAAGCATAGTTGAGGAGTGTGGTGAGGAGTCAGACCTCTGGGGTTCTTATCTTGATATTTTTGTGGGCTTTTTTGTACATGGCTCCACCACTAATCTGATATGTGTGAAAGGAAAGTCAGGGTTCTAGGTTAATGTGTTATATCACTCAATTTCATTGTTTGGATTATTTTACAGCAAGTTGATTTAAGTCACAAATTCCCTCAATCCAGGAGAAAACATTCAGGCCACACAAGCTTGGTCTTTCTCAGACTTTGAAAAATGCCATCTGGTCTGGATTTTACCAACATCAGTTATGTCTGGCCTTAATTCTTAATTCTTTTCAAGTTACAACCTGTCTCTATTGTTCATAGGTAACAAAGAATCATTAGAAACATAGACATCAAAAATGTAAAAATGTTTTTCCCTGGGGTCACTGTAACCCATATTCTTTCACACTTTACTTCTTTTGGCTAAATTTGTGTTTAAAGTTTATTGCTCAAGCACATTTCATGCTGGATTAATCAACTAGATAACTGTATGCTGCTCTGTTATTACCACACCCTTACCTATCAAGAAAAACACTGTGCCCTACATTTCCCTTTCTTTTTTTTTTTTGCTTTTAAGTTATTACATTAAACTTGTGGCCTCATTGGTGTTTTCCAACCTGTATATATACTGTTATGGCAGTTTGCAACCTGTATTATAAAATTGGTGAGGGGGTGCATCTTGTGGAGCACAACTCCATTACAGCAGAAGTAGGTCATTATGACTTATATTTTATGCTTTAATGACTTTGGCTAATTTTTGTATTGATGTTAATTCCCCATTTGCCTCACTTTACCAGAATCATAAAATATGATAATGACGCGCATCTCTGTTATTATCACACCAGAACAACAAGAACAATGTGACCTATATTTTATATTTTAATGGCTGTAGTTAAGGTTGTTTGCATTAGGCTTGTGACCATGTGAGTTTTGGGAATTGATTTTCCCCGCATTTTTGTAAGGTGGAATTCCTACTAGCATTTTTGGATCTGTGACTTTTTAACTTTTTAAGGGTGAAGTTTGTATAAGAATGATATCTATAAAAAAAAAAAACACTGTCAAGAAACAGGTTTGAAAAAAAAATGACATTGGCCACCCTAAAAATCTTGTTTTTAGCTCCTCCTCCCAAATGGATAGTTCTATCAGCATATGATTTTCACTAAAGGACTTCTAAGGTTATCTGGTTGGTCTTGAATGAAAATCATGTTGGTCTGATCTTCAATATGGCTGTAATTGTGGCCATCTTGAATTTCTTATCATAACTACTTACAATGTCTGGTTGGTCCTAATTGAAGATGATGCAAATTAAACATTCTATATGGCCACCATGGTGGACCTCTTGAAATATCTTGTTATCACTACAGTGAAACCCATCTTGAAAGACCACTGCTATGTGAGATCATATTCTCAATGCACACATTGATTATATAGCAATGTGATCTGTCATGAAAGACCACCTGTCTTGAGAGACCAATCTTTTTTGGTGAAAAGGGTGGTCTTTCAAAACAGGTTCTACTGTACTGCTGGATGAATGGCAATATCAGCAAAAGGTTTTCACCAAAAGACTTCTTATGATGTCTAGTTGCTTCTGAATGAAAATATTTATGATTTTGCATTCTTTATGGGTGTCTTGATGGCTATCTGGAAAGATGCTGTTGCTATTCCTCGTGAATAAAGGATCATATCAACATGGGTGTTGTTACCAAAAGACTTTGTTTGATGTATAATTGGTTCCAAATGAAAATGGTGCTAATCTTACATCTAAAATGGCCACCACAGTTGTGACCGTGAAATTCTTCTTTTTGCAGAATATATATCAGAGTGTGTTTCGATACTCAATAATTAGAAAGAAGAAGGGGTTTTATCTTTGACTACTGGAAATTCTTCTCAGCTAGTAGAGAGTGAGCCCTTTCAATGGACTATTGTTTTCTTTCTAAGTGTTTTTCTTTTTTTATTAGCAGTTGCTCTCCCAACAGCCAATGATGTTTTGAAATTCGTTGTGCAGTATATAAATATATCCCATTGATGTTGGATTTGGTATAAAAGAAACACTGAAAAATTACTGTTGGCAGCCTAGCAGCTTAGTAAAACATATTTTTATCATTGTTACAGCTTATGAAGTAGTATGAAATATCATGACGATAATTACAAAGATAACAATTTTGCATGCATTGGATGAAGAGTACAGAGGTCTGCCAAGACAACCATACTTTGTTAGCTATTATTCATTAGCAAGAAAGAGGAAAGCTTGTGTGTGAAAACATTTATTTATGGGAGTATGGAGAATGCATCATGGAATAATATCAAAGGGGGGTTGTATCTCTGAGATAATGAGTTTTTAACAAAGGACATATGGAATTCTCTTTGTCTGCTACTTCCAAAATCTCTGAATTCATTCTAGAATTTGTGTCAGCAACACAGTGGTCCTTCAGTACAAAGACCGACACTGATAGCTAAGTTTAGGATGCAGGTATCTTCATGGATTCCATTGGGTTTTCTTTCAATGTGCCATGGCATGTCATGAAAAAAAATTATTATTTTTTGACTCCCAAACCTCCTGACATGATTCTGTTTTTGAAAAAGAAAATTGGTGTCTAATCAATCTTTTAAAAAGAAAAACAGTGAGATTGAGACATTTATTTACACAGCAGTATATACCAGCAGCATGTATGAAATGACGAGTATAATTCCCATGCTTTCACGTTTAATTGTTGAAACTTATCAATACTGGACAGTTTATACAATAAATAAACTGGTGATTAAAAGGTAAAAGGTGGTCAGTACTAAACAACCACCATTCCACAGACTACTAAAATAAAGCTACTGTGAAATTCTAGTCTGAATTGTGTTGTTAGTCCTGCTATGGGAGAACCCATTATGCTAATTTGCACAGATCCAATATATAAAGTGGAGCAACCCAATTTGTTCGAAGTTAGGTTAATCCGAGATAAGGTTTGAAGAAACATTATTAATTACACTTTCTTGCCTAGAATAATAATGGGTTAACCATTATTATTAAAGATTATTGACTCCTTCATGATCTGAGGTTACATTTCTTACAAATCAGATAAACTCCGTTCATAAAATACAAAACATGATTACTTGAGTTGTTTGAATAGTAAAGCTAAGAGTTATGTGGAAGTATGATCCATTTTTTTTAATCTCAAAATGTCACAGCTGTGATTCAGGGAAGGATTAACCATCTGTGAGTGCAGAAAAACTAGATCACAGAATTATCTCAGAAAAACAACCAAAAAATACTTTAAACTATTTAATCTCGCATGTGATTTTGTCTTTAGGTCCATATACCAAACCTTGTGTATTTAGAAGAAGAAAAAAATCATTGTATCTTTATATGCATAATGATAACCCTCATTGAGAAGCAGCAATAATTTAATCTTTCCAGTACTGCAAAATTATATGTGCCCGAATCCACACCTTTGTTGTTAACCTTTCCCCTCTTACCCCCACCCCCAAATTTGTTAAAATATTTTCCAAATCAAAACTAAATTCAATGAAATCAGATTCTCATACCATGGCTATATGTTGCTATATTCAGATGGTTCCGGATATGGAGATAATGTTGCAGTTGATGTTGCAACACATCATGGCACTACACAAACTGGTTACTACAAAATCTGCCATTTATAATTAACAAATGACAGCCATACTCAAATTTTTGAAACCTCAGAAAAACTTGAATTTCAGTGTCTCATTATTTTTCAGATTCCCATTCCACATTGAAAGCCTTACAAAACATTAAATTTGATAATCCAATAATGTTTCCAAACCTGAAAGAAGAAACATCATTTGTTCATTGAATCTGGAAAAGATATTCCATATTGCTGGAATCCTAATCACAATGGTATATGAAGTAATAAGAGAAGTTAAGGCAGCCGCCCTACAGTTACCCATTTCAAAATGGTTGGTTCCATGTATTTGGTTGGTTCCATGTATTTGGTTCGTTCCATGTATTGACTAAATAAATTGGCATATTCAAAGGACATGGCAAAGTATGTCGAGTGAAAACTCCACAGTCAAGCTTTGGAACACGAAACCAGTATTCGGAGAAAGGCAACCTTTATTTAAAATAAAACACAGAGATGAGGTCGTATTTGTGCTGATCATGTACATAATACATACACATGAATTATTTTCTATATCCTAAATTGTGTCTTGGCCAGACAGAGTACATGTTTTGACAGTGTCCAGTGACAATGGAATATATTCTTGTTGAATATATCTACCATACAAGTGATTCTGGTAAGACAAACATACCATTGTTATGGTTTTCTACCACACATGCTGTTTTATAGCTGAAATCTAATGCTTTGGATAAGAAAAGATTTTATAAACATTTATTTTTTTTAAAAACTGAATTTGTATGCATTTTCCCCCACATTAGAGAAAGCAGTGGGAACTAGTCTACTGAGAACCATAAGTGTTATACCAGTACAATGATGTGTGGCTGAGTGATCATTTTAAAAAGGCTTGCACTTGTATATAAGATATCAGCTGAGTACCTTATTGTTGCAGTCTAGAGAGTCAAGTCCAAATGCAGAATGTAATAAAGGGATCCAAGTTGGTCCATGGTGGTTTTTGAGTCTTTGAATAAAACTCAGCTGCCCTTTGGGTTCTCCTTTTAATGTACCTCTGCCAATCAAACAATAATTTCAGCAAAAACACATGAAATAGTATATTGGGTATTTGTATTGTTTAATTGTTATTGCATTGTTCATTGTTTTAAGGGACAATTTAAGGGCCTTTCATATGTTTCTGGGTTCAATTCATGTTAAAATACCAAAACATACTTTCTCCCAATACAGAATAAACAGTAAGAAATATGAGACTTTGAATACATCTGAAGTCCAACTTAGGACCTTTCTCCTTGGGTGAACTTAATTTGGAGTAGTATTAGACAGCTGTTAGAAGCCTTAAAACCCATCTACAGGAAAACTAAAGTTAGAACTTCTTGCAGGCTGAGCATGGCTGTGTTGTCATTGCCATGTCTGATGTTGGTGCTGATGGGAAATTCTCCATTCTTCACAAAATACATTGTGATTCAGTGATAAATCTGGACCAGAAAACTATTGTTAAGTGTAAAGCTAAAAAATCACTTCTTACTAGTGGTCACCGTCAGTACATGTATCTTGTGTGGACTTTATCAATAGAAACAATCTTTCCTATGAACTGTGAGATGTACAACTCTTCGTTTTTCATTTAACTGCCAACACATTAATTGGTATTTATTCATTATTATTGCAACATTTTCCATTAGAACCTAATCCATGTTTAACAGTTGATGTTTTTATAGATTGAAGAGATATCATGTAAAACAAATCTACTTGTTTTCTTTAAGTACCCTTAAAACATGTAAAATGTATGTTGATAAAACAAAATCAACTAGTTTAGAAGCCCATTTTGCTGCAAAATGTTTGAATTTACTGGTTTAATTTCCTGGTTCTCTTACATGTATGTTCTGCTTTGATCCTGTGAGGTATAAGTGTTAGGATTAACAAAGCTTTAAGATTATGTACCACCAGAAAAATGTGGACTTTTAAAAGAATGGAACAGATGTTTCCTCTTTTCTTTTAAGGTTATTCTAATTGTAATGTATAACTTTTATTTTATATCCTTTTGGGGAGTTTTGGTTTCAGTACCTTTTATCTTTTCTCTATTAGAATTACATGTTTTATTTGTTATAGATGGAATTCTTTTTTTAAACATTTTTTTTCCCTTCAACTTTTAATTTTTTAGGTCATAACTATTATTCAGCACCGTGTAGTATTGTGAAATCTACCATTAAACTATAGACATTTACCATATGTACTTGCTTATAAGTGGAATAAATCTGCAAACAACTAAGAGCCTGATCTGCCATAGTATAATGCATCTGCATATCAGGGTCTGTTGGTTTTTTTAAATACTGATTATTCCTAACAAACTGCGCATACCCAGATCTGCTATCGCATAATACAACATCAGATCTGAGTCTGTGGAGATTGCAGTTGGATTTATAAGTGAATATAGATGGTATACATTGTTCCGGTTGGCACACATGCTTGCTTCTTTGATAAAACAAAGTCCTGTAAATCTTAATAGATGCCAGTTTATATATACATTTGCCAGAAAGGTTCAAAATACAAATATCAAACATGTTTTCAAGCCTTTTGTAACACTTGCTGATTTGCATCTTTTTCTCTTTAGCTAATCATATACGCTTGTACACCCTTTATTACAATCTCATTTGATGGCCTCAGTTGTTGATTCGACATCATTACGCCAATCTGTTCTGATGATACTATCATTCCAATTTTTTCCTATCTCAAAACCTTTAATACTGGGATGGGAGCTGGTGTTATTGTGGATACTTCTTAAGTTATTTTTCATCTTAGCTACATTATCGAGATAGGGCTAATGGAAGCCCCTAGAACACATTATAAACATAATAATCAAAATTCCATTGGACTTGAGAATTACTTATTGTTTCAAGTTTTCTAAATGACTCATAAAGCATCTTGTGTCTCCATAGGGGGTACTCTTCAGCTGAGACCATATTACTCTTTGGAGTTCTTTGTATTCCTGGTAGAGATCAGAAGTTCATTCCATTCCATGGCTCACATACTGTGAAGCAGGTTTATATAGTCTTATATACAGTGAGCTATTATCAGATAGGTGGGTAATAATTATGCTGGTTGGATATCAAAGTTGCTTGAGGGCTTTTTTGCAGCTGTCACAGTATATACAGATCAGCCACAGTAATCCTGGACAAAAATCAGGCTGGCTACCTTAGGCCAAAAGAAAATAAAAGAAAATAATAAGCATGATTCTGGTAACTGTGAAAACAATTGAGCTGGAAAGTAGTGGCTAATTATTCTTGATTATTTTATTTTATCCAGTTCATGCTAGTTCATGTCATACTCCAGTTTAAAGTTACCAGTTCAGCAGCAAAAACTGGGGTGCACTTAGTACCAGTCTTTGTTGTATTTTTGTGTGTGAATGATTAAATGTTCAAGTGTGTGTGTGTGTGTGTGTGTGTGTGTGTGTGTGTGTAGTCATGTCACTACAATGTCTGCAGTGAGGCAGTTTATAGTGATTTTTAGCATCTAGCACTGGGGCATCATGCTACAGACATGTAGCATGATGTCCCACCCAGTCACATTATCCTGACACCAAGCCGACCAATCCTAACACTAACCTCTTATTGCTGAGTGCCAAGCGAGGCAGCTGTTAGTACCATTAAGTTTTTGGTATGACCTGGCTGGGAATTGAACCCTTGACCTCCCGCATCTGAGGCAGATGCTCTAACCATTAGACCACCGGTATGGTTTAAATGTTCTAGATTGGAACTATTAAAGTAGGCTAAGTCAGGACTTGTGACTGAAAGTGTGCTGGTTGAAATTCTGCTTTTGGACTAACCAAGGAGGAACACTAGAGCATGTCTGTCAGCATGGAGCTTAGCTGCAATTGCCTCAACACTAAATAACCTGCCTGTGATGATATGCCATAGAGGACCCATCTAAACAAAAGCCTAAAACTGTGTTGTACATGTATTTTAAATTGTTACAAGTTCTAACATTACAACAAATTTTCAAAATCCTTTTTTAAAATTTATAAATTGTTTTGGACATGTTCTTAGAGAATCTATAGACAATGAAAATATATTCTTTCAGCAAATCAAAATTGGCATTTGTTGTAGTTGGTTGGGTTTGTTTTTTTAAAAGGGACAAATCAAAACTTTGAAGGTTGAAACATGACAAAGCAAAATAAGTCAAGTGTCTTGCCACAACATGGTAGCTGAACCAGTCTGATCCAAAGGTGATAATTGAACTTACACCATAACCAATTAATTAACACAGACCTTAATATGAAAGGACTATGCTGTTACATACTGTCATTACTTGCTTCTATGACAAATCCAACTGCCAGAGGCTGTACAGAGCCAGAGGCTAATGCATAATGTGCCAGCAGATCTGAGTCTATGTAGTATGTTAGGAAATATCAGTAGAACATGCAACATAGACCCTTATCGTGTGATACAGCAGATGAGGATCTTTGTTGTTTGCAATTTGATGTGACTTATAAGTAAGTAACAAGGGTAGATGATAAGAAAGTCTGACCACAAATGTCAGATGCATTATCAAAGAGGAAGTATTTAATTACAAATGGCTGGTGATCAGTGTTAAATTACAATGGGCTGGTGATCTGTTGTTAGTTTATCTCTAAGATTATGTTATGTGTCACAGTTAATAACAATGGAGGTGGTAATCTGTTAGCATTCCAGATCTGTTGTAATAGCTAGAGATTTATAAAGCAGTAGTCTTTATTTGTCTTCTAGGTACTGATTTAAAACCCCTCAATGTATTATAAGAAAATTTAATTGAAATGGCTTTGATTATTTCTGTTGGGAAAAATGACTTATGTGGCCACTGCATATTATATTGGTCCCAGTTGAACCATTCTGATATCATTTGTACTTGCTTAAAACACAAGTCCAAGTGCAAACTGCACAGACCCAGATCCGCTGTCACAGAGCTAGCAGATCTTGGTCTATGCAGTTTGTTAGGAGTTATAAGTAGAACAAACAACATAGACCAATGATCAGCAACCTATTTTACATAGCATGCCACGTTTTCTTAATTAATTACAAAATGAAAGAGCGTGTGCCACCTGTAAGACACAACACTGTTAAAATCAAGATTTTGGTCTGCCCTTCGTGTACCATGCTAAACCTCTTGACATGCCACCTTGTATCACACATGACATATGTCGCTGACCCCTGACATAGATTTTGATCTGCAGGTGCATTATGCTATGGCAGATCAGGATCTTTGTTGCTTGCAGTTTGATTCAACTTATAAGTGAGTATACATGGTACTAATCAACATTATTACAATAGGTGTGTTTTAATTGAATGTCCCTCCACATAAGCCATAAAATATATGTATGTCTTTAATGCAATAACAGCAGAATTGCTCCAATGGCCTAGTGGTTAGAGCGTCTGCCACGGAAGCAGGAGGTTGTGAGTTCGATTCCTGGCCGAGTCATACCAAAGACTTACAGAAATGGTACTAACAGCTGCCTCGCTTGGCGCTCAGCATTAAGAGGTTAGTGTTAGGACTGGTCGTCCTGGTGTCGGGATAACGTGACTGGGTGGGACATCATGCTATATGTTTGCAGCATGATGCCCCATTGCTAGACATCACTATAAACTGCCAAAACTGTTTTAGCCTAATAACATGCAAAGTATTAACCAATGAACCATGACATTTGAAACACTTTTTCATGGTCATAAGTAGATACCTTTGTAGATTTTTTTTCTTTCTTCAATTTTATTGAAATATCATTTTTTGGGTTCTGCTTTGGCTGCATACATGTCTTACAGACATAATTCTAATTAAAGATATAGTTTATAAGTTTGAATTGTTTTGAAGAAAATAAATTTCGTTGGTATTTGAGATATGTGGGGTAGGGAGAATTTATATTGTTTTTCTTGTATAATCATTATCTGGTCTTACAATTTAGAACTTTAAGAGCAATGAAGTTCACAAGAATTTCTATTCCTCAAACAATAGTGCATCAACACTATAAATAGTTACCTGTTAATTGACACTATAAAAAGGGCCCCGCGTGGTCAAAAGCGCTCTCCATTACGGATCACTGCCATCTCACCTCTGTGTGGGTTCGAGTCTTAGATTCGGCTAATGTAGTTATGTGAGAAAGCTTGCCAGTAGCTTCTCGTGGGTCGGTGGTTCTTTCCAGGGATTTTCCTGGGTTCTTCCTCCACCAATAATACTGGCCACCATGTATAGCCTATCGTGTGCTGAAAAATGGCATTAAACCCTACAACAACAACAACAACAATGACACTATTAATAGTTACCTGTTAATTCAGTGAGATCATGATATGGCCGTCTTCAGTGCTTTGTAGTTTGGAAAACATAGTGATAATGCACCAGTTTGTCACTACAGAAGTGATGGATCCTTGTCCCTGGATTCTGGTAGCCACACAAGACAAACAGTTTTCTTTGGGTTCTGTGGCTTTCTCTGTATCAAACACTTTGCTGTAAGAACAAAGAATTATCAGGTTCTTACAGTATGAAACAGTTGAGCCCACATAATTATTTCTGGGGGTGGGGGATATACATATAAAGGTATAATTTACCCTAAAACTTCCTTAATGTACAAGTATACTATTGGAAAATGACTTGAATTTACACCAATACCTTAGGAACAGATCTGTGACATAAATCAAGCAAGACCTATAGTAACTTTCTAAGAATGTCCTTATGTTCAGGTAGAAGATTCTAAGGAGTTTGACAGTTGTAGGATTTATTGCATCACTTGTTCTTGATACAGTCTGTTCTTCATTTTATAGATAGTTCCTGAATAACATCATTGGCTGCCATATTGGTGGTCAGTGGGAAGATATACCATTGGCTTTGATTTTGTGAAGTTGAAATAAATTCGTTGAATCTCAAATTTCTTTTATGAAAATTACATACATAAACATAACTCAAATCAGGCTTTCTTTTAGTATCTATATTTGTGATTTATAAGTTGACTTTGCTTCAGAGTGCCTTGTTCAAGATGGTAAATTTGGGTGATCGTATATAGGAGTAACTGCCAGGTTGCCCATCGTCCAGGTAAAATAGGCAGAATATCATCTGCTAGTGACATTATCAGGAAGCATCTATTGTTAATTTGATACTTGGGTTTTGATGTAAATGCCTTACGGGAACAGAAAGCTAGATTGTCAGTGTACCAGTAGGTGCAAGTAATTACAAACTGTAGATAAAACCATATTTAATTTATACAAACTCTATTTTTTAAATTTTATATAGAGTCATAGTATTACTTTCCTCATTTTTCAGTAAGATGCCTTGTTCTGATTGACAGGAAATAGATAAAATATAAATGTCTTTATAACCCATCATTAACAATAATCCTTTGTACTTCTGTTGGTCTGGTCTCAGTTCCAGAGTCTGACAAGTGTAAACATACGTTGTTTTTCATTCAAGGTTGTATATTTGCTGTGGATTTACTGCTTTCATAAAATAGTTTCAGTGCCGTATCATATAAAAATGTTAGCAATATTGAGTACAATCTGTGTTATTACTATAAACAATCATAGTTGTGCTTTGTTGTCCTCCCACGGCTCCTTTTTCTTAAATATAAATGAAACATTTCAAATAGTTTCAAAATATGTTAATTATGGCAATAGTTTAATTTGATGTTTTATGGCAGAACAACACAAGTAGGTAAATAGGAATAAAATGCCTTGCCCAAAGACACAACAATGGTTTTCACCTGAGCTGATTGGATGGTAGGGTCTGAACATGCACACCAACCCTATTGCACATCACTGAGCCTATCGTGTTTGCCTGTTGGAAACTTTTAATTGTCTCTCACTAGATCACATTTTGTTCTTAGGTTTAAATTGCATAAAAATAGTAATCAACCAGTTTAGTACCACTGATTTCTTAGAAAACATAACAAAACAAACCTTGATGCATATTTTTCAATATAAACTTACTTCAAAGGAGTCATAACTGAGATGGGTTTAAGAATTTTTTTTTTTTTTTTATTAAATTGGGAATTCAATAGATAAGTTAAGAAATTAATTTCTAAAAGTCCTTTACAGTTTCAAAATAGAAATATCCATATGCTTCTAACTTGTGTCATATTTATGACTTCCAGAGGGTGGAGCATATTACATTATCAAAATGTCTGGCCATTTTTCTGTTACCAATTTAATTTGTATAACAATATCTGGTGTTTTCCACAGTCTGCATTTACAAAACATTCTGCATGACTTTCATTTATTGTAAGGAAGAACTATATTGATTTTGGAGTTCAAAGTTTAAATGTCAAGGTCAATGACTGAAAGATAAAAATTGTTTCTGCACAATAACTCCAGTTCTCTACCATCAACAGTACCAGACTTTATGGATGTCTTGCACTTAAGGTAAGGTAGAAAAGTCCCAAAAGGTCAAGGTTACCAGATGAAAGAAGAAACATTGTTCTGCTCAAAAACTTCAGTTCTCCGCCATCCACAGTTGCCAAACTTTGCATAGTTCTTACACTCTAGGCAAGGGAAAAAAATCTATAAATTTTGGGGTCAAAAGGTCAAAGATCACTGTGACTGAAATGGTTTCCATACAATAACATTAGTTCTACATCACACACTTGGACTAAATTTTGTGCATGGCTTGTATTTATAGTAAAGAAAGAAGCCTGTCAATTTTGGGGTCAAAATGTTAAAGATCAAGGTCATTGTGACTTGGAGAAAAAAATAATTATGCACAACAGGTTCAGTTTTTTTTTTTTAGAGGAGTATTAAACTTGGGACAGACCTATAAGATGCTATTTACATTACTCTTATTGCACATAGCCACATAAATTTCTTTAGCCACATAACATTATAGCTGCATGTTTAAGTTCAAGTTAGAAAAAAGGTTTATTCTTATTGTTTCTTGTTATACAGGAAGATAGAAGAAAAAGTAAAGAAAGAATGAACAAAGTATTATACTCTTCATTTTTAATTTTCTGTTTAAATTGCATGAGAAAGAGTAAGACATTTAAACTTGAAAACTAATTGTTGTATAATGATAATATTTCATATATTAGGGCATTCCAATAGTATGATTCTCATATAGAGAGCATTCATGTAGTATGATTCTCATATAGAGAGCATTCATGTAGTATGATTCTCATATAGAAAGCATTCATGTAGTATGATTCTCATATAGAGAGCATTCATGTAGTATGATTCTCATATAGAAAGCATTCATGTAGTATGATTCTCGTATAGAAAGCATTCAATAGTTGATTCTCATATAGAAAGCATTCATGTAGTATGATTCTTGTATAGAGAGCATTCATGTATTGTGATTCTCATATAGAGAGCATTCATGTAGTATGATTCTTGTATAGAGAGCATTCATGTATTGTGATTCTCATATAGAGAGCATTCATGTAGTATGATTCTCGTATAGAGAGCATTCATGTAGTATGATTCTCATATAGAGAGCATTCAGTAGTTGATTCTCATATAGATAGCATTCATGTAGTATGATTCTCGTATAGAGAGCATTTGTGTAGTATGATTCTCATTTAGAGAGCATACATGTAGTATGATTCTCATCAGATAGAGGGCATACATGTAGTATGGTTCTCAGATAGCAGGCATACATGTAGTATGGTTCTCAGATAGAGGGCATACATGTAGTATGGTTCTCAGATAGCAGGCATACATGTAGTATGGTTCTCAGATAGAGGGCATACATGTAGTATGGTTCTCAGATAGCAGGCATACATGTAGTATGGTTCTCAGATAGAGGGCATACATGTAGTATGGTTCTCAGATAGAGGGCATACATGTAGTATGGTTCTCAGATAGCAGGCATACATGTAGTATGGTTCTCAGATAGAGGGCATACATGTAGTATGGTTCTCAGATAGCAGGCATACATGTAGTGTGATTTTCAGATGGAAGGTATACTACTAGTATGATTTGCAGATGGAGGGCATGCCTGTAGTATGATTCTCTGATGGAGGGCATACCATTAGTATGATTCTCAGATGGAGGGCATGTTCTTAGCATGATTTTCAGATGGAGGGCATGCCTGTAGTATGATTCTCTGATGGAGAGTATACCAGTAGTATGATTCTTAAATAGAGGGAATTGTATTAGAATATGTACTTGTTCAATTATGATTTAAGAATTTTTTTGGGAATATCCAAATAATTGTTGAAATCCAGGCAGAGTTTTAAAGAAGAGCATAATTGGTAGTTACTCATTTAAATGACTGTATTAAACTAATATTCAATCTTGTGATAGAATGAAGTATAAATTAAATGAAAGAAAATTTGGCATCTTCTTAGGTTGGACTTTCTTTGGCTTCTAGACAGTTTATGTTTTCCACCTAATTCTACCAATTAACACAAAGGAAAAGCTATTAAAGTGTACCTAATTATTTACTGTTGGATTGGGATGAAATTCATAAGTCTTATGATGTATTTCTTGGAAACACATTTACATAACTGAACACAATATCATTTTGGCTGTTTCCTGGTTTCTCATCCCCAGTTCTGTAGAGAATTGAAAAGCATACTAAATATGGAGCCTATTTTGCTTTGAAATCCAGTGTTATTTGTGAAGCAGGCCTGTTTACAATGATGTACCTCCTCATATTAACACTGTATTGCTTTGTACCATTGAAGTGCTCTCAGCTTCTGATAAAAACACAGAGCAAAACCAATTACAAGTCATCCGTTTGTTTTGAAATGTAAATCCCTTCACAAGTTGGCCCACCATTTCATCTCCAAAATTTCTTTTTATCTAAGCATTCCTTCTGCACTAGTCATTTTGTTTTAATTTTCTCAATAAAGCACACTACACCCTTTTGTTTTAAAATACAAATCCTCTTCCCGTTTTCTTGGGAATTTTGTTCTCCCTCTTTATTGTCTTTTATGTATTAACCTTTATTGCTTAATGCCATTTTGTTTTAATAATTCTTCTGATATATGGATATAGGAAGTAGTTCACCATTCTTGCATCAAGTTTCCACCAGCTGTTAGGAACATAAAAATGGCAATCAATTTAAGGTTTCTTAGCTGGCTTTTGTGTTCTCATATTCCCTGAAGATATTGAGGTAAAGTTGATAAATAACTTCACAGAGCTTGAGAAATACATTAAAATTGTAAATCATGGTGCTTATGTGCCATATAATTGCACAGATTTAGATGTGTATGCCCTTCCTTGAATTACTACACTGAAACTGCTGTTCTTAAATTGCTGTGATTCATGTTTCATGGCAAATGTTGTGACTTAAGAAAGTTTCAACATTATGTTTCTCAATTGGTCAAATATAATTTTGAACCCTCTGATCATTTTTAATTACCTTCAATAGGCAAAATATATTTTTTTAACTCTCTGATCATTTTAAATTACCTTGAACCCTCTGATCAATTTACATTACTCATTTAAATTACCATCAGTAGGCAAAATATAATTTTGAACCCTCTGATCATTTTAAATTACCTTCAACCCTCTGATCATTTTAAATTACCTTCAACCCTCTGATCATTTTAAATTACATTGAACCCTCTGATCATTTTAAATACCATCAGTAGGCAAAATATAATTTTGAACCCTCTGATCATTTTAAATTACCATGAACCCTCTGATCATTTTAAATTACCTTCAATTGGCAAAATATAATTTTGAACCTCTGCTCATTTTATCATGATATTCTGAGTGAGTTATGGTAACTCAGTAGCATCAGACTGATAATCTGGGTTGATTGGAAGTGGGGGGGGGGGCAAGTGGTAAAAGTACTCATGTTTATAGATCACTAAGTCTGACCCCAATCCACTTTGGTGTGATCAAAAAGACTGGTAGTTACATTTCTTTGCAGTAGCAGCACCATTATGTATATTTCTATTACTATTGTACCAATTTATTTTTCTATTACTATTGTACCAATTTAGTTTTCTATTACTGTTGTCCCTATTTGTTTTTCTATTAATATTGTATCTATTGTTTTCTTTATTATTTCTATTTCTTTTGTCTAATGTATCAATTTATGTAATGATAAATAAAGTAACATATGGAGAAGAATAAGTTTCCATAAGAAAAGGTGCACCTTGAAACCTCACTGAGAACTTTTGGAGCAAAGGAAACTACTTCATGGCTTTATGAACCACATAGAATGTTTTTCTTACTGCACTGGTGCTCCACATGCTTCAGATGGTCAAGTGGTCAGATTGCAGCCCAGTTGGTGACCTGTGGTGCTTAAGCAGCATAATATATACAGATTTGATAACTGTATAACTTCAGCACTGCTTGTCCAGTTTTCATGAAACCAGTACCAATCATTTATGAGTCCTTTCAATTACCAGGATTTTCATATTGGGGGAAAAAAACATTGATTTTAAAGAAATTCTAAATATAATTAGTGGCTGGAGCATTTTACAGAGGTCACTTAGCACATTTTAAAATAATTCATTTTAGTGAACTTCAAAGGATCATTCATAAACTTTAGACAGATTTTTATAGTTCAGATAATTTTGCTATAGATTAAGTGGTTATAAAGGTTAAAGGTCAAGGTCACTAACATTTGCTTTTATTTTAAAATTAATTTCCAGTTGAGGTTAATGCCCTTGATATTGTGTGTAGCTTCTTCCATATTAGTGAAAACCTTCCATCTATCAATTTTGTCTGAACAATGACTCTTGATTTGCAAATTTGGTTGATAACTTGATATTGATTAGACCTCAGCCAAATTTGGTTGATAACTTGATATTGATTAGACCTCAGCCAAATTTGGTAGATAACTTGATATGGATTAGACCTCAGCCAGATTTGGTAGATAACTTGATATTGATTAGACCTCAGCCAAATTTGGTAGATAACTTGATATTGATAAGACCTCAGCCAAATTTGGTAGATAACTTGATAATGATTAGATCTCAGCAGAGGTTGATTGCCAGTCTCCATAGATATTTTTCAACAGTTATAAACTTTGATGTAAAGTACACCCACTTTCTTTTCTGCATTATGTCCCTTGATTATTACTGGAATTTAACCAAATTTGGTATTCTGCTAGATGTAGATCTTGGACTAGTTCAGTTATAATCTTTCTGCATTGTTGTGCAAAATTGAAAACCAACCAACAACTGCATTTCAACCAAATTTGGTATGCTACTTGATATGGACAAGACTTTAGCTACCTTTTTTTCGGTGGTTAGCATTCTGTATCATTTTGTGGTGTTACATCCCCCCTAATTATCTCTCCCATACACCTTTGTTTCCATACATGAATGACTCTGTAATTGGAGAATTTAATTAAAAAAATTGGCAGCTTGATATTAATAAGACCTCTGCTAGTTTAAATTTTCAGTCTTGCCATATGACATGTTCAACATGTTTCATTTTCTTTTAGTAGAGTTTTGACTCTGGTTTTTAGAATCACCAGCTTTAGTTACTGTGCAATAACTCTTTTGGTATGCAGATTTATGTTAATGAGACCTTTGCTGACAGTAGTTTCATTTTTTGGCATTCAGTCTGTGTGATCTTTTAACAGAGTTGTATCCCCTGATTGTTGGACCCATCCACATTTTCTGAGCATTAATTCCCTACTTATTTTGTGATATCAGGAAAACATTTATTTTAGCAGAAATTGATTATCAGCTTCCTATATCATAGTTTAGATCAGTTATGGTTGCTGAATGTTGGACCTGAGTAACCTGTTACCTATGTTTATTTTGTCAGTGGTACCTTTCTTTACAAATGTACTCATTTACTTCATCACTATAGTAAGTTGACCATTCCTGTACAAAACCATACTCCCCCAATTCCAGTGAAGAAATAGGGGGACATCAGTTCTCTGAATTTGCTTGTTAATCTTTGTAGTTTACCTGGTTGTGTGGTCAAGTCATCTTGCAGAATGGCTGTTCATCAGCAATTTGTATTTTTCAGAAAGACAAAATTCAAACAACTCGACACAAAACACCTTTGCATATGGGCCTTGAAATTTTTTCCAAAAATAATGCCAACCCACACAGAAATATTGTCGTCATTACTCAAAATAGCAAAACCCATAATTTACTTCTCCACCCAAACAGAATTTGGTTACATTTGAAACAAATCATCCTGATATGAAGAACTTTAAATTTTTTGATACAGACGATACCAGTCCACCATCAGTTATGGCTGCCATTAATAAAATTAGAAAATCCTTTACACAGCTTTTTCTCCAAAAGACGATATACCCAATTCGACCAACTTGGACACAAAGCATTGTGTCATAAGGGTCTTTCAGTATTGGATAATTTATTGCTCTTGCTCTTACATTAGGCTACGAGGCAGATTTTGGGTGAGTATTTGCATCTCCACTTTGGCCTCTTGGTTTCATTTTGCTGGGTTTTTTTTGTCATTTTTTTCTTCAACCGGACTGCATCCATAATCCTTACATCAGTATTGCATAGTTAAAAGAGATAATCAAGAGAAATTAAAATATTAGTTTATACTTTTTAACTACAAATCCATTACACCTTCAGGTTGTACAAAGGAATTTGTGTTTAAGTGACATGCATTCCATTTTACCATAGTATTAGAGTGTGTTCAAACTGGTTTTAAAAAAAGCCTTGCCAAAACATAAGCAGTTGGTGTTTGCCTGTGTGACATTTCAACACTGAGATTAATCTAATGCATGTTTTACAGATTCTTTGCATCCTTTCAGTGCAAGTTTTGTGAACCTCTCATCAGAAAATCTGCCACTAATCTATGGAGTGCTTGTCACCCAGATAACTCCTGTGGTGTAATTAGAAGATAGTTTTTGCTTGCAGTAGTGTTATCATGTGTTTGTGTCAACTCAAATAGGAGAATGTTGCTTGCAGCACTGTATACTGAAACTGACATATTTATTTGATCTAGGCCACTAAGTATAGTGACAAGATATAATACACAATGGTATTGCAATGGATTATTTATTTGATCTAGGCCACTAAGTATATTGACAAGATATAATAGGCAATTGTATTGCAATGGTTTATGTACCAGTGTGACATGCTTTCCCAAAAGTCTTCTCATACTAAGCCTGTGTGCAAAATTAAAAAAATGATTTCTATGCAATGCAGCTTGAAAAAGATACATATAGGACATGTTTGGGGGTTTTGTTGTTTTTTGTTATTCATTTACACTTGTTTTAATAGTATTTTAAACATATTATGGTCTTCACCATGCTGAAGAAATGGAACTAAGTGCTCATTCCAAGGACAGACTGAGGCAGTTGATCTGGGCTGACCTGAGTAGGTATTGAACCATTTATCCTTGGATTATGAGTACAGTGCTCTACCTTGGGGCCCTGAGTGGCCTAAAGCACTCTCTGTTACAGTTCACTGCCATTTCACCTCTGTCCATGTGGGTTCGAGTCTCAGATTTGGCCAATGTGGATATGTGAGAAAGCTTGCCAGTAGTTTCTCATGGGTCAGTGGTTCTTTCTGGGTTTTTTTCCCTGGTTTTTCCTCCATCATTAATACTGGCCATCATATATAGCATATTGTGTGCTGAAAAATGGCGTTAAACCCTACAACAACAACAACAACAACAACAACAGTGCTCAACCAACTGAGCTAGCACAGCTCCCAGCTGAATGGCATTTTTCAGCACATGATAGGCTATATATGGTGGCCAGTATTGGGTGAATTCAGTAAAACCACGGAAAGCGACTGGCAAACTTTCTCACATGCCTTTGTTGGTTGAGCCAACTCGCAAAGCAAAATGGACAGTGGTAAGTTGTGAGTGATTTGTAAAGGTGAGTGTCTAAGACCACTTGGCTCCTGCCCTCACCCACATAAGGACAACTTGTTAAAGACCATAATATAGATTTACATACTCAGATTTCCATTAATTTTGTTGTACAGTATTTAAGAGTAACATGTAATAGAGAAAATACAGATTTGCATTAATTTTGTTGTATAGTATTTACATGTACATGTAATAGAGAAAATATAGAAATAAACAGTATTTTAAGGATGAAAAAAGGAAGTTAAAAATAAATAATTCTTCCAATCAAACAAATTTATATAAATTTAAATATATAAGCAATAATGATTTTAACAAAATAATAATGCAGCAATTGTACATGCAAGTGAATTTTCCCAGTATCAGCAGTGCCTTCTGTCCCTCTCATCAATCTTTGAAAATTCTTGGTCTGTTGTTTTTTAAACATAAAAAAAATGTTATAGAGATTTCTGGGTCTGACGATGAACACTGTATGTATCAGTATTGGTAATGCTATTTGGATGTTAGTACAGTCTGATAAATCAGATGTTTGCATGCTACATAGACAGCATAGGAAAAATTAATTCAAAGCACATCATAAATCTGGTAGCACTACAGAAGGGGCAGGTGCAAGACACTTCATCAAAGATCAATACACACTTCAGAACTTGGGAAATCTTTAAGACAGATAACTTATGATTAGAGTGACAAAAAGCTGTATATTGGGTAAAATGTGTGACCATTTTGCCAGATATGATTCAATGTAATTTATTGACACTGTGACAGATTTTAGGGAATATATTGACACTGTGACAGATTTTAGGTAATTTATTGACACTGTGGTAGTCTTTAAACTAAAAAACTTTTAAGCAGAGAGAGAGAAAGAGAGAGAGATAGGTTAATATTCTGGGATGCCACATGTATGACCAGCTCTAACTGTAACTGTGGAGAGAGAGAGACAGAGACCAAGACAGAGGTGGCAGCTGATATAGATATAGACATTTAAATACAAGGTTGTTGTATCTTTATCTATTAAACAGACTAAACAGACTTATCCAGATAATGTACCACAGCCAGAGGTCCATCATAATTGTCCATAAGTAAACAGTACTTGGAAGAAAGATGATTATCTTGGCAAGATGGTACTTCTACACTTGTTTCCACAACAAGTAGTAGCACTTGATTCTGCTGATTGCATCATACTTAATTGATGACACTAGCCTGTCAGGAGGAGGTTGATGAGGCTTGTTCTTGGTGTCAGAAGTGGGATACATGTCAGCTGAATGGATCAAGGAATAATATATTTTAAATGTTCCAATAGTAGATGCAGAGATTGTAAAACCAGTAAAGAAGGGACAATAATAATAATAATAATAATAATAATAATAATAATAATAATAATAATAATAATAATAATAATAATAACAACAATAATAATTATAATAATAATAATAATAATAATAATAATAATAATAATAATAATAATTATAATAATAATTATAATAATAATTTATGTATTTGACTCTGGTTTTTAGAATCACCAGCTTTAGTTACTGTGCAATAACTCTTTGGTATGCAGATTTATGTTAATGAGACCTTTGCTGACAGTAGTTTCATTTTTTGGCATTCAGTCTGTGTGATCTTTTAAGTTATGTGAATACATTTAATGTCATTTTACAATGCAGTGCAGTTTCATAAAATAAAGTCATTATTTTCAAGCATGTGACAAGTAGAATCTTACATTTGTGTTCATTTAAAAAAGAGATATTTATGAAAATAATTTTAATCTTTTGCTCTGCAAGGCTTGGAAAGATATAAAAAAAAGTATTAATATTATAATTTGATTTTTAATGAGCACTCATGTAAGATCTACATACTGGATAATTAAAAAAATTGAATGGTATACAAAAATAGGCAAAACATTTAACATAATAATAATGATAATAAAGTATAAATGCGGAGTAATAAGGCAATAATTAAACACATTTTCATACTGGATGCTGTTTTACAACATTGTTGAATTTCCTTTTTGTTATTTCTGTTAGTTAATTCTTTTAAAAAGCAATTTTTAAAAAGTAGGATAAGATTTAATTACAAATTAGAGAAAATAGGAAGGGAAAGGAATGCATTTAGTTTGGTTATATTTATACATTTATAATCACTGATATATGGAGATTAAAAATGTGCATATCCGTAAACATTAGAAAGTTTTCAATTTTTTTTTATTTTATATTGAATAAGCCGTAGATCCAATTTTCACTGAACATTACACATTTCTTCCACAGACTGATATTTTTAAGTACCTTCCACGTTGATTGGTTTACTACAACAGAATTTCACTGAAGGAATCATGGACTAAAATTAAATCACAATATCTTTACTTTATCTTCAAAATATTATTTTGTCTCTGAGGAAAAGATCAAAAGTTGTATAAGTAAATGGAATTTCTTTACTCTTTTTATTTTAAAATAAAAAATAAAAATCTTACAATTGCAATTTAAAATATTAATTGATATTTTTTACTAATCTTCTTAATTGTGAGACAAATCCCAATATTGTCAGAATTATTCTAAGTGAGAGATAATAAAAATTACAGTTTGCAGTTTACATAAACATGCTGTGAAGGATAGTGGAAAAAGATTGAAGATAGCTAATCTAGTCTCATTGTTGACAATTTTGCCTCATATATATGTCATGGGCCTGGAAGGCCAACCTAGTCCTATTGTTGACAATGTTGCTTCATATTTATATCATTGTCTGGACTAATGACCTAGTCCTATTGTTGACAATGTTGCTTCATATTTATATCATTGCCTGGACTAATGACCAAGTCCTGTTGTTGACAGTTTTGCCTCATATTTATGTCATCGGCCTGGAAGGCCAACCTAGTCCCATTGTTGACAATGTTGCTTCATATTTATATCATTGCCTGGACTAATGACCTAGTCCTATTGTTGACAGTTTTGCCTCACATTTATGGATGGCCAACCTAGTCCCATTGTTGACATTTTAGCCTCAAATTTAATATCATTGCCTGTATGGCCAATCTAATCCCATTACTGACAGTTAGTTTGGCCACATATTTTATATCATGGCCTATATGGCCAATCTAATCCCATTACTGGCAGTTTGGCCTCATATTTTATATCATGGCCTGGATGGCCAACCTAGTCCCATTGTTGACAAATTAGCTTCATTATGTCATGGCCTGGATGACCAACCTACCGGTAGTCCCATTTTTGACAATTTAGCCTCATATTTATGTCATGGCCTGGATGGCCAACCTAGTTCAGTAACAATTTGACTTCATATTTATGTCATGGCATGGATGGTCAGCCTTGTCCCATTGTTGACCAAAAAATAAATTAGCCTCATATTTCATATTATCTTGCTTATGATATGTTTATAGTAAGAGGTTGAAAAATGGATGAAGGTAACTTGTAAATATTGATTTGTACAGCTGGTTAACTTTTTTTTCTTTACAAAAAAGAGTTATGGGAATTCTTGACATTTGAGGAAATCTCTATAATTTCATCTGATATAAAACATGACTCTGTAAATTCTGGGTATTATGGCTGAATTTTGATTTCTGATGCTAACAAGATGTTTATTGAAAAAAAAATCAGTGTTGCTAACAAAAGGATTATAATTTATTTCTAAAGTTTATTTTTGAGTCAGGGATGTTTAGCTAAACTGAGGACTGTTCAGAATTGACATTCTTTGTTCTGAGAATCATGTCCAGGCAGTCACAGTTTTCTTTTTCCAGACATTCTTACATGTGAAGGGATTTACAAACATTATCAATCAGCCATTACTTTATGTCAGCAATGTAATTATTAGAAGAGAGAAAGAGAAAAGTGATGCACTCTTCTGGCTTCTGTCAGAAGATACCAGAACTTGGAATTCTGGTGCAGCTCAGAGGTTTTGTCCTTGCTTGCTGCAACTGTTGCTGAGAACAGTTACCCTTTAAGTGAGTTTAGTAAGGTTACTCACTATTTTAAACCTCAGCAGCCATAAATTTGTGTGTATGGTGTACAAGATGGTTGTTAATCCAAATAAACAGGTCTGTCAACCAAAAAAAATTGCCTTTTCCACAAAGGTGAACATGGGCAAGATCATAACACAAATTATTTATATGTAAAGTGACATAATGTCTGTTTTCTTTGTGCTATATAAGTTGTTTTCAGAGTTAAAAGAATTTATTCAAACTGTGGTATGCTCTACACAATCTATTGTCAGGTCTGTTCATCTGACGGCAGTGACCTGATCTAAAAAGAACCTGTGCTAGTGTTTATCTTAAGAAAGATATTGCCATTTTTACCTCTCAATCATATGTAGAGATAATATATAGATATATTGCATGACCAAACCATTGGTGTAAGTCTGCTAAATGGAATAATTTAACCGATTTGCAGAACTCACTTTAACTCCTATGTCATAAAATAAATTGTTATAAAATAAATTGTTCTGTCATTCAAAGGATGAAAATGTATTCTTATTAAAGTGGCTAATGACAGCAATTTTCCAAAATAAAACAAATCCAGTAAAAAGTTTTACAAATCCTTTGTCTTCATTTACTGTCAATCATGTGCAAACAGGCTTCCTTGCATGCGAATAAAGCATCGGTAGTGTTTGACTTTATGCAGGCAATGTTTAGTTTCAAATCTTTTTGAGAAGTCTTGGTCTTGGACATAAGACTGTTTGTTTTTAAATTTAGCAAGCAAACAACAAAAAAAAAACAACTGCTTTTATGTCTAAGCCTAAAAGGTTAGTTAGAATATTTCATTGTAGATAGTAATGCATTTTCCTTAAATTTGTATTTATTCAAGGTGAGTTTCATGTTGACCGTCACAGTTTTGCACTTTAATATTTTAGCTTTAAATTATTAACTATACTGTTCCACAAAAGGACAAAACCTGTGATCCATTTTTACAGAATTTTTAGTGTGGTCCCATGTGTGACCCTTATATACCGATTCCCTTGTGTTTTCCCATTTATGTGATTTTATTGTTGTCTGTTGCGGGTCCCTAATATACATATTTTACTGTGGTCACTAGTTTCACTTTTAGATAGGTTTTGCTGTTATTCCTTGAGTGTCCTTACTGACAGGTATGCTGATGTTATGGTGCCCGTGATAAACAGGTTTAACTGTGGTCTTTTTCATGCACCTTATAGAAAAGTTTTGCTGTGGTTCGTTAAGTGCCATTTATAGACAGGTTTTACTGTTGTCTCTTGTCTGCCCATATAGATATGTTTTACTGTTGTCTCATGTCTGCCCTTATAAATATGTATTACTGTGGTGTTTTGTGTGTTCCTTATAGACAGGTTTATACATGTGCCTTATAGACAGGTTTTTGCATGTACCTTATAGACAGGATTTCGCAAGCAGACAGGTTTTGCATGTACCTTATATACAGGTTTTTACGTGTACCTTATAGATTGGTTTTGTATGTGTACCTTATAGACAGGTTTTACCATGGTCTCTTGTGTGCCTCATACACATATTTTGCTGTTGTCCCTAGCATAGTCAGTTTGTATTAACAATTACATATTAAAATACAGCATTCTAGATCCATCAAATGAATACTTGTATCATTGTGGTGTGGAACCTATATAACTTCATTCTATGCTTCAGGCCTTTTGTCACCCTGGACAAGTATTAATGAAATTGCTAGTGAGAACAAACAGCTCTCCTATCCATACAGGAAGGCTGCATTACTTCCCTCCTCCCCCTCCCTGACTCACAGACCAGCTACTTAACCTGTTGCTAATGCTACTATTGTTGCTGCTGCTGCTGCTTTGCTCCACAATAAGAAATTCCAGGCTTCTGATTGGTTCATGGTTTATTGTTGACTTTCATCCCCCTCCTCTTTCCCACCACTGGTAAGCAGCAGCAGGGAAGTTAACTTCAGCTGTTATTAAGTGTACTGTTGATGCCAGGGAAATTGTTTTTCTTGAGATGCTTGTGCACTGTTCTTCCACTCCTTCTTCCCACATGTCATCATCACTATTTGATTGTTATGGAGGCTCTATTGTGTCTGGAATGTTGGAGATGCAGCCAAGCCTGGCCTTAAATTCAGCCAGGTAAGTGTGCAGTGTAATGGTTTATCAATCTTTACTGATTGATTTTTACCTATTGATTCAGCCTGCAAAATTCAGGTGAAATCTCTTAGAATTGAAAATATTATGTGTTTCCATATTGTTTTAAGGGGGAATTTGAAAAAATATTGATTATTTGAACGGAATAATATATAGTGTCCCAGTCTCACTTTTTAAAGTGCATTAGTCATTTTGTTGGATAATCTTCCAATTTTGTGATCCCATGCAATAATTTGATGTTGCCATAACTTTCATTCTTCATGATTGTTTTAATTTTATTTCAAACAGTGATCTAATTTTATCTTATGCGTCTTGAGTAAAAATAACACAAAACACCTTATGTTTATAATAGAATGTTTCCAAATCACTGCACATTAATTAGCTTGGTCAAAACTTGAAATCATATGTTAGTATTGGGTATCACATAATATGGTAGATACGGTACATATTATATCATTTTATCAAAATACATTGGTGGTACATGTAATTTAATTTTATTCATTAGATACCAATTTCTATGCATTTCATACTTGCATGAAATCATAAATTTGAAGATTCTTTGAATAATAATAATTTCTGGAGGACAATATACCTAGCTTCCCTCTCTGGACTTGCTGCATATTTATAAATGTATGTATCACTGAAAACATCAGTTTTAGTTTGTTTGTGGCAAAATCACATACATTTCATAGTCATTGCATTTCACAATTTCACAGTACATAAACTGTATGCATTTATTTATTTATAGTGAGTATCAGAAATATATTTAATTATAAGTAAACTGCCATTATCATACCTAATGTTTTTTCTTTGGATCAATAAGAAAAAATAGGTAATACAAATTGGGAATGAAAATCATTACTAATGTTTTTAAAATTTTCATTGTGCAGTGTGCTACAGTTAATTAATTTTGTGTTACATTTTAATAAATGTCTGACTACTGGATTTTTACTGAACAATATAAAGTTGTTATTGTTTCATTATATCAGTATTGAATATTGAACTATATTTTCAATACTAAAGATCCAAATTCTTTTAACAAACATATGCATCTAATGGTACTACAGTCACTGCTGTTGCCCATACTCCAGCTACATGTAATTATATTTCTACTTTGAATTTATTATCAGCATAAAACAACAAAACACAAGGAATACTATATGCAGAATCAATGTCTTCTCCAGTAGATCTGTGCATTACAAGGAAAATCATGATGGAGGTGGTGATGATAGTGTCAACAAAACTCTGAATATGGCAATGTTTTCACCATTACCTTGGGATGAGTTTGAAATTTCCTGTCATCATTACACTCCAACTACATGTTCCTTTACCATTACATGGAGGGGGGGGGGGTATGTACACCTTGTAATAAATAGGTGAAGTCATCATTGAATGGGGTAAATTGCAAGCAAGTTTTTACAGCATGTTTATTGCGAAACTATTATTTTGATGCAAATTTATGTACTGTCATAATTAAGTTGGTTACTGCAAGCCAGGAACTAAAATGAATTGAAATAAATGGCAGTTTCAAATTAAAAAAAACTGACCTAATGTTCTGGGAACTATGACAATGCTAATTTTATATCATGTGATGTTATACTGAGATATTGTAAAATGTGGGAAGATTTAATTTCATTAATTTGCATGATCATGATGTAATTGTGCTATGTAATTTAGTTAATAATAATTAACAATTAAGATTGTACAAAGAATTTGTAACATAAATGTCTTTGCTGAGAGTGGAAAAGTTTTACCAATATATCCATCGCTAATTTTGCTGTTTTGATTCACACATCGATACAGAAAGTGCAGAATTGATTCAAAACAATATTTTCATTGTAAAAATGACTTGTTATCTACAGTGGTCCTGAATATGTAATAGACCTTTGCCTCATTATTCGTTATGTGTATAGATATGTATTGTAACATGTGTCATACATTATTATGCATATCGTTATGTGGCATAGATTTATGGTTTCAAGTCTAATCTTAGCTGTAATGCTATAAAATGAAGAAGTACACTAAACACCTACATTCTGTATACACTGTCAGTCATTAAGGTAAAGCAAACAAAATACGATATTTATCATTAATGCAGCAGTAATTCAGCCAATAAAAGTTTATAATATATAAAAATTTGAAAATATGATTGTGCAAAGAAGTTCCAGAAGTTGTGCAAAATTTAACATAACTTTAAAAGAAAGAAATTAAAATTTGTTTACATTATTAATTTTATTTGAAAAAAAGATCCAAATTGATGATATATAGTATATTCACCAATATCAATTTTGAAAGTTTGTATTATTGGAGATAACATTTTTTTTGCCAGTATATATATATATATATATATATATATATATATATATATATATATATATATATATATATATATATATATATATATTTACCAGACATGCCCTGTACGTGAGCTCAACCATATATTTTTTAACTATATTGTGTCACGGCATCAACACATTGGACCTTTAATAACACGAAGTGTACTATACTATATGCTAGCAGTAACACATAAATTTTGCCTTCACCTTTCAAGGCACTGTTGGAGACTTGATCCAACAGAACTATAGGCATTAGGTTGTTTTGTTTTCAGTTAATAAATAATTTTTAAGAACAGTATAGAGGGAAGGTAAAAATTACTAATTTCAGTTGAAATTCCACCATACAGTTTTGGAAAGAAAATAAATGGTGTTTATAAATATTTAGTTTGAGACGAAAACATTGAATCATGAAAAGATAATGTTAAAGCAGCTAAGCTGAAACTGAAAATGACAGGTTTTCAAGTACACTAGTAATGATGCAAATCAGCTAAAGTTGAGTCTTTTTTCACAACTTGTTGTATCTTCATTGAATCTTTTTAAATTAATTTTCACAAATATGATGAAGTCATGACATTGATTTTTTTTAGGTAAAATTGTCCAACGAGCTATTAGAATTTTGGGAATAATGAAAAAGGAATATAACTTAGTTTTTAATGTTAAGGGCTGTGAAATTTTGGCCTTCATATTTGAAAGGCTTTAAAAGTTTGAAATTTTATTTTTTAAATCTTATCAAGATAATCTTAAGAATTATCTATTGAAGTGAAGTTTACAGCCCAAAAACTTCAAGTGCTTTTCCAATTAAATATGATGTATATGAAAAAGAATGAAAAAACATTTATGTTAGATTCATATAACCGATCTGTATTGAAACCTCACATATGAAACCATAAAATCAGTTTATTTGTGAAGCAATACTGAAAGAGAATACCTTTTATCATATCAGTATTTGGAAGAAAATTTGCAAGCCAGTTGGCTTAAACTTGATGCTTACATGCAGAGCTTCATTTTGTGAAGACTCCATAAATTGTTTTGTATTTTATAGTTTTATTGAGGTAACTGAAGACGACTACATTCCAGTATGACCTAATTAGTCATGATTTGATAACTAGAATGTCAAATTTTCCACTCAATTTATTATAGTTTCTTGAAATTCTACCAGTTGACTTTGGGAAAGGAAAGACTAATTGTGAAATATTTAAACCTGTTCTCCCTCATATTGTATGATTGTGAAGTTAGACAGACCCTTGATAAGTTATACTCACAAGGGGGGGGGGTGCATTAGGAGAGGGTCATAAACTCTGTGGCTGAATGGTAG
This sequence comes from Unio delphinus, assembly GCA_029339505.1. NCBI lineage: Eukaryota > Metazoa > Mollusca > Bivalvia > Unionida > Unionidae > Unio > Unio delphinus. The sequence continues at coordinate 11,633,283 of JAQISU010000071.1, read as the reverse complement.
ATAAAAGCAAGGCAGCTTCTGAGATTTAAAAAGGACAATAATTCAAAATTATCATGGTGTGTTGAAACAAAGTTGGAGTGCATTACCTCATAAGTCTGGCATTGTTTGACAGCGATCTGACAGAGAGAAATCAACCTGTGCATGCCAGCTGGGTCGCTTATCGGCAGAGCACTTACAGGAAAATTGGTAGCATTATTACCATATCAACTGCCTCTTGCTCTATCATTAAAGAGCAGGTTTATCAAATTGAGTGTAGAAGTATGCAGAAAACTCCTTTATACTAACACCTCCCATAACCAGGACCAAATGTCATGGGAGATGCAATATGAACATTTTATATTCTGAAAATGTATGCCAGATGGGGATTGCACAATGCAATGAATATTGGCATAGACAAAATGTATTCCTACCAATATGTACAAATCACTTGTCAAGAATTTTCCATTATTAAGCATAATTAGTCAAATAATTTTGTCTTGCTATATTTATATTTGTATGTATTTTTTTTTCTTTGAAGAATTCAAAATAAATGTCCATAAATTATTACGGTTGCTCTTCCCATCAGGCTTTTAAGGGAATATACAGCCAAACTATAAACAAATAGTAATGCTACAAAGTACTTCTGAAAGTAGATCAAGCAGACCAACATAAAAAATTTCAAATGTTTAACACATTTTTAAAGTTTTTTTTATATATATCATGGCTTTATCTTAAAAGGTTAAAAAGAACTTCTCGTTTCTGTCAATTTTTATGTTTTTCTGAAATGATGAATTAATTACAAGTACTAATCCATAATAAACTAATTAAATTCAAGTTCTAATCCATGGTCAACAATTCTATACATATGGTGCTATATAATTGGCTTGTATTATAAGTGAGGGAAATTTACAGTATATATTTACTTATAAGATGAGCCAGACTGCAAGCAACAAAGATTCTGATCTGCCATAGCATAATGTACCTGCAGATCAGGGTCTATCTTGATTCTACTCATTACTCCCAATCTTACACAGTGCTCCCTCATTGTAACCACCTTCAACATACACAATCCATATTTACAGTGTGTGTATGGTCTATTTGTAGATGTTATCTATGGAACCTACAAATAAAAACTACAAGGAGTCCACCTCCTTGAGATAGCCTATCCTACATGGAGTCTCCCTCCTTTACGGAGAGATAGTTGTGCATTACAGAAATTCTTTCAAGAATCAAATCTTGTCATATGTGTATCATATGAAATTGGGTATAATATGAAGAATTTTTTTTCTTCTTTTTTACCATTGCTTTTAAAGGCACATTAGCGCTGTATCATGTTTAGGAAGCAGGACACCTAGGTTCCATTCTTTACACTGAGGCAGCTGACCTCCGCTGGTCTGGGCAGGCACTGAACCCACCATGTTTTATTACTAGTCCAACACTAAACCACATGAGTAACATGATGAAGCTATTTTATGAATGAAACTATTTTTTTGAATATTTAGCTTAATGAATATTACAAAAAGGCTGCTGTTGGCCAGGGATGGGAATGCTGCCATGTGATAATATCAAGAATGTTTGTCAGTTTGTGGTTTGCGGAATGATGTTACAAACTCTACTGTATAAAAAAATCAGCTGCAGTCTGAATGATATCAACTGTGTCCTATATATGTGGTAACTTTATCCTTTTTGAAGTTCTGTTTAGTAACCTCTGCACATTCAAAATACCCATCCGCATCCCCCAATAGAAATGAATGCAAATCATTGAGCTTTACGGAATTTGTGAATGCAGTAGGATAGAGATAGTCCGAGAGAATTCTATTTTTTTGCATTCTGAATCGATGCAAATCATTATTAGTTTTATCTTTTTTTACAGAGTTTATTTAAGTTTGCAAACTATTGTACATTAAAATAAGATTAAAATAAAATATTTCATCAATAAATAATTAGATAATAAAAAATTATTAAAAAATCGATGTATTTAGTATCTGTGGAATCACCTGATTACAACCTGTACACTGAGACAGTTCTACTTGAATTCCAAGTTTACCATCATGTCAGTATTAATGGTGTTCAGAGAAAATAAATCAAGCTCCATGTGTAACTATTGGCTTCATTTAATGATGTTTTCTGAAAGAAATATTGTAAAGTTGGAGTGATGAAAAACATCAATGAAGCTGAACTGATTTTTCTGAGAGTTCTCTCCCCACTGAAATCCTTTAATTTCCCTCCACTTGCTTGGTCTGCCATAACTACCCAACCTTTCTGTATTGGATTACTTAACTTCTTGATAAAATTACAATAGAATGGCTCTGGTAAAGCTCCATACATTTGAACTGGAAAGCATGGCAGTACAAGCTGAAATAAATACCGGCTTCAGTGCCAGTAATGAACAAGACCGACAGAGAAAGATGAAAATCGATTATCTAATGATCCTTTTATTGTGTTGCAGATTTAAACTGAGTGACATGGCTAAATTGAGCAGATTGTCACAATAGGATTTTTCCATGTGCTAATGACAGACTGCCGCACTAAGACAGGTCTCTGACTTGAGCACGTATTGATGTTGTTAAATTAGACAACATTAAGCCAATAATGGCGATTTAGATCCAGCCTTTCAGGTAGAATAGGATTTTTCTTGTATTAATCAGCAATTGATCATGGCTGTACACAGTAGCTAACAATTCTGAGCTTTACAGATTTGGGAGTATTTTTGGTGCACTAATTATGGACTTTTTTAACTAATCATTTCTTCTATATATCATCACAAAAGGCCATATTATTACTTCTAGTGCATCACATGATAATATCTTGAGATCTAATTGGCTAATTAAAGGGATTCATTTTTGGACAGTGTGCATTTCCCCTTCACTTAGAGGTACTATATATGGCTACAGTTTTTACATATACCTGTTCCATTTGGCACTATTGCCACATACCTTCCAAAGTCCTATCATGTCACATAATGTATAAAATAACAAATCTATTATTGCCTTCTCCCTTGAAAACTCTTTTTTTTTGCACCAGGGGTTTTTCTACGATGTACAATTGCAGCGGTTATGCTATTTTCTCAAAATTCACACAGAAGAATCATTCAAATGAAAGAAAACTATGAATCATATTTGCAAGCCCGACCTTTATTTCTTTGTTAAATCCCACAAGTAGCTAGAAAACTCTTCCCTTTTTCAAAATGAAAGGGAACGTTGCTCTCCTAAATCTGAATTTTTAGAATAGACTCTGAGATAAGATTGTCTGGTAATGGGGGTGGGGAGGTATAGTTAATTTGTCTTAAGTTTGGACATTACTCCCACAAGACAGAACTATAAGAAAACAGTTTCCAGTAAATGATGTAATAATAAAATATTAATATTCCTCAGATGGTATTGATAAATGCACCAAAGTATAAAGATTTTCAATCCCAGATGTGCCATAATACAGTATTTATCCTGTGATAAGATCAGGGGGCCAGTCTAATAACTTTATCAGAAAGAAGGTAGTGGGCTTATTCTAAGGCAGTAAGCTTATGAGATAAAGATTTTCTTTGTAAATATTTGTTTTCAGTTTGTAAAAATAAGTGGGTGGGGTGAGTTTAATATCAAGCATGGTTCTGTCAGAGAAAAACCATGGTATAATGGGTTGACTGATCAACGTCTATCCTGCGTCATAAAAGATAAAGAGAAAAAATAGATACCCTGATATGCCATTGCATTATGGGATGATAGTTCTGGGTCAGTTTTGTTCATTGTTTGGTGTAGATACAACATAGGTAAATACTGTAAACTGCCGATGTCAGAATGAAGCATTCTTTTTTAAATACCCCACATGGAAATAAAAGTTTGATGTGTTTGCACATTAGCACATAAAGGGTTATATCTTGCTTTGCCCAGGTACAAACTACAACTGTAAATCAAGATTGTTCTGAGAAACATTTGATACCGACACCTGCCTGGTGGCAAGTCCAACAGTTGCAGTTACATGTACTTGGAAAGGAACAAATGGGGATGAACTCAAGAAATTGTCAAATTCAGAGAAAATAAATAAAATGCTACATGACTGATCTTCCATCACGAGAAGATATTGGTTATGAACTTAAATCAAAAGCAGGTCTTGCTAGTTTCCCTTTTGCTCTTTTCCACAATACATTTTTTTCAAAATATATGCAGGAATTTTGACAGCTTATGGGAGATTCCAGGTTTTATCCCACTTTGTGGCTACATTTTATGTTCTGAATAAGGGAGTCTCATTAATGATTGTTTAGGAATTATCCCTGTGTAAAATAGAGATGTAAAATTAGCTGGTACTCTAAACAGGCAGATTTTTGACAACTGAGATATATAATTGTCAGATTGTGACATTACTGAAAATGGACTTGTGGCCGCAATGCTGTCTCAAGTTACTATTCAAAGAGTCGTTCTTTTGGAAGTCATTATTCTGAGAACCATTTTTATAATGAACATCTTTTCCTTTGAAAATCATTATTCTGGAAATTCATTTTAAAATTAGATATATTTTTTTGTGAAAGTCATATACATCTTTTCTTGTGAAAGTCATTATTCTGAGAAGTGTTTCTTATATCAGACATCTTTTCCTTTGAAAGGTACTGTTCTGAGATTTATTTTTTATAATAAACTTCTTTTCTTTAATGTACACTCATTATTCTTTAACTAAATTTGTGAAACTTGTAATTAGGGATTTGTGCATCAAGGGACATAACTTCATTTTCTTGACAGGTAGTCTCCCATGATGCACTAATTCCTATAAAATAGCAGCCTAAACCCATATCATTAATCCCAGAAGTCTAATCCATGAGATCATAGGAATGTCTAAAAACTGTACATCGTGGATTTAAAAATCAACTCAAGATCTTGTGATAAATGTTTGCCTTGATCACATCCATTATGCCGCATTAGCAAGGCTGTAGAAATGCTTAACAACCTGATAAAATCATGCTTCACATTTCTGGGCCTGATGAATTACAAGGTGACAGTTTAGTGTTGGGACACATTATTAACTGTTCACAAATTCCCTTTTCATGAACCCTGGGGGCACAATATTATCACTGCCCTTTCTGAAGTCAACAGCACACAGGACAAAAGCTTTTTGGCTATCTGAAATACACAGCTTGGTTTAAAGATGTGAAATATTAATTTGCGCACAAGTACTTCATTGTCCCTTGAATTCCCCCTCCCTTATCACAACAACTGCACAAGTTGCAGTTTAAGGGAGTTTTTTCAGACCCGCTGCCCTCTTCATTTTATCAGGAATTCCACTTGGGTGCAGAGAGTACACAAGGTTTTTGCAGCACAAATTGAATATTCTGTTCTTAGCAGGTTTTGTTAATTTTGTGTTAGGTTAAAGATTTTGGCTGTAATGATAATGCTGTACTGGGAAAGAAATATCAAAACATGATATAATTGAAATATTCCTTTAATTCATTTTGTGTACAAATTTCTAGTGATTCTTTAAGAAATTTGTTGCCAACTAATTGTAAGTACAAATGACTTGATCATGTGATATTTTGAAATGTTTAATTGAAAAACAAGTAGGTGTATATTTATCACCTAACTTCACTATTTTCACTAGTAACTTCAAGAAAAAATTCTCTTGGTTCTTATAGAATTGCCTATCTGATTGAAATGAAACTGGAAGAAAAAAATGCCATTAAACATTCATGCATCATGTCTCAAATTGAATTTTTTCAGTCCTAACAAAATATTATAATAAAATTTCAGCTGGAGTGCATGTTCGAACATTATTTTCAGATGATTTTAAAGGTGTCCCACAACTTACAATTTGAAAAAGAAATAATGTGTCACAGAACATACAGTGCACAAAAACATTACTTGAAAAATTGATTGATGGTGTCCTAGCAAATATGGTGACCCAACAATATGGTAAATACAGCAGTTTTACTATTCTCCACTGAAAATATAATGCAAGTTAGTAGCATAGAATTGGAACTACTACTATCAGTTTCAACCTTTGCAGACCAAGTACAGTAAAGCATTGTTCATCCACATTTCAGTTATCAGGATTAATTGTTAATATGGTCTGTTGCATGTCCACCACAATGTTTACATATTACAGTGAACTTACAGTTATAAAATTGATGATGCTGATGGCCAATGATCCAGTCTGTGTATTTCTTATCATTTCTATGATGATTCACAGTTTTCCCAGAAATTACTGAGTTTTATTCATGATTCCAGACATGATGGCTTATTCCATAAATTCTGTTAGTTTTTGTGGGGTTTTTGTTGTCTTTTTTGTTTGTTTGCAAGAGTGGGGTATGGTTAAATTGCTTCCTTAATAATAAAAAAAAGACTCACCCAATAATGCAAAGGAGAAAACCAGTGTCTTATGCAAAAGCTTATCTTCTTGTTTCAAAAAATCTCCAAAGTTATTAATTTTGCTCTTACAGTCTCGAACCAATCCTTGTAATAAAAAAAAAATTAAAAACTCCCACATGTATATAATATGATTTCTGAAGGTTGTTGTTGTTTAGGGTTTAACACCATTTTTCAGCACATGATAGACTGTACATGCTGGCCAGTATATCTGGTGGAGGAAGAACCCAGAAAATCCACAGAATAATTACCATGCAGTGGGAAGCACTGGCAAGTTTCTCACATACATTTACTGTCCAAGTCAGGGACTTAAACCATGCAGACAGAGGTGAGATGTTGGTGATCTGTAAAGGCAAGCACCTTTGTCCACTTGACCTGCCAGGGCCTTGATTTCTGAAGATAGGTTTATCATTAAATAATCAGATTATGACAGTGGTGCAGTCCATTGTAATAATAACTGCATTACATGTACTACAATGCTTAACCATTTTGTAAGCAAAATAATATGCTAGTTATCTATTACATCATATTTGACATATTCATGACAGAATATTATGGTTTGATTGACAGGTGCCAAGTTTTGGTTTAGATGCTGCTGGTTAGCTTCCCCATGAAGTATAAACTATTAAAAACATTTTTAAAAATGTAACATTCAACAGAAATAAATTAGTAAGCCCTATATGCTAAAACAAATTTCAAATTTGTTCACCAAGAATTCCAGGTTTTATATTTTGGGAATAGCATTTATACTGTGTGTATTATTAGATCTTTTGTAATGAATTTGATTCTTGTACAAACATTTGTAGTAAAATCAAAAATATTTGTAGGCATAAACTTAATTCTGAAAGATTTGTATTTGATTCAGTAGCGATTTCATACAAAACGAGCTATCAAGGAATCCTCCTTTGCGCAGTTGGTGAATATACTCAACAGATGTCAAATCAAACCGTTATTGTCAATTAGACATTTTTCTCACAACAAAGCACCTCCCTTGTGTGAAAACTATTCCACTATATATATATTTTTCGTAAAGTTGACTCGAGTTCTGATTCATCAGTTGTAGCCTTTGAGCTTAAAGTTCATTTTACTGTCCATTACTCATATTGTTAAGGAGTTGGTTTTAGGTAATACTTAGGTGGAGGTTAATCAAGTTATTTCCGACAGCAACAACAATAGTGCCAATGACATTGCTTATCAGTGTGATGATGGAGGTTAATGATTACTCACAATGCAAGTCGTTATGATCAGCAGATACATGGCAAACCACACGTAATGTCACTTTGGTTGCATTTTGTTACATTTCATGTGTCACTCATGTCGGAAATTACAGGTTGCTTTATAAACGGGAAGTATGGACGACAAGACATACTAGGTCCCAGACATATACAGACTTCAGATCAAATGTATTGTTAAGACCTCTCACTTTGCATGCAGTCTAATTGAATACTATCAAGCAACTCTAATTATATTGTTTCAGTGTTAAACATGTTTTTCAAATTTGATTTATTGGAACATCAAAAGAAATGCAGGCACCTAAAGCATTTGCATGTGTGTGTTTGTAACTGAACTATAATTAAGGATTTTGTCGAACATTTTGCTGTTGTGTCGTGAATGCAAAATAACACATTGAACAAGAGAAAAAAATTAAAGGGTCCCCTTGCTATGAACTTCATTACAAGCAGTGATGAAAAATTGTGATAGCATAGTTTTTTCCTGTTGTTATGACCCAAGAGGAAATGAAACATTTTCAATGGTACTTTTTAATTATTTTGTTTTAAAAACAGAATTCTTTTCTTTAATGATAATGTGTTCAGAGATCACAGACCTTTTACAATAGTGAAAAGGTTACATAAAGGCACTTAAGAAAAATATCTACTACATACTTATTGTCATGAAGTTAAATCATTATTCATCAAATTATCAGGTATTTACATTGATTGTGGTGATCAAAACTTAATGTTTTTTAAAATACTGCATTGATCTTTTAATTCTAAACTATCTCACCAGTTTTCAGTGGTCATGCTACTCATACAACCAAGATACGGGCCTCAGTTTAATCCTCACAGGATTGATGATAGAAAAGAATTATTTTAAAAGAACAATGAAATGAACTCCGTTATATCAGGGTTGACCTGCTTTACCATTGCAGCATATTGTTTAGTTTCAGTAGTGTCCTTAGATTCACAGACAAAGCAGTTTCTCTGTATAAATATTGTAATTAGTTAATTGTTCTGCTGATTAATGTTGTGTCTGTGTATTCTGTGTCTCTATTTCACTGTTGATTGATTCTTGTTTCTGTGTCTCTCTTACCCTGCCATACCCTGTTGATTATTCTCGGAGTCATTGTGTCTCTCTTACCCTGTTGATTATTCTCGGAGTCATTGTGTCTCTCTTACTCTGTTGATTATTCTTGGAGTCATTGTGTCTCTCTTACCCTGTTGATTATTCTTGGAGTCATTGTGTCTCTCTTACCCTGCCAATTATTTGTGTCTTTGTGTCTCTCTTACCCTGCCATACCTTGTTGATTATTACTGGAATCATTGTGTCTGTCTTACCCTGCCAGTTATTCTTATGTCTTTGTGTCTCTCTTATCCTGTTGATTATTCTTGTGTCTTTGTGTCTCTCTTACCCTGTTGATTATTCTTGTGTCTTTGTGTCTCTCTTACCCTGCCATACCCTGTTGATTATTCTTGGAGTCATTGTGTCTCTCTTACCCTGTTGATTATTCTTGGAGTCATTGTGTCTCTCTTACCCTGTTGATTATTCTTGGAGTCATTGTGTCTCTCTTACCCTGCCAGTTATGTCTTTGTTACTTGGCTGATTGTTATGTCTGTTGCTGATACCCTTGATTATAATATTCAAACATTCCAATTAATTTCACCTGTGCTTGGTTTAGAAGTTCAGTAATTAATACAGCTACTTTTGATAGATTGGTTTATTGAGTTTAATCTATTTAGTCATACCATGTTGATGCCCATTCAGGATTATAACACAAGTCCTTATTTGGAGTTTTATTTTTGGAAAAAAAAGCCTTAAGACACTATGTGTATTTGTTCTCTTTGTACAAAATAAAATAAACTGACTTTTTCCTACAACATGGCTGCAAATAAGTCCATTAGTAAAATTCGTATTGGTGTACTTTCTATTAAAAGTATATACCAGTATTGTAACTATTTGAATCACTTGCTTCTGACAGAGACGCAAGAAGGAATGCATTGGCTTGTAAATCAATCTAGTTAATACAAATTTTAAAAATATTTTGTGTATCATTCCGTTCTAAACTGATTGATTAGTGACCTAGGGGCTTGATTTGTATATGACTAACTTTTATGAAGAATGTGGATGCAAAATCTGACTAAGTTTTATTGGAATGTTACACCTTGTTTTCTTGGCCTGTAAGTCATCTGAGAACTTATTATGGCATTGTACAGAGTGCATCAAGTTGGCTTCTATGCGGTCCTTCAGCTCTTGTCCTGTCAAAATGGACTTTAAGAGTAAAAACTAGGTTAAAAAGTATTGGCTTCTGCTAAATTTGTTTATTGTAAAAACAACATCTTTAATAATATTACAAATTAAGAAACAGATCAGTGACAGAAATATCTCTTTACTTTTTCTCGCATTATGATAGAGATTAATGATAAATCAGTTAAAAAAAGAAACAAATCTTTGGCTGGAAAAATTTCAGTATTAATATTTGAAATATTAAATAAGATTTTTGTAGTAAAAGTTCTATTTAAGCCATAAATAAAAGTTATTACACAGTAAGTCAACTTTACATTTATAATTATTTTATTCATTTGTTACTGGTTTATTTGTTCTAGATATGTACAAGTTCTCAAATTTAATCATCCATCCCACACAGACATGGTCTCCCAAAGTGAGTCCACATCCAGAGATTGGCAGTCCTGGAATCAGGACTCTTGCTACCAAAAGTTGTTTTAAATATCTTGCTTAACATTATAATCTGGTCTTTTTTTTTTAAAATCATTTGTAACTGCTAACATACCTGTGAACAATGCACTAATATAGAATATACCTTTTTGCCCATTAATATAGAATATGCTTCCAAATAATGGCAGAATAAGCATCAGTCAAATCTTTATTTGAATGATTTATGGATATTAGTAATTATTGGTTTTAATAATTACCAATAGCTAATTCTGAATATTGTTTAATTATTGATTTGTACTTATTCAGTTGATAATGTAGAATAAATTCAAATTTCTGAATTTTGTTTGATTCAAAACATTACATAACATGGCTGTCAAAGTGATGTATTCTTGAATATCTACCATAAGGAAGCATGGAATTATTATATCACTTGTCAAATTTCCACATACCTATAATTATTTTAACCAAGACCTTTATGATACAGTTAGAACCCAAGGGATAACTTGATCAATTAGTCAAGGGTAGGTTTATTATCATACAGTGATAAGCAGTCCTTAGTAGATATTTTACATGGGGTACCATATATACCAACTTATAAGTGGAGTCAAAGTGCAATTAACAAACATTCTGAAAGTGCTGAGGCATTAATCACGTCCAAATCAGAGGGTAGGCTGTTTGCTCTATTGAACACTTCTAACAAACAGCACAGACCCAGATCTGCTGGCATGTAATGTCCATTCTGACTGGTTAAATGTATTCCCACTTTTGGAACAATATTACCATGATTAAAAAGGAGATTTTTAAGTTTTAAGTTTATATTATTTGATGAAAGTACTTGATTATATTTTCTTAAATTCCATTTTGCTTCTACCAAATTGGCAATCATCGAATTTGTTGCGAATTTTCAACTTATTAAATTGATTTTATTTAGACACATTAAGCTATAAAACGAGGGTTGAATAAAAAAAAAAAATCAAAACATTATTTTGTATAACTCGTTGGTTATTGTAGGGCTTTAGAAAGTACCTAAAAAATAACCAAGCACACACATCAGTTCATATAAGGTGAACAATGGCTGTTGGGCAAAAGGAAATGTGTGGGAACTACAGTTATACTTCGTACACAGTAGAAAACTGTTCCAAAGTGTGTAGAAATTGGCCTTGGGGGAAGTTTTTCTTCCCTTTTCCTGTGATCCTCAAAGGAACTTGTTGACCTACTGTCAGAGACTTAAAGATAATATTGATAGATACAGCCCCCACCAAAAGAAGCTTTAATTAATTGGTACCAACTAAACTGTGATTCTATAATTAGGATTTTTTCAGGCATCAGCAACAGCAAAAGAGTTGATTATGTTGTAGTATTATTATAATGAGAAAAAAGCAATATTGAATTTTTTGAGAGATTTTGGTAGATTTGATTGCTTTCATTTCCTGCACTTTTTGTATACACCAGCTATGAAGCAAAGCATATTATGTTTGGAACATGTTCATCTTTCCAGGAATTCATCAGTCTCTACCAATTTTGTTTCTGCACAAAACTCAAGATGGAGGTCTACAGTTGTTATACTTTGTTTATTATGGTCAGCACTTAGGGTAAAGAAGAAGTTGTCTGTTGAGTTTATAGTCAAAGGTTAAGGTGACAGACAGCAAAAAGATAAATAGATTCCACACATTAATATTAGGTTTCCACACATTAATATTAGGTTTCCACACATTAATATTAGGTTTACATTTCATACTTGGGCAATATTATGTGGGTAGCAGTCACCCAACAAATGTATATTTTGATAAATTTTAGGTAATGGATGAGCTGTGTAAAATGTGTAAAATTCCCCTAAAGAAAGTTTGTTTCTCCATTTTGTAATTAAAGGGACTAAGCATTGAATGGTAATGTTTTAATAGCAAGACAAAGCAATTATTTGATACTGAGTACATGAGTGGTGTGTGTGTTTGTGTGTGTGTGTGTGTGTGTGTGTGTGTGTGTGTGTGTGTGAGAGAGAGAGAGAGAGAGAGAGATCACTGCTGTAACATAGTAATAGGGGCACATAACACAAATTAAATATGTTTATCTGCTTATTATTTAATTGCCCTTTGTCAGCCTAATATGTGTATGTGCATGTGTTAAGTATTTATTTCAATTCATGTCCCTTGTGACATTTATTTGGTACAAGTCTCACAGATAAGCCTTCTACAATACATGCACATGTACATGCTAATCATAATTGTCATAATTGATTTCTTTAATTACCAATATGTGATAGGAACTATGCAGCTAAAATACCTTTCCAAATTTAAAGTTAAATAAGATTTTATTGGGGATGTTTTATGTGTAAAATTGAAATTAGAGATCAAATTTGTTTTTGTGTTTGGAGTTGAGGGGTTTCCATTTACTGGAGACAAAAATGAGGATATTAAGGAAAATTGTGTGACTCCAAAAACATATTTTGTCATGATGGAATTCTGGTATACTGTGGTTAAGATTCTGAGGAATTTCACTGTTAATACATTCTAAACAGGCTTTGAAACACCTAGCAACAGTAATTTGCTTTGTTATTGCAAACATTACTGTACTCATCAAGGGTGACTATGAATAAAACCATTACTAAGTTTGCTAATGATTTTAGGGTTCAATAAGTTTGTACATCTGGTCATATATTTTCTTCTTACTCTCTTTCTTTCTTTGTCAGGAGAGAACTATGGACTGAAAATAACAATAGTCTGTTTGAAATCTAAATTGTAGTCCAGAATTCTACTTTACATACCTTTGGTTTCAAGAAAAATTTGTTTTTCCCATCAAAGTTCGCCAGACAGTATAAATCATATTTATAGTTCTCCAAACATTGATCCAGAATGAGGAAAATGATTAATTTTACAAATAATTTTTTGTAATGGTTGTAAATCTTTGTTTCTTAATGTCAGCTATTGTGAAAAGCTGAAAGAGCCACAGGATTGTAATGCTATGGCATTTGTCCAGACATATAGTTTTGATAACGGCAAAATCCATCTGTAATGCTAATATCATCTCTTGCATAACACCATTTTATATTTGAATTGTACTATCATACAATGCTAAATTTGTGCAAATGAAAAACACATTTGTTCCCAGAATAATATACACATTAAAAGAAATTTCCATTAAGTTTCCATCATTTTAAAATTTGGATTTATTTGTTCTCTTATTGTAATATGTCTAAGTATAGCACAAAGCATTAATTATTGTTCAAAAATTTGAAAGGGTATATTCAGTTTTAAAATGTTTAGATGTATTTTATGTTAAAATCCTTATTTTTTATGTGTCAGTAGATGTATTTGTTACCTATTTGATCTTTAAAACCCCATTGTATATTTTAAATTATTTTCTCAATTTTGAATGCTTTTTTTGAAAAACATTAGATACCCCAAAAATGTTGTTCCCATTTGCATATAAAATAGTTTAGTCTTTTTATGTTAGAACTTTAAACAAATTACTGTTGCTAGGAGTTTCAAAGCCTGTTTAGAATGTATTAACAGTGAAATTAATCAGAATCTTAACCAGTTTTAATTTAAATTTTAACAAGACAAAATTAATGTTTTATTAATGTTTCAATAAAATTATTTGTCTCAAGAAATATATCTGTCATGCAAATACAGTTTAATATTTATAGACTAAATACCATCTTTTTCTGATTCTCTTGTATATTTTTATGTCTTTTTTTTATTCTCACTGAACTTAGACACAAAGACAGTGATCCCATTCAAGAGTGCTCTTAAAACTCACTTATTTTGACTGCAAGAATAAACTTAAAGACCTAATAATAATGTCTCCTACCTTAAATATTTTCAGTATATTTTATGTTTTCTAATATCATGGTGTTTTTTTGTAATCATATATAACTTTTTTATGTTCTAGGTGTTTTCTAATGTTGTAAAGCGCTTAGAGCTTCTGGAGATTAGGTGTATATACAAAGTCACAGACATCCAAATATGTATATACAAAATCACAGAAAACCAAATATATTTTACAAGTTACAAGCTAGCGTATATGTGGTAGCAATATTAAAAATCATACATCAAGACTAAGGTCATTGATTTGTTGAAAAATATTTATAGAAAATAAAATAAAAAAAAGAAAAGAAAATGGATGAACTTTTGACATTAGAAGTATATTTATGTGTAACTTTTATGTTATAGCTTGCTTAAATGTAAAATCATTTTCATTTTGTCACTGTTGTATGAAATAGCTGGCTTAATTGTAAAACCATTTTCATTTTGTCACTGTTGTATGAAATAGCTGGCTTGAAAAGAAAATCATTTTCATTTTGTCATTGTTGTATGCATTAGTTGGCTTAAATGTAAAACCATTTTCTTTTTGTCACTGTTGCATGAAATAATAGGCTTAAAAAGGAAAATCATTTTCATTTTGACATTGCTGTATGCAATAGTTAGCGTTAAATGTAAAACCATTTTCATTTTGTCACTGTTGTATGCAATAGTTAGCGTTAAATGTAAAACCATTTTCATTTTGTCACTGTTGTATGAAATAGTAGACTTAAATGTAAAACCATTTTTATTTTGACACTGTTGCTACACAAGTATTACTGGCTGTCTATAGGGACCAAATTTTCATTAGTGGACACTACCCTGTATCGATTGAAACTGCAAACTGCGTAGACCCTGAGCTCTCATTGTATAATACTTTGGCAAATATAGGTCAGTACAGTTTGTTAGGAGTAATTAGTAAAACAAACAACATAGAACCTGATCTTCCAGCACATTATGCAATGGCAGATCCGGGTATATTCTTTTTTGCAGTCGAACAAACAAGTAGATGCGATATATGGGAATGTTTTTAAAAAAATTACATGTACAGCATATCAGTTTCTTTGCTTTAAAAGTTAACTCTTGCAAATAGATCATGCAGTTTGGAGATAAAGCATATTTTGCCAGTCTTAACACAAAAGTATAGTAATTTTGCAAAATCACAATGTTATGGTGGATGAGAATTAATGAATTGTTTGTGGCCAAGCATTTCGTTTTGTTAACAGTATAAAAAGTCCTTGTGAGGGAAGTTAATGTCTGGCAAGTGAAGAATTTTATGTAAATTAGTACCCCATATATTAACATAATTGACAATTATCTGTTTTTCTTTTACTTTAATTAAATAGCAATGTTATTATATTTTTATTTAGTGAATAATCTTAGCAGAGATGTGACCAGCTTGGCTCTGTTGTTGCCAAAATTTTCATTCTTTGCCTCAAAGTTTCATAAAATTGATAAAAAGTGGTTACTTTGCATCAAGACATCATACTCCAGTTTTGTTACTATAAGCTAATGTCAATATTTGGCCCAAGTGGATTGTAATCTTTAATCAAGGTAGGATATGTCACACTAGACATGTTGACAAGTCTTAATGATGGGTGTAATCTTCATTTGGGGTAGGATGTATTCAATCAGTGTAGGATATATCACTAGACATGTTACAAGTCTTAATGATGGATGTAATCTCCAATCAGGGTAGGATATATTCAATAAGGATAGGATATTTTGAATCAGGATAGGATATATTAAATAAGGATAGGATATTTTGAATCAGGATAAGATATATTCAATTGGGGTAGGATATATTCAATAAGGATAGGATAATTTGAATCAGGATAGGATATATTCAATCAGGGTAGGATATATTAAATCAGGGTTGGATCTATTCAATCATGGTTGGATATATTCAATCAGGATAGGATATTTTAATACGGGATTGGATATATTTAATCAGGGTAGGATATCTTCAATCAGTAAAGGATATATTGAATCAGGATAGGATATATTCAATCACTATCCTATTGGATATATTGAATTAAGGCAGGATATATTAGGGTAGGATATATCACACTCGACATGTATACAAGTCCTAATGATGAATATAATCTTCAAACATGGTAGGATATATTTAAGCAGGGTAGGATATATCACTCTAGACATGTGTATAAGTCTTAGTCATGGATGCAGTACATACTAATACAGTATTCACTTTTACATAACATGTATAACCAAATGCAAATAGTATACACCAATATTTACAGTCTCATTGTTTGTCAGCAGATGAAAGTCTCAGCTGGTGGGTTTTGCGTTATGATTTTATATAAATGGTATTGATATTCTAATGCATTATGGGATGGCAGATTTGATGTATGCTGTTTATGCCATAGATCCATTGTACCGTACATGTGGATATATATGGTGAAGATGCGGGTAACCATGCCTTGCCTACTGTTATGGTCTGTTTAACAGTTTTGCCTAGCAAATATGCCTCTGAGAAGACCAGCTATTCTTGGCTACCATGAGACTTATTATGTCTGTCAACTGAGGCATTACAATTTTAATTGAATTTAGAAAAGTTGGTGCAACACCACATGAAATTAAAATACAATAGAATATAACAGCATGTGACGGCTTCTCCTTTCTGTTGATTAATACAAACATACTTTGAATGGAGTAAAGAAGAAAAATGCATTATTCAAATTCAGGTTCTTTTGAAATCAGTTTTCTCTCATATGGAGATTTGATATTAGATGTTATTATCAAAGATTACAACTAAGTGAGTTTCCTGTTTACGAGATGGTACCTCCCACATTTGTCTGCCGTAGTTATTGTGAAGTTCACAGCTAGTTTTGCCTGATTTTGTTCTACCTGTGGCCATCCTCGGGCTGTCAAATCAATCAAGATTTTAAATATGGCTTCCACGATCAGGCCAGAGGTACAAAATCAACTATTATTTGTCATAATTATTTTCAATGATGAGCTGTTCAACGTGAAGAATGACAAGCTATATGGACAATAATGTATAGATTTTGCCCGAGGGTAAAGTTTCAGTAGGAGAGGAAGTGATTATAAGTAGGAAGTATTTAACTATTGATTTCAGATGCCTTACTGTTATTGTACTGATCATTTGATTGACCTATAACTGTATACAATTAGTTGTACATACACTTGTTTGTGATAAGATCTTAAAATACAGGTAAGATGATTCCTATATAATTTATATCATTTTTCTGTCTCAATAATAATAATAATAATAATAATAATAATAATAATAATAATAATAATAATAATAACAAATAATATTAATGTTTTAATCTTTTATAATTTTCTTTTTCTTTCTCCATTATTATTATTATTATTATTATTATTATTATTATTATTATTATTATTATTATTAATTTTATTTGTATTATTGTTGCAAAAAAAAACTTTTTACATGTAAATATTGCCTTTATACAATAGCTATACATTTTAATGCATATTAAATTATATCAGAAATTAAATCATGATTTTTCCTGCCTAGATTTTTTCTAAATATATTTCCTTTCAGTTTAAATTCAGACATACAGTTTACTAAATTTGCACAGAGAATATTAAACATAATTCAGTATGCTATGTAATACTGTCCATAGAGTGTACTGACTTAATGTTGGACATCATTATGTTCAAATATAATGCATACATTATTGTATATAATAAAATGGGATTCAGTACCATACCTGTCTCATAACAGGAATAATGTTATAATCAGTGGAGTTATAGCAAGATTGTGCTATTATATAATTATATACTACTACTACTACTACTACTACTACTACTACTACTACTACTACTACTAATAATAATAATAATAATAATAATAATAATAAATTTTGAATAGAGTAAATTTATCATTAACATATCAAATTTAAGATGAGGCAGTTTTGCAATGAAAATATTTACAAGTCACATTATATTTCTACCACAATAGTATAGCCAAATATGTACAAGTCAGGTTATATTACTAGCAGTATAGGCAAATATGTACAAGTCAGGTTATATTACTAGCAGTATAGGCAAATAATACTGTATGTATGTATGTATGTATGTATGTATGTATGTATGTATGTATGTATGTATGTATGTATGTATGTATGTATGTATGTATGTATGTTTAATAGCACATCAACACTATACTGGCTGTATAGTGCCAAGCAAAACCTACCATAGTTGGTAAAAGTATTAAATTCAAGCACCTTGCCAAATCCCCCAGAAAGACAAACCATTCCCACCAAAAGTTGATATCTGCTATGAACCACATGAAGATTTTGCAAAACTCCAGAAAACAGAACAAAGATAACTAAAATGCAAGTTATGAACTTTTTTCTATTTAAATTAAATATGCATAAAAATTGAGGACCTTCTCGGTTGAAATAGCATGACAAACAAACCATCTATTATTATTATTGAAAACTAAGTGTATGTATATGTAACTACAGAAAACTAAGTGTATGTATATGTACTACAGAAAAGCAAGTGTATGTATATGTGCTACAGAAAAGCAAGTGTAAATTCTGATCCTTTGAAGCTATTCTTTCCTAAATAATGTAAATAGTTTATTTATTTATTTTTCTGATAAAGAAGCTGTTATTAAAATAATATTTTGTAGTTATATTTGACAGAAGGAATAAATACAGAAACATTTGCAGTAAATGTTTTGAAAATAAATTCCACTTACAATAAGTGCATATAAATAAAAGACAAGCATAAAGGACCTTCATTAATTCATATATATATATATATATATATATATATATATATATATATATATATATATATATATATATATATATATATATAATTAATTCATATATATATATATATATATATATATATATATATATATATATATGACCACCACTATTTCAAAAAAGAAGCTTATAAAACTTTACTAATTTAAAAAATAACTACATACAACCTTTACAAAATTAACAAAATGCATATATTACCTTCACTGATTTAACTAAGCAAATGTACATAACCATACTCTGTGGTATGCATTTATCTATGTGTATTATTAATTGTTATTATTATTGTTATTATTATTATTGTTGTTATTATTGTTGTTATTATTATTATTATTATTATTATTATTATTATTATTATTATTATTATTATTATTATTGTTGTTGTTGTTTTTGTTATTATTACTATTATTATTATTGTTGCTGTTATTACTATTATTATTGTTGTTGTTTTTATTATTAATATATTTTGGTGTACTTTGAGATACAAGGACTGATCTACTGATTTTTATTATAATTTTTCAGCATGGTCAAGTTAAGATTTGCAATCTTTTCATTTTAAAAAGTCCGCAACTGGTTGTGTATGGAATAGAAGGTATGAAAGATTTCAGGCCATTAACTGAGATCGAACACAGGTGCATTTGCTCCTTCACTTTAAGAAAACTTTTTAGGACAAATGAAGGAAAATACTACATGCTTTTTAATGTAAATATTGATTCTTTTTATGCAGTCTACCCTCAAAGTTTTACATGTATAAATTTAATGCCAAAAGAGAAGTAGACACTTGTTGTGGGCAAATAACAGCAGCCCTACATTAAATAGCAGATTATGTGAAATTGTTCCATTGATGCGCAATACTACTTAAATAACGACCTACATATGTGTTGTGCATGAACAAAAAAGAAAGAAAAAACCTACTTAGAATTGTATATTGTATCAAAACTCTCTTTAATTTACTCGCCACCAAAATAGAAGACCAGTTCAAGCAGTTGTTGAAAGTGGGTATAGCCCTGCAGGAATTGAGACATGCTTTGAAGCAGGTATATTTTCTCGGCTACTGTTACTAAATGATCCAGATTTTCTTTAGGGTGTATTGTGATACACAGTATGCAATACACTTTTCATTTTTGACCTACACTTTTCATACAATGATACCTTGAAAGTATGGTGATCAACTAGAATATGGGCTGAATGTCATTTTTTTTAAAAAGAAAATATATTGCCAATTAAATGGCAGCATGAATAATATATTTTCATGCACATGGCTTTAATAAATGGAAGAAGTTTGTGAGTACCATTTAGCTAGATATAACGTATGTATTAGTTTGTGAGTCAAGTCAAATTGCAAATAACAAAGATCCTGATCTGTCATATCATAATGTGCCTGCAGAATAGGGTCTATGTTGTTTGTTATACTAATTACTCTTAACAAACTGCATAGACCCCGATCTGCTGGCACATTTTGCAATGGCAGGTCTTGGTCTCTGCAATTTATAGATGGACTTGTCTTAGTAGTGAGGATATATGGTACACCACTCTCTTTTCATTGTGGTTCACTGCTAAGAGTGCAGGTCTCCAGATCAATGAGCGGTGCATCTGATCCCAACCCAGCTCACAGTCAGGGTGTGTCTGCAGGCAACGCACCTTACATCAGTTGCTGCAAGAAACTTTAAATAGCATTCATGTGCTGATGTGCCATCACACACCAGTGAATAGAAGACGTATGCTTTAAATGAAAAGATCATTTTAAGTATTTTTAAAAATCTTTTACCCAGATCGTTTCATCAACTTTTTAAGAATATTAACATCATTAACTTTATATTTTTTTAGACTTCATATTTATGTTTATTTGAAAGTGTTTATCATCCTAAATGTATTGTTTCCAAATTTGACATTTTCATTTCTGAAACTTAACTTCTGATTGGAACTGTGTAACTAATGTTGGGCTGATATATCTGTCACGTACAAAAATGGTACTAACAGCTGTCTTGCTTGGCACTCAGCATTAAGAGGTTAGTGTTTGGACTGGTCAGCCTGGTGTCAGGATAATGTGACTAGGTGGGACATCATACCGCATGTGTGCGACATGATGCCCCAGTCACTATAAACTGCCACACTCCAGACATCGTAGCAATATGACTGAAAATCATGTTTCCTTCCTCTTCCTTGTCATCTATATTAAAACCTGAATAAATCTTTTCCACCTATAATTCATGTGGAACATAAAGAAGTTGGACTTTTTTAGAACTCTCCTTGACTTTATTTTCTCTCTGTCTGTTGACTGTCAGTTTGTCTTTCTATGTATTGGTATTAACTGTCATTTAAAGAATGTGTTCAGATTCTTTTCTCTGTTAACAGTTGCTTCTTTCTTCTTATCAGACTTTCAGTGTTGGATTGAAATATAAATTGGTTCATCTGTGATTCACATTGAGTTACCATTTTAAATATTCATCTGTGATTCACATTGAGTACCATTTTAAATATTCATCTGTGATTCACAATGAGTACCATTTAAATATTCATGTGATTCACATTGAGTATCATTTTAAATATTCATCTTTGATTCACATTGAGTATCATTTTAAATATTCATCTGTGATTCACATAGAGCATCATTTTAAATATTCATCTGTGATTCACATTGAGTACCATTTTAAATATTCATCTGTGATTCACATTGAGTATCATTTTAAATATTCATCAGTGATTCACATTGAGTATCATTTTAAATATTCATATGTGACTGTCATTGAGTACTATTTTAAATATTCATCTGTGATTCACATTGAGTACCATTTTAATTATTTATCTGTGATACACATTGAGTATCATTTTAAATATTAATCTTTGATTCACACTGAGTACCATTTTTAAAATATGACCATTTATTAAAAAAAATCAATAATAGATAAAACTTTAAAATTGATAAAACTTTTAGGACTGACATAATTTATTGAAACTTTGAGATCTGATACCCTAAAATTAAAATCCAATTTAAGTCTTATTTTGTTAATTAGTATAATAAATTTGGTTTATTTTCTTTGGACAGCTTGCTTTTGAAATAACAGTGGACTTATTTTCAAGTTACTTTATTAGTAAACAATGGGAAAATGGTTTCTTTGTATCAGAAATTACAAATCACATTACAAGAATGATGAAGAAATATTTCAATCCATACTGTTCCATGCAATATTGATTGAGCTATATTCTCTGTGAAGTACCGTCTATTCTTATTTATAGGTCAGATTCAGCTTTAAATAACACAGACTTTGATTTATTATTGCATAATGCACCAGTTAATCAGGGTTTATTTGTATTATTCTTGTGATTACTCTAAACAAGCTGCATAGATTTGTATCTGACATTGTATTATATGATGGCAACTCTTTAAATTTAATCAGTTTATTAATTAATGTGATAATATGCCATTAAAATCAGTTTATTAATTAATGTGATATGCCATTAAAATCAGCTTATTAATTAATGTGATGATATGCTATTACAAATCAGATTAATTAATGTGATATGCCATTAAAATCAGTTTATTAATTAATGTGATGATGTGCTATTACAAATCAGATTAATTAATGTGATATGCCATTAAAATCAGTTTATTAATTAATGTGATGATGTGCTATTACAAATCAGATTAATTAATGTAATATGCCATTAAAATCAGTTTATTAATTAATGTGATGATATGCTATTACAAATCAGATTAATTAATGTGATATGCCATTAAAATCAGTTTATTAATTAATGTGATGATATGCCATTAAAATCAGTTTATTAATTAATGTGATAATATGCCATTAAAATCAGTTTATTAATTAATGTGATGATATGCTATTACAAATCAGATTAATTAATGTGATATGCCATTAAAATCAGTTTATTAATTAATGTGATGATGTGCTATTAAAATCAGTCTATTAATTAATGTGATGATGTGCCATTAAAATCAGTTTATTAATTAATGTGATGATGTGCTATTAAAAATTAGTTTATTAATTAATGTGATGATGTGCTATTAAAATCAGTTTATTAATGTGATATGCCATTAAAATCAGTTTATTAATTAATGTGATGATGTGCTATTAAAATCAGTCTATTAATTAATGTGATATGCCATTAAAATCAGTTTATTAATTAATGTGATGATGTGCTATTAAAATCAGTCTATTAATTAATGTGATATGCCATTAAAATCAGTTTATTAATTAATGTGATGATGTGCTATTAAAATCAGTCTATTAATTAATGTGATGATGTGCTATTAAAAATCAGTTTATTAATTAATGTGATGATGTGCTATTACAAATCAGATCATTAATTAATGTGATGATGTGCTATTACAAATCAAATTATTAATAATTAATATGATGATATGCCATTAAAATCAGTTTATTAATTAATGTGATTAAAATTAATTAACAGGTCAGGTTATTAAGAATGAACCATACAAACACATCTTTCTTACATTCAGCCATCATTAAAAAATAAATGTATTTGTGCTTTTTACTGGTTATATTTCCATGATTTTCTTGTTTGTTTGTGTTTTTGTAATATGAATGACAAAATTCTGATTCATCATTACATGTATGGCTTAGAAAAGTCATAGCTTTAAAAAAAAATCATAACTTTATATAGTCATAACTTTAAAAAGTCATATTTTTAAATAATCATATCTTTAAGTATCCATATCTTTAACTAGTCTAATGCTATGAAATCAGTGCCAATAATGAAAATCAAGAACTGTTTGAAAAAATTTACAGTTTCGTACAGGCTTCAAATTTGTTCAATGACATACAAAATAGATTGTTTTCCACATGGGTATTTCATGATAGCTATAAATAGATTGTTCTCTATTAGGGCATTACATTAAGTCTAGTTTGACAGATATGAATTTTTTATATGTGAGAGTTGATAATAAATGTGAGATTTGTGTATAAATGTGAAGTTTGAGTAGAAACATGAAATTTGAGTTGTTGTTGTTGTTGTTTTAGGGTTTAACGCCATTTTTCAGCACACGATAGGCTATACATGGCAGCCAGTATTATTCATGGAGGAAGAACCCGGGAAAACCCCCGGAAAGAACCACCAACCCATGAGAAGCTACTGGTAAGCTTTCTCACATAACTACATTAGCCGAATCTTAGACTCGAACCCACACAGACAGAGGCGAGATGGCAGTGATCCATAACAGACAGCGCTTTAGACCACTCGGCCACTCGGGGCCCCCTGAAATTTGAGTATAAATGAATACAGTGGTCTGAATCTTAAAGGATTCAACTATGTGCTGTGAATTTGTGAAATAAAACAAAGGCTGAACATATGTAATTAATATCTCATTAAAATGAAAGTTCCATACAGAAGCTGAATTATTCAATTTTCTAGAGCTTCTTTAAATGAATAAAGAAATCAAATTTGCCATCGATGTCTCATCCAGACAAATCTGGTTATTTTGAAGTCCATACTTTGATAGATGAGACATACATACATCAGTGAGACGTTTGCTGAAGAATGTCAAATACAATACATTGGTAAATAATTGATATATACATATTGACACCTGTCCTTTTAAATAAGGAAGATGGCTTTAAAAAAGAAATTGTACATGAATATGTACAGGTGGACATTGAGTCATTTAAATTCATGTAAATTGCATAGAAGTTGTTTGTAGCTCAATTGACCATCATATGCATGTACTTAAGTACAGTGATGCCTTGATTACATGGACACAGTTAATTGGTGTGTTTGGGTATTCTAACATCATATTTGGTTAACATCGTAAATCGTAAGACTTCTTCAAACTGATAATGGAAAGAAAGGTGGTGTATTTTCATTATTACTTGTTCTGGCTTTCACTTGAACCAAGCATTCTAGTAATTCTCACATTATACGCATACAGTCTTGTATACTTTATCTGGTTTTCATGTATATTATTATGACATCATGAATATCACACTTTATAGGGGACCATATATGCAGTTCTGTCTCAGTGAACAAAAAACTTTAGTTATTCCAAGATTTGTTATTAGTATAGTTTTTACATTATATATATGATTCCAGATCTGTAAATATGTTTGTGGTTGCCACACACCCTGTGATGCAAATCATGGTGTGTTTACCTCTCCAAATCTTGAAGGAATTTTTGGTGATCTATTGTTACTTTCTTCAATGAGTGCAACATATCATCTGTAAGAGTGTTGATTCTCTACTATCATAATGTAACTTTCTTTTACTTTTAGGAGTATGTCTTCAAAGCGTAAAAATACGCCTACAAAACTCCCAAAAGATGAGCTTCTAGGTGACCAGGATTTTTACAAATCTAGTTTGTCTACACATAGTGACAAGGAGCAGAACCACAATACGCCAACTTTGCATAGTGCAGAAAATTCCAACAGTGCCAACAACAATCTCTACTCAGACTTTGGCCAAGAAAAGCCATATCATAAACAACAACGATTGCTGCAAGGAGTTAAATCAGACGATTCGGACTCAGAACTTGATTTGCATAATAAAGTGAATCATAATAACAATCATATAACAAAGTCCGCTTTGGGGCTGCAGAAAAAATCAATGGAGAGTGTGCTACGACGACTCAATTCTAAGTCGGACCAGGAACAAGGAACCAACATGACAAGTGCAAGCATGACATGGTCACAGGAAGAAGTGATCATGGAAAGTATCCAAACAATACTGAGTGATTCTTCAGCTCAAGATAAAGAGCGACGCCTTGGTGATATGATTGCTCAACTACAAAGCATCAGAGAAAGTTTGCGCAAAGAAAAAGAAAAACAGGTAAATAGAAAAGTTTTTTTTAGTTAATTAAAAATGTGTTTTCCCTAACAAAGCTTGCATTGTATTAGGTCACAAGGAAAGTTGAAAGAATTAAATTTTTTCTAAACTGGAATTTGTGTCCTACACCATCCTTGTGCCTATTGTAATTTCAAGAAACTCCTGACAGTTAAAATCAAAGACTTAACCATCATACTGTTTGTACAGTTAGAACTTTTCTCTTTAAAAAGGCATTTCTCTCTTTGATATATATATATATATATATATATATATATATATATATATATATATATATATATATATATATATATATATATATATGTATATATATATATATATATTCATTTTAGTTTAATAACACTCATCCATGTACTTTTTTCCAGTCTCATTGAGAAAGTTATGTTGACCATTTTAACATCCTTTGTAAAACAAAATGGTGTATATTTAGGATTGTGCCTTAAAATTTGCTGTTGTTGGTTTTATATTAAATTTGTCTTTAATAAAGACATTAAAGGGAGGTTTATACACTGATGTGAGGCCAGAAGTATTTTGATTGAATACAGACTGGAGTGTAATTCCAGAGTTAAAAAACAAAACACCACAGAAAAAGCAGACACCATTCCTATTCCCATGTCAAGATCGTGTCAGGGGAGTGAGGTCTGGAATGGTTCCTTGTTTCTGTGATAGGAATACAATTGACTGGTTAACATTCAGCTCAGTGCAACATGTTGCAGAGATCTACAGAATGTAGCAAACAGAAGGCATCAAATAAATGATGCCGAAAATGAGTGACCCACCTTGAGGTATCTTACCACCTACTAGGACTCGATAAGACTTACTCTGGCAACTGGATCTGTAAAATCATGATACCCTTATTGAACTTTACACATACACACACACCAGAAATGTGTTTAGTAGGCTAAACAAAGGCAGTTTCCAACAGAAGGAAAAACCAAAAAGCAGAAGTACATGAACTTTTAAATATAATTTTTTTCTCCATCTGTTTATTTTTACTGTAATGAACACAGAGGGTAACTCCATTTATCAAGGCACATTTGCCTACATTTACCTAATTGTACTGTCTATGTGCCCCCCAATTTTTCATATACTATCCTACTACTACATGCTGCTACTACTACTTAATTAATGATTATTATTATTATCATCATCATCATCATCATCATCATCATCATCATCATCATCATCATCATCATCAAGGGGCCATGATGGCCAAGTGGTCAAAAGCATTTGGCCTTTACTGGTCACTGCCATCGCACCTCTGACCACATGGGTTGTAGTCCTAGGCTGGATCAGTGTGAGTATTTGACAAAACTGTCAGTAGCTTCCCACAAGTCAGTTTTGCTGGCCCCCATATATAGCCTATCTACACAGAGAAATGACATTAAACCCAAAGCAACAACAAACAATTATTTTGAAAACTTGAAAGCATGTCCTATTGTTATTTATATCTACAGTATGTACTTGTGTATGAAGTGTAAACCCTGTCGCATAGTGCATAGACTTGGATCTGTGTTACTATTACTAATCATGAACTACCTGCTCTGCAAGATTCCTGCTCATTTTGAAATGTTAATTAGAGGAAGAAACAGAATCACAGATTGTAGAACCCATGTATTATGAGATAGAAAATGTTAGGATAGGCTGTTGGCTGATGGGAGTGTGTTTTACAAAAGGAAAACAGAATAAACCAGAAGATTAAACTAGGAAACCCTTGAACAAGAATTTCATTGTAAACAGTTAGTGGCACAGTGTTCTAGATGGGAAAGAAGAAAACAAATAAATAGTATAGGCGTTTGGCTGGCTGGTCAGCTAGTGGGTCAGAATGTTCCATCAATCTGACCATCACATACCCAGCATACTTGGCAAGGGGTGCTACTGACACCTGCTGATGGCAAACTGGTTCTGGATTGTTTCATTTCCCAGGATCTTAATAAACCAACTATAGGAGCATTTTCATTCAGAAACAATTAAATCTATCCAATGTTTTTATATTTGCATGAATTTAACAAATTGAAGAAGTAAATATTATTGCAGAAAATGCTGTAATTTAAGGGAACAGTACATGTACTTGCAAGATGTCCTAATTATTTTCAGCAAACTGTGAACTTGACACATTACAAACATGCAATGTTTATTCTCCAGGCTGCACCATTGCATCTTTTTTCATAATACAATTATAAAGGATGTATATAAACATTGATGTTGTAAAAGGCAAAAATAGGTGTCTCTACCTTTTGTTATCTTATGCTCTGTACTTTTTGGCTAGTGTGCAGAGTCATAAAGATGCATGATTTTATCACTTGGATGATGTAACAAGCTTCAGATTGGTCATGATTTTCTCATGCTGTGATATACCTCATATCAAGTGAATCATGTAGAATTAAGCAATGTCTCACTTTCTCATACTGAATATTTAGAAGTAATTAAAGTTGATAATTAACAATTGATGATCATGCATGTACAATTTTATTTATGATCATAGTAAATGATTGAATTGAAATTAATGATTCCAACATTGAGGACCTTCCTCCAGCAACTGATGTCAGTACTGGGAATGACAGTTTGACCAATCAGGCATAAAGAATGCACAGGAAAATGGAATAATCCCACACCTGTATCTCAGATGTAAAATTAGGCTAAAATATTGACTAAAATATGATTTAATTTATTAACAAATGTGCAGCAGTTTAAAGGAAAACACACATGATGGAGCACCTGTATGTGTATTCACTGCAATTTCAGTTTTATCGTCCCTGTATCAAAGAAATTCATGTATTAAATAACAACATGCAATAATGATTGAATAATAATTTAGTAGCAAACACAACCACCAGTATTAATTAACTGTACTAACAAGAACTTGATGTAAATGTTCATAACGGTGGTGATATGCAAGATATGCTATACATGGTGGCTAGTATAAATGGTGAAGGAAAGACCCAGTAAACCCTGGTAAGATCCACTGACCCAAAGGAAGCTACTGGCAAGTATCTTGCATACCCACTTTGGCCAAATCCAAGACTTGAAGCCACATGAAGAATTTTGAGATGGTATTTTTAAAAATATGAATGAAGTAATTAAAAGTAAATATCCAAATAGGCAGGATCTTCTGAAATTGCAATAATCCCTTTTCTTAGAAAGCTAGAGGAAAAAACACTGCATCTTTGGGAAAAAATGCTTTATGTTTACATAATAATACAATTATCATTTTATTTTTAATTTTTTTTGATGATTTATATTTTTACACAATTCTAAATACTTTATTTATATGACAATATGTATTCAGTCTTTGTTTCTTTGAGATTTTGACAAAATAGGTGTATTCATTAAAGATGTCTTTATATGATAAGAAGCCAACCATTTTTGCTAAATTTATTGTGACCCCTCCTGTCTTATCATGGAGGATATACTTCTATTACTTAGGCTCAGTCTCGGTATCCATGGAAACATTGTTGTATTGCTTGATACATTGTGTTGTCTTGACTTGTCAATTCTTTTTTTTTTGGTTGTAAATTCTACATTTATAGGTCAAAAATTATCTTACTTGTGTACCAGTCTAACATCCTTCTTTTTCTTGTCAAGGCATTTCAATATATCTCATCTGCAGTCGGTAATAGAAAAAGTAATGCTTATGGGAGGGAAAACTTGATCTGCTTATATTTAAAATGTTGTTCTTATAATTTGGAATGAACTTGATTTTTCCTAATGCTGATGGGTTGTAAGATAAAGAAGCAGCTAAGCATGCTCCAGAGAGATAGGATTGTTTATATTTCTTAATTCAAGTGTTTTGTTACATTTCTTCCAGAAATGATAGATATAAGCTGGGCCTCCCTACCATATATATCTGTATAAAATGGTGACCTGCAGGCATATTTTGTATCAGGCTGAAATGCATTCTTCATTTGGGTGACAATGAAAAGAAACTGTATAGTATATTATCTTGTTGGTATCAGAGTTTTATGGGTATATTATGAAGTATTCATTCTGTGTGGTTTGGCCTTGGCATTGGGTCATTGTGAGTTACTGGAATATGACTGATCAGTACTTTGATTGTAAATTTCATTTTTTTTTATGATTTAATTACATGAAGAATAAAAAGTGAATGCAGCAACTTAATGAAACAATTGTGCCCTCTTTTAAGCCAAAATTTTAAAATTTAACTAGACTCAAACTCTGTTACATGGTAATGTAGAAATTATTTAAATCTCATTAAGTTTATTTACGGTTTTATAACGTTAAACCATTTATGGTTTTCGTAAATCAAATACTTGTACATGACAATACGAAGTAGATATGAATCAAAATCAGAATTTCAGTTTTTACAGAATTTTGGAAAATTATTATATTAAAAATTACTAATTTACTAATTACTAATTTGCAGCGGATGCAAATTATTTTCACAACATTGATGTTTTTATGTCCCGCCATGACACTGATGGCGCATAGCATTATTATTGTCTGTCCATCCTTTTTCACACTTTGCATTTAGATAATTTTCAGGCATGGAGGTTGAGCAACTGTATCCTATACAGTGTCCATGCCAGACTAAAATCTAGTGGTAAAGAACTGGTTAACTTTGTCCCATTGAAAGGGACATAACTCTTGATAAAAGACTCATAAGAACCTTTAATCTTGTAATTGACATAACACGTTCATCATGGTGTTTATCTTCTCTATAAAACATGTATCAAATAAAATATAGACTTGCTTTACTATGGAAAGTGTAATAATTACATATTACAGCATGTATTTTTTAAAATCATGACCATGAAAGCACCTTTACGTTACATCCTGTAGAGAGATTAAAAGGGAGATAAATATAGCTGATGAGAGATAGGTGTCAGTCATTCTCTGCAATGAAAGAGTTGTAACTTTTTGAACAGCTGCAAGACTTTCGAGAATTTAAACAATGATTTAAAATGTTAGTGATATCAGATGAAGTTTATTTATTCTAATTTCAAGATTACATGTATAATTTTTACATGCATGAGGGTCAGATTACAAAGTAGGGATTTGCATTTACATATGGTCATTTTTTTTAAAACCTCACAAAAAAACCCCATCTTACTTTTGAGTCTTTAGATTCCTTGCCATTCTCATTTATTATTGTAGTCATTTTCTAGTTACATTTCATCAAAAGATTTTGAAAAGTTTTGATGGGGAGTATGTTATGCTCAAATTTGGAGAAAAAAATGGAAAGATTTGGCATTAGGAACAGGTCCAGAAATATCCATGTTTTCATGGCTAAACTTGCAATGCATAAAGTGGTCATATATACTGTATTTTCAGCATTTACTGTAGTCTCTGGCATGTTCTATTTTTTTTTGTTCTTCCCAATCTATGCTATTATTACATTGGGAGACAGAATACACATCAATCTTCAGCATTAATGCTACATGAGACATTATTTAAATTTAATGTTCATTTGTTGACTTTTTGGTTTTAAGAATTTATGGTTTGGGATATTTTTTGTCATGGAAACAAAACACATGATGGTTGTATGATGTCCAGGCAATCAATTGCAATAAAACATCTTCCAAAGGGACACAGGGGCCCAGAGTGGCCGAGTGGTCTAAAGTGCTTTCCGTTACAGATCACTGCCGTCTCACCTCTGTCTGTGTGGATTCTAGTCGTAGATTCGGCTAATGTAGTTATGTGAGAAAGCTTGCCAGTATACTTCGCGTGGGTTGGTGGTTCTTTCCAGGGCTTTTCCCGGGTTCTTCCTCCATCAATAATACTGGCCGCCATGTATAGCCTATTGTGTGCTGAAAAATGTCATTAATCTCTAAAAACAAAGGGACACACATAGTAGTCAGCCTGGGCTGTTCCGATGGTAGGATTGCAGTAAAATGTTTTGTCTGGGATTCCAGTAGTTAGTAGTCAGCCTGGGCTGTTCCTATGGTAGGACTGCAGTAAAATGTTTTGCCTGGGACTCCAGTAGTTAGTAGTCAGCCTGGGCTGTTCTGATACCCATTTTGGAAGTGAACCACTATTATGGTGTATAGGGGCAATAAAATATAAAAAAAAGCCATGATAATTTTCATTATTTCTGATGTGGGTTCTTTGTGACATGAGCATGTGAGTGCTTTGATAATCGTCTATCAGAAATGTTTCAAAACAAAACAAGTAAATTCACAGGCGTCTTGATAACAACATTTGATTTATTTATAAAGGAGATAGGGATTTGTAAAATAATCTTTGGTAGATAAGTAATGTAGGATGTGTTTTCTATCAGTAATATATTATAGGTAAATAATTCAACTTTGCATTTTTTATTAGACTTCTGTTGTTTTTCTATATAAAAATATCTCTAAAAATATAAAGCTATTTAACAAAAACATTAACTGCAGTATATCAATTATATCTTCTTCTCATGTCAAATCTCTATTGATGTACTGCTTGAAATGTTTAGAAGTCAATTAAAGGTTCATTTTTAAAACAATGCGTAGTGGGTGAATCTGTATGCCTAAGACCATTGACTTTTACTTTAAAAAATACATGTCCTGTTGAAAAGTAGCTTTGAAAAGTACTTGTCAAGTGGAAAAGTGGCTTTTGAAAATAACTTGTCCAGTGGATAAGAAGCTTTTAATAAGTACTTGTCCTGTAGAAAAGTGCCTTTATGAAAAGCACTTGCCTAGTAGATAAGTATCTTATGACAATTACTTGTTGGGTGGAAAGTGGCTTTTGAAAAGTACCTGTCCTGCGGAAAAGTGGCTTTTGAAAAGAACTTGTCCTGTGGAAAAGTGGCTTTTGATAAGTATGTGACCTGTGGAAAAGTGCTTTTGTGAAAAGAACTTGCCCAGTGGATATGTGGCTTTTGAAAACAACTAGTCCTTTGGAAAAGTGGCTTTTGAAAAGAACTTGTCCTGTGGGTAAGTGGGGTTTTATAAGTACATGTCCTGTGGAAAAGTGCTTTTATCAAAAGTACTTTCCCCAGTGGATAAATGGCTTTTGAGATGTACTTGTCCTGTGGATAAGTGGATTTTGAAATATACTTGTCTAGTGGATAAGTGGATTTTGAAAAGTATTTGTCCTCTGGATAATTGGCTTTTGAAACTTGTCCTTTGGATAAGTGGATTTTGAAAAGCACTTCTCAGCTCGATAATCACATTTAAGGTAGGTTTTTAATGAGATTGTATAATTTAAAAAAATTTAAACAAAAATATTTTTTACAATATGGAGCATTTTTCTTAAACTGTAGAGATCCATTTTGTCTCAGTGGGTACCACAGTAACTCAGTTGGTAGAGCTTCTTCAGCATGCAATTGCCACTAGTACACTAAAAGTGCCGCTAAACAAAAACAAAAATGAAACCATTTCATCTCAGGTTTTGGGAGTGTGCAACTATATTTCTCATGTGACACGTTGTGAAGTTTTTGGTATATCACATTTAATGTATTTTCATTGTGGGATAGACACTTGAAAAAATTATTTGTGTATAATATCCAAATGCATAAAGCTTTTAAACTTAGCCATGTATGTAACATCTCAATAAACCATGCATTTAACATATCGGAAAACCATGCCTGTAACATCCCAATAAATAGAATTTGTAAATAAATATTTCTATTTTCAGCAGGAAGAGGGTTCAAAAAGTCCTGATCATTCAGAGAAAAATTATGGTAAGTGCAATATCTTTTTGATATGCTTTTTTATGCAGATATTTTTTATAATCAAATTTCCAAACATATTTTGTTATGAATATTGGATTACAGTTTTTTTTACAAAAGTGATCAGTGTAACCTGTTTTTCTTAAGGAGAAGAGTGGATCATACTGACCTTTTCTAAATTGAAGAAAAAAGCAAATTAACCACAAATCTTGGGCCACGTTGACCTATTTCTATCCTGAAAAACTGTGATTACCTCCCTTTTCTTGTAATAAAACTGATTATCAGGGAGAAAGATACATTAACGTTTGGTTGTATTTTCCCTAATGGGGTTATAGGGAGATGCTAAAAATATCTGGCTTTGCTGGCAGATTTAGGCAGCTAAATTATTCAACTGCTGACATTTATGGAATTTCTGATTGTGGCCCTTTTTTCCATTCAACATATTCTGGTGCTTTCATTGTCTCATAAACCTGTATGTGCCTTTTATGGGTTTTGTCTAGTCATCTCTATATTTGGATAGAGTTATGGCCCCTGATAATTAACTTCAGATCTTCACATTAAATATAGCTTGTAACAGCTTGAGAAACATTTAAAGTATTATATTGCAATTATGGTAAGAACATTCTCTCATAAAATATCAAAGTCCAAAACAGTTTCCTTGCTGTTTTGATACAGCTCTTATAAATGTAGAAGAGAAAGTATGCACAATGTATTCACACCAAAGTTGTCATGTATTCACACCAAAGTTGTCATGCATTCACATAAAAGTTGTCTTGTAGTCACACAAAAGTTGTAATGTATTCACACCAAAGTTGTCTTGTATTCACACCATGTTTGGTAATGTGAATGTTTTAAGAAGCCAAAATAAATGATGTAATGACCATAATGAAAACATAAACCTTAAAGTACATGTATAGATTTCTATGCATGAGCTTTTGTGTTCTCACCTGATATCCACCTGCTTATTTTTATTTTGGCTTGATTGCTGTCGGTAGAGTAAAAACAAAAATTGATGGATGTCAATAGAAACTGTGTGTTTCTTTGTTTGTTTTCAGATGCTGTATGAAATATTTTGTAAATATTTATTTATTTTTTAAAAAGAATATTTTGCCATCCATTTAACCATTAGGAAGCAGAACAAACAGATGGTTCCATATTGAGTCCAGTATTGTTTTCAAATGTATATTCTAGTGGCCTGAATTGTTCAATTGTATATTCTAGTGGCCTGAATTGTTCAAATGTTTATTCTAGTGACCTGAATTGTTCAAATGTTTATTCTAGTGGCCTGAATTGTTCTGAAATGTTTACTATTCTAGTGGTTAGAATTGTTCTTACATGTATACTATTTTATTGACCATAAATGTTATCATATGTATACTACTGTATTCTAGTGATCTGAATTGTTCTCAAATGCATACTATTCGCCAGAATTGTTCTCAGATATATATTATTCTTGTGGAGTGTCTGCAAATAATATCTTAAGACAAAACAATTCCAATAGAAAATGTTTTTAGATAGGAATTTGGAAGTATTGAAATATAAAAGGGTTCATTAAGAAAGTTAATTAGATCTAAATGCCATTATCTCTTGCTAGAGAGCTTTATTCCTCTTTGCTCACTAAGGGCTATTGTCAGATTTGATGGAGAAAGTCTAGTGCCTAACAGAGGGATGCCCTATCAAAGCCATTCTTCACTGACCACTCATTGTGTTATTACTGGGAGAAATGACAAGGTTGAAATGTTTATGCTTTTCTGTCACACAGCAAGCAGTGTATAGCCTCCCTAATGCCCTAGCATACATTCCCATGCTGAGAAAAAGGGAACAAAAGCAAGCTTTTTCTTTGGAAATAATCACTTTTTTTTTCGATGTGTGTATGATAAGCAAGAAAATAGAAACATCATGTGTTCAAATGTCATGGAGGAAAAGTAGATCTTTTGAAGTTCTATTATGATACATGGTAACTTCATAGTGGGAGACTGTAATTCCAGAGGGGGATGATATTGGCTGGGAGATTGCCCTAAAAATTATATTATTTGGAGAATTTTTGATATGGGGATATTCGGTGGAGATGATATTTTATACAGGCACTGTTTCCTTTCACCATCGGCAGTGATTAAGCTGTAAAGCATATGGATCATTTGATGATATTGTTAAGATGCCAAGTGCTTCCCCCTCTAGATAATGGCTTTTTTGTTGATGAGAAGAAAATAAAACTGTTGAAAGTTTAATATAGTAATTTATCAATGGTATTTCATAGAAAGAAAGAAATAAATTCATAGCAATGTTAAATGCTAGTAACAACTTTATAGTAGAAGAAATGAAAATTATTTGTGGGTGGCAAAATTGTATGATGTAGGCACTTATTTCCACAGAGAGAACTGGTTATTTCCATTAATTTTATCAGAATTGATTTTCATTTTTCGGAAAATAGAACGTACCTGTACTTTAAAATAATTATTTTGCTATTGTAACATCTCTTGTTAAGAAGTTTAGTCTGGCTAAGAAAACAAAAGATAATGAAAAAACATTCAACATTTATGAATTGAAAATATTCTTGAAGGAATCGTTAAAAAGGGTGCATTGTTTCTCAGATTCTACACTTTAAACAGTGTAAATATTCTTGTATCAATAAATCGTTAATTTAAGTCCAAGAAATTCGGACATGGAATTGGGTATGAAACAATATCAATAATGACTTTCAGAAGGCATTTTGCACATTTCTTTACTTCATACACTGGTATAAGATGGAAACAGAACCCAAAAGTTTACAGGTATTGCAAAATATCTTCAAATCTACTTGGTCAGCCAGACAAGTACTTCACGTTTTTACTTGCCCTGTCAGACAAGTACTAAATAAATTACTTGCCCAGTCAGACAGGTACTATCAGTACATATTTTTACTTGCCCATACAGATGAATACTACAAATTATTACTTGCCCAGTCAGACAAGTACTCCATATGATTACTTGCCCATTCAGATGAATACTAAAAAAAATCACTTGCCCAGTCAGACATGTACTGCATATTATTACTTGCCCAGTCAGACAACTGTACTACTAATTTTTAATCACACAAAATAGACTCTTCAGGTATTATACATGTTGTAATATAAAAGTTAACAATGATCATAATTTTATTATTTATTTTTTAATTTTTTTAAGTTTGTTGTTGGCAAAAATCTCAGTAGAGCTTATCGGTATGTTGAATTGTTATTTTAAATTATGCTTGCATTAAATAAGTCTTGTCTTGTCTTGTGACCTTTTCAAACACTAATTGTAATTAATTGATACGCATTTATTGCCATTCAGATTATGAGTTGGATTCAAACAAAAGGAATTTAACAAACATCCGGTAAAAGTATGGACTTTCAGTTAACACAGTCAGAAATATTATGTGCTGGACAGAACAGCCTTTTCATTACAGAGAAATATTGTGGTCAGTCCTGAAGTAGCTCTTGCCTGAACAAATGAGTGATTGGGAAAATTCACTTGGCAGCCAGAAGTTTTAATTTGACATTTCAAGTTGAACAAGTGAAATTTCAATGCACTGCAGTAAAACTTTTTGTAAACTGAACTTTGACCTAAAGGACCTATTATTGAGAGGCTTGATTTATGTTATTTATAATAACAAAGTATGTGTCCCAGTGAAACAAGGTTGGGGTGGGGTGCATATTGGTAACTTTAATTGTACATCTACTTATGCTTTTGTGCCAGTACATTTGCATAAAACCGAATACTCTTCAAAACTGAAAATATATTGGGGTCGGTAGGGTTTTTAGTTGTTACAAGTTTTATAGTGTGTGTGTGTACTTAGACCCAAGGCTAAGTTATTGGATGTGAATAAAGACACCCAAAGCATAGTCTAACTAATTTATGTTAATATTTGGGGCCATTGATGACATCTAACAGTTCTGAGATATGTGAGACCAACAACTTGGAGTTGTTTAAAATTTATGCAAAATCACCCCTAATCCACAGCTAAGTCAAACCAAAGACTTACAAAAATGGTACTAACAGCTGCCTCGCTTGACACTCAGCATTAAGAGGTTAGTGTTAGGACTGGTTGGCCTGGTGTCTGGATAATGTGACTGGGTGGGACATCATGCTACATATCTGTGGCATGATGCCCCAGTGCTAGACATCACTATAAACTGCCTCAATGCAGACATTGTAGTGATATGTCTGAATTTTTTTTAAAGCTATGTTAAAAATCCTCATCAAATAAAGAAAATATGACCAGTACATGGATGGATTATATCAAAAAATTCCAGTACAGCTGTAATGCTTTAAAAACACAGGGATAAAAGTTAGTGTTGTTGACAAGCAAATTGATCACTGCAAAATATGTACAAGGAAGTAGCTAAACAAACTTGTAATAAAATGTTTGCTAGGAGAGGAAAGTGACAAGCATATATAGATAAGTGTAACTGTGTTGAAAGCCATGCCTAATTATTCAGGTTTATACAGATTCCTGTAAACCTTTATCAGAAACAATTAGCAGTCCTGTCACCCCTAAAGAATTTAAGAAGCACTGAGACCCTTTGCCTGTCTTCACCATTCCCCAATTCTGCAGAAGATGTATTAGACAATAGTGATTAGTGGTGGCTAATTGGGCTGATAAGCAACATGTGCTGTTCATTAGCTGCCTTGCCCAGTTATTGTATCAGCACCTACAACCAGGAACAATGGCTACAATCCCTAGATTAAGGGACCTTTACCTCCCACTTGACAGACAGTGGCAAACCAGCTGTCTGTAATCAAGGGAGGTAATTTATGGGCCTATGTGATTTTCTTAATTTCTCCAGTCCTAATACAATGGTAGACATTGGTCTACTAATGTTTCTGATTAGCTTTC
Source organism: Unio delphinus (assembly GCA_029339505.1). Classification (NCBI taxonomy): domain Eukaryota; kingdom Metazoa; phylum Mollusca; class Bivalvia; order Unionida; family Unionidae; genus Unio; species Unio delphinus. Next base: position 11,595,202 of record JAQISU010000071.1, on the reverse strand, counting down.
CTTGCTTTGAGTCAGTTACCATTATTTCAGGATTTATGAACATGAATGGGACACAGATACCAATGGCTTAGTGTGCTGAGAGAATTAAAATAGAGTTTTGCTTGCTGTGTGAATATTGTTGCCAACATTTTCTTTATATTGAATTAAGATTTGTATTAATAATAGCATGAATTTAGAAAGAGAGATAAATAAATAAATAGGTACCATAAAATTCTAATAAGAGTCCATGTTGAAACTATCTTCCAGCCCCCAGGGTTATCTTCAAGTTAGCTATTGAGGTCAGATATTTAGCTTTATTACTTTTCATTTGGTAAATTTAATTAATGACCCAAATGTTAAAACATAAAACAGGAATCCTTTGATGCCCTTGGGTCTATCCCTACCTGCAGTGACTTAGTTCCCCCGAGTCATTTCATAGCAGTTACTGAGATCTCCACCCATACAGTTATGTACACGCTTGCTGGAGATGAAAAGACAAATATACACATGTATTTGAAAAGTAACCATGCAGACCAACCCTACCTCAAGAGACCAAGGCCCTTGGTCATAACATGAAAGTTATTGAGATTCCCATACAGTAACCATATAACATGACACCTGTCTTAAATAACACTACTATGTAAAGGACACTTTAAAAAATTGCAATACAGATCCTTATACGGCTCTCCTGGAAATATGGGACACTTTAAAGAATCTCCAAAACAGATGTTTATATAGGTGTCCTATTTAATTAGGACAGTTTAAGGAATACCCAGGATAGATACTTATATAGATGTCTGGAATATATTAGGATACCTTGATAACATGGATATATGAGACTTCTGTTTTTTACAAATGCATATATTTAATGAAGATAAAGCAATTTGTCACAAAGTACAGTTATTAAAATATAATATTTCATTGTGCAGCTGTTTATATTATTTAATTTAGATTTGGGATTTCAGTGATATACAATACATGTATTATATGATGATAAATGGATGGGAAGAGCTTTTGTCAGAAACATTAAACGATGTGTTAAAGTATACTCAGATAGTCAAAGTGAGTCTAAAATACCCCTCATGTAAATGATATCTGTCTACAAAGGACATATTTTTCATCTCCTTGACAATTCTTTTAATATCATATGTCACTGTATACACGTATTGGGCATGCAAAGAAAAAGTTTCCCCAATGTACATACTTACACTCCACCCCCTCCCCAAGGGGCTTAATTCCCGTGTCATAGCTTGAAATCTATCAAGATCCACACCTTGTATTTTGCTGGGCATGAAAAAACAACTGCACATAGCCAGTTGACATTTGTCCTGGTGTCAGACCCAAGGTAGCTCTCAAAGAGGCTCAAACCCAGGTGTAGGTAATACAACAGGGAAGCACACCGGGGAGAGACTTTATGCTTCATACTAATGTAAATTTCTAGTTCATTGGTTGATACTTTCAAAACAAAATTAATATTTTTATTGTAACTTCCTTTTAAATATGCCTGTTAGTCATGTACTTCATTGAACTTTTGTACCCTAAGGGACCCCATAATAGTCATGTATTTCATTGAACTTTTGTGCCCTAAAGGACACCGTGATACCATTAGTCATGTGTTTTTGGACATATTGCATGCCACATTTTTGACTATATTTCCTGATTCTTGCCACATTAAGTTAGTTGTGATATATTATTACCACAATTTTATTTGCAATAAAATGTGATACTTTGTGTGTGTGTGTGTGTGTGTGTGTGTGTATGTGTGTGTGTGTGTGTGTGTGTGTGTGTTTGTGTGTGTGTGTTTGTGTGTGTGTGTGTGTGCAGCATGGATGAAAATAACATTTTGTATTCATAAAAACCAACATTGTATTGCTTGAAAGGTAACAATTGTTAAACTGTTTTACAGGGGGAAAAGAGAATAAGCCATATATCTCCAATCACACTGATTGTTATACAAACAATTTATAAACACAGGTGTCATTTTATATGCATCTTTATTGTTTGTCAGTAAAATCTGCTCTTTATTTCTTTATTACATGAGGAGATAATCTTCAATGATAAGGGTTTTACTGATAATCAATTTTGAAACATTTCACAAAAAAGAACAATTTATATGTAGTATTGATGTCCTGCCACCCACCATTAATCACTATGTAACAGGGATCTGTATCTAATTCCATCAACTAAAGATAAATCACAATTGCAATAAGATAACAAAGGCAACAAGTTGTTTTGTTCTCCGGGCAGACAAACCTTTGTTGTGGAACAAAAGAAGCTTTATCCTTTGGAGTTGTATTTGTGAGTTTGCCTTAGGGTCAAAAAGTAAACATTTACAAAGATGTTTAAAACAATTGGCTTCATTTCAAAAGGGTTGATGGCCCCTTCAGGGGTTGGTCTTTGATCTTGAAGAGATTGAAATATCTCCAAGACAAGAGCCTGGCCAGCCATGAAAAAACAAAAGAGTACAATTAGTTGTACATAATCAAGGGTATCCAATGTCCTTTGGCTTAGGTCAGCAAGAGCACCTGTTTGAAGGTGTAACTGAGTTCAGGTAAGGATGAAGGTTAAAGATGACAGTTTAGAAAGTTGATTGAAAAATAGCCAACATTTATGAAATAATTTGTGAAAAACATTCTTTAAAATTTAAAAATAACTGAAATTGTGCTAATTGAAAAATGAGGAACATCTATTAAATTATTCTCACCCTCATTACTATCATCTTTCATTTACTAATTTATTATACATGTCGTATTGATATATTCATTCCTTTTTAGCAGGTAAATACAGAATGTTTTAATATTCTGTTTGAAAAATAAGACAAAAGCATATTAGATATATAACTGGTTGATTGACTGATTCATCATCTAACATTGGCAACATTGAAGCTGCTGAAACATTTTTTTCCTTAATTTTGAGATTTTCACTTGGAGAGTTCCACTTCTATTTTAATCCCTGATTTGGAACTAGATGCATTTTATTAAATTCATTGGGGTATTTTGAGAACATGGGCAAATAGAAAACTTGTACTGTGAGACTGAGTCATAATTGTGCCCTTAAAATGTGTCAAATGGCATCATGACCAAGACATGGTTCATGGTGTGTTTTTTATTATGTTGTTCTGATAAAATACTATGTATTCTACAACATGAATGCAGTAATTGATATAATACACAATAATACAACATGGACTATACTATACTTCAGGAGCAGTATGCAAACAACTTTGGACTTCATTCTTAAAATTAATTCTTTGGGGCATAATTTCAATTCATTTACCAAAATATGTGTTTTAATTGTATTATTAGCATAATATAAGCAAATAGGAGTTCAGCAAGCCAGAAAAAATGTAATAACAGTCCTATTACAAATTACTATTGGCATTCATTCATGAAAAATGTAATAATACTGCTGCCAAAATCTTTGTGTTTTAATTGTATTATTAGCATAATATAAGAAAATAGAAGTTCTCCAAGCCAGAAAAAATGTAACAACAGTCCTATTACAAATTACTATTGGTATTTATTCATAAAAATGCAATAATATATGCTATTACAAAGACAATGTGTATTCATCCATAAAAAATGTAATTACAGTGCTATTACAAAGGCAGGGTGTATTCATTCATAAAAAAATGTAATAATAGTGCTATTACAAAGGCAAGGTGTATTCATTCATAAAAATGTAATAATAGTGCTATTACAAAGGCAAGGTGTATTCATTCATAAAAAATGTAATAATAGTGCTATTACAAAGGCAAGGTGTATTCATTCATTAAAAAAATGTAATAATAGTGCTATTACAAAGGCAAGGTGTATTCATTCATAAAAAATGTAATAATAGTGCTATTACAAAGGCAAGGTGTATTCATTCATAAAAAAAATGTAATAATAGTGCTATTACAAAGGCAGGGTGTATTCATTCATAAAAAAATGTAATAATAGTGCTATTACAAAGGCAAGGTGTATTCATTCATAAAAAATGTAATAATAGTGCTATTACAAAGGCAGGGTGTATTCATTCATAAAATAAGAAGAAAGTTCAAGATATGAACTATGCACAGTATACAAATTGTGGGATTCAAGAAGCAAATATGAATTCCTGGCAAATATAAATGTTCAAAATATGATCCATAATAGGTATGAATTACATAATCTTATTAAAGGGCCCCTAGTAGAGGAGCGGTCTAAAGTGCTCACAGTTCCAGATCACTGCCATATCACCCCTGTCTGCATGGGTTCCAGTCTCAGGCATGTCTAACCTGGTTCACGAGAAAGTTTGCCAGTAGCTTGTGGTTGGTCAAGGGTTCTTCCCATTTTCAAGGGTTCTTCCTCTACCACTTATACTGGCCACCATGTATAGCCTATATTGTGCTGAAAAATGGCATTTAAACCCTACAACAGTGATACAATAATATGCGACAATGTAAATATAATCATCAGCATTGTAAGTAACCTTATTATCTCTACTGAACCAACATTCCCTCCTTTAAAGTACATAAAGGTAAAGTTCTGCAATGCAGTATTATTGACTCTAAGTTATGGATTGGCAGTGAATGTATGAAAGCCAGAAAGCATTACCACTTGTATGGGAAAGTTCATGAAATTGTTTTTTTTTTTAATAAAAAAAATTATGGTTTAACGCCATTTTTCAGCACAATATAGGCTATACATTGCGGCCAGTATTAATGGTAGAGGAAGAACCCGGAACCCCCCTGGAAAGAACCACTGACCCACGAGAAGCTACTGGTAAGCTTTCTCACATAACTACATCATGAAATTGGAAAAACTGCAGTGAATATACTCTGCTGACAGTGAGTCAATGGTGTAAGAAAACTCTTGCAAATTTATTCTTGTTGTAAAAAAATTCATTGCAAAGGAAATATGCACTTTACAAGAAAAAATTCAAAGACATATTGGAATAAACAATGTTGGCAAGGAAAGACTCATTCAGAGTATTGCATTGGGAGAATGTTTTAAATACTTGAAAGAAATAAACTCAACAGACATAATGACAACCAAGTAATTAAAAAAATGGTGGAAGCAGCAGATGTTGTCGATAACTCTTGTTGGAATGAACCAATTTCATCTTAAGAAACATTAAAAGTTGTTAACAATCTATAAAAATAATAAAGCAGGTTTAATTGATAATATATTAAATGAATATTTAAAAAGTTTATATGTAATTGTTAAAATATCAAATACATGTATGAATATAAAACTTTGTAATCAAATCTTGGATAATGCCTTCATACCAGATGGTAGAACTAAAGGAGTTATTGTGCCAATTTTAAAAAAAATAAAGGCATCAAAACTAATATACCAAATTGTAGATGCATTACTTTATTTAGCTGTTTTGGTTAGGTTTTTATAACTATATTAAATTTAATATTGTCAAAATTCCTTGATGATAATACAGTTCTATCTGAGAGTTAAGCAGGATTTAGGAATGGCTATTCTGCAATAAGCAATATCATTATTTTGTACCACCTTACTGGATTTTGTAGACCAAGCAAAATGAAACATTTGTGTACTTTTGTTAATTTGTGTGGGGGTGGGTGGGTGGGATGGTAACGCCATTTTTCAGTGCATGATAGACTTTACATAGTGGGTTGGTTAACTGGTAGAGAAAGAACCCTGAAAAACCTTGTTATGAGCCACTGACCCACTGGAATCCACTGGCAAGATTTGTCACATTCCCACAAAGACCAAGACAAAACTAGAACCCATGCAGACAGAGGACATATGGCAGTGATTGGTAAAGGCAAGTGTTTTAGACTCCCTTGTTTTAAAGTGCCTTTGATAATGTATGGAGAGGCGGATTTTGTCATAAATCGTATTTGATAGACATCAGGTGAAAGTGTTTTAGTGTTATATTAAGTAATTATAATGTTATCAAATCATGTGTCTGTGTGTAAATAATGAATTTTCAGGGTTTTATTCTTTTGAAAAAGGTGTACAACAAGTAGAAAGTTTTTCTCCATTATTGTTCTGCTTATTTCTAAATGACCTTTATTCTTTTGTAAATTGGTGCTGTAGCCTCCAAACATTAACATGCTGACTTTGTGCATACGCTGAATGTTAGGTTGATTTTTTACACCGATGACAATATACTTTTTAGAGATAATTCTGCCGACATGCATTATGCTCTTGATATGTTTAGTGGATATTGCCATAACTTGAAATTTACAATCGGTATAAATAATTTGTTTTAATTTAATTTGGTTCAAAAGAAGATCATGCATACAAATTTTATGTTTCAAATGTCCATATTGTTCGTTGTAAATGAAAATAAGTCCTTATGTTTTATATTTCACAAGAATGGAAAGTTCACGAATGACCGGAAAAAAATCTAGTATCCAATGCTAATAAAGGTATTTAGTTACTTAAAAAGCTTATCCACAATTTAGATTTGCCTATTGTTAGCTGAAACTGTTCAATGAATCCATTGTACCAAGTTTATCATTTACATGTGAAATTTGATGATTTGTGAGATCTGATATACTTTAAAAATTAGTCATTCTTTCCTTAGAAGTATATTGGATGTCAAAAAAATGTGTATAGTAAGTATGTTGTAAACTTATTTTCCCTTAGTTATTAACTTTAAAAGTCACAGGATAAATTACTGGGCTAGATTAGTTAGTGGTTATGGAAAAGAGCATCTTATTATATGCATTCTCTATTATACAAACATTTTTGTGATAATTCCTTAGCCAATAAATGGGGGTCCCTTGTAGCCATGTGATCTAAAGAACTCATCTCACCTCTGTCCTTGATGGCTTGTCTCAGGCTTGGCTTGTGTGGGTATGTGAGAAAGCTTTTATGTAGCATCATAGGCTGCAGGTTTATACCAAGTCTTCCTCCAATAGTTAAACTGACCGTCAATGCTGAAAAATGGTGTTAAACCCAAAACAACAATAACAACAACAACAACAAATGAATACTAGAAGTAAAATGTGTGATAATGTAGCTACAGATGGAGAAATGAAAGTATTGTGTCAGTCCAATGGTTAACAATATCAGGGGAACAAAAATCAATACATGCTTGGACAGCTGACATCAAAACATCATCTAAAGTTCCAAAGTATTTAAACTTTAAATCTGGATTTAGAAAAATAACAAATAAACATATCTAAAAGCTTAATTAAATTTAGAACTGCAATTCATAGGTTTCCCATTGAAACCAGTATGTGTTAACATTTCATGTAACAGAAGACACTGTGTACTCGATCCATTGCAAGAGATAAGTATCTCTGTCTTTTATTATAATTTATTTTCATGATGAAAGAGAAACTTTGTACATTTCCAAGACTAACTTTATTATAAGTATAATCAATATAGGAATTCAGGTAACCTATGATTCTTTAGAAATATTTACTTGTGTTTTCCGAAATTTGGGCATAATGATAATAAACACTATATTCATGTTCTTTGTCTAATATACCTCGACAACCTGAGTGGAATAAGGTCTTGTCTTGCCATGTCTTCTCGGATAAATGTTAACTTCTAAGTAATTCGAAGGTAAACTTGGTTAGCACTAAGTGTGGATGAGTTCAACAGTTGTTACTTTATCTTTTTATTGCGATTGAGAAATACGTTCCTATAGGTTTTAATGTAGTATTTTTTAAAAACAATAATTGTTGCAATACCTGTATAAGAGGTAAGAATAATTCAGTTCATCCTTCTCTAATTTCCTCAGCTGCAGTCTCCACCTGGTTGACTTTAATGGCAAGTTTATGCCACCTGTAACTTAATAGGATATCAAAACTAATATTGCAAAGAATATTTATGGTGGTGATTGCAATTTTTTCTCCCACATTTTAACCAAAGATTCAGATTTGAGTGATGCAGAGATTTATTTTTCCTATCATAACAGCTTCTTCAGAGGGTATTAACAGTATAAGGAAGTTGCAATGATTCACCTAATCCTAAATCCCATTCTGATTTTTTTTCTGCAATTCTATCATCACATCATAAGAATTATATCATTAAAATTAATGATGCAGATGGCTGAAATATGATATTAATACTGTTGTAAAAAATCAAAGGAAAAAAATGCAAATTCCAGATTTTAAACATGTTTTACTTGTATCTTTTTATTATCTTTAAAAAAAAAACTTCTAAACTACTGACCTAGCCAGTAATTGATAGTCAAGACCCTCATCCAAGTCACAGAGAGAGGCAGACAGAGAAAAAGAGGATTTTGGTGTGGTGTTATTATCAACATTGCATAAAAGGCAAATAAAGATTCATGTGTTTGGTGTTGGTGATGGAGTCAGCAGCCAAGAAATAGTATTACCTTTTATTTTATTCAGAATTTTGAAATTTTTTGAGCTTTTATTGATCTAGAATGTGTCATTTCCTGTATTGGTTGTGATAGTAGTTATAGTAGTAGTTACAATGACATTGATTAATTGTCTATACACTTTAGTATGACTGGTGTGATTAATCATTTAATTGATTAACATGATTATTGATGCAAAAGTTACGTAATCTGTGTTTGAGGGAGACATGTTGAAGATAAGAACATAAAGGATTAGGATAATGTGGTAATGATAATTCTATTCTACACACTTGCAGCCAATGAGAATAGTGGATTACAAATTTCAATTATGACCTAGCGCTTAAATTTAAGTTCCAGTGTCACAAATTTCAGTCATAACCTTGTGCATAAATCTGCGTTCCATTATTCTTTTTATGGAAGAGATTTATTATCTGACATTTATTATCTTACAGTGATATACAACTAATGGTCATTGCAGATAATAAATCATTAGATGATTTAAGAAAAATGAGTTGAATATTTATGCAGTTGAGATTTTACTATTTGATTCTGCTGTACTGCAGAAGAATAAAAATGGCGACACTTTGTCATTTATTTTACCTACTTCATTTGATAAATCAACATTGAAATAATAAATCATTTCAAAATGTTATTGGAAAAAGTTATAATCATGAGGAACCGAGCTGTGTGGTGTCATTTTAACAAATCGAATTATCAAAAGAAGCACGTCTAACATGTAATACAGCTCGCAGCAATTATATTTCATATACTAAAGTCGATTATGTATTTGTTTAATATGTGAGTGATATATGTACTTAAGGGTTAGTACATAAATATTGATTTTGTTGATTTGTGATAGATTAGTCAGTTTTAATAAGAGTTTGTCTTGCATTTGAAATATACAGTATATGCTCACGTATAAGTAAAACTGAAAACAGCAAAGATTCTGATCTGCCATAGCTTAATATGCCTGCTGATCAGGGTGTATGTTGTTTCTTCTACTGATTATTCCTAACAAAGCTGCACAGACTTAGATCTGCCAGTGTATAATGTGACAGCAAATATGGGTCTGTGCAGTTTGCAGTTGGACTTGTACTATAAGAGAGGATATATGGTACGTTAGGCTGATTTCTTTATATTGTGCAACTAAGTATATATGGTATGTTAGACTGATTTCTTGTATATTGTGCAACTAAGTATATATGGTATGTTAGACTGATTTTTTGTATATTGTGCAACTAAGTATATATGGTATGTTAGACTGATTTCTTGTATATTGTGCAACTAAATGTAGGATGGATAGATGCACTTTTTATGACTAGCAACTTAATTTACAGTCCAAAGTTGGTCACCTTTTAAAGTTTAGTTGGACATCACACATTTACTTTGGGAACTGCAGTATCTTAGTTGGTAGAGCAACAGACTCATAATCAAAGGGTCATGGGTCTGATACCCATCCAGGTCAGCTAATGGCATGTACCTCGGTGTGCCCTTGGAAGGTGCCTTTAGCATCCATTTCTTTGATGTAATAATCTATGCTGTGTTGATGTGCTGAAAGTGCTTTTAAAAATAAACATATATCTAGCTTTAAAAAAAAAAATGCCTGGCATATATTTCCTGATCACTTCACACTTTAAGGATGGTTCTTGCAGGACACCCATCATATGATGAATATAATCTTGTTAAGTGGTGTTACAATGGAACCCATATGGCCTACCACTCCATTTTGTCAAGGACAATAACACCCGTGACAGACAGCCATTGTTACAGGGAAGTGTCAGCTAATAACATTGTAATGACCATCTTGTAAGGTGAGAGGAACCACTTGTAAGCAGATGATGTGATTATCTCCTAACAGCTACAATTGTGGGGTGGGGGATATCTTTATCTTGTAAATTTGTTAATAACAAATATTCAGATGTTGAAAAGTTGCTAATTCAGATAACTGTATTTTGATGGTAGATATAACAACAATAGTAATAATAATGATGATATTAATAATAACAAAGAGTTACTCAATATAATGCAAAAAAAAAAGACAAAGCAGTAATTTTGCTTAAATAATTATGTTATGACGTTTTATCTGAATAAATGTTTATAAGTGTTGCAAAAATTATGTTCATCACAGTTATCAAAATAAATTCCTGAAACTTGCACATTTGGACATCAAGTATTTATCATGTGGTGGTGATTTTTTTAAAAAAGATCATTATTGTACAAAAGTTACTTTTTTAAAAGGAGTTGTAATCAGTTTGACAACTACCCAGTCGTTTCATTTGAAATATATATGTTATGATCTGTTAAAATATTTTCTAGTCATTTTCTTGGCAATTAATTATTATTCAGTTTAACTTTTTGATGTGTTTTACAGTATAATACCCTTTTTAAGTAGAGAAGAAGAAGGTGTAGTTATTTCCCGCAAGACCAAGCGGTCTTTGAGTACATACATATTAAGCAAACACAGTAATGAAGTATTATGATACCCATATTGAAGTCATCGTCAAATAAATTAAAATTTAAAATAACCTTCTTCGTAACATGTCTCCAAAAATGATTTTCCTTTCAAATAAAACACAAAATAAATAAACTGTGGGGAAAAAATTATAATTGTTACTATGGAAAACATGTTTGAAATGTTCTACCTTTTATTTAGTATATAGTTTTCTTCCCCTTTAATGGTCCTCACACCATCTTTAATGTGCCAGAATAGTAATTACAGAAAACTAGATTATAGTCCAAGATGTCCTCTTTATTATTACCACTTCCTATTAGGTTCATCCCTTTCATTGTTCTAGGGGTGTGCCCTAACCTTATCCCTATTATGTGATGGACCCATAAGAGCTTGTTGCTGTTTGTTCAGGAATTACAAAGCCCAGTACCAAGAAAGGCATTGTTACTTTTGGATGACAATTGGCACATTGTCTTCAACTCACTTGACACCATACACAGAGTGAATTGTGTACGCTCAAGCATGGCATAAAGAAGGGCATTTCAGTGCTGAAATGATACACTTCAAACTCTAAACTGTGAATGGCCAGTTTTCTTTTAGCCTGGTTAATAACATCTCTGGGATTGTTTTTAAAGAGCTCCAAAATCTGGGGTAGTACTTAATACAGGACCCATCAGCTTGAGTGCAGCTTACTTAAGTACTTCCTCGAATATTGCTCCAAAGTATCACATGACACCTTATTTCTGTGTATATTAATAGTGAATTGGAAATGAACAATTAATTCAACTTGACTTGGTTGAGTAATATAAGGTTAATATATAGGTGGTAATTATCGATTGCGAAAACACCAAGATTTGGTTTACATTGAAGTTACAGAATGGTTGCATCAAAATATACGGAATTTAAGCAGACAAACTGTTATGGTAAGTTTTTTTTTTTAATGTAATAATTTTACATTTGTTCATTCTTCAATTTATGACTTTTTTTACTTTTATTTTCTTGTGAGAAGTTTTTGATGTCTTGCAAAAAGCTGTTTTTTGTCATCTCATTACCAATGCATATAGCCATTGTTTTTCTTTTCAGAAAATGAGATATATCTTGAACAAAGTTAAAATTGTACAAACAATATTATTCAGACAAATTGTAATTTTGTATTGTATTATTAGTAAAGAGTCAAAAGTTGAAATATCAGATTTCATAACATTTTAAAAGAAATATTTTATAAGACTCATTTTGAAAATGGAAATACTTTTTATACTTTTTAACTTTATGACAGGAAATCATAAAGCATCATCTATAGGAACATCAATAATAATAAGAATAAGAATAAGAATAATTTGATACTGGACAAATCACATCATCTTTAGCCTTTTAAAGGCTTTATGTTCAGGTGTACATCATTGCTTAGATAAGGACAAATATTTTAAAGGAAATGTGTTGTTTTAAATTAAATTTAGTTAAGGTCACTATTTAATTGAATATAAATTTGTCCATTCAAAAAATTAGATATGTGTGGTAAATCCCTTTTAATTGTAAATTTCAAGTGTTTATTATTGGCTTTATTTACTGTAATAATTGTCTAATAGATTTCCAGTTTCAAGGTTCTATTTTAGAAATTGGTATTGTTTCAGTTTTGATTTTCAGTTTTTTAAATCAGTATGACAGATTATATGAACATTAAAAAGAAACATTTTACTAACATTTTAAATATTTTACTAAAACTGCATTCTTAAAGTGTTACTTAAAACAGAATACCATGTCTGCATAAGAAGCATTTTTGTGTTTATTTTTATTTAGAGGTCAGTATGCTATTGTTTTGGTGTTTATAATACTGAATGTTTGATCAGCATATTTGGAGATGTAGGTAAATTGGATTGTTAAATTTAACTTGATTTGATTCCAGTGTGCAGTCATTGTTTCAGTATGATTTATTTAAATTGTTAGCTTGCACTTGTTAAATAGTGCATGTAAAACATTCACTGACAACTGACTTGTACAGCTTTACAGATGTTCATAAAGAAGCAGTACCAATCAGTGAATTAATTATTTCACTGTGACCTTATTATCCAAATAGATTTTCCTCGCATTAGATATTTTGGGAAGCTTCAATTAAGCTTAACCTTCTGTATACTGAGATTTTTGCCACATTTTTAAACATGAAACCAGTTAAAATTGCTAGGACAATGTCTACAGTTTGATGATTATAAATGAATTCATTTACACCCATAATGAGTTTTCCACACTTGTCCTGATAAAGGAACAGAAAACTTATTCCCAGACATGGTTAATAAGCCAGGTGTTTTGAGTATGCCACTTGTACTTTGGTGATTATATTTCATATTCCCAGCCCTACCACTACAGTTCTGAAAATGTTAGAATCCTCCTAATATTCAGAGGGCAAAGTGAAATTGTTTTGTAGGTCACACATGTTAAATGCTGGTATCTCTCTCTCTCTCTCTCTCTCTCTCTCTCTCTCTCTCTCCACCATGTGAGTTACATGGCTTGTTGTGAGTAGTAGTTGACATATAAACAGTATACTGTAACTTTACAATGGCAATTGATAAGGGATGGACCACTACGTGGGGTGGGTGGATTTTAGGACTTTCTTTCCAACCTGGAAATCTTATTTCTTTAATTTCAAATTATTTTTATTTCAATTAATACGGTGGATAGAATAAAATGAAAAGTTCCTTATTTGCTACAGATAGGAGGAAGAGTATATTTTTCAAGCTAATATGAGTCTGGACATGTGTATCCCTGAAAATAACAGTCTCTGAAAATTAAGTGGTTGATCCATACACAGAATAAAGGAACTTAGCAATAAAGCTACAATTTCCATGATTTATAAAGAAACTCTCATTGAAGGAAAGATAAAGATAAGTTTTCAGCAATGAATTTTAATCTCATAATAATACAATAAATTAATTATTTAGATAGCACACCTATATGGTTCTCACAGGTGTATTTAGTGTGAATGTCCTTTGAGTTTAACGCTTTATTACTGAAGTTGTATTCATATGTTTCATTGGCTGTTTAATTCAGCATGCAAGGCCTTTATAATTTACTTTTAATGAGATATAGATATTTATTTTTCAGGTAAAGAAATTGCACTTCGTTTTTAATACAAAATTTTGAGTTAGTGCATTTTCTTAAACTTTCAGGTGCTTGCATTTGATTTAATTTGTTTTTTTTATTCATGTGTTGATAAAAGGAGTAATGGCACACAAATTGCATTTTTAATTATATTTTTCATTTAAGAAGCACCATTGATACATATGCCATGATTTACTTCTTAACAGTATTTGATTTTAGAAAAAAAATCCTTGTACACAAATTATTTTTGCAGCTTTTGTGAATTTCAATTTCCTAATGAAACCTGGCAGGAAAACAAAGATTGAATGAAAGGAGTCCAGCATTTTATTAGGATGTTAAAACTATTTATTATTGCCCGAGTTTACTTGATAAAAACAAATGCACATTTTTTAATCCACAGTTCCTAAATATGGTTTCATTTTGGGGTTTTTATGACACAGTAACACAAGCAGGTTAGCAGGTTAATTAGTTAAGAGGTAATTGAAGTAAAGTGCCAAAATTGGTTGTCACTAACAACTGGTTAAGATAGAGAGAGCGAAAGATTGAAAGAGAGAGAGAGAAAGAGAACAAAAATATAATTTCAGCCAAGAAAATGTTTGGTGAATAAAGAAGCATTACACCTGCAAAGCATCCAGAATCTAAATTTAAATCCAACCATGTTTATCAGTCCTGTAGGGTTGTGTAATAGAATTGCTCTGTTTGAAGAGATTAATGGTTCTAAAATGAATAATAGGTTCCAATAATGGTTTTGATTTAGGAAAAGCCAGGCAAATTAAGAATAATGACCCATTTGTGTCATTATCAGGCCAGGGTTATCACACACAGATAATAATCCTGATCAAATAATATTTTAGTGTTTCACAAGTTTAAGAATCTGACCGTTACACCATTTCAAATTAAGACAAAGTGTTGGGTCTGGGCCCTCTACAGTTCAGATAAGGATAAATACACAGATAAACTAGGCTCACAGTTTTTGGAATAGAAAGGGGATACATACAGACATGCCACATCAACTATTTGTTTTGAACATATGGTTACAGAGGTGAAATGTTTTGAGATTATTCTTTGCCCATCAGGGTTTTAATGGATAACAAAGCTGTCAATTAATGTCAAGTCATCAGCAGTGTGTTGGTTTTTAATTGCTTGGATTGGAAACTTGCTTCCACTGTCTTATCCATGATGAATAACATTAGTCTTTTCTTTTCAATTGGTATTTAGGAATGTCAGGCAAATATATCTTTGCAAGTTTTGCAGTTTATTCTTGTAATTTGGAAGGAATGTTTTGTTATATATCAGATTCAACATTCTGACATTTTTTTTCTCTCTCCATGAATCAAATTCCTTACATATATTATTAAAATGATATATAAAATCTTGATTAAATTCAAAGATAAAGATGAAATACATATCCTAGTAGTTTGCAACCATTAGCAGTTTATGACCACATTCTTTGTGATCCTTTCTAATTTTCTGATACATTATGATTGTGTAAAGCAACCAGCGGTGACTATTTTTCCGTCCTACATAACCTGTGATAAACAGCCTTTTTATATTGGTCCGTTCGAAAGAGAAATCACCATCACTCTGATCTATCTAACTGTAAGTTCTTATTAAATGAACTGTACCTGTCCATTATGGTAAAGAATGTGTAATCTGCTGATCCAATGAAAAGTCATTTTATGCAGGTTTTGCGGATGATTGCTTGTGAAAAGTTGGAACCTAATGGTTAATTTTCTTAAATTATCAATTTTCATAGCTAGAAGTCTCAGAAATCCAAAGTTGCCAAATAAATGATCGATTGGCATGCACTCAGATAAAAAAAATCTTAAATGAAAATAAGTGTAACATCATGAATGGGGGAAAAGTTCCTTGTCACTAATTGACTTTAAAATAATGGTTACTGAATAAGTTTAAATTTAATCCAATTTTCTTTGGGTGAAGATTATAAAATCCTTATCCAATACACATAGAAAAGAGTATTATTTGATAGTTTTGTTATTTTAAAGTATGCCATCATTTTTGTATCGATCACATCAGGATTTTTTTCATCAACAGAAGGACTGCATGGATGATTTGCAGAAGGTCATACATGTACTTGATACAGATTTCCAAAGGACTTGTATATATTTTGTTAACTTGATCATTTTCCTTCCCATTACTGAGTTATTGCAGTTACTACAATTTAATAAGAATGTTTATTTCTTATCATTGATAAGAGACAAAAATTGGAAGCAGAATATTTTTTAAAAATCCCATCTCTCTTATAGTTCATAATGCATACAGTAAAGGTAGGTAAAAAGTCATATTCATGACATCATAATGCAGTAATCACTGCAAGTTGTTCACCTAAGTGTTAATTCTGCAAAGACTAACTGGTTCCATAACTTGATATGGCATTCCTATTTTGATGACTGGTACCATAACTTGATATGGTATTCCTAGTTTGATGACTGGTACCATAACTTTATATGGTATTCCTATTCTGATAAATGTGCTTTCAATCTTCCTTTATCAGTCTTAACTTTCAGCAGTAGATGGATGGAATCCTTTAGCATTACCATCAATCATCACACTGAACAAAGAATGGTACCCCTACACTGATTGTTTTAATCAAGCTATTTAAGCTGACTAATATTTCTTAATTTGGGCTGTCATTTCTTGAGAGCTGAGAATCAATGCCAGTTTCTCTGACATTTTCATGCTGAATTGATTGTTGAGGGGCCCAAGAGAAACCTAATTGTACATTTGGATTAATATTGAAACTGGCATCCAAGAGGGAATGGAAGGCATCTGATTTCAAAGAATAGATGGGTTTTTCTTTTTGTGTTTTAAATTTAGACAGGCATATGTTTTTAATAAAGCATTAAAGGGGGTTCAGTCTCCACCCATTTGTGAAAACAGTGACAGTAGGATGGTGTAGACTGGTAGTAGGAGAAAAATAAAGTATCTTTTATGATGAATCTCCTATTAAATGATAACCAGTCTAGAATTTACCAGCACCTGCTTTTGAAGAGAAACAAAAGTAAATCAAGGAAATCTGGAAGTAACCAATGCAAGATAATTGCTTGGAGTGCCATATAGATTCACTTATTGGTCTTAATATGTGAAACACATGCAGCAACAAAGAAGAGTAAGAATAAATTAAATTATTTCTTTATTTCACTCATAAAGTCATTTAAGATTCAGATTTTGTCTAATGAAAACCACAATTACCACAAGAAATATTTATCAGTAGCTCAATTTCTGTGAACCTCAGCAGTCCCATTTTTAATCTTTTTCTGACGAGTCAAGAGAAGGTGGTCACGCCAGCATCCAAACCATCTAGTGCATGTTCCCATCATTTGCTTAATCATGTTAGATTTATAAACAACATAAAGTACAGATCATGTATGTCTTTCCGAGTGGTGTCACAAGAATTGAACTGAGTACTTGATAGGCACACAGCATATGCCAGGTCTGTTGTGTAATTATTTATTATGAATATTTACATTTAATGTATCAGAAAAATTCCTGTTTTAAAAAACATTTATTTGCAGCAATTATCTGAAAAAGTTCCATGCTTGGTCCATATGATCAGGATGGCCATGTTATCTAATAAATTTCAGGGATGTTTCTCCTCAAGTTTAAGTGAAAATAAAAATCTTTAAAATATTGTGTTATGTAAGCTGTCAAATTGATTGCAGTTACTTGTTACACACTGCTATCAGGGTCACTGCAACCATTTGGTCATAGTAAGTGTAATGAACTTTTGAAAATGTTGCCTGGCTGTTCTAATGTGGCATTGATGAAACTTTGAGTGTAGGTGCATTATGGAGTGACTGTGCAAAGATTAGGACATGAATAATTTATAGCAAAGAAATTGTTCAAATATTTCCAACCATTCTTCACTCAAACTGGCTTGTTTTTCACATTTTTCCTGGGTACCCCATTCATTATGTGCTACAGCTATCTGGAAGTTTAATTTTATAACTTAAATCATTTTTGCAGTGGAATGCTTGTTGAAATAAAAGAATGGAGGGTTGATAATGAACAGATTTACAACAGTAACTGTTATCAGATCATATGAGTAAACTGCAGATAGATAAAGAGGAAGCAGTGATGCCATTTTATATCAGAATCCCATGGGTTACCAGGTACTTAATAGGCACCCAATCTTTGTTTGACTTGCTGTCAGATAAGTTAGTTAGTCCTATCCACATTACATCAGGCCAGATTTTTGGCATTATGTTAGAATTAAGCCAATAAAGCGTAGCTGTGACACTGCAGATTTTGTTTTTCCTGGAATTGATAGCCTTCTTAAAGCTCTGTAGATTTTATCTGTCAAAACACAGCTGCCATCAACAACACATAATATATAGGTTTATTAATATAAGGAAGGGCAGACTTAGCTATCAGAACCCAAGTACAATGAACGAAATATGATATCGGCCTAGATTTGGAGATTCTTGCAGACTGACTCAATTTGCACCAGAGTTTTCTGCACACTTTGACTTTCTCTACCATTGTAGTAAATAGTTTTTTAGACCGGTCAGTTAAATGGCCGCTGAGCATATTTTGTCCATCTTTGTCATGTCTTTTATGTAAAGATTCAAAAGATCAAGGAAACAAAGAAAATAGGTTAAATAGATATTTTTGTCAGTGGGCATCTATTACATAAAGGTATCAATGCTAGTTTACTTGGCTTCCTTTACATTTTGTCCTTCCACCCTACTCCTTCCTTCTTGTTCTTCAGGTGTTGTTACTGCATGTACCCTGGTGATCTCTTGGTGCCTTCTCTCACAAGCATCCTGGAAGCTTCCCTTAGAAAGTTGTTTTACACAGTTCACGTTGCCTTCTTTTTACAAGTCTCAGAATGGCTTTCAGCTCAATTTCCTTGTTCGATACAGGCTTTACATTCTGCTTCAGATAACATGTCTCATCCATTCAAGAGCTAGCAGCACACAAACATCTCTCTGTGCCCTTAAAACTAAGAATTACACCACACAACAAATATGCCCCTCTCACTGGAATATTTAGCATCTCTCATCTCCAATTGGTTGACACCTATAATTTGATTTTCTTCCTGCCCAGAGTCCTGAGTTTTATTCACACATCTTGTTGGTATGCCATGGGATACCTGACCTGACTATGCCCTTGGGCAATAGCCTTGTTATACAAAGGATTAAATACCAGTTTGGAAATGCAGAGTTATGTAACACTTACTTAAGATGTCACACCTACATGCTATGATTTTTTCCACAAATATTTGCCCTTAAGTTCATTAAACTATATCAATTTTTTTTGAAAAAAAGTATCATTATAGTCCCTTTGCAATCAAAATGGTTTCAGAAATATCCAATCCTGAAGAATGAACATCTTTTCAGCTTCTCAGTTACTTATGGGATTAATCTGTCTGTCTGTTTGTCTCTTTAGTGTAAGGAGCATTTAAAACATACACAGTACAATAATTGTATGTTTGGGATAAGTGAATTCAAACTAAAAAATTAATCAGTCAGTTTTAAGACATGATAATTGCAGTACAGCTTGGTAATATACCAGCATCTGAAGAAAACAAAGACCCTTTCATTACTAGGCACTCCCACATTAAATATCTTGTAAACCCAAAACAGCCTAGATTGTTTATCCATTCACTACATCCAGAAGGAGCCCTTTGTCCCAGATAACCAGCCTCATTCTGTCACTGTGTTATGTAATGAATAGTATCTTAATTAAGTTTCATTTTTCATAAGCTTCTAGCACTTGTTTTATCTCCCCTTAGTGCCAGCTATCACCCTGCAGGAGGCAGTAGACAACTACATTTTAAGGATCATCCATATTGGGACCCTATTTATCATTGGCAACATTTGTTGATATGATGGTAATGCAGTGTCCTTATATTATGCATGGTTTTCATCAAGTTTGTCTGCTACTACATTTGGTTTTAGTCACTTCCATTGTACTATCTTCAAGCCATTTTGATACATAGATAAGGTGGAAGCCATGAGAGCTCAGTTGACAGGGCATCAGGCTCATAGTCCATGGGTTACAGGTTCAGTACTTGCCTGGGTCAGTCATGTTAGCTGCTTCAGCTGTGAAAGGCACTTAACATGTAATAGCCAATAGCGTGTTAAAGGTGCTATTTCCTTACTATGATATAGCCAGCAAGTGACATGAAAACCAAGAAAAATAAACTTGTATTATGTAGATTTAGCAAATAGAAGATCCAGATATTTGTATGACCTTCCCTTTAAAATAGACACAGGTATACTATTTGGTTGAAAAAAAAGTGTATCATTTTGATAAATTAAGGCTGCATTTTTAATCTTTAGAATTGTGTTTATCATGCTTGTTTCACATGGAAGCTATGAAATTGAAGGGGTCTTCATTAATACTGATTTCAGTCATTCCTCCATGCAGTCATTTGTTTTTTCATGATATAAAATAGCCTAAGTTGACTTGAGGTATTGTTTTAAAATTTTAATTTAAATCAAGTTTCAAATATTGTATGAGTCCAGATACCTAATTTAATTGTCATTTTGACATATTTCCATGCTGTGATGTTTGCATTTGATTCTTAAAAATATTAATTTTTAAGTCATTAAAATTATTTACAGGTAAAAGGTCATCAGGATTTCAATTTGACACCATATAGAGAGGCCTGTACTACCATACAATTTTGGCATTCCCCATTTTCAGCTTTACTGGTCATTATAATTTGTTATCATAACAGTAAGATTGACATGAAACTTTATACACAAATTCATCCCAAGATAGGTGACACAAAGGGGAGATAAGTCAGTAATGAAATTTGTGCTGTTAAGACAACCAATAGTGATTGCAGTGACTGCCATTTTGAAAATGTTAACACTATTTCATCTAAACTGATGATAATATTAACCTGGGCATTTCACTGAAAGAGTTCTTATGATTAGTTGGTTGTAAATGAAGACAGTTCCACTCAGATATCCAATATGGTGGCCATCTTGAAAATTTGTTGTTGCACCTTTTGATTGGTTGGTCACCAGAAGACTAATTTTGAGTAGAAATAATGTTGATCTGGTCTTGTATATGGGCACCATGGCAACCATACTGAAATTCCTGATTCTTTGGAAAGTTATGTTAGACATGCGGTGTGTCATAATAAGACTTCTTATGGTTTCTGGTTGGTCTTCAATGTCCAGTATAGCCACCATGGTGGTCATCATGAAAATCTTGTTATTGCTGCTTCTCCATAACTGATAGTCACATTGACATAGTGTTTACTAACAGACTTCTAATTTCAACAGCTAAAGAAAAATGGTTGTTTCTTTGAATTTCTGGAAGAAAAAGTTTTGGACATTTGAGCATCATAAGAAAAATTCGTTCCAAATAGATTTTTTTTCTTTTGTGATAAACTGACAGAAGTAAATTTGGTATTATTATTCATGTTGTATGTATATTTTATTATTTTTTAAAATAAATAATACAGCTCTTGAATTCATAAAAGACAATTATTTTTATGTAACACTTTACCAGGTAAAAGTATTTTCACAGGTATGTACAGGTATGAAAAACTGAGGAGGTATGAAAAACTGAGGATGCAAGGTAACTTTTCACCCTACATGACATATTACCTTAGGTCATTGAAAATGTCACACTTAATGACACAGGACCTTGGGTCACTAAAATCTTCACACTCAATGACTTGGGACCTCGAACCCTTGAAATTTCACATTTATTGACCATGCCACCTCGAACCCTTAAAAGTTGTAACACTGTTTCATCTGAACTGATGATAATATTAATATGAGCATTTCACTGAAAGAATTCTTATGCTTAGTTGGTTGGAAATGAAGACAAATTTGTTGACATGGAAATTTATATCTTTGAAAAAATGACATGGGACACCAGACCCTTGTAAATATCACATTTATTGACATGGGACCACAGGTCCTTGAGAGCTTTTAAACAGAACAAACTTGAGAATTAAATTCTGTTGCAGGTGGGATATTGAATAACTTAATGATGCCATGCTAAGACAATGAAAAGAAGCTTGCAGCTAGGTTCCAAACAGTTTATAAGTGGAGTTAATTAAAATTGCCCCTAATTTAATTATTAACCATTAACCTAACTAACCATTGTGGAATGACTTCCTTACTTTAAACTCCAGAATGTTCCATTTAAGCTGGAACTATCACTGACAGGGCCCCCATAAAGATAATTCTAATTGTTTCCAGTAGTTGCTGAAAATGGCTGAAAATGTGCCATTAACCTTCTTTGATTGACCTTATCCAGCTGTTAAACAATTCCTAGGACCTGATTTAAAACAGAGGCAAGTTTGATTATTTGTTCTTTTATGTACACCTAATTAAATTCATTAGAAAGGGGCAACCTGTATTTGACTGGATACCAAGGCCAGTAGTGTGATGTGTATCCAGTTGATGTAATTTGATCCAGGTTGATGTAGCAGTGGTAAATAACAGCACTATTTGGCATCAAATTTTTCATAAACATTGTGTAATGGAAGGGTGAACCAGAGAATTAATTAGATAATTCCTAAAGTGTCCAATGTACTTATTTAGATGTCAGATCCATATGGATAGACCCAGATCTGCCATTGCATAATGTGCTGACAGATCGGAATCCATGTATTTTGTTAGGAGAAATTAGTAGAACATACAACACATATCCTGATTTGCTGGTACATTATGTGACAGCAGGTCAGGGTCTATTTTGGTTGCAGGTTTACCTGACTTGTATATATGGTAGTTCTGGTAAATTAAGCCATTGTGTACAAATAGTGAGCAGACATTTCCCATGTGGTTGTGAGGAAATGATTGAAATCTTGAATCAAGTGATCCAGTTAATGTGTTTGTATATCTTACAAAATGTACCATTGTTGTGCTTCTGATTGGTATGAAGTACCATATTTACTAGCATATAAGTCTGGTTCAACTGCAAACAACATAGACCCTGATCTGCTAGCACATTGTGTGATTGTCGATTGTGGATTTATTCTATGCATTCTGCAGTTAAGTGAGCAAATACGGTAACAGTTGAATTCATGTTTGTAAATGTATTTGAAGGCTCTTCCTCAGAGTTTAGGAATCACCATATATCTAAAAAGCATATATATGGTTGGTTTTTTTTAAATTTTGCTTTTCTGTTGATGTCTGTCTTTTTGTGTGCCTGTATAGCTATATGTATAAACTTTAAAAAACCTGAGTTGTAAAATGTCATCCATTGCCAGGTTTTCCTTTAGTATACTAGTATACACAACCATTTCCACTGAACTAGTAGCTAAATGGTAAAATGTTACATATTTAAAGTAAAATTTCTTTTATTGTGATCCAACACTTGTCAATTTATGCCACAGTAACTGCTGGCTTCATTTTCTAGTTTTTATACATTTGAAATTTTAAGTTGCAGAATTTAAATACCAGACTTCAAGAATGGTTGATTTTCTAAATGGACTGAATTTTGAAATCCCAAGAATTTGCAATTTAAGAAATCACAAATCATAAAACATCAACTTGAAATATTGCCAGTCTGATTAAAATCAAGTTCTACTGAAAAGAAATTCTTCTGATGGACAGCAAAAACGGGTTATTGTGGCCACTGAAATTCCTGGTCCACTTATTTTTAGAAACCACCAATGTTGCTTTTCCTGTTATGGAAAGTTATTATTTAAAATAAATTATGTTCCGAATAATGTTTCCATTTAAATAAATATGAAATTTGATTGGTGAATTGAAAGGTCAACAGACCTTGTGGCAGGCAGACATGACCTTGTGTCAAAGTTCATGGATCTGTATTATTATGTCAGAGATCTTGCTTTTAGTCAGATTGTAATTCCATCTCATTGTTCACATTTTCTGCTTGACTTCTCAGTACCACTAATTAGGTGGAATAGCCTATTTGCATTCTTCTGTTGTAGTCAATGCCTAGTACATCTTAATTTTAATTCCACTATCAATTTTATCATTTCTTTATAAAAAGCCATGATAGACTGAGAGAAAAAAGTTTAGCTTCATTCTTCAGTGAGAGTTGCAGGATTCCTTTGCTAGGAAGTATGGTAGCCTCACTGAAGCACTTCATTGAACATTCCAGCACTAACTTTCATAAAGATGCCAAGCCTTGAGGTATTGTGGTGAGGACCGGTGGGGGGGGGGGGAGGGGGGTAATATCTACTGGAATTCATGCATCATATGTTTTTTTGTTTGTTTAATTTTATTCAGAAATACTTTGAAAAAATGAGTGGGATAGTGGAGTTCTAGAGATATGACTTTGAAAGTACACAGATATGTCTTGAAATTCTGTAAGTAAAATCTGCAATGGAAACATTAATTTTGTGTCATTGTAGGGTTGCATGTATTTTCATTCCAATATATGTGAGTAAAAATATGTAATATGTTCTTTGCATTTTGGAGTATCAAGAAATCATAGAGAGCATGTTGTTTACAAATGATTTTTGGATGATGGGGAAATGAGAATTGAACGAGTGCTTATAATCGTTACTGAAGTGCCTTGGCAAATGTTTGCACATTGCCAACCATGAAAAATAGTTTTCCTTAAATGATCAAGCATTAGTGAATAGACTGATTACAGATATGAACCAAAACAAGAGCTTTTAAAATATTACAAACCTATATTCAAGTAACAGTTCCGTTGTTTATATATGGCTCGATTACCAAAGTACAGTAAAACCTGACTTGAAAAACCAACCCTTCTGCCCAAAGAAATAGTCTCTCAAAACAGTTGGTTGCTCATAACAGGTCATTAACACTATATAATCAATAAATCTGTGCATTGAGAATATGGTCCCTCAAAAAAGGTGGTCTAGCAGTGGTCTTTCAAGACAGGTTTTAATGAATCTGCTGAATCAGCTAAAATCCAAGACTCTTAATGGTAACATACAAATTTATGACAAGATTAAAATGGTTACACCTGTAGATTTTATTTTATGATTTATTAAATTCAAAATTTCTTAACAATACAATTTCAAATCAGACACACTACCCTTTACAATAAAGCAAAATAAAACAAAACTAGACCAGAAGCATTAGAGTTTGTTTTAAAATCTCAGTTCTGGATGATGGAGTTTATTAACATTGAAGAAAATATTCTTTCTGCTTTTGACTCTAAAATCTATGACTTCATGATGCAAGATTGTAAATCTGCAATTGATCTTGCTTATCAAAATATTATTGAACTAAGAAATAAATTTCAACTTTTTATTTATTTTCTCTGCCAGAAAGATTTATTGTTAAATGCACAGAGCGGAAATTCCTCAACCTTTATATCTATCCCCGTGACTCCTCCATGCTCAGGTATGCATGGGAACTCATTTGCTTTATGTCTGTGCAAAAGAAATATCTTTTCTGATTAGATTGTTATCATTGGTTTCTGGCCTTTGTCAAGAGCTCAACACAATAACGAACAACAAGCAAGTCCAATATACCTGCCATTCTATGTGTATAAATAAATGTAGATGAAGAAAGCATTAGGCATGATTGTATTTATGTTAGATAGTGATTGGCAGACCTTGTTTTTATATCCTATTCAAAGAAAGATGGAAAACAGCACAGCCTGCTTTCTGGCTATCTAGATAGACAATCAAAGGCTGGATAAACAGGAAGCCTTTGTTGTTAGAAAATCTTCTGTCTTTTTGAAAAGTTTACCTACATAAAATTCCTTATCTCCACACTTGGATGAGGCGATGCTGGGAATTATTTTTTTAAAAATGGCACCTGACTCTTTATTTCTATTTATATTCCAAGAAAAGATTTCCAGATATACAGACTGACATAGCAGTTTGTATATGCTGACAATAGAAGCCCCATAATTGGTTTACGTGTGTGTGTGTGTGTGTGTGTGTGTGTGTGTGTGTGTGTGTGTGTGTGTGTGTGTGTGTGTGTGTGTGTGTGTGTGTGTGTGTGTGTGTGTATATATGTGTGTGTGTGTGTGTATATATGTGTGTGTGTGTGTATGTGTGTGTATATGTATGTAAAGAAATTGATTGATCCATTGATTAGTTTTTCATGCACGTGAGTGAATTATTTGTATATCTATACAAAAACAACCTTTTTACTTAAAAAAATTGTTCGATTCATGAATACTGGTATGTACCACAGTTATTTATGAGGGGAGGAAAGAGGAAAGCATGAAAACTTGTACTTAAGACCAACTCTTTCAAAAGACCACCAAATTTTCTTTTCTTTTTTTAATTTAAGACTTTTTGTGCACAACAGAAAGCTGTATTAAAGGACCACCTTTAAGGATTCCCATAGTTTGGCTCAGGATTGTAATGTATTCTTGTTTTAAATATCTGGCTCTTTCAGGATTCCCATACTTTGGCTTAATATTCTCTCTCTCTCTCTCTCTCTCTCTCTCTCTCTATATATATACTAGTCTTTACCGTTTCATGCAGCTTGATTAAAATAGAAACATAAACATGAAATAAAACATTGGTGGGCAATAAACATTTCTATCACTTTCTTGCACCACATTTTGTATGAGAATTGTGACAAAAGGAATTGGATTTCTGTGCAATTGTGTGAAAAAGTAAAATGTTTGCAAATAAAAATATCAGATTTTCCATCCAATCTGATGTAACATGATGCAGTTATAACTCATGGTTCTGGTGCTAGTAGAATTCTTACAAATGAGAATTATAATAATGACAGAAATGAAATCAATGTTATTTTCCATATCTGTTTGACAAAAGCTCATCTTTCAAGCAAAGTGAAATTGGTTTATTAATCTCTGATTTGCGTCAAATCATATTTGTTGCCAATTACAAAACACAAGTATTGGTTTAAAAGATTGATGCATGTACAAATAGTTGGCTAATCTCGCGTCATGTTTGATCTTGGTGTTAACAAGTTATGGCTCTTCCAATCAATCATTGTGTCATTCACAGAATATAAATGAAAAGATTGTTCCCAAATCCCAACCTCAAATAAATTGTCTTGAGATGGGGGGTTGATAGTATGTCACTATTAGATTAGTAGATATTGCAGAATGCCAGAGCTGTGTTAAATTTGTCAGCTAGCAATCAGAGAAAATCATAAAAAATTATTAGAATTTCAGTTTCCATTGTTTAACACTATGCTGACAATTTGATTGAAGTATGGATTGAGCCATTCTGATATCTTCATTCCCAGAATATAATGGATATACCATATCACGAAACTCATCACATTTTACATTCATTGCAATTTTGAAAACAAATCAGATGCCAGCGTTGTAATTTGCAGTGATTGTAAGATGCAGTGATTTTGGTGTGAAGTGAAATACAAGAGATAATCCATTTTTGTGATTTTAAAAATTACAGCAAGAAATGATAACAGTTGTTAATAAATCCATCCTTAATTATTTGTGGTTAAATGTTACACAAATATGGAATATAGTCACAAGTTCAACTCTCTGAAAGCTAAGATGTGGACTAGGTCTGTAGTTTCCTCCTCCATGTCACAGGGGGTGACAACATGTCATACTATTGGGGGTGACAACATGTCATACTATTGGGGATGACAACCTGTCATACTATTGGGGGTGACAATGTGTCATACTATTGGGGGTGACAACATGTCATACTATTAGGGGTGACAACATGTCATACTATTGGGGATGACAACATGGCATTCTATTGGGGGTGACAATGTGTCATACTATTGGGGATGACAATGTGTCATACTATTGGGGGTGACAACATGTCATACTATTGGGGATGACATGTCATACTATTGGGGATGACAACATGTCATATTATTGGGGATGACAACATGGGGTGACAACATGTCATACTATTGGGGATGACAACATGTCATACTGATGGTTAGATAGAAGAAAAAAACACTTGTTTTTTTAAGAATTTGTCCAGTTTCTGATTTATCTTTGTTCTGTATGCCTTTCTGAGGAGTTTTTGTATCATGGTACATGTTTACATTTTCATGGAGGAGTTTGTCTTCTAGTAAAATTGGCAAAATATTTACCTTCACCATTTTTGGCACCTTGCTTTTGCTAGCAACTAACCAGGATTGTGTTGATGTGCTGTTAAACAACACACACTCACACACATTTGTAAAGAGTCTTTGAAATGTATTAGTTAATAAAATAGTAGTTGTTTTAAATATTGGTAGGATTTATGACATTCCAATCTTAGGAAATATTTTTTAAAAATATCAAGATTTTAAAGTAAAAATTTAATATTATCACCTTTCCACCAATATTTCTTTCCTTTTTTCCATCGGATAAAAATAGATGGCATTTAAAGCAAATGTTTCTTTTGAAATTTATAGTTTACTCAAAAAATGGGGGCAAACTCTTTTCAGGATTTGCAAAGCATCCATTCCATTGTATTTAACACAAATCAGTTGTATAGGTATTTTATTTACAGTTAGCTCAGAATTAATCTAATGACTGCATATTTATGAAAAGTAACATAAATAATTTATCAGTTGATGCAAATGTGTATGTACCGATAATAGGAAGCATTGGAAGCATATCTAAACAGTTCACTTTGTAACATAAGCAAAGTCAACATGTGGTAGATTAATTGTAAACTTGATACAATACTCACTTGCTATAATGCTGTCCATGGGAGCAGTGCAATAGTAAACATGATTCAGTGCTCATTTTTTTTTATGCTGTCCATGGGAGCAATGGAATAGTACATATGGTTCAGTGCTCCGTTGTTATACTGCTGTCCATGTGAGCAGTGGAATAGTACACATGGTACAATATTTCCTTGTTATACTGCTGTCCATAGGAGCAGTGGAATAGTACATATGGTTCAGTACCGGTACTCCAGTGTTATACTGCTGTCCATGTGAGCAGTGGAATAGTACATATGGTACAATAATTCCCTTGTTATACTGCTGTCCATGTGAGAAATGGAATAGTACAGATGGTACAATATTCCCTTGTTATACTGCTGTCCATGTGAGAAATGGAATAGTACACATGGTACAATATTCACTTGTTATACTGCTGTCTGTGTGAGAAATGGAATAGTACATATGGTACAATATTCACTTGTTATACTGCTGTCCATGTGAGAAATGGAATAGTACACATGGTACAATATTCACTTGTTATACTGCTGTCTGTGAGAGCAATGGAATAGTACATATGGTATAATATTCACTTGTTATACTGCTGTCCATGTGAGAAATGGAATAGTACACATGGTATAATATTCACTTGTCATACTGTTGTCCATGTGAGAAATGGAATAGTACACATGGTACAATATTCACTTGTTATACTGCTGTCTGTGTGAGCAATGGAATACTACACATGGTACAATACGCCCTTGTTATACTGCTTTCCATAGGAGCAATTAAATAGTACACATGGTACAATATTTCCTTGTTATAATGCTGTCCATGTGAGAAATGGAATAGTACATATGGGTTCAGTACTCCGTTGTTATACTGCTGTCCATGGGAGCAATAGATAGATTATAGCAAGACCACCTCATGTGCTGCCTTATATGTCATTAATGAAGGATGCTAAAGTGAGGGACTGCTATACTTTTGTTTAAGTAAGCAATTATGTTTTCACACTATCAAGCTGTGTACTGAAGGAGGTATTTTGCTAAAAGTTGGAAATGTGTATCTCAGTGCATATCGGTGATGCCATCAAGTCAAACCGCAAACAACCAAGATCCTGATCTGTCATAACATAATGCACCTGCAGACCAGGTTTTTTTTTTGTTTGTTTGTTCAAATAAATTACTCTTAACAATCATGCACAGACCCAAATCTGCCTGCATATTCTGTGAAGGTAGATCTGGGTCTGTGCAGTTTGAAGTTGGACTTTACTTACAAGTGAGTACATATGATATATTTTGATATTTATAACCTACAGGAATACTTTGTACTAGCACCATTATGTGTATGGTAATTTCAACATAGTTATTTAAACGGCGGTAAATCTAATTGTTATGACCTTTCAACAACCTGAAATGATATATTTCCTTTAAAACTTGTGAATGGCTGTGCTGTTGGTTTTGTGTGTGTGTGTGTGTACAATATCGTTATAACTTGAGAGCTAAGTTAATGTTGTCTGATAAATATCATGCCACAGACGGGCAACCAGATGTTGAGTCAGGGCTACTGTATGTTAAATTCAGGTATTTCTGTCTGGGCTACTGTATGTTAAATTTACGTATTCATGTGGGCTGCTATATGATTTGGTCTACAGTTTTAAAACAAATATATGTTTAAAAATATTTTATTTAGGTTGATAATCATGGCTTAGAATAAGGACGAAGAAAAGTTTAAAAGCGAACAGTCTTAAATTAAATATTTTCTACTGGGTTTCAAAATGTATTACTGGGCTTTCATGCCTTTCTCCTTGTATCCCACTGTACTAAGACATTTCTTTAGTCTCTGTACCTTAGTATTATTAGTTTCTATGATAACAGAAGATTTGACAACATGGATAGGGGGCGCCGAGTGGTCTAAGGCACTTTCCGTTATGGATCACTGCCGTATCACCTCTGTCTGCGTGGGTTCGAGTCTAAGATTCGACTAATGTAGTTATGTGAGAAAGCTTGTCAGTAGCTTCTCGTGGGTTGGTGGTTCTTTCTGGGGTTTTTCCCGGGTTCTTCCTCCACCAATAATACTGGCTGCCACGTATAGCCTATCATGTGCTGAAAAACGGCGTTAAACCCTAAAACAACAACAACACCAACATGGATGCCACTGAGGATGGAGTCCAAGACTGACATGTCTTGGGTATCAAAATTTGGACCTTTAGTTGAAACAAAAATTAATCAAATGTATGCATTTTCAGAATAATCTATATAAATATTAATATAAAGTTTATTTTCAATCCCATTTGCATGAAAAAAAATGACCTAATAAAGCAATGAATTTCTTTTTCTTTTTCAGCATCTTCAATGATGGTTGCTCAGTCTAGAATGAGTCCTACCAATTCCTCTTTGGCTGCTATGGAAATGAAGCATCACTCCATTTCTCCTCCTCATGCCATTTCCCCATATAGATTATCCCCAAGAACTCATTCATCCCCATCCCCAGTGCTGCGTCAAACAAGCCCACACATCACTGGTGCACAGACCCCTGCTTGGCTCAATCCAAGGGAGACAACTGAGTCTGAACAAGAAGGACCACTAAATTTGACGAAGAAAGTAAAATTAGAAATGAAGTTGGAGCGACCAAGTGATGAATATTTAGGTTTTCCTTTTATGTCTTCTGCCAAGCCAGAGAAAGTAGTGACACCACCACCCGCTCATAGCAACCACCATCGGCAAACTGTTGCATCAACTCCACCAATGGCTTCCACATTTGTTGGAGTTCGTCCCCATTTTATTCCACCTCAGTATGTGACGAGTCCCTTTATGGGATTAGCCAGTCATCTTCCAGTTTCAGCTGTGTTGAACAACCTGTCCAATAATATGACCCACTCCCATCTACTGAATGGAAAGAGTCACTCTGAATCAGAAAAAGTAAGTTGTTTGTATTAAATAAAATACATGTATGTGAAAATAGAAACAGCTCTCACTGAGTGGAAGAAGAATAACACTGTCAAGGCATAATATATCTGGGTTAACATTTCATGGCCAGTTCTTTCTGGGAACTTTGAACATCATTGATTTTTGAGGAAATCATAGATTTTCTATATATGCTCACTTGTAAATTGAGTCCAAGAGCATTGTATAATGTTGCATCAGATCTTGATCTGTGCAGTTTGTTAGGAGTTATAGATTGAACAAACATCTGCAGGCATTATGCTACAGCAGATCCTGGATCTTTGTTGTTTGTGGCTTCACTTAAAAGTATATATGGTATATCTTAAAGTTGACCCTTTAGATTGGACTTGAGAATATAGTCAGTAGCACAGTAAAACTTTGTTGCAGCAAGATATGTCTTTACCAATAGCTTTTGTCTTGTCTTTACCGGTAGCTTTTGTCTTGTCTTTACCAGTAGCTTTTATCTTACTTTACCAGTTGTCTGTCTTGTCTTTACCTGTAGTGTCTGTCTTTATCAGTAGCTTTTATCTGTACTTTACCAGTAGCTTCTGTCTTGTCTTTACCTGTAGCTTCTGTCTTGTCTTTACCAGTAGATTTTATATTGTCTTTACCTGTAGCTTCTGTCTTACCTGTAGCTTCTGTCTTGTCTTTACCAGTAGATTTTATATTGTCTTTACCTGTAGCTTCTGTCTTACCTGTAGCTTCTGTCTTACCTGTAGCTTCTGTTTTGTCTTTACCTGTAGATTTTATATTGTCTTTACCTGTAGCTTCTGTCTTACCTGTAGCTTCTGTCTTGTCTTTACCAGTAGATTTTATATTGTCTTTACCTGTAGCTTCTGTCTTACCTGTAGCTTCTGTCTTACCTGTAGCTTCTGTTTTGTCTTTACCTGTAGATTTTATATTGTCTTTACCTGTAGCTTCTGTCTTACCTGTAGCTTCTGTCTTGTCTTTACCAGTAGATTTTATATTGTCTTTACCTGTAGCTTCTGTCTTACCTGTAGCTTCTGTCTTACCTGTAGCTTCTGTTTTGTCTTCTACCTAGTATTAGTATCTTAATTTCTGTATAATTAAAATTAATCCTGTTAAAGGTTTATCATTTTCAAACACATTATTTTTAGTTTATAGTTTAAAAAAATCTCATTAAAAGTGGAATAAAATGAGATATGATGCCTTAAAAATATATACATACTATATGGTGAAGTGTTATGGTTGTCATTAGTTTAAAATGTATTAGCAATGCCTGGATGTAATTGACTAACAGTAATGCCTGTCAAGCATTTTGATGAGATGCAATTGACTGGCAACAATTCTTGTCAAGATTTTTGTGTGAGATGTAATTGACTGACAGTAATACCTGTTAAGCTTATTGATGAGATGTAATTGACTGACAACAGTTCTTGACAAGCTTATTGTATGAGATGTAATTGACTGACAGTAATGCCTGTCAAGCTTACTGATGAGATGTAATCGACTGACTGCATTGTCAAGCTTATTGTATGAAATGTAATTGACTTACAGCTAGAGCTAGGTGGGTTCAGTTTGGGATAAAGATTAAAGGTTTAATTTATAATACTATTTCTTAAAAGATTAAAGGTTTTATATGTAATACCATATTTTAAATGGATTCATTGTTAGTAAATAGTGGCATCTGAACAATGAAAATAAAATCACTTGTCCTATTGTATGATTATTTTAACAGCATTCAAGATAGAGATTCTAATGAAATTTGAAAATAGTACAATTTCACAATTACAAATTAGTTGTCCTTTTTATTTCCAGGAGAGTTTAGTTCAGGAGATGCTGGCACGCCAATTGTCCCAGGCAAATGCATCGATGTTTCCTGGCCTTCAGTTGCCGTTCTATTCCCCTGCTTCCATCTCACATTTGCAGTCGATGGCCATGCCAAAAAGCCGAACAGATGTAATATCCAACGACAGTGCTGACAATGCCAGTAATAATAATTATGTTCAACATCTTCAAAGTAATTACCAGTTTTAACTCACTTGGCTGTAGGCCATGTGACCTGATGGCATGGCTCTGTATCATATTGTTATTTTAGACTTCTTTTTAAAAACTCGGGGACAATTTAGATTTAGAATGATCCTTAGGACATGACCTACCAACAATTGGATGGGGTGTGGCTTCCCTAAAAATGATGCAGCTTCCATTGCAGCCAGAATGACAGTTAGTTTTGATCACATTTGGTATGAACAGTTGTTTTTAATACATTATTTATCCAAAGTTTTGTCTGGTGTTGCTGTGGCTTCCATAGCAACCAGATGAAAGCCTCTTATTAATGATACTCATTTCAAATCCTCAAATCGGGTATAACTGCTGATCTTTACATATCGTAGAAATTACTTCCACTTTTAGTAACTTCAGCTGAACCTGATGTTGGATTGGCATCTTGTGAAAGATGTTCATGCTAGGACTACCCATCCAATTGGTCTGATATAGTCTGGCGGTTTTGGAAAGCCATTCTATGATCTAACTCCACAATGTAATAGGGTTAGCCATCTTTTAAAAAAAAATAAAGCATATTTATTACCATCTAAGAACATTTTGATACAAGCAGCAAAGTTTAATATTTTGTGCCAACAAATTGACCAAAAATATATAAGGGAGGTTATAATTGCATTCAAATGATTTGAAACATTTTTATAAAATAACGCAAAGCAAATTGCATGCACTTATAAGCATGCATTGCTCCTGATGTAATCACAGTACATGTTTTATGATGGCAGGTTTGATCAATATCAACAACAAGTAATGGATGTTTTTTTCATGTTTAATAGTACTTGATCACTGTGAGAACACTTACTTCAGTAGAGTTTTATAATCAAATACACCTTGATCTCAGTGAATAAGTTGTTTGATGCATTTATAAAGCCATCATGAACATCTTGATGACTAAGACTTCATTCAAAATAGTAAAACTTTAAAGTCTTTGCTTTGCAGTGTGACATTATACCTAATCAGATTTTTAAAAAAAACACTGAAGTTGGTTCAATCCATATACTAAAACACCCAATATATTACCCATATAAGCAGGGAATGAAATATGACCAAAGTCCACTTGTCCAATCAGGCAAGTGCTAAAAAGACTTGCTCCCCCATGATAAACTCCAATATAACCAGCTATTATATAAATATAAGAAATGATGATGATAACAACCTATATTTTATCATGTATTGGGTTGTTTGCAGTAACTTAATCTTGGACCATTCTAACACCTAAAATATGTTAATATAAACGGAGACAAGTCTGCTCTCCTATTGTTGAAACACTTGCAAGAACTTTATCAAAACAAAAGGAAATCAAAATTCAGTGAACAAGGTTAACAATATTGCAAGCTGATCATCCTTTTCATTGAATAGATTCAGCACTTGGGCAAGCAGTTGGAAAATTCACGCAATTATCAAAAATATTTACATCCTTTTTCAAATTGGGCAACTGAATTTTCTACCCCTGATAAGGAGCTACACTGTTCTGATGATTTGAAGCATAGAGTTACCATTTCGTTATGTGACAGCGGATCTTTGTGCTGTTTGTGGTTAAGTGAACATAATATACTGGTATATATTGCATGGTATGTACTTGCTTAGATTCCAAATGCAAGCAACATAGACCCTGATCTGCCATAATATAATGCACTTACAGATTAATGTCTGTGTTATTCGATCTGCTGATTACTCCTAACAAACTGCACAGACCCAGATCTGCCAGCATGTTTCGTAATGGTATATCTGAGTCTGTGCAATTTGTATTTGGACTCGTCTTAAAATTTAGTATATACAGTATAATGAATATTTTTGGCTCATTTGAAGAGATATGACATCTATAGAAAAAACGGAGATTTTATCCCTTGGATTTTTCTAATCAAGGAAAGAGGGGATTAGGTCATAATTACCTACTTATTTAATGAGATAAATTTGAAAAAGCCTTGCAAGTAAGCATTTTATTGTTCACCAAATAACATTCTTTGATCTCAGCAGGGTAATGATCCGCCTTCTTGATGGGGCTGCATCAGTTGTAACAGTTGTGTTGTAAATTAAAGGGAGATCTTACAATTCAACTGATTATCGTAAATCGACATCAAGCCATTAGTTCTTTAATTATGATGCCTTTCAACTTCCCAATAATGATGACTGTTTATCTAAATGTGCTATCAGAATGGAGAAAAATTTGGCCTTGTTCTCACGCCAATAATGAGCTAGTCTAATGAAGTGTTTTACTTGCCGAAAGTGATTAAAGACTCTTAATTTCACTGATATTGTAAGTGCTTGTGCCAGAACTTTTTCACATGGCAGAGTAATTTAGATCCAAATTTGATGATGTTTAAAAGTTTGCAGCATTCAAATTTGTTTCTCAGAATGGCTGGTTCTTATGAAGTGTGAATATTTCTTTAATTTGATGAAATCTTAAAATCTGCTTAGTTGTAGGCTTCCAGGGAAAACTTAAGATCTGTTTAGTTGTAGGCTTCCAGGGAAAACTTAAGATCTGTTTAGTTGTAAACTTCAGTTTTTAATACATAAAATAAGGTTTTGGACAGAAGTTTTAATGATTCTACATTTGAAAAAAGCTAGTTTGCTTTGCATGATTTGAGGGATACAAA
Source organism: Unio delphinus (assembly GCA_029339505.1). NCBI lineage: Eukaryota > Metazoa > Mollusca > Bivalvia > Unionida > Unionidae > Unio > Unio delphinus. The sequence goes on along the minus strand of JAQISU010000071.1, from coordinate 11,559,324 downwards.
AATCGATGTCACTCTTTTATAAGGATATGTTGTCACCCGTAGGGATAGATGTTTTAATAGCCCTTGCTGTGTTATAAGTCTTACTTAAGGATAGATGTTTAAATGACACTTGTCTGTGTTATAACTCTTTAGGAAAGATGTTTAATTAAGTGTGTTATAACTCTTAAGGAAAAATGTTTAATTAAGTGTGTTATAACTCTTTAGGAAAGATGGTTAATTAAGTGACACATGTCTGTTATAACTCTTACTTTGGGATAGGTGTTTGAGTAGCACTTGTCTTTGTTATAATATTTACTTTACAGATGTAAGTTTGAAAACTGAGATTCCAGTATATGAAATGCAATTGATGTAAATTCAAAAACTAGAAGCAGAAACTCACTATTATGAGCTCTGAATAGCATAAGAAAAATAATGTAAGAAGGTATCAGGGGTTTTACTTGAAATAAATACAAATAAAACAAACCTTACTTTGGAAATTTCATGTATAGCTAAAGACTATTTAGAGTGTAAGTTTTCATTGCCATGGCAAATTATAATCTTTTGAATTCTGCTTCTTTACCTTCAGTACTGGTAATAAGATTTGCTAATGGTTATTTTTTTCTTCTTTTTCAGGTAAAATGTTTGGGGCCAAAATCATCCGTTCCCAGAAAGACAAGCCAGATCCAAACAGACCACATGTCAAGAGGCCCATGAATGCCTTCATGGTGTGGGCACGTGAGGAGAGACGAAAAATTCTTAAAGCCTGCCCAGATATGCACAACTCTAACATAAGCAAAATATTGGGTAATTTCTATAATTATTTTCAGCATTTGAATTTTTCTGGATATGTTGTTTTTAAAGAGACTTTATTTTGAATCTAGATGAAAAATTCTAAATTTTCTTGCTGTCAATCCCAATTGAGTGGTAAAGCGAGAAATAGTGGTAACTTTTCTGACTGCAGCAACATTATTAGTGAGTTTTTAAAATAGATTTAGTTAAAGCTTGTGTACAAAAATAAAATTAAGGTGTTATATTATTATATCAGAAATGTGTAACTACAGCAACAAATGTTTTTGCAGGTGCCAAGTGGAAGGCTATGACAAATGCAGAAAAACAACCTTACTATGAGGAACAGTCCCGCCTCAGCAAGTTGCACATGGAAAAGCATCCAGACTACAGATATAGGTCAGTGTAACCTACTTTTTGGTGTCATAGGGGATGCACACTGTACAACCATTTGTCAGTTTAACCTATTTCTTGGTGTCAAAGTGGAGAACAGTGTACAACCATATGTCACTTTAACCTGCTGCTTGGTGTCATAAGGGAACACAGTGAACAACCAAATTGGGAGTGGAACCTGACACTTCCTAAATAGGGGCATTCCACTACTAACACTACCCAAAGTGACATGCCTAGAGGGTTTCTGCTTGTTATAAATTGCCATATCTGGTGGCATGGTAGAATGTTAGGATCTGGCATGTTTATTTAATATATAGAAATTTAAAATTCCGTCTTAGTCTTTTTCATATTAAGTGCAACAGGGTATGACATTTCCTAACATGTCACAGGAACTGTTTCAAACATCAGTTTGATATTTCCATTGGTAAAGCACTCACTTTGCATTCATTTCTTGTATGTAAGACCAGTTCTTTTTTTTTTCTTTATTCAGTTGTTCACTGTCATCAGTTTGAAGTCAAAGTGATTAACATACATGCATTCATACATACATACATGCATGCATACCTACCTACCTACATTTGATTTTCCTGTTTTTTCCCCCCCTCACACACACACACACACATGTACATGCATCACCAATGCATAAAAATATTGTGTATAAAATAAATCCTTCAGCCAAAGCAGTTTATGGAAAACGTGTATTAAACAAAGTCTTCAGCTTCAGCAGTGCATGAAAATCACATGTATTAATAAGTCTTTGGCTGAAGCGATACATGGAAATCTCGTGTATTAAATAAAGTCTTCAGCTGAAGGAGTGCAAGAAAAATATTGAGTATAATTTTGGAGCAAGCATGAAACAATTTTTGAAGCTAGAGATTTTGTTCATTTTATTTCCTAGATATTAATGAATGCTAGCATTGGTAAAATCAAACAAATCCAATCTTACATTTCTGTTACTGTCATACTTGTATTGCACATTCTTCAAGTAATTTTCTTAATTATGTATTATAGACCCCGCCCCAAGAGGACATGCATTGTGGATGGCAAAAAGCTAAGAATATCCGAGTACAAATCCTTAATGAAGTCGCGAAGGCAGGACATAAGAAGGGTGTGGTATGGCGATTCGGGAACAACATATGTTGAAGGCCTCATAAATTCAACAGGTTGGTTTTGCTTCATCTGCATAGGCAAGAGATAGGTATAGCCACATCACATTTATTTGAACCACATAGAAAGATGTACATTGAGTTTGCAGGCATTCAGTGGGATTTAGTTGCCATCATAGGTTCAGTTCGGATCATATGGTGTTTCAAATATTAAAATATGTCAATAATTATTTATATAGTATGTATGGCTTTATTGTTGCTTTTGGTACTGACTTCTTGAATTTAGCTACACATCTCTGAAATTATTATACATGCACTCTTAAAACTCGTTTGTTCATTAACTTTTAAAAGTAACGCTGAACACTATGAAAGGTCAGTTACCCACATATGTGTTTCAAATAGTGGTACAGTCAACAAGTCTTATAGTATTCTGCAGCTTTTCGATTTAAGATTAATACTCAAATTGTCTTTTTCGTATTGTCAGTATGGGTGTACCTTTTTTGGGCCAAAAATTGCATTTTCATTGGTGCTTGAATTTATGAACGTGCTTTGACTGAAAAATCCTGTTTCTTAATAAAATAAATTTGTACATTTGGTACTTTAAGTTGCGGAATGTAGCATCCAATAAAATAGACAACCTATTCTCCCTAGCAAACCAGTGTGAATTCTGTCATTAATAAGGATGATTACATTAATTAGGATGATTTCATTAATAAGGATGATTTCATTAATTAGGATGATTACATTAATTAGGATGATTTCATTAATAAGGATGATTTCATTAATTAGGATGATTTCATTAATTAGGATGATTTCATTAATAAGAATGATTACATTAATAAGGATGATTTCATTAATAAGGATGATTTCATTAATTAGGATGATTACATTAATTAGGATGATTACATTAATAAGGATGATTACATTAATAAGGATGATTTCATTAATAAGGATGATTTCATTAATTAGGATGATTACATTAATTAGGATGATTTCATTAATTAGGATGATTTCATTAATTAGGATGATCCCATTTTATCAATTCAGTAAGCTGCAGGTTACGTGTTTGGGTTTAAGCATCATTTTTCTCATGTGCTTTTGTTTCAAGAGTATTTCTTACAATAATGAGAATATTCAGAAGTGATTAATCAAGTGGAAACATGGTAATTTTCAAAACTTGAGCCTAATATCAATTAAATAAAAATAATTCTCAAATAAAATCAGTTCTTGTAAAATACTTTCATTTAAAAACAAGGAGATGTGTTCAAATTATGATGACAGTAATGCAGACAAGTGCAACAATTATGGCTAAGATTCCACTCATGTAATTTCATCATAATATGTTCTTGATTGAAATTACAACAGCAGCAATCATGCAATCATTGCCACAGACAATGATGTACTTGGGTTGAATTGTTACAGGCTAATATTTCCATAGACAATGATATACTTGGACTGAATTGATACAGACTAATATTTCCATAGACAATGATGTACTTGGACTGAATTGATCAGACTAATATTTCCATAGACAATGTTGTACTTGGGACTGAATTGATACAGACTAATATTTCCATAGACAATGATGTACTTGGACTGAATTGATACAGGCTAATATTTCCATAGACAATGATGTACTTGGACTGAATTTGATACAGGCTAATATTTCCATAGACAATGATGTACTTGGACTGAATTGATACAGGCTAATATTTCCATAGACAATGTTGTACTTGGACTAAATTGATAGAGACTAATATTTCCATAGACAATGTTGTACTTGGACTAAATTGATACAGGCCAATATTTCCATAGACAATGTTGTACTTGGACTAAATTGATACAGACTAATATTTCCATAGACAATGTTGTACTTGGACTAAATTGATACAGGCCAATATTTCCATAGACAATGTTGTACTTGGACTAAATTGATACAGGCTAATATTTCCATAGACAATGTTGTACTTGGACTAAATTGATACAGCCCTGAGACCCACATGCTGTCCTTTGTTACTAATGTTCATCCAATTGATTCTGTTCAACCTAGTGTTACCCAAACCCACCAGGTCATCAATGATCAAAAAAATTAGATTTTGTTAGTTATGTGCTCTTAAATAATATTTAAAGTAGAGTTTTGAAACACACACAATTCCATTCTCTTTGACTCACATTCTCTTTCAGAGGGTGGTTCAAGGAGCTCAAATCTAGACATTTCTCGCCTGTTATCTCCCTCATCCTCCAATACAGCAGTTGCCTCCGAACTGTCAGGTAAAGAAAGTCCCAAAACCACTAGCATGGCCAGTCATATTGGAAATGGAAACCATATCTTTGATAGAGAAGATGAGGAAGAGGAAAGAGAGACGGAAATGGATGATGAAACCAGTAACCATAGCGATGCCAATTTCAGTGATAGCATAGATCCCACTTCTGACACCAGTATGGACATGTCATATGACAACACTGAAAATAGTTTGGATAATGGAAATTCTAGTGCATCACCAGTGGCTTCGTAGTCACTGTTATGAGTGTCCTTGAACTTTGACCTTTAATAGGCAGCACATGATGAAATTCACAATTCAGGTTGTCAGGAGAGAACATCAGTACCAGTGTTCATAATACAGAAAGAATTTGGTCAGCTGACAGCGAAGAATTTTGGTGCTATGATTGTTTGTGAAATAAAGACATAAGATGTGAATTATTACAAAAGTGATGTTGAAATGGCATGTTATCTAGGTCAAAAAATTATACTGTTAATACACTTACTTCGATATTATGTTCCACCACTTTTTTGATAGCCATGTTTTCTTTGTCTGCTTGTAGGGAAATATAAAAAAGCTCAATAGTATGTGATACTTGTTAGCGCTGTTCAGTTAGATGATGATAGTTATTATTTTTATTAATATTATTCGTATTAAGCTGCAGCAAACAGTTAATACAGTCTAGTCTCTCATTTACCCGACTGCCATTTATCTTACTATTGCATTTTATACAGTGACATGAACATGGACAAATTACAGTAAAATATCAATTAATCATACACTAATTCTGATATTTTTCCTATGATAAGCCCATTGTGCAACTTTTCACAGGATATCACATGTGGGACTACTTTCTTGTTCCATATAGGAAATAAATTTGCCCTTGGATAAAGATGTATTTTCATATTTCATTCACTTTTCTTCACATTTCTCTCTTTCTCTCCATATAAAATAATGAGCAGACCATAAATAAAATGTGTTTATAGTTTTACGAGTGTAGTGAAACAGTGAGCAGTTATCTGTCAAAAAATACCTAGAGCAAATTACAAACCTCCAAAAATATAGATTTCTTCTCTTAGCTTTATTAAATTAATTTTGCACTTGAATCATATGGATTGTCATATTGTTTATTTCTTCATTGTCATCTGTTGTCAAAAAGTCACCTGTATGCTCTCTTTCATGTCATGAGACAGACAAATTGAGGTAACATTTTCTGGGAGATGAGCTCTATGATAGTGCACACACACTCTTTATTCTCTCTCTCTCTCGCTCACTTGCTCTCTTTGCAAAACTCTTTATTAAGTAACAGATAAATTGTGTCAAGTGAATTAAGAATTGATGAGAGTTAATTGCTTTGGTTTGGTGCTCTATGGCACAGCAACACAAGTAGGCTATATAGTGCCAAGAAAACTGAAGTTAAGTGCCTTGCCCAGGGCACATCACAGTATCTGACTGGAGGCTCTTCTGTTGGTAGGATTTGAACCTGCACCAAAACATCTGGCATGCTAACCAAAACCACTACAGCTTCAAGAGTTAATTGCAAACCAAGACTAAGCAACTGCTAAATATTGGTGAAGCATCACTTATTTAACTAGACTACAACTTGGTAAGACCACAATCAAGTTTGATTGCAGAAAATGAATGTGCAAGACAGGTAACAGGTAAACTGAAAATCATTATGCAAATTTGTAATCTTCAATAGGTTGAGTTCAGTAAGCACTCAACTATCATACTTCTTCCACTTTTACTGTAGGTACTCAACTAATGTAATTCTTCCATTGTTACTGTAGGCACACAACTATCCTACTACTTCCACCATTACTGTAGGCACACAACTTTTATAATTCTTTCACCATTACTGTAGGCACATGACTATCATAATTCTAATTCCTCAACCGTTACTGTAGACGCACAACTATCATAATTCATCCACTGTTACTGTAGGCACACAACTATCGTAATTCTTCCACTGTTACTGTAGGCACACAACTATCGTAATTTTTCCACCATCCCAACAATGTTCATGGCATCATTATGTGCTGGAACTGTACACAAAAACAACTTTGCTTCATTTTTTGTATAAAAACAATTATTAATTGGACCCCTTAAAAAATTCATGTCATATAGAATTTTGGATCTTCATTTATTGATGTTTTACAGCTTCTCTTGAGATGTTAACCACTGTTGAACCGAAGAAAACAAGAATTAAAATCATTTTCTTCTGTGTAAGAAAATCAATATTTATTTTTAGTAGATATTAGAAAATATTTCACACATGAAATTAAAAAACTTGTGGCCCTGTCTCGCATGACATTACAATGTTTCCACTTCAGTTGTGGAATACTTTCTGATATCTACTCAAAAAAGTGCAGGTATCCTCTGTTAAATGAAAAGTGTTGGAGTAGACTTATAATTTCACATGGCTTTCTTTAATATGCCAAACAATTTTGAAGGTAAGGATAGGTCTCTCACAATGCTGTGGCTTATCATTGGATAAATAAGGAATCTGGGCTTTTTCATCCAGACAAATAGATTGTCTGCTAAACCGATAAGTCTGTTCATTATTATTATCATTATTATTATTAAACTTGTAAAATAATTTCAATTACTTCCAGACAGAATTTGTTGCCTGGGGAGTCTAGATAATTGACATTGAACTGTAATGAAATTTCATTTAAATCAAGTCCATTTATGAGATGACGGAGTAATGCAAATATTTTATAAATGACACTATTGGATGAATGAGACTATGACTTCGCTTTTACGTGGAAACGACGACATCCATAATTTTTGGATTGGATGACCTGTCATATTTATTTTGTCAATGACAAAAAAAAATAAATAAACATTCTAGTTGATGAAGCTGCTGTTCATGTAACAACTCACTGCCTCTTGTTATTTCCTATTTTAGAATATTTTGTATGTTTACCACTTTGTTTCTTGTTAATATGCTAATCACATTAAATAAACTTCAAATATTTGAACCAGACATAAATCTGTACAAGGGTATATCACTATTAATGTTTTTGTTTTTATTACAAATCTTAGCAGTTTTCATAATATTTATGTCAATGGAAACTTCCCAGAAAGATCAAAATTATAATTCTGTAGAAGGTACCAAAACCCACTCACACATTAATAATTTTCTTTAAATCCATTTTGTCAGCGGTTTTATCCTTTTCTTAATTTCACCATTCTGTGGCATGATCATGCAAAATACTAAAATAGAAAAATTACCGGTGAAAATTTGTTTTAAACTGGTTGCCACTATGTTTGAAACATATACAATATGATACAGGGTTTTTTAATAGAACCAGTACTATCTAGCAGTTATTTCTTTCTGATTGCATTCTTGTCTAAAAGTTCCATTTTAAAAAAAAACACAACTGATCATTTTAGTTAGTTGAGATCTAAAGCTAATACCGAGGCCCAAAGGCGTCCAAATTACAAGAGGCACAAAGCCATCCAAATATACAAGAGGCACAAAGCCATCCAAATTACAACAGAGGCACAAAGTTGTTCAAATGACAACAGAGGCCCATGTGGCGCTCTACAGTTTCATATTTTGCATAAGGCTAGATATTTAAAGAAAAAGAATTTCCCCGGCTTTCCTCACTTGTTATACTGGCTAATTAAAGAAAGACGTTGTATATCTTAGGGATAGTTCAAAAAACTTTAATTCCATTTATTTTGGTGTATGATTGATGTGTGTAATATGGGTTAGAGTTTACAGCTTGGCCTTACTCCAGATGTGCAACATTCAAAAAAGTGCTTGCTCCACTTGGTCATTTTCACTTCTTGATTTTCAGAGGTATATTGTATAAAAAGGCAGATAACTTTTTTTAATACATTTTATATATTTGGTAATTTATTAATTGCACTTTCAGAAGCTGGTATTGTCTGGTCTGGCAAAAGTCATTTTTCCTATTTTAATAGCTGCTAAGGATAGTGTACTTTAGACAAATTCAGGCCAATTTGTGGAACACAAGGGAGCAGTCATTTTAGTTAGCAGCGTGCTTATTTCCAAGAGTAAAATATCCAAAGAAATGTCAGCCACATTACATTAAAGTAGCATAGAGGTATGCCAACATTCTCACTACTGTGCATGTTTTAAATGCAAACAACTTCACCATACACGTGTCACTGTCTCAAAAGTATATAATAACTGGTGAGTGCCCCTCCCCCCCCCCCCCCAAGTTATCCAAATACCAACAGAGGGCCAAAGTCATCCAAATGCCAGTCATGCTGAATGGTGAGATTATATTTATTTGAAAATGATGCATATTTTCAATGACAAATTTAGACATAATTGATGAAACAGATTTTTCATATTCCTGTATTTAGGGTATATATAACTGCTTGTGTTTGTCAATTTTTTGAACTTCTATCTGTCTGTCACATAATCTTGTAAATGCAGCTAGACCAATTTCTAATGGATTGGCAAAAAAGTTGGTAAATTATATGGTCTTTATCTGAAGAAGCACCTATCAATAAATCACTTTGCCTTTCATCTAATAAAGTAGAGTGCATATTATGACATTACCCATCCATCCATCTCTTCCATTGTTCAATACAGCTTTCACTTTGCAGTTAAAAAGCCTATTGCTTTTGGGGTCAAAAGGTCAAACACTGCAATCAGTATGACTTAGAAATTTAATAATATCTGCACACTGTTACACACTGTACACCACATATCTGAACAAGAATTTGCAGTTGACTTGCACTTTAAATTAAAAAAAACAACACCTATTTATGTTGGGATCAAAGGTCAAGGTCAATGAAAGGAGAAAAATGGTTCTGCACAAAAATGTATGTTCTTGACCATGTACATTTTACAAAGTTTGTGCATGACACACTTTGGGTAAGAAAGAATCCTGTTGATTTTGAGGTCTGCAGAAATACCAAAGATGTCCTAATATGGTCTATATTAGAGGACTGTTGAACAATGTTCCATTATTCTCACAAAAGAGTTATTATCCTTCTTTTTTTGAATTTCAGCTGAATGTCATGAGTATGACAAAAATCTTGTGAACACAACTAGTTTTGTAGTTTGTAATAGATCACCACGAAACTTCATAAATGTTATGGTTACCATATGAAGTTAAGCAAGTTGACAGATCACTTTTCCCTGTAAAGAGTGATTGCCGTTATTGTCTTGCAACTAAATGCCGTGTTTGACAAGAGTCTCTTTAGCACGATGTTTCTTTTATATTATGGATCACTGTCAAACTTAGTACATTCATCATCAGAAGATATGCATGTTGATAAATTTGTATACTAGGACCATGTTTGGAAGAGCTGTGCAAATTTTTTTTTTTTAAAACTCAAAAGACTCATTTCCATGACTGGGTTAGAGGTGTAATGTCGGGAGAGACTGGATTTCCATGACTGGGTTAGAGGTGTAATGTCGGGAGAGACTGGATTTCCATGACTGGGTTAGAGGTGTAATGTCGGGAGAGACTGGGTATGCATATGTGAGAAAATTAATTACCATTCCTCTGCCTTTTAACAGGGTTGCTAATAATAACATGCTAATTAATTTCAGCCAAATTTAATTTACAGGATTAGCTTTTAATTTAAAAACAACCACAATTGTTTACAAATAAGAGGTGGTATGACTTTAGAATTATCCCAATGTTGAAAAACCATTATGGACAATAATAGTCATGATGCTTAACTTGCTAGTTTTCCACAACTAGAAATCAGCCGTTTCCTTTCTTAAAAAAATGTATAGGCATACTTTCTGTGATCACCTTGAATTAAAATTTGTGCAGGATTTTCGTATTTTGTTTTGAAATATTAATCAAATTTGTTAGTTAATAATAAACAATGTCATCGTTTCTGGGATTCTGTTTACTAATATGATTTGAACCACATTTGATATATGGTCACCAGTCTGCTTTTCATATGATTAAAAAAAAAAACTCTAAGTTAATGATTATCTCAAACATTTGACTTGTATGAAAGCCTTGAAGTCAATGATTATTGCACACTTTTGATTTGCATGCTTTTAACTTGGACAAGTATTTGTCAAGGATTATCTCAAACTTTTGACTTGTATGAAAGTCTTGAAGTCAAGGATTATTGCTCACTTTTGACTTGCATGATTTTAACCTGTATGAGTCTTAGTTAAGGATTATCGCACACTTTTGACTTGTACAAGTCTTGGCTAAGGATTGTCTTACCCTTTGTGCCTTGCAGGTTTTGATGTAATTGACTGTTCTATTGCTCTGCAAAAAAGCTACTGAAAACAAATAAACCATTGAGACATTGTGTTTAAATATCGACAGCTTTCATGATTCTCTTGAAAACCTACATGAATTTAAAATATTGTTCTCAAGCAACCAGTACTTAATAACTTGGATGAATGTTTGCTATTGTTGTAGAGCACAGCAACGCAAGTAGATTATTGTGTGCAGAGACAACTGGAGTTAATTGCCCTTGCCGAAGGATACACCATGGTAACCAGCTTGGACTGATCCAGTTGGTCACTAATCCATTATGCAAACATGTAACTCCTCATTAAATGGATTGTGCTTCACACAATCTTCCAGAACCATAATATTGTGAATAACCCTGAGTAACAATGACCTAATTGCAGTTTTTGGCAAAATAATGACAGTATGACCTTATTGTAAAGTTGTTTTTTCTTCTCAAAACAAAGTGTGCTGCTCATGACATGTGCAGATATAACTGGAAAACTGAGATAAATGGAGTGTGAAATATAGATCACAATAACCTCATTATGGAGCAATTAAATTAATTTGAAAACTGTATTGTTGTGACATTTCTGAAGGCTCTTAGAAATAAAAATGTAGTTTGCATTGTTCATACATGCACTGGTTTGAAGGCACATGTAACACTTGCAAATTTGAAAAACTTTGCATTTTGTTAAAAACAGTAACAATTGAGCTGAGCATTGATTTTAAATGAAAAAAATACATATTTCATGATTGGGTAACTTAATCACTAGAGCTTTATTTTTATCACCTTCATTTTCAAAATATAAATTTACATGTTCAACTCTTGCTGCACTTTCGACTTGCATTATGTTTGCCAGTACATGATATTTTTAAATCTTATCCTATTTTTTTTTTCTCAGTCTCTTTTAAACAACTATAAAGTGATCAGCAACAAGTTTTGTGTTTGCTATCAACATACTATACCTATTATTCTATTTCTAGAAATCCTGTTTTCTAGTCCAGTCATTATTTTACAGAAATAATATACAAAAATGGAATGAACCAACTTAAAACATAAAATACTCAGCAAATTTGTATTGTTTAATTGTTAATTAGGTCACTGTTTTCCCCTCCCCCAAAGAAACTCTAAGGAAGGTCCATACTTGTGAAATAGAATAAGAAACGTTCTTTGAACTTTGAAAAAATTTCATTTATACTCTTAAGAACACACATTCCTTGACATCATTATAACTTTAAGAATATTCGATATTTACTTGTTTATAACAACTCCATACAACACAGATCTCGTCTGTTATCATATCATATTCAAGCAGATCATGATCAGTGATGTTTGTTCTAACATATATATTTATGTTCAAGTCCAATCCATCTGCAAGTAACTTAAAATTATAAACTGTTATAAAATGTTCCAGCAGATCATGGTTATTGCCCTTTGTTGTAACATACTTGCATGTATGTTTGATCAAACAGTGTAGACCCTGATCCAATGCTTAATAATGTACTGGCAGCATATCGGGGTCTGTTGTTTGATCTACATATTAGACCTATCACATAGCCCCAGATCTGTAGATGCATTATGCACCTGTGACAGATAAGGGTCTAACATGTTTGGATTTTATACATAAGATAATGCATTAATTTCATTGATTTTACCACAGATTCTTTCAAATTCAAAATGTTACACAAAGATTGATCTCAATTTTCTCATGTGCCAGTTCTGTGTGGCCATAGTGTTTATTGCATCAGTTTATTTCTTTTTTGTATGTACTTATTGTTGTATATAAAATAATTCTACAAACTCATTACTACGCAGACAATAACTGTCTATCACTATGTCAATGAGATGTAAATGTCCTTAATCGCCCATAAATCTACAATTATGGATCATTTTCGTTTCAATAAAATGACTATTTTTCGGGTAACATAAATCCAACATTAGTCATGTAGGTGCATATATACGTTATTTTTAGAAACATATTTAGACTTTTTTTTAACTTTACTAAAATAAATATTACATTTTTATGCAATTGTTGATGTATATTTCATTTTTTTTTTTCCAGCTAATAGATGCCTGCTAAAAAGTCATTGAAGTACATTATCGCCATTTTGCTTTCTAGTCGAGCTTTGAAATTGACAGTTGTCCAGATGCTGACAGTTTGGTTTCAAACATATTTGTACAGGAAAATACATTTTGTTTTGTTCACCTAAAAATTATTTTGCACGTATTCATGCTTTTGTTGGGGGGGGGGGGTAATTAAGTTGGGTGTGATTTACACTGGTCACATTTTTACAAGCAATTTAATGGCATCAAATTGTAAAAAGTTACAATCATTTAGTCATCAAAGCTTTAATTAATCTGATCTTTTTACAAACAAATATGTTCTTTCAACATATGTGATTTTTATATTTTGGTCAGTAGAGTATCAGTTCCATCAAGGGAGTCTTGTTTATTTTCATCAAATGGAGATTTTAAACTAGTGAAATTACTGCTGAATCATTGATGACCCAAAAGAAAAATGAAAGGTAATGATAACTAAAGTAAAATTAAATGAATGGCAATAGAATTGTACTGGGCATTGCCGATCTGCATTGATAATGTAATGAATGGCAACAATTGTATTTGTGCAGTTTCAATCTGCAGACAGTAACTCTCATATATATTCACATGCAAGTTAGGTCCGTCTGCAATCAATATAAACCTGTCCTCACATACCATGCTGGCCAATCAGGGTCTCTGTCGAATAATTATAGGAAACTGCATATTCCCAGATCTGCCAACACATTAACTTGATATTAGATTCTAGGAGTGTGGAAGTTTCTGCGGTCAGATAATGAGATGTATTACTGTATGGGTTGCATGCGTGATTCCATGTTCCATATAATCCTTGGAGTGATTTTGTTTTTTTGTTCCATAACTCCTTATTGGAAAGTATGATAAAAGAAAAAAGTTTGAAACCAAAGTATGTCAGTGCTTGGAGAAATCCCTCATCAAGAATGATAAAAATCTTCCATTGACGTATCATGCTTCCTTTTTATTGGAGGGTGACAGAATATTTTGTTGCATGTACTGACCAGAATCTATTAGTAATATATCATTATTGTCCGTGTCATTATAACTATGTCTAATACGAAATAGACTAGTAATATATCATTATCATCAGTGTCATTAACACTGTCTAACATGAAATAGACTAGTAATATTATGTAATGTAATATCATTATCATCAGTGTCATTACAACTATGTCTAACATGAAATAGCCTAGTAATGTAATGTAATGTCATTGTCGTCAATGCCATTACAACTATGTCTAACATGAAATAGACTGGTTTTTAAGTTATAGATTTTATACCTACTGTTGTACAATTCAGGAATAAAAAGTTCCTTTGAGCATGGTGTTTAAGTTTCATTATTGACTTTTTTATTAAATTTTTGAGCCAAAGCAAATTTAGTTACCTTGCATGAGCTACACAAAACCCAATATAAAAAAGAAAAAAGTTTAAAACCAAAATATGTCAGTGACCTTCTTTGCAAGGATGATACTGTGTGAAGGATGTGACCAAAGTTTAATTTGTGATGATCTTGACATAATTTTCAAGGTCAAAATGATACTCTAGTAAACAAGTAAATGATGTCAGCATGTAAACAAGATACTGTACCTCCAAAATGGTTTAACAAAACTGGACCAAACATGATATGCAGATGACACTGTTGGATAGAGTTGGTGACAAAGATTGCATTAGGTTTTTGTGACTAAGCAAATATTTGAAGATTACAGGATGACAAACTGTATGCAGAGGAGATTTATGCTTCATGGGTGGGTAGATGAGGTATAAATCTCCAAGGCAAACTAAACCTTACCTAGTTGGCATTTTAGACGCTTTTAAAGGTTCCCAGCATCTTGTAAGATTCTGATGACTACCGTAATTAAATTTAAAGGTCACATGACAACTTTAATTTAAATTTATTTCATTATTAGCCTTCTTGCATATTTACCATAATATGTCATTTTTTAAATATTTATGTAAACTACAACTTGTCCAGAAATGAATTTTAGTGGCCACAAGTTCTTTGTACAATAGGTGTAACTATAACTAGTATAATGTTCCTGTACACTATTATCAACATGGAAAAAATGAAATAATTTGTTACCACGAAAAGTTTTCATGTACCTTGAACACAATGGAACCCTTTTTTCACAAAATATAAACTAGTAACACTGAAAATATATTAAGGTTATCATAACCAAACTAGGATACTTTTACTTTCACACATGTAATCATTGCAGAAAAATAAATTAATGACACTGGAAATCTGTTTAGAGTTATCATAACCAAATTAGGTCACTTTTACTTACACACAAGTGAACCTTTGCACAAAATACCAACTAGTGACACTGAAAATGTATTTAAAGTCAACCGAATCATAATAGGTCAGGTTATGACCCAATAACTATTGCACAAAATGACTTACCCTTATTGGCACAAATTAGATCTGTACTAATTAAGATCTGTGGTTAAAAAAAAAAAAAACAGACTACAAAATACTGTAATTGATCAAGTCCTTGTCAGGTATCGAACAAATTGTTATTTTGGACAAAGGTTTAAGGAAAGTGTAGGTTGTTGTTGTTGTTGGGTTTAACGTCATTTTCCAACACAAGATAGGCTATATATGGCGGCCATTATAGAAGGTGTAGGACAAACCCGGGAAAGAACCACCGACCCACAAGAAGCCACTGGTAAGCTATCTCACGTAGTGAAATTGGCCTAGCCTGTGACTTGAACCCATACAAAGGTGAGACAACAGTGATTTTGACCACTTGGCCACTCAGGGCCCCCAATGTGTAGGTAAATGACAATGAAGTGTTCAAGAAAGTATGATTCTAATTTTGACCTAATATTAAGTTACAAACACAACTTTTCAATAAATGCTAAAAAACAGAATCATAGTTTAGGAAATGAACTGATTTTAGCCCAGGAAATGAATGTATAGGCTTTAACAGCAAGCATATCATCACAATCAAGGCTATATAGAATTGAATGAGAGTTAAAAAATGTAGAGATACACTATCAAATAAATGGAAACATAGAGAAGGTAATGGTGTTCAAATTCTTTAAAACATAAATTAAAAGACGGAGGAAATATTCTTAAAATATTGGATTAAACACCAATACGTAAAGTACACTTTTTAAATATAAGATTTAATCCAGTGATAACTGACAAACATGCAAAGACTGAGAACTAACCCATAAAGAAAATGAATTCACCTTTAAAAAAATTTTGACAGCATCTGGAAAGAAAAGGATGAGAACAGTAGGTTTCAGACCAAATTGTGCTTGAAGCACTTTGAGGAAGTGGGAGAAAAAAAGGATCAAGTGGACCTGAGATAGCTCATTGGCAAACATCTGTATATAAACCAAACACAAATACATGTATGATTATTGCTGGCATTAAAAAGGATTTCAATTGTTAGCAACAGCTGCTGTAGTTAATAATGGAATGGCATGAACCGTACAAAACTTGAAAGACCATCATGTCAGGATGCTGTGAAATCTGGTTAAATTCTATTTGTTAAGAAATTCATATAAAGAAAATCATTTAAAGTTGTTCAATATTTAGCAATGGCAGCCATATTTGATAGCAGATCTCTGAATTCTATTTATCACTTTCTGAGAAGCCCCATAACATTTATTTTCTGCTTTTAGAAAGAGAGGCCGTACTGGATATCTGGGAAGCAGCATCTCCATTGAGGACAAACTAACTAAAAATGTCGTCTCGTGTCAATATGACATACTTTCATGGAAAAGTAGAGATAACAAGCTTTTCAAGATGGCCACTATGACAGCCATATTGGGTGTCCAATCAGAACCATTTTCACTTTGGGTCAACTATCCATCATAAAAGGTCTTTTACTGAAAACCCAATGTTGAAACAATCATCCATTTAGGATGATAATAAGATTTTCTGTATTGTCACTGTGTCAGTTATATTGCAGTTTTTAACAAAACCATTTTCATTTAGGACCAACTAGTGAAAATCCCATGTTGATATGACCATCCATTCAAAATAAAAGTAGCAACCTCAAGATTTTCAAGATGGCTGGTGTAGTGGCCATGTCTGATACTTGAGCAGCACCATTTTCATTTTGGACCTTGAGATGAATATGTGTGTAAAAGTCATGAGAATCCTTCGACAAGTTTCTTTTGGAATTGTGATAACAAAATGAAGCCAACAAATGGATGAATGTCAGATGACAGACAGCAGGCCACCCAATATGTTCTTCTGGTCTATGACCAGTAGAACCAAATATTGTAATGAGACCTAAACTAAATTGTGTCTGTTGTTGGTTTTATCACAGCTCCTATTCACAAGGGCCGCTGCATCTATTGATATAGACTGTACTTCATTTGGTTTTGAAAATGTGTACAGGACTCTAAGTATGTGCTAAAAATATACTACTGCTATGGTTAATAAAAGTGGTGTTTCTCTTATTTCATTCAGTGATTTGTTTAGCTAACCTTCACAACTTCCCAAAACTAATGTTTGCAACAATATCATTAATAAAATTCATGTAGTCTAAGGGAGGTAAATCTTACAATTTTTAATTTTAAGGGACTGAACTCATACCAACCATCCATCAGATTTTTTATTTTGCAACACCAGTTTATGTTTTTAATAAAATGCAACATTAAAAACTTTTTTCTTTATATTTTTAGTTTAAATAATTCAACTATATATGCCAAAAATAGTGAAAATTCAATAATGGTGTATTTTTAAAATACATGTATGTTGCTATTATGAATAATTTCTTGAAACCCCATTAGTGAGTAGATGATCTCCAGAGGAAGAAAACAATAATAGATTTAAGATTTTGTGTTATATATATATAAATATATATATATATATATATATATATACCATGCGAAATATTTTTTTTTATAATAGTTTTGTGAGGGTCATTTAGTTAATGATATCTGTAATTCTAATCTCAATGAATGGGTTTTGTACTCTTAAGGTAAGTCATGTATAATGCTTACTATTTCATTCATAAAATTCCAAGGTCTACGTACTGAAGAATTGGGAAAAGATTCATGTGATGCAAAAAAGGCCATGTTTGACACAAATGAAGGTCATGCACGTTTCTGAAAAAGTCTCTTGAATAACTTTTTGATTAGACAGTTGAATTGTTATCATTTGAAAAGACTGGATGATTCATTGAAGTTTGGTTTAAGCAGTCTGACAAATATACATTATCTTTCTGTATAAAAGAAAATAGATGTGGAAATCAACATCCTTAATTTTGACTGAACTTGTAAGGAGATGAGGAAATTCATTCACTGGAATTACATTGAATTTAACATTCATTTTAATGGACATCTGGATATCTATATACAGTCGACTCCGGTTAACTGCACACCCTTGAGCCCGTCACGAGACTGCAGTTAACCGGAGTGTACGGTACAGAACAGCTTTAAATCAGCACAGCACGAATATATGTGAATAATAAATTTAAACAATGATTAGAATCCACTCTTTTAAATTTTACTTAAATGTTAAGCTTGTTTTCTTTCCTCCGAACACAATTTCACTGATTCAACCAATGGATCAAGGAATTAATAGTGAATTTCAAGAAATTCTATAGATCGCTTGTTATTTGAAAACTGCTATCAGACATCGACGGGTCATCTCCCACAGAAAAAGTGTTCAGCTCCAAAGTTGTCTGCATCTTATTTTTCGCCGTCTTGTCGTTTAAATTGAATTCTGTTGCGCATTTTCCATCTTTCCAACCATTCATTTTTTGGTTTGAAATCATTCAAACCTGAATGGTTTAATGCAATGTTTCCCATGCTGTTCTATGATTTTTCCCACGCTATTGCTCCCTAGTGGGCACGGATATACATGTATATACCACCTAAGGCGTCCTTTACATGTCAATCATTTACAAAGTCGCATTTACCGACTTAATTGTCTGCTTATTTGAAGCACTACCGCAGTGGAATTGCAATAACTGATCATGAATATACACTGTGCAGTTAAACGGAGTAAAATTGTATTGAATAATGTGCCACGTGCAGAAATTTACCGTGCTATTATCTGGAGTGTGCATTTAAGCGAAGTGCAGTGATCCGAAGTTTGTTCCCATCGAAAAGCAACGGGACTGGCATGACTATGTGCAGTTATCCGGTGTGTGCAGTTAACCGATGTGCAGTTAAGTGGAGTCGACTGTAGTAACTATACCGCAATATTTTTAAATTTATTCCAAGGACATTTGGATATCTATGTAATAGTGACCAAAGACTTTTTGATTATTTTGGATTTACTATGAATTCACTTAAATACATTTGGATTTTAAATAGATTTCTTCTGTTCTGTTGACACATCAGTATGTCACATTTATTATTCAGAACACCTTTGGCATGTATTCTGATTACATCTGAACTTTTGGAATTGATAAAGAAATTAGGAAATAAGAATCCAGTTAAAATTCAATTGATTTTATTATTTCACTTTGCATTTTAGGGAAATAAATTACTATTTTAAATTTTACAAACTTTTTGGCTTATGCTTTCCTTTTGTTACATAATCAAGCTCCTTGAGTCATAACACTATCAATAATAAATTGATGTAATTTTTTGCCAGCATCATAGGTTACTAACCCTTACATCAAACATGTTGATGAAGAATGATAAATGTGATTGTATCAATAATAATTTCATGCAGTGTTATGCCAACATCACAGGTAACTCAACCTTATATCAAACATGGTTGATGTAGAATGATAAATATGTCACTGTATCAATAATAATTTCATGCAGTGTTATGCCAACATCACAGGTAACTCAACCTTATATCAAACATGGTTGATGTAGAATGATAAATATGTCACTGTATCAATAATAATTTCATGCAGTGTTATGCCAACATCACAGGTAACTCAACCTTATATCAAACATGGTTGATGTAGAATGATAAATATGTCACTGTATCAATAATAATTTCATGCAGTGTTATGCCAGCATCATAGGTACCTCACCCTTACATCAAACATGGTTGATGTAGAATGATAAACATGTCACTGTATAAATAATAATTTCATGCAGTGTTATGCCAGCATCATTGGTACCTCACCCTGACATCAAACATGGTTGATCAAGAATGTTAAATATGTCACTATGACCTACCAGATATTAGTGAGTTTAATTTTTAAATTTTCCAATGAAATGTTAGAAATGAGTTAAATGCAAAACATTTTACATGTATTCTTAGTTTGCTGACCCAGTCACAACTGCTGCAAGAAAGGTGATGCGTACATCATGGCAGACTTTCAAACAGCCTTTTGTCATAAGTAGGGAGATAGCAGTGCTATTTTATTTTTAAGTAGTGAAAAAAAGGGTAAAGATGCAAAATCAGACAGAAAAGTGGGACAGAACTATATAATTGATTACCTTTTCATTGTTGAATGAACTATATCTCTACCCTAATTGCTACCTAAATATTTGATACCCCCAACCTTAATTTAATATCGGATCCACACAGTTGAACAAGAGTCCCTTGAAGAGACTGATGCTCTTCTGGATCCATGTTGCAGTAGCCAACCTTTATCTCAAACTGCAGTCCAGACAATGATGACACTCCACCTTACCACTTATGAAGCACAACAAATAGCTGTACCAATTCAACATGGCAATTTCATAACTTCAGTGCACCACATTTTTCCTTATAATTGCACACATCATTGATAAAAAAAACACTTTGTGAAACCAAAAACCTCTCATAATGGTTAGTATATCAGGAATTGTCAAAAACTGATAAAAAGTATGTTTAGTTAGAAAAATTTCATGAAATGGAGGGAGAAGTGAGAAGACCAATAAATATTGGGAAAGGCTGTCTTAACTATGGTTTACAGGTTAGACAATAAACAAAAGAATAATGGATGAATTTATTCATTTTTCTTCTTCAAAATCTTTAATAACCATCATCATCATCACTACTGTCCTCATCCTTTTGCTGTATTTTCTTGTGACCAAATATTGTTTTCTTTTCCAATTCTTCTTCTGCCATTTCAATTACACCTAAAAAATATCAACAATAATGTCTTTATTCCTGGATTTGATTTTTGATTCAGATATTTAGCATTATAAATTCTTTATTAAAGACAAAAAAGATAGAGGGAAATAAGAATTTTACTGACATCCCATTTGCAGCTGAACAAAAGCCCCTTGAAGAGACTGATGCTCTACTGGCAAAAATAATTTCCTGGAATTAAAGATAAGTCTATTTCTTCTTTTTAACATCCAAAAAGTTTTTCATTAATAACAAGATTTTCTCAAATTTGCTGCTGTGATACACACATTAGATGTCTGCTTGGCACCATTTTCATTAATGATAAAGTGGACATCATTAAAAGTCTTTTGCTGAAAACCCTATGTCACAATCATCCAGCAATGACAAGATTCATAAGACAGTTGTCATTGCAGCAACACTGGATCTACTACTGCCACCATTTTCATTTAGGACCAACTATAAGAAATCTATTGGTGAAAAACCCAACTTGATATAACCATCAATTGTAAAGGAGATAACAACATTTTCAAGATGGCTACTATGGCAGCCATAGTGAACATCAGATATGCACACTTTTCATTTATAACTAACTATACATCATTAGAAGTCTTTTAATGTAAACCTAATGCTGATATGACCATCCATTCAGGAGTAAGTGTTCAAAAGATGTGGCCATAATGGTTATCAGGGCAGCAACATATTTATTTAGAACCAACTAAATACCATGAGAATCCTTTCAGCGAAAACCCTTTGTTCATATGACCATCCATTCAGGAGAAGCAGCAATAACAAGATTTGCATGGTGGCTTCTATGGTGTCTATATTGAATGTTAGATTGCACCATTTTCATAAAGGATCAACATGACATCATAAGTGTTTTAGTTAAAATGCCATGTTGATATGACCATCCATTCAGGAAGAGCAGCAATTAAAAAAATTCAAGATGCACCGTTTTCATGGAAAAACAATTAGACTATGGGATGGATGTGTCTAAAGCTTCAAGACAATCCTCCAAGCAATTTAGGAGTAGCAATAATAACATTGTACTGACAGACAATGGACAGCAGACGATAAAAAGAGTAATGAAAATCAATGATCTGCACTTAATTGTTATTTAAAGGTTGAATATCTAGCCTATAGAACTTAACAAGAAATTCAATTTTAAATAAAAGAAGAAAAGTATGTTCACTTTGAAAAAAAACTTCAAAATAAAAAAAAAATATTAAAAAATTGAAAGAACTTGTGCAACAAAACAAGCCAGTAAACTTAGCATTTTCACATAAAAGTCTTGCTAATGTTACAATTTTAAAATAGGAATAAAACAATGCCCACAATACTGGATGTAATGGTAATGAAGAAAAGTTTCCAAAATACCCATTGTTTAAAATTACAAAACTGGAAAGATATCTAACTATCACATCCATCATTTCTTACAGAGGTATTAACTCCATTACCCCCACCCACCCATTTGATTCATTCTCGTGCACACTTGGTCATTACCATTAAACTGTATCTTATATCTCTAAATGACAACTCTGACATTATAAAATCATTAAATATGCAATGCACACTAAGCTTAAATTTTCCTTCATTTTCATTATTGGTATAAAAGATATATGACATTATAAAATCATAAAAAAACGCAATACATCTTAACGGTAAATTTTCCTTCACTTTAATTACTGGCATAAAAGCTCTATGAAAACTCTGACATAATAAAATCATTAAAAAAAATGCAAAGTACCCTAACAGTAAATTTTCCTTCACTTTAATTATTGGTATAAAAGCTTTTTGACAACTCTGACATTATAAAATCATAAAAAAAATGCAAAGTACCCTAACCATAATTTTTCGTTCACTTTAATTATTGGTATAAAAGCTATATCAGCTCAAGTAAGCCCTTGTAGGCACTACTATTAGAATTGTGTTGCTATTGTATGAACTGATATTCTATATTGCTCTTGTAGGCAATGAACTGATATTCTGTATTGCCCTTGTAGGCACTGCTATTAGAATTGTGTTGCCATTGTATGAACTGATATTCTACATTGCTCTTGTAGGCAATGAACTGATATTCTGTATTGCCCTTGTAGGCACTGCTATTAGAATTGTGTTGCCATTGTATGAAATAATATTCTGTATTGCCCTTGAAGGCACTGCTATTAGTATTGTGCTGCCATTGTATGAAATGATATTCTGTATTGCTCTTGTAGGCACTGCTATTAGTATTGTGTTGCCATTGTATGAACTGATATTCTGTATTGCCCTTGTAGGCACTGCTATTAGTATTATGTTGCCATTGTTTAAACTGATATTCTGTATTGCCCTTGTAGGTGCTGCTATTAGTACTTTGTTGCCATTGTATGAACTGATATTCTGTATTGCCTTCTAGGCACTGCTATTAGTATTGTGTTGCCATTGTGTGAACTGATATTTGCCATTGTGTGAACTGATATTCTGCTTTGCCCTTGTAGGTGCTGCTATTAGTATTGCTGCCATTGTATGAACTGATGTAACTTCTGTATTGCCCTTGTAGGTCCTACTTTAGTTTTGTGTTGACCTTGAAGGATCTGCTATTGCTCTTGTTGGCATTGATACTGTGAAGCCTTTGTAGGCACTGATATGTTTTGTGTTACCCTTGTAGGCACCGATATTAATTTTGTTACCCTTGTAGGTACTGATATCAGTTTTGTTTTCTTGTAGGCGCTAATATTAGTTTTGTGTAGCCCTTATTGGCATTAACATAAGTTTTATGTTGCCCTTGTAGGCACCAATATTAATTTTATGTTACCCTTGTAGGCACTGATATTAGTTTTGTGGCCATTGTAAGCACTGATATTAAGTTTGTGTTGCTCTTGTAAAATTTGATATTAGTTCTGTCTTGAAATTGTATGCACTGATTTTGTGTAGCCCTTGTAGGTACTGATATTAGTTTTCTGTTGCCTTGTAGGCACTAATATTACTTCTTTGTACCTCTCATTGGCACTAATATTAGTATTAGGTTGCCTTGTTGGCACTGATATTAGTTCTATGTTGCCCTTGATATTAGTTTTGTTGCCCTGGTAGGCACTGATATTAGTTTTCTGTTGACCACATAGGCACAAATATTAGTATTTAGTTCCCCTTCTATGCACTGATATACCGTATTTTCCAGCCTATACATTGATACCTTTTTACCTGAAAGTCGGGGCTTCATCTTATACTCCGAATCGACTTATATACGGATTGTGTCATTGAAAGTTTATATAAGTTATGATCGTAACTACAAGTAATAAAATGAACTACAACATGGATGTGCTTTCAATTATAATAAAACAAGCATTGACTGTTTATTCAGCTGTGTCAATTGATAACAGAATATAGCAGTGATTTGTTCAGAAGTAAAATCACAAACTTGTTAGCATCGATAATGCAATTTCACGATTGCCAGTAATATGATACAACAATATCATTACTAGTGTAAAATATGAAGCTAAGATATTGACCTGGCCTCGTCTTATACTCCGAATCGACTTATATAAGAACGAGGGATGGAAAATAAGTCAAATAAGTGAATTCAATTTAAACTCCGTATCAGCTTATAGGCCGTAAAATACAGTAAGTGTAGTGATATTAGTTTTGTGTTGCCTTTGAGGCATACAAATGTTCTGACATACACTACCTTCCTTTATGTAATCATTAAATTTAAGTAATGTGTGGCCAATTGACCTTGTGTGACTATTGTTTTGCTTTGATGAAATGAGACAGTATATTTTTAGCAATATTTTTCCCCAAACTAATAATCAGTCTATTCACAATTGTTTGCTTTTGCAAGAGTTAGTTTTCTATTATTTGCATTTACAATGGTTTTAAAACTAAAATTACATTTTGATATTTCAAATAGATTGTTTTTATTACTTCTGTCAAGGATTCCTTAAAAGAATCTTACAGCAAATATAAAGGGAGAAAATTCTTGAGTTAGCAGAATTTTCAGTAACATCAAAGAATAAGCAGTTCTGGCCCTCTACAAAGTAAGATCTACAATCATTAAATTTTTTGTGATCCAAACCGAGAACCCCATGATATCAGAAACTTCTGGCTAGCAAGATAGGTAATCAAGTATATGTACATACCTGACTGTGCCAATCTCTTCTCCAAGACAATTGTCTGAAAGCTGTCAGTCCCTCCCAACTCTTCAAAGCCAATAACTCTGAAAAAAAGAAAAATTTGGTACTTTATAATTGCTCCCTGACAAGACATTGTTTGTAATTAAAATACCGGCGACATTAAAAGACCCAATGTACCATCCCGTAGGCCTGCAACACCCTCCCATTACATTACAAGAGGTGTCTAATAAAGATAAGATTATTGGCTGCCTTGTGATTAGCATGCATTACTTATGACCAAAGAGCATAGGTTTTCAATCGATTCATTGGATCAACATGGGTCAGCTACCATGCTGTGGCCTTAGATAATTCATGGTTCCCACATTTTTTAACAATAATTTTTTCTAGGTCATTTCCACGACGAAATCGTTTCAAGGTTCACAAATGACCATTACTGATTGGAATTAAAGAACATTTTAGCTTATAAAACATGCATTTTTTTAAATTTAAATGAAAGATGTTTCTATTTTAAGACTGCCAGAATATCTAAGTCAGTAAAGAAGATGCTGCACTAAACCACAAATTGTATCACATGAAACAAGTTCGATTGTTGTATATTCCTATAAATTGGCATATAAGTCATTTCAAAATACAGAACAAAAGTTCTAACTTTACTTGGCTGACCTGCATTATATCTGTATGATAAAACAAAAATAAACATAAATTAAATTTGTTTCCTTTCAAACATTTAATTTTAAACAGATCAGAATAATCACTTGCAAATCATGATAGCAGTCTATATACAAAGTAAATATTTCAAATCATGATAGCAGTCTATATACAAAGTAAATATTTCAAATCATGATAGCAGTCTATATACAAAGTAAATATTTCCTATCACATTATGAAGAAAAAAACAAATAAATGTAAAGTATTAGAATCTTGTCTTGTAAAGAAAAAAATTAAACCTTGAATTAATGTCTCAATAAACCCAAAACTAGATTTTTAAAACAACCTAAACTTCTTATGATGATTTGGTAAAATCCATGATTTAAAAAAAAATCATTAAAAATCAATTGAATTCATTTTAACAAAAAGACCTTCAAAATTATATCCTATATAAAAAGAACTAATTTTATGCAACATGTCTACTTGTTGAGTGATAAACCAGTCCCAAAAACATTTACACTGCAACATGTACCTTGAAGGATCGGTTTCAAATATTATTTAGGTCACAGGAGAAATGGGAGATTGACATACCTTGTATTGAATATTACAAAATGATACAAGCTCCTGTGAGTATCACTGTAAGAAAACGGGGGATGGGGGGTCATCATTCTAAGTGGCTAATTTTTTATTGGGGTATTAAGTTCCTGGTTCATGGCAACAACGAAAACTACAAAAATTGGTCCCCCATGAATATTGATGATACTACAGTATGTGGGTTGCGAAATTTGTGCAAAGAAGTGCAAATTGTGATTACCAGATCAAATTTCATCAACGCCATAGTTTCATCCAACCTTTCACTCTGCCGACACTATGTTGGCATCTAGTTATGATAGACTGACTTTTAACTTTACATTTAAGAAAGGATGCCGATATCAAGCTGTCTGTGCAGCAACCAGTTTACTAGCTGAATCTAATACACTGAAATGTTTGGACTGGCTCAACAAATGTTTATGGCAAGGACCTAAATGATACATTCTGCAATTTCCAAATATTCTTGTCAGAACTTGATAATTTAAATTCATGATCAGTTCAGTTATGACTCAATTACAAAATTGTTTCTTGCATCAAGTGTTGGCAGAAAATTCCCAGGTTTTTCCAGACTTTTGTCAATATTTGAAAAATTCAAGGACTTTTCACGGTCAGGAATTTTTAAAAATCATTGTTCCTGACTTTTTTCCTGATTTCCTGGTAGCATGGGAACCCTGTACAATTGCCACTGTGTTAAATAAACTGCTTGTGCTGGTAAACCATGAAAAAATCAAAACAATCCAAATTCAATGCTATTTTTCATATGATATCAATTTCTTGAATTCACGACTGCTACAAAGCCATGAATGCAAAGATCCAATTAACTGTTGTTGCAAAACCCTAAGCCATCAAAAGTAGATTATTTCATGATAATACACCATGTCATATGATCTAAAGCCAATAATATCCTAAGTGTCCAAATGTGATACTTCATCAGGTCATATGATGTAATAACAATATCTGAGGTGTCCCAATGCATTACATCAGCAGGTCATATGATGTAATAGCCATAACATCTGAGGTGTCCAAATGTAATTTATAATCATACCACTAAACATTTTTTCAGTGTTTATTTTAAATAAAATTTAGCACATTTTGTCAAATGATAAATAATACTTTGTGATCATTTCATCTGAAATGTATGAAACTTGGTCAATAATTTAAATGTTCTGCTTACCATGGTGGCCAACAAATTATCCCAATTAATAATCAAAACATTCCTATAAATCATGTGACCTTGACCCCAAGGTCAAAAGGGTATAGTACACAAGGATTTCACAGATTAAATTAGCATAGCATTACAATGAGTCATTCCTTGTGAAAAAAACATCCATCATGGGTATAGGAAATACAAATAAAATGAAAACACATTAACCAAAACTGTTATGCAAATTTTCTAAAGATGTGACCTTGACACCAAGGTCAAAGAAGCAAGTATACAGCTTCATGAGTATTTATCCTAAGTATTAAAAAAAACCATCAAGGGGTTTAGAAAACATAAGCAAATGACAACACAACCAATACCTCAGCACAAACATTCTACCACAATAATCATGACCCCAAGATCAAAGGAGCAAGTGTGCATGTCAAAATCCACTAAGGGGTTTAGAACCAAGGATCCATTGAAGGAAATAACACTCAAGAAATCTAGGATAAAAATTACAACTGCTGAGTAATAACACCATCTTGTCAGATATTCCAACATACTCAACTTGGTATCAACAATATTTTCTTATGTTTGAGTTAACATGTTCACAAGATACAAGTAAATGCAGTACAAGCTTTATTGTCATAAGGTCCACAGTGGCACCATATCATATCTGAAAATTTATAATAAATGGTATTACATTGATTATACATACATGGTAGTACGGCATGCAGTCTTTAATAAAGAGGTATTTAATAATAGCAATCTTTCAAGTCGGCATTTACTGTATATCAAACACATTGATGGGTAAACGACATAGGAACACACAAAAAAAGACAAGAGACGGAATAATTTAATAACAGAATGGTCTGATAAAGAAAAATAATCATATACCGTAAATACTCACTTACAAGATGAGTCGAACTGCACAGACCCAGATCTGCAGTCATATATGCTGGCAGATTTGGGTCAGTGCAGTGTTAAGAGTAATCAGTAGAACAAACAACACAGACCTGATCTATCAGTGCATTATGGAATGGTAGGTTAAGATCTTTGTTTGCAATCTGACTTATAAGAGAGTATATACAGTATTCTGAGACAGATATAAAAGCTGAAATGTAAGTAATAATAAGGAAACAATTTATGTAATACCTTTAAATTATACAAACCTGTCTTTCACAATGCCTTTCAAGAAACAGAATACAGCAGGAAGTACTCTTATTTTTAATTTTTCTACCAAAAATTTGGCCTTTTCTACATTCATTTTTGCAAACTTGGTTTCATAATACTTTTCTGTCAACTTCTGAAAAGAGAAATAATGAAAAAGATTTAATGATCAAAATAACAAAAAGACTTTTTCTGCATTTATTCAAAAGATAACTGCAATTTCTATATACATGTAGTGTGAAGCTTTCACATGTGGCTGTTGTGTAAATGTTTTTCATACAATACATTTTGATTCATAAGGCAAAATATTAGATTGTTACTATGTAGTACATCTCAATCCATTTAATTATCATTCTAAGTTTTAATTACTAAACATAGTGAGAATTATGCAAGTCAATCAAGAATTAGTTTCTTAATATCAGCTCTTGTCAATTTTCATGAATTACAAAAAGTAAATACTGTACTGATATATTAGACTCTAGGTTGGCACTAGAATTTCTCAAAAAGCTGCTAAATTGTGCTTGAAAAATACAGATATCTTCAACCATCTTGTCAACCAGAAAATGGCAGTGCTATGGAATTTTCTGTTCTGAAGCTGACTTCTATTTAACTTTTTAAATAACATTTATTTTGATAATTTAGTTTTCTTTTAAATTTTTATTTTCCATCAATTAAAAGCTAAATTATGCATTTTTGCATGTTTCTCCTCACATCTTCTATCAAACCAAATTACACACTAGTTAAAATGAAGAAAAATCTGAAAATAGCACATACAGTATCCCTATGCAATCAGCATATACAGTATCCCTATGTAATCAGCACATACAGTATCCCTATGTAATCAGCACATACAGTATCCCTATGTAATCAGCACATACAGTATCCCTATGTAATCAGCACATACAGTATCCCTATGTAATCAGCACATACAGTATCCCTATGTAATCAGCACATACAGTATCCCTATGTAATCAGCACATACAGTATCCCTATGCAATCAGCACATACAGTATCCCTATGTAATCAGCACATACAGTATCCCTATGCAATCAGCACATACAGTATCCCTATGCAATCAGCACATACAGTATCCCTATGCAATCAGCACATACAGTATCCCTATGCAATCAGCACATACAGTATCCCTATGCAATCAGCACATACAGTATCCCTATGCAATCAGCACATACAGTATCCCTATGCAATCAGCACATACAGTATCCCTATGCAATCAGCACATACAGTATCCCTATGCAATCAGCACATACAGTATCCCTATGCAATCAGCACATACAGTATCCCTATTTAATCAGCACATACAGTATCCCTATGCAATCAGCACATACAGTATCCCTATGCAATCAGCATATACAGTATCCCTATGTAATCAGCACATACAGTATCCCTATGTAATCAGCACATATAGTATCCCTATGTAATCAGCACATACAGTATCCCTATGCAATCAGCACATACAGTATCCCTATGTAATCAGCACATATAGTATCCCTATGTAATCAGCACATACAGTATCCCTATGCAATCAGCACATACAGTATCCCTATGCAATCAGCATATACAGTATCCCTATGTAATCAGCACATACAGTATCCCTATGTAATCAGCACATATAGTATCCCTATGTAATCAGCACATACAGTATCCCTATGCAATCAGCACATACAGTATCCCTATGCAATCAGCACATACAGTATCCCTATGCAATCAGCACATACAGTATCCCTATGCAATCAGCATATACAGTATCCCTATGTAATCAGCACATACAGTATCACTATGTAATCAGCACATACAGTATCCCTATGTAATCAGCACATACAGTATCCCTATGCAATCAGCACATACAGTATCCCTATGCAATCAGCACATACAGTATCCCTATGTAATCAGCACATACAGTATCCCTATGTAATCAGCACATACAGTATCACTATGTAATCAGCACATACAGTATCCCTATGTAATCAGCACATACAGTATCCCTATGCAATCAGCACATACAGTATCCCTATGTAATCAGCACATACAGTATCCCTATGCAATCAGCACATACAGTATCCCTATGCAATCAGCACATACAGTATCCCTATGCAATCAGCACATACAGTATCCCTATGTAATCAGCACATACAGTATCCCTATGTAATCAGCACATACAGTATCAC
This sequence comes from Unio delphinus, assembly GCA_029339505.1. Taxonomy (NCBI): domain Eukaryota; kingdom Metazoa; phylum Mollusca; class Bivalvia; order Unionida; family Unionidae; genus Unio; species Unio delphinus. Next base: position 11,528,690 of record JAQISU010000071.1, on the reverse strand, counting down.
TATGTAATCAGCACATACAGTATCCCTATGTAATCAGCACATACAGTATCCCTATGCAATCAGCACATACAGTATCCCTATGTAATCAGCACATACAGTATCCCTATGCAATCAGCACATACAGTATCCCTATGTAATCAGCACATATAGTATCCCTATGTAATCAGCACATATAGTATCACTATGTAATCAGCACATACAGTATCCCTATGTAATCAGCACATACAGTATCCCTATGCAATCAGCACATACAGTATCCCTATGTAATCAACACATACGGTATCACTATGTAATCAGCACATACAGTATCCCTAGATCAGGCACGCACCTAGGAAATTCTGGGCCCCAGGCAGCTGACAGAGTTTGGGCCCCTTTTGTGTTTCAAATATGTGTGTATATGTGCCTATCTAGCTCGGGCCCCAGACAAGTGCCATGGTTGCCCTCACCCCCCTTAGGTGCGGTCCTGCCTAGATTTTAAGTCCTTAAGTTTTAATGTTTTATCTATGTGAACTGCAAATATAGAATTTTGGTGATAGCTACTGCTAAAAATATACATGATCTTGAAGAGATATGTCAACATTTAAAATCTTGAAACATAACTACTTAAATTAATTATGTATTCTTTTATTCTGCAAATGAAGAATAAGTCTACCTCTAAATGTGTATCCATGATTGAACACCGTCTGTAATCAGTGTGGTAGAAATGTACAATACATCTATCTTCTGAAGTTGTGACTTCCAAAAAGCTCTTTTCATCCATGATGTCACTGCCAGTGGAAAATCATGTCCATTTTATTGTGATTAAACATTTTTAATCAACTTGCATTTAAAAATTGTTTTTAAAAGGACAACAAATTCAGGTAAAAGATATCCAACCCTAAACTGAGTCAAGTAAACATGTTCTAACTGCCCATAACTTTGAAATATACCATAACAAAAAAGACTTTCAGCTCAAAAAATTGTTAAACTTGATAATTTGGAGCCAATTTTATTTAATCAAAGTCACCAAGCAATACAATACCACAATATTACAGAATAAATCATTAGATGAGTGTTTTGCATGTTTATTTCTAATGTTTCGTACTATTAAATGTTGAATACAATTTCAAAGTCAATGTCTCCTTCACATTTGTACATACCGATTCTCATTAGATTATCCTGAGTTGAGGTGCCAAGTTTATTCCTGACATTAGTTTTCATCAGATTCAGCTTACACACATTCAGTCTACAAAACTGACTAGTGGAACTAGGAGTCTTTCAATATTAATCATTATTGTAGTTTGCATTATAAGATAAATCATTTACAATGCGTACACTGATTTCATTAAATATGGAATTAATTTACCCCCTATTAAGTGGCATTTTTCACAAAGTAAAACTCATCAACCAGTTCTGAAATTCCACTTTTCATAAGCTTGTCAAGAATCTATAATACAAATGGCTTATATTTTTTCATTACAGGAAATATGTAATTTCGTTTGTTCTCATACATGCATCTCTTTGATTTACCTATACTGCGTTGTTCCACTTCATTATCTTTACCTCTGCAAATCAGCACAATGGGCTCACCCACTGCAGTCCTCAAACACATCTCACTAGGAACTGATAGCTAATTAAGTAATGTGAAATGGTGGTTTACACCTGACCTCTCTGCCTTCTAATTGACCAAAGGATAGCTTTACATCAGCTCCAATCATGACTGTTTACCATCCATACATGCTAAATGTAATGGGCATACACTTAAGTATTGTTCTTTATCTTCTATTTTCGAAGATTGCCAAAATTAGTGTTCTCTGAAACCCAACGATGTCAGGGAGTTTATGATTTAAAAAAATGCTTTTAGCAAGGCGGTCCTCTTCATATATCATAAAACAATGAACTAAGTCTCGTTACTGTAAGAACCAGATTTTTGTTTTTTCATGTATACTCATTACAAACTAATGGATGGCACTTATAATGCAAGAAGTAGAACCAAATCAATCACTGAACTCCTTGATGCTGCAAGCTTAAATATTAAAATCTAGATATTCTTTAGTGATGTCAGATCTTGATGACAAGTTATCAAATTAACAAGTTTGAAAGAATACAGATAGATGGAAAAATGCAAATGATGGCACAGCATTAATCATTTTTCATATTTGCATACCACTAACAGTATACATGTTGGATGCTTGCAGAACTTTGTTCTGGATCATGATGGACCTGGGCAAGACGATGTCTTGAATCAGCTGGGAGCCATTACAACAATGAATGTAATTTCATGCAGCTTGCTGATGAATATCTCTGCCAAAACAAAGTTAATAATCCCTCATAACACATTGAAATATGATCTTGTGATGGCCAAACAGAAACTGACAGTTGGGATCACCTTATTGTACCAATACCAACTTTTAGGCCAGCATCAAATCTTCACAATTGCATGTGAAAACATCTGGCTGCTGAAAAAACCCAGGGATTGTTTCTACAATGAAGAATAGGAATCCATGAACAAAGCCACTGTGATAAATTCCTTGTCAATCATACTGAACCATCAATAACTCGAGCAGTGAAACAAACACCTCAGCTGATGCTCACCAAAGACGTAGTTATCAATGCTTGGAGAAAAATAAGAACAATTTTTCAAAGACACAAAGCACAGGTATAACCTTTGTAATTTTAGGTAAACCACGTAAACAACCACCAGTGATAAAATATTCACCAGGAAGGTATTTTCTGTCAAAGTACAAGTTAAAGAAAAATAGGATGTAACTACATGTGCATCTTATAGCTCATTAAAGCTAACCATTTGAGCAATTATATGTCATGCATACAGATAAAGAACAGGGCTGCTGACACAGAGAAGAAACAAAACAGTGATTTGATTTGCATATGATAAAAATTGAATAAATGTACACAGGGATGCAACATTTGAAGTAGAATGCTGGGATGGCCTGCAAAGTGGTATTGTGCATGTGAGGGTTTAGATACTTGAAAAATCCTTTTGCATGTGAGTTTTCAAATACTGGAAATGTGCTCATGCCTCATGCATGAGTGACATGGGTAAAGCCATAGGGGTAATGTAGGTGTCACTCACTGATCATAAATCTAAAATCCCTATTATCACACTACTCAAAGATGTTTCCATTTTGTTTACTCCCCCGAGCACTTGTGTATTAATCCAGATTAAAAGAAATTACTGTACTGTTTACTTGAATGATGTGTCCCAAACATTTACAGTCTCTATATTCATTTAAAGCCCTTCTTCTCTTCCAGGGATTTTCATTTATACCATATAACCTCAACCACATATATTTCTTTTGGCACCAGAAAAAAAAATCTGAAGAACCTTAAAATATACTCACTTATATACACCATGTCCCTGTTTTTGCAGCTCCTGGAATTCTACAGCCTTATGCTTCAATTCTGCTAGTCTGGCCTCTCTAATGTAGGATGGAATTTCACTTGTCTCTAACTCTTCAAGCAATTTCTGAAATAGATTCCCTTTTCTTGATAAATCTATTGATGCAATGACAACACAAAAGTCCCTCAAAGAGACTGAGTCTGTTCTGGATGAAAAGGATTTCCAGAAATTCAAGATAAGACTATATCTTCCTTCTAATGATTGAATGTTATAACCATCTATTCTATTCTTCAGCATTAATAAGACTTTTAAATTACTGGTTGTGATTGACAAATTAGATGTCAGATTTACACCCATTTCATTTAGGATCAAGTAGACATCACATAAAGACTTAACGAAAACCCCAATTAGGGTGTTAATTAGGTTTTAATGAAAACCCAAATTAGTAGGAGTAGCAATAAGATTTCAAAGATAACCAATGTGAAAGCCATATTGGATGTGAAAGTGGCACCATTTTAATTTAAGAAAAAAATAGATGGCACAAAAAGTCTTTTAATGAAAACCTCATGTTGATATGACTATCCAATTAGTTGCAATAGTGATAACAAAATCTTCATGATGGCTGCTGTGTCAGATAATAAGCATGACATTTTCTATTTTATTTTGGACAAAACTAGATAACATAAGAAGTGTTTCAGCAATAACAAGAAAACATGCTGGTATGCCCAACCATTCATGAGGAGAAGCAGTAACAAGACTTATATTGGATGTTCAAGTGGGCAGTTATTTGCTACCAGACCTAGCACTAACTGCATTAAATCAATAAGTATATGATTTAATTTCTCAGAAATAGCAATTAAAACATATTTTGTCTCTTTTTTAAGCTATAACTCAGGCCAAATATAGTGTTTATGAACTACACCTCATACTGTTTGTCACATCGTTTCTCACATAATCCAAAATCTGCAGCCTGCATTTTCGTTGACATCTGTGGTAAAGCAATCACATACAGTAATACCTCGAACATTCGTGAGGTTAGGTTCCAGAACCCGTCGCGGATCAGGTGGAATCGTGAATGTTTGAGTCACTAAAAATGCTAATAAGTGCTTATTTCTATAGTTTAAACACTAAATATGACCCAAATCATGCTCCCAAAGCAGTTTAATTTCATTTAAAAGTTAGCTTAATAAATTACCCTTAAAAAAAGAAATACATGTAAATGGTTGTCGTAAAAATACACAAAATAATCAGATTCTGACAATGGAGTTACAACCGAGAAATACGTGAATTTTCAAGTTTAGCGTCATCAGACTTGTACACAAGATTAATCACAATGCGATCTGAGCATGATGTTTGTGAATTCAGAATTCCTTCAAAAATCTGTGATATAAACAGCAATTCGTCATTTGTCGCCAGGCATTGTCAATATTACATTGACTATTTCTGTAAATCATGTATGTAACACTGTGGATGACGGTTATGCGTGGGTGTATCGCAGATGTGGATGAAAATATGGCAAGGATATATTCTTTAAAGCGTATTGTCAGCGGTCACCTGACTGTATTCATCTTCATAAACCATTGAATTGTTGTATGAATATATTTAACTAGAATAAAATGAGTGAAATTAACAAAACATTTGTGTTCTTTACACATAAATTGAAGATAATGATGATGATGAATTAGCTGTGTAGTACTGAAGGATAAAAATAATGAAAATGACTGCACAGCATACATGAGGAGTTGCAGCTAGGTTCCAATCTAAATTTCGCGAATCCATGAATTCGCAAATCCAGAAACGCGAATGTTCAAGGTGTTTCTGTAATACAAACAATTGATGAAGGGAAAAATACAGATGATATTTTGAATGCATTTGCTTAAGTGGAAAGCAAGATTTGATGAACATGTGACTGAGCAATGCATTTGGATCAGTTAATTTGCTAGCATTTATTGGCTACAGTTACAATTTATGTTTGGACCATCGTGACTACGAATATTAATATTCCACTTTCATTTTAAAGCAAGTAGGGTTTAATACAAGGTCAAAATATTATGCAAGACCATATCGAAAGTGAGTACTCTATGTCAATACCATGTGTTTCAGTGAATTCCAACTTTAGTATAAGAATGCACTCTGACCTGCCACCAAAACAAAACTGTCAAAAATATCTAACATGACCTGGCAAAGAAAATTCAGACTAGTTATTAAAATAAGGGCATTTGATTGGAACTTTATATTATTTGCACAAGTCTCAATTAATGAGGTTTGCAAGATAAGAAAAAGAAACAATAAGTTGCAATTCCATGTATTTTCAAGTTTTAGCGACATTTTTGTTTTGGAAGCGTGTTTTCAACTTAATATTAGCAATAATGTCAGTGTCACAAGGTCTTTACAATACTGATAGTAGAATAAATTTCCTCACTGGCTACACACACATACACACACACACACACACACATGTATTAGTCTAAACCTTTGCTTACGTTTCCATCAGTGCATGAATCGAATGGTGATTTACTGATGATACATTATTAACCGTTACCGTTGACTAACCGTTACAATTAACGCATTAAATATTTAATCTTAAAAAATATAGCACAATTCATATTAAATAAAATCATGATTCAATAGCAAACAATTGTAATGAGTCGTGAGACATCCCAAAGTATTCACTTCGGTTTTACTTTATAACGACAGACTCGTGTTGAGTGAATTGTTAATTGAATTGATAGCCGATGTCAGGTTTTTCATTTTTTTAATGTATATTCCAGTAAATTTTTCTGCTGAAAATTGTTGCAAACAAATCTGGTTTTTAAAAAATGCATGCTGAAATCAACATAGAACGACCTCTTCAGCAAGAGCCTCATCATCGAGTATTTCTTGTGCTTGTACTGTCGTTGATAAAGCCGCCATTTTCAAACAAATGCCTGATTCATGGCTTCAGGCGCTTTCTTTAGTACGCCGAAACCTTTATTAAGTCTTTACAGGATTCGGAATACACAATTCTTTGTCCGCAAAACAAAATCAAATAAGGTATCACGGTACCAATTGTTTTTCCATAGACCTCAATGCTAATATTTGGAGAGATAACTATATTTTCTATCCTAATTTAGCATGCACCTCACACACTGTTATAGAGAACAATGTTAGATTGTCAATTTGACAACGACAAAACCAGGTACTCCATTGCATTTAAGAGAGATAACTCTGCTGGAACTAGACAGGGGTATGAGTTATCTAGTCACAACATACCTATTTTCACTCATGTGTATTACATTTTCAAAAAATCATAAAAAATACAAAATTTGATCTATTTAGGAATTAGCATAAATTCACATGTTGCCAAGAGGCTAACCTTTTTATTAAGCCTAACAGAAAGTACAACTCTTACATAATCCACCAATCAAAGCTTGTCTTGTTCTTAAGGCCTGAATGGTATGGACCCCTACACCATAAGCTCCACCCACATGGACTTGCGCAATTGGTACCGTTATACCATAAAATGACAGGTATCAAAGCAAATTAAATGAAGCAAAAGACGGAAATTTATACCAAATAAAAAAAGAAAAGAAAAATATCACGGAAAGAAAGAAAATAAAGGAAGTAAAATATCCCATATCAGTATGTTTTAGTTTTAGAAAAAATAATAATTCATATTGCATGAAATGTTTTTTAGCAGCAGAGGAGGTGAACAGACCAAGTTTTCAAGCAAAAATAAGGCTTCTACGGAAACCGAAAATATCTAACAAAATGCAGAGAGGGTGAACAGACCAACTTTTACAGGCGTCGATTTAGCAAACTGAGGCTTTCTCGAAAATGCTTAATATAAGCCTCCATTCATCAAAATAAAATTTAAAAAAAAAACGACGCCATTTTTGTTGTCACCATCCCCTTTGCTGCTTGGAACTTTCAGTTCTGAGTTAACGATGCTTGGAAAATTCGTGGAGTTTTCGGGTAAAAAAAAAGACGCCATTTAGTTGACGTTCACCTCCTCGGCTGCTAATGCGCTAACTAAATATTTGATCAAGTCCTTAAGATTTCACAAACAAATTAATTTGTAAAACCTCACCTCGTAAATCAATCAGATTATTAGATTGGTCAGTGAGTTTGAAATTAATTCTCGTTAACAAATTATTATGACATCGCATATAGACTAGATTAGTTGGGTCTTCAATAATTAGAAATCCTGGAGGAGCCGTTGGTGCAAATGAGTATAAAATATATCCTTGCTGAGCTTGATTTGATTGTTCGAGATTTATTTGATAATTTCCTTCGATAACATCACATACTAAATTGAGCGCAATCACCGTTGAAATATTCACATTGTTCGGAGCAATATGTCTACCGCCGCCTTCTGGATCATTATTAAATTTCAGAATATTTTCTGTAGGATTCTTTGATTTTTTCCAATTATCGTGGATTCTTTTAAACCCAATATTAATAGCATCGTCAAGTTGTTTCTTTAGTTTATCCGGATTATATCCAGGGATTTTAAAATCTTTAATCTCCGTTTTATTAATCTTATATAGATCCGCAAACTTATCATGTAAGATTTCTTCATTTAATACTTCTTGAATAATTTTCGAGTGAAATATTTTCATATCGTCGATGATTTTATTACCCGTTTCTACGACGTTGATAAATTCATCCTTGGTGAGAGAGCCGGATTTAATAGATATTAGCAGTAGTGAAAAATCGTTATTCATTGCTGTGAAATTTCCGTTAATGAGAGGAACATAAATTGATTCAAAAATTTCTTTATTAAAGAATTTATTAGGAGTGTAATCCTGATAACTCTTGACTTCATTGACGGGTTTTATTTTGTTGGTGATATAATCGGATTTCTTAGGTTCGGGTGGAAAATCCTTCGAATTTTCTCGCGAGTTATCCGGTGGTAATTCAGGCCATCCTAACACGGATCTTATAGAACTCTGATAAATATCTACAACGTATCCTTCTGTATTTATCTCGATAGCAGATGATAGTGTTGGTTCGTGAACTGTTATAGCGATTTTTGATTCTTTTCCAGTGAGAGATTTTATTCTTCGTTGAAATTCAGCGTTGATCTGTTCGATTTGATATGACCCAGTTGGTATAGAAACAACCTGCCAATCTGGTGTTCCGTCTTCACGATTCTTGTTTGCAAATACCAAGGAATTATTCGGTTGTTGACCACCAAATGCTACCGATCTAATATTAGGCCAGCTATGATACACTCGTAGTTTTGCTAGTGCGATCTCGCTCACGGGAACAGGAATTGGAAAATTAACACTAAATTCGGGACGTGTTGAGGTTATTGATATCGTGCTTGTTTTCACTGGTGTTGTATTTGTTACTATTTGTTGAAGTAGTTCTTGCGACGACATTATTATTATTATTCTGCTCTAATTTCAGCATTGTTGATTTATACAATTGAGCCATAGTTGAAAATTCGCTATCTGATATTGTTGTGTCATCCAACGACGATGATATCAACGAGGATAATTGCGAGTAACCGGCAGATGCAATATGATATTTAATTAAATAATCATGTAGTTTACTCTGGCTACACGATGATAGTTTTTTTGTGATCCCAGTTAATATACCAGCAATTGTAGCCACTGCGGAAATAGCGATTGGAACTACGACCGGAGCAATCATTGTAACCGAAGATAGTATTATTCCAGCAGCAGTGATTACTCCTGACACCGAGTACACGGTGATATCAACTGTGGTTATTCTTCGTTTGTATTTTTTGATTTTTATTTGATATTCTTCACAGAGAGAACTGAGTTTAGTTTGAAATTCTCTGACTTGATCATAGCGATACTGATTCGATGATGGAATCATTTGGATCGTCATTTTATTTTAAAAGCGCTAGCATTTTCAATTGCGAATTAATTTAATTATTTGCTTAAATCCACTACTAATTCTACGTACCACGTTACTGAAACCCCGGCTAGATTTCTATCTATAGTCGTTATCGTGAATAGTTCAGTTGTTCCTTTGTCGATGATCGTTGATATCGTATTATTGACTCCAGATGAACTCGCTGATGAAATATTAAACTGAGTCGGTGATACTATTGTTAATCGATAAATACCCTTGACGTCCGCGGTGATATCTAGTTTGTTGTTTGTGGGAGTCCACGTATATGATCCATGTTTAATCGTGTATACAACGTTGTTGACTATAGATTTATCATGAGGAATTTTTACTTTTTCAATGACGCTTATCATCCTCGTTGCATCATCCCTCATTGCATTGTTGAATGTTTTAAGCTCATCGATGGATTTTTTAATATCAGGAAGGGTTATTTCAATTTTATCAAATGAAGTTCCAATAAACTTGTCAATGATGTTTTTACGAAACGATGAAAACTGTTTCACGTGTTTTTCATATTCGGATTGAAGGGTTTCTAGTTCCAATATAGAATCTTTTATCGAGGTGAGTTTTGGTGTGGTTATTGGTGGATTTCCAAAAAATTCTAGTAGCGGTTTGTCAATTGTATTTCTTTGTAATTCAGTAAACTGGTCAAATACAATTATATGATCATCATACTTATCATTAAGCGATTTTAATGAATTCACTGTGTTATCATATGTTGCTAATTTATCCGTAACCGTTGAAACAAGTACACCTGGTTTGAGTTTACCCCCATCAGAAAATAACGCGATAGTATCCTCTGCTGCGTCTCGTCGTTTAACCAAAATATCATTGAGAGAGATATTACTACTTTTCAATTTACCCTGACGATCTTGAAATACAACTATTTCACCAGGATCAATATTTGCTAGGTTTAATATTTCGAATATTTCATCTTCGATTAGTTTTTTAATATCCTTGTTATCAACGGTTTCAACTCCACTATCAGGTTTCTTCAGCGATGATAAAGGTCGTCCCCAAATATCAATCATTATTATAGAAATATTTTCATCGTCTAAATCCGATGGATTTTCAATCTAAAGATTTTTAATCTAAAATTCTTTCAGAATTTTTTAAAGAGATTTGCCGCTAGTATACTCATTTACTACTATATGAGGTGGTTTCGAAAATCTTTTGGATATAGCATCAAGTACGTTTAATACTTCATTACCACATATTGGTGGATCAAGCATTGTTTGTGTTGGTAACGTAGAATACCAAGTCTTCATTGGAAAATCTTTTATATAACGCATAAATTCTTTCGGCGGCGCTAATCCATATGAGTCAAAATAAATAATCCCACGTGGATCAATCGCGTATGCAACCCAGTGAGTTCCAGGTCCGGAGCTGTTATCTAAATTAATAATACCGGTTTCAACATCATTTGGTTGTGCCGGTAACTGATCTCTCATAAAAACCCCTCTGAAATTTTTTATTTTTAATTTTTTAGCGGTATCAATTAAATCAAAATTGGACATAGGAACTATATCGTTCCTGGAATTCGAAGACCCTTTCCGCTGTACCATGAACTCGGGGTTCCTGGTAGTCTTAGACCCTTTCCTTTTTTTTTATACCCTTTTCCAGTTGCCTTTTTCAATGCCATTCCTGCTGCGGTACCAATAGCTCCTAATGCTGCTGCCTTCGCTACCGCTGGGGCTGCTGCGGCAATCAACCCTGGAATCAACCCTAACAACGGGAATATACCACCAGTCTTTTCCATATTTTTAATCGCGCTCGTAGAAAGAGTAATCTGAACTCCTTTTTTTTCTTTCAGTGCTTTATTAAAATGATTAGTCTGAGTTTTTGTCAGCGATAGCTTATTCCCTCCGCCATTCATTTGATTAGGTTTCAGCGTTATTGTGGTTCCACATTGCTTAGCTGATTTGGATTGTAATTTTTTTAGCTGACCAGGTGTCAACGTAACATTGATATTACTATACGACATTATACAAAACAGATTGATTCTAAATCGGAAATGCAAGCATTTCTAAATTCAATTAAAGATTTTCCACTGGTGCATCAATAAGTCTCATTCGTCCACCAACACCTTCGAGTAGCATTGATTTATCACTGAGAATAACAGCAATAGCTCTATATTCAGGGATAGCACCACGAAGTACACGAGCTCGGAAATGTATATCAACGACGGACTGTCTCATTAAGTCAAGATGTTCCAACGAAAAGTAATAAATTGGATAAAGAGTACTAAAATCCAACTGTGATATTTGTAGACCAGTATCGACATTTTGATCACGTCCCATATACGACAGCAATCGATGATAAACTCGTGCAATATGGTTTTGACCGTAATTAAGTTGTATATCCTCGGATGGTTCTTGTTGTCCGTTTATTCTCAGCGAGACTTCATTAACACCTAATCGATCAAATATCATATGGGAGGAGAGTTGATTTCCAATTCTCGTCGTATCCTGTAACGCAATAAATATATGACGTGGAGCTGAAATACCCTGTTTTGATGCCAGGTTCCACGTAAATATGCCGTTAACAGTTGATTGTACAACATCTGTACTCATTGTTAGCCAACTTAATAATCTCTTCCCCCCTTGATCCATAAATGATAGTAAACGTGGTTCTGTTGACAACGATGGAGTCAGCACTGGCATCCAGAGTGATAGTTTTGTTAAAACGACTTTACCGGCATCAGCATTTGGGTTTGCAGCATTTGCTGGAATCCTCCAAATTGCATCATTGTCAGTACCCTTTCGCACAACCGCTATAGTATGTTTCGCTCCATAGATAACTTTTCGGATATTTCTACAGAATCCAAATATATGATGTAGTGGAATTGCGCATGAAAATGATCTGCGTCCCCCTTCCAACATTGACATACGTGTTGCAGCTCCTAGATTGAAATTAGGATCATTGTTTATAATCATATCCTCGATACCAGCAGGAGCACCAGCACGATCATTTGGTCTTCCTACAACAAATGGATTTTTCCCAGTGGTATTTTTAATATCCTTTGCAAACATCATAGAGGGACCGGCTGATCTTGTATAATCGTCGGAATATCTTGCTAGCCCTAGTATTGTTGTTGCTACATCAACATCACGTTCTATCGACTCAATTTCCTTTCCATCAATGAGATATCTTGCACTTTCAAATAACGCCATGATACCATTATTGACAAAACCGACTTGAGTACCGGCTGGATATGGCGCTGGTACCGCAGGAGTATCAGCAGCTGTTACGAGTTCACCTTCGACTTCAATAAAGGCTTCAGCGGGTAAAAAGTATTTACTAGTATCATGAACTTGAAGTTCAATTCGTGACCGAAGATCAGGTTGCACTGCGTGATAAGCAAAAAATTGATAATCACGTACAGAATCATCTTTAAGTACTGGGGCTTCCATGTCGAATGCAACATCAGGGTTCTGTTTGAACATTTTTTATTATATACCCGTTGGTCTAAATAAAAAATTCTGAAAGAATTTTGAAATTATTTTAAAATAGTTTCATATGAAAACCCAAGGAATTCATTTAGAGAAAATCGATTTTGATCAGATTTTTTATCCTGTGAGGCTAAAATTATGTTGTTTCATCGAATTTTCGATGTTTTTTTTATTGATTTTGTATTGTTTTTTGGCTAATCCGTCGACATAATTTCATGAAAATTGATTTTCTCTAAATGAATTCCTTGGGTTTTCATCCTCGATTTTCATGAAATTTTGTCGATGAATTGCATAAAAACACTAGAAAAATGAGTAAAAACACTAGAAAAATGAGTAAAAAAAGTAAAAAATCTAACAAAATTAGCAAATTATAAATATTTTATAATATAAAAATAATTTTTATAAACTAATTATTTAGTTGGGTGTATTTTAATAATGATGATGAAAATATCTGATAATGAAGATAACGTAAGTAGAATCACAAGTGATTCTGATACAAGTGATTCTGACACAAATATTTCTAATGCTAGCATTTCTACAATAACCATAACAACTGAGCATCCTATTCAAATAAATAGAATCACAAGTGATTCTGACACAAATATTTCTAATGCTAGCATTTCTACAATAACTATCATAATTGGAAATCCTGTTCAAATAAATATTTCTAACGTTTCTGTCGAAATTTCTTAAAACCACTTCCCGCTATCATATTTGCTGTTATATTATCCTGGGCGTTAGTCATTAATGACTGTAGTTTTTTATCCACGGCGTTATTTATTATTTTACTAACCTGTGTAGGCATTACTGCAGTAGATGGTAGTGAAGTCATTTTAGAAATGCTAGCATTTCCAGGTTTTGAAAAATTTCTACGAAAATCACTTCGTGATTTCACTAACGCTGTTAGTTTATCCTTAGCGGCTGAAAATGCCTTACTAGCAAGATCACCAACAGCGCTAATACCCTTATCTCGGATAACATCAATTGCTTTCATTGATAATTGTTTTGCAAACGGAGCCACTTTTGGAGCCATTCTTGAAAATAATCCCATTATAGTATTACCGAGACCATCTCCATAGTATACTCGGTATTTTGGCAATCGTGAGTTTACCACGTAGACACTAGTTGGTTTATCATGGTTGTAGTGTATGATCATTCTCTATATACAGAATCACTTTTGATTCTACAAATGCTAAAGCATTTCCAAATGCTAGTGTTTCCAAATACTAAAGCATTTCCAAATTGATATTTATCTAATCGCTATGATAACCGTAAAAATCCGCAGGATTTTCGGCTAACTCTTCAATGAAATCTCTATATGTTGCAATATCCATGATACCACCTTGAAATAACCGCCTACAGATATCAGCAGCTTCATTGATTATTTCTGGTGAGTTATTCCCGGCTCGTTTTCCTCCTACAAGTATTTCTAATCGTGCTATATCGCCGAGAATATTGCCGGGACATGTTACATTAGAGTTTCCAACTAAACCACTGCCTGTTTTTTCAGTGATACCAGTTGCACCTTGTGTTTTTATTTCTGAACCGGGTTTTGGTAATCTAAGAAATTCAGGGTCTGATTTAGCTTTTTTTACTCCTTCCTTAATTCCATTCTGAAAGTCTATATACGACTGTTCTTCCTTCCTCCTCTCAGTAAGACTCCTAATATTCTTCTTCGTTTTATACAACCAATCATACCACTCATCCTTTGGTATTTTACTATTTTTATACTCGTCTTTGAGAATTTCCCCTTTTATAATATAACTCTTGACAGCAAACTCACCAAAGGTGATGTAATCGCTGGGTTTTTCAAATTGAAATTCTTGTATTTGTGATACAATATTAGGTTTGAGTTTGTCTATAAAGGCAACACGACTCTTCGTGGAAACTGCGCCTTCTTGTTCTTCTTCTTCCTCTTCTTCTTCTTCTTCTTCTTGTTCTTGCTGCCGTTGTAGTTCTTCTTGTTCTTGCTGTCGTTGTAGTTCCATCTCCCCTGCGATTTCACCTGGAAGTATTTGTACAGCTTGTTTCGTTTGTTTAGTTCGTTTTGCTATTTTCTCCAACACAGGGAGAAGAGGCTTCTCTGTTCTAGGACCTTCTTTAGGGACATCTCCGTATATTGCCCGTTCAGTTGCTGTTTTCACACCCTCAGTTGCACTAACAATAGGTTTGAAGAGTTGTTCTGTATCCTCTGTGAAGTCAGTCTGAAATAATTGCCGTTGTTGAAGTTTTTCACGTATACGATCACGAAGGGGTAATATTTTCTTAAGAGCGCTAAGTCGTTCCTTTACGTTTCGTGTGGTCAATGATTCTCCTACCATTATTGAAAGAGTATTACTATTGTCAAATTGCTTTGCAATTTTTAATTAAAAAATCCAAAGCATTTTTTAGAAATGCAAATCATTTCGAAAGAAATCACTAACTAAAAAATGCAAATCATTTTAATACTTCCTTGTTGTTACACACATAATTTTACTTCCTCATACCGTATCGGTTATACAAACAAAGGAGGCTCTCTACGCGTGGGCTCATCACCTTCAGAGTTTTCCATTAACATTTTTAATTGTCTCACTTTACAATTAATAAGTCTCTTTTGTTCATATTCTAATCCTAATTGCTTTCGAACACGTTCAACGATGCTACATAATGGTACGAAGACATTAACATCTTCAGTATTTACTAAGCTCTCACGTATAAGCTTTTGGATATTCTTAATTAAAAAATATTTCTTAGATAGGACATATTTTCCGGTCTGTTCTGCAAATTGTATATCCTCGAAATCAGTCATAATTTGATCACAATCCAAACCTGAACATAATTTTACATTTTCATCCTTCAACTTGTTGATTTCAATAATAATCAATTTGAGATTTTCAATATTCATATATATATAAAAATATATTTGTTTAAATGCAAAGTATTTTAAATACAAAGTATGAAAATTCTTTAGAATTAAAAATGCAAAGTATTTCAAAATGAATTCTGGATACACTAAGGTGTTGATCATCTTAGTATACCCAGAAGTTTAATGCGATTATAGGTGATTATGATTATATATAATGAATGACGACGGCACATTTACCGTTTTAAACCCCCTTGGTGTTTTATACATCAAGCAGCGCGCTCAACGGTTAACCGACAAACACATAACAATAGATTATAGGTGAACAATGAATGAATTGATTTCAATGACAATGGATGACGGTACAACAATAGATTATAGGTGAACAATGACAATGGTATATACAATGAATTGATTTCAATGACAATGACGACGGTACAACAATAGATTATAGGTGAACAATGAATGAATTGATTTCAATGACAATGGATGACGCGGGCTATTCTACATTCAAGTGTAAACAAAACCGCAAAATCGAAACTTTGGTTTTGAATGTCAATAATAACGTTCATACCACGTGTGACGGTGTGGTTTTGTTTACACTTGAATTTCGGCTAAATGCCCAATTATAATAAGAACGAATTTGTATATATACACTCATTACGACGAGGTGATATAAAATAGGTGTAGTGATTGTAATTATTTGTTTGTTTATTAGCGATCACTGACAACGTTGAAAACACATATAATACTTGAAACAGACATTAAAAAAAATGTTTAAATACGACATGTTTATAAAACAGTTCTTGAAATTCGAAGAATTTTAGACTTGAAAAAAGACAAAATTGATTGTGTTTTGTTCAGATTTATTTAATTATAACAGCCAATGAAAAATCGAAGATTTTCCAACACTAGCGTTTCCGTGTTTAAGATCCGTAACTCTGTCATTGGTGGAAATCCTATGGATTTCACACGCGTTATACCTAACGGAGTTATCTCCCTACGTAAGAAAACTGAATTTTGTTTTTAAAACGTTTTGAAAAAGCCGTCTTATAAATTCCCTCTGCTACTTTTTGTACCGAGGGGGGGAAAATATCGAAATACCTACCAGCTTCTGTCATTGATTGAAATACCATCTCCGTGTCAGTATTAAACGATCTTACAGGTCTAGCAATTTTCGGGTATTTCCCAGTTCTTCCTCGTTTTGTGTTTTCACATTGAGAAATAGCTTGAAGGTTGTTCAATTTGTTATTCTTGGGATTAGAATCAATATGATCAATAACAAAACCATCCTTGATTAATCCATTATGCACTTCATAAACGAAACGGTGATTGAGATACATTTTCCCTCCAGCATTAAACATCAAATATCCCATACCATTATCCCGCCCAACAGATTTCCTATTTTTACTGTGTCTAACAACACCATCACTAGAAGCTTCGTAATTTTTAATAACAGGATGTCTTTGAAATTCTTGGCTCATTTGTATATAATATATCTATTTGTCTAATTCGTTAATTGGCTGAATTATAACATTGGAAAATCTTTTTATATAATCAGCCGTAGTTTTTATGATTTTGCTATTGACGTCGTCAGGATTTTTGATTCTTCGCTTGTCATAATAACGTTTTAACTCTCTATAACGCTTACCCCCGCAATTAATGCATAACTGCGACTTGCCTCTTACACCTACCCCACAATGCAAGCATGGTAGAGGTCCCTCCGAACCGTTTCTCACACTCTGCATATGATACCCACAGAATTCATTTCTGCATGATTTGTTACACGGAGTCTTTGATCCAATCATAAGCCATTTGCAATGATTCATTATATAAAATTTTCTTATTTAAATACTTGTTTTAATTATAATATGAAGGAGTTCAAGAGATTATCGAAAATTAAGCCTTGGAAAAATGTTAGATTTAATCTCGATAGAATCTCTGATATACCTAAAAGTCTAGTAGATGATAAACCACTATTGAGTAAAATCAGCGACTGTTTTAATGAGTTTAAGCGTGATGGAGCATCTCATACGTGGTCGACATTTCGAATTATTGATGAAGATGTCAATATACCCGTAATTGATGCTACTATGAATGATATAAGAGCAGCTGTGATACTTTCACACCTTGGCCAGAAATCTCTACGGAGGTATTTTTTTAGAATAAAATTCATTATCGAAGAGGAAGGTGAATGGATTATCAGAGATAAATTTGACCCAATCCTTAAGGATAAAAAAACTGTTATTGTGAGTAGAGATTCCAAACCAGGAATTCTAACTGGAATTGACAAACCATACTATGAGAAATCTTACCCTGTAACAGCAGTTGTGTATGGGTTATATCCAATAAATAATAATCCAAGTATTGCAAAACTAGCTCCGATGTTTTCATCATCAGTGGCTTTGCCACTTAATTGTGTAGCAACACGGTTAATAGAACACTTTACAAATGCATCCCGGGGAAACAAATTAACTGATCTACGAAGAAAAAAAATAACCGAATGGGAACTAAAAGTGAATCAACATGGAGCAACGATTTCCGATATAGCTAAATTAGAAGCATTATTAAAATTTCCAATATCGGTAGCGACAATAACCGGAGAAGTATTATACGAACCGAAATATCAATCGCGAGGAGCTCCAATTGAAATTATTGATCATAACAAACACGCGTGGACACCCGCGGTAAATATATTTCCACGAGAAAGAACTGTTCGATATATCCCTAAAGAATTTTCTAGGGATGATTTCTATGAAGAGAAATTATTTGATGCTATTCACGCGTTAACCAAAGACGACCCTGTGTCAGTATGGTTACTCAGGAGTAATGAGGATCCGGAAATAGGATTTGATCAGTTTGTAAAACCAAATGGTGAATTATATCGAACTGAAGAATTAGATACTAGAATGAGAAAAATCGCTAATGAGTATTTAGAAGGAAACACTAGTGTTTCTACTGTAGAAAAACTACTTACGGATAGTTTTACTATTCCATCAGTGGTAGCTCACTTCGCAAGAGAAAAGAATTCATGGCGCCCAACACGAAGTGATTTTCTGGAGGATGTGAAGTTGAGTTGCGTCGAATTTGGTCATGGAGGATTGTGGAATACGAAATACTCACGTGATGGTATGATTTCAATTGATATATCCGCGTGTTATCCTGGAAGTTTTCTCGGATATGGAGAATGCTCTGAATATTTTAAACGATTTGGACATCCCACACATGAAATGACTCGTGTTGCGATTAATGGTCCATTGCCTGATTTTGATTTAACCGGGTTCGCTCGTGTGATATCATTCGAATTAGCTACAGGGTTACATCCGTGTAGTTATCTTTGGCTTGGTAGACATATGTATGAAAAAGCGTGGATGCCAATTGTGCTATTGCGGTATATGATCGATTGTGGTATGCTAATATCGTTAATTGTCAGTGAAGCGATTATTTGTTATAACGCTCAGAAAGATGTTTGGTTACCAAAACCCGATCTCGAAAAAATAATTAACGAACAACGAAAACAATTTCTAGATGGAAATTCGAAGAATTTCAGCGAGGAACAAATCATAGATTGGTCTAAGAAATTATTCGAAGGTAGGAATAGAGAGGCTAAAGATCTCGGACGAAAAATAATCGGTAAATTTACTCAAGGTGGAAGATTTGATAATGCAAAATATTCTTCGAGATTAATCATAGACGATGAAGAATACAATTTCATAATATCTGATTTAATAAAAAAAGGGAAATTTGTAACCCGTAAGAACGCTTTTCTATCAGGGGAATTAGATGAGGAAGCTTACAAATCTGCGAGCGGAACTAATAATGTTTGGGTAGATGATGTCCTTCGAAATGGTAAGAAACTAGGTACGGTTGTTACCTACTGTGATGGAAAAAGTTGTCAATACACACAATTGAGAAGTTCTATGCTAGCCTATTCTTGTATTAATCTATTCTCGATGATAAATAGATTTCCTAATACCGCGGTTAGAGTAGCTACTGATTCGATGTATATCCATGAAAAATATAAATCAGATGTAGCTAAATTCACAGATCCTAAGGAAGCGTGGGGGAATTGGAGGTTTAAAAAAGAAACACTACATGAGTATTGTAAATCCGCAGACGTTGCTATGGATGATAAATACTTGAAAAGTAACCATAATATCTCAGAGATTCAATCAGAATTTTCTACTGCACCGCCCGTATCCGATCCGATTTGTAGATACAAGACAGTTTATTTAAACGGCTGTGGTGGATCAGGAAAGACAACTCGTGCAATCGAATTATTTCGTCGGTCAACCATGGTTGTGTTAACACCAACTCATAGACTCGCCAGAGAGATGATAGCGCGGGGGGTAAAAGCCTGTACTTATCACAGCTTCTTTCGATGGAAAGGTGATACATGGACTCCTGATCGAATGGGCGATAAATTCATTCCTGATGTAATAATCATTGATGAAGTATGTACTATATCGTTGACAGTATTACAGACATTTCTATCATGGTTGTTGACAAAAAACACAAAAGTCGTCATGTGCGGGGATCACGGCCAACCGCAGCCATTTGTTGGTGGATCTCCACATGAATGGCTAAAAGGATTTGTAGATTATTATGAAGAGATTAATACCGACCATAGATCACTTGATGAACAATTACGCGAGTTTAAACAACTAATCAGATTACAACCGGATAGAATCCAATGTGAAATAGCGCGTGAAATAATTTCAGAAACTCCCATGAATGATTTTTGGGAAATGTGGAAGCCAAATGATTTAATAATCGCGAGTAGAAAAATAATCAGAGACGCACTTCAGATGAAGTTGTTTGCGCTACATAAAGAAAAATTTGCAACACTTCCAGTACCACTCTGTTATAGACCTAAGGATACACGAAAGCAGAATATCGACGTTGACATTCCTGGACAACAACAAAAGCAGAATTTAGTATTAAATGATATTGTGTTGGTTGATATCAGCGTCGTTAAAGATGCATTAGGTGCTGATAAATCCCCATGGACGTTAGGTTATGCAGCAACAATACACTCTTCACAGGGATTGACTATATCCGATACAACTCTTTGGATAGTAGATAATCATATTGAGTGGTCAAATTTAGTTTATCTCGCAGTATCCAGAGTACGGCGAATAAACCAACTTCGAAGAATTGTGGTTAATGATAATGACAATACAATAAGTAATATACACACCGATGATAATATAATCAGAAAAAAACTCTCTGGTTATAAACAACAGGATAAAAAAAATAAAAGAGAATTTGACATTGATGCTGAATTAATTAAGACACTAAAGCAACAACAGAACAATCACTGCGCGAGTTGTAATTGTATAATGAGTTGGAATTGGTCGGATAAAGATCCTCGCCAATTCACCGTAGATAGAAAAGATAACAATCTCGGTCATGTCAGAAACAATGTGAGGTTGACTTGTCTTGAGTGCAACAGACGCCGGGGTGACAGCACCTTAGGTGCTAGTTAAGACCACGCGGTGGTAATTGAGTATCCTCGGGAATCACTTGTAATTGTTCGCGTGTAAAACCCCGCTGAGGAGCAGTTGAATCCAGTCTATAGACTGGAGGTCTACCAGTTGATCGTGTTATGCCGGATATTTTATGCGTAGTGACGCTCCAAATAGGATCAGTAGCTCTTTTTTTACCACCCTCAAGCTCTCCTGGTTCGTATAAGTACCTTACAATGACATTACTACCAAGAATTGGTTCTTTTTGTGAAATTCCTTGGATTTCCATTTTGATAGACGCCTTCTTAATAGCGTTGACAGGTTTCATATTAATTGTTCTAGTAATCTCATTATTGATTGCGGTAATCACAGCTGGTAATCTCTTGACCCATTCACGGGATCGTTTATCCTGGATGAATTCTTTTGCGTATTGATATCCGAATAACCGCTCAGCAAGGGTTTTATTAAACCGTTCAACAATTGCCTGATCGCGATGTAGCGCAGTGTGTCCTCGTCTGATGGCAACATTATGATGATTCATCGTAGATGTAACAACACCTTGAAATTCCTTGCCAGGATCAACTTGTAACAGATTTGGCCAGCGCAGAGGACCTCGTCGATAAATTTTTTCAAATGCAGAAGCTACTTCAGTAGATGATTTTGTTTTTAACGGTTCTGCTTCTTTGTATCGACTTGCAATATCAACTAACGTTAACGCGTATTTGTAACCGTTGTCATGCGGCAGAAATAGTATATCAGCTTGATGAACTTCATTAGGTGTTGTAACATCAAAATGCGAATAGTTAATTTGTTTAGGCGCTGGTAGATAAATTTGCCATATTGCCTGTTTAGATAACCAGTTTACCGCTGTAGTTTTTTTCACCTTTGATGCACTAGCTAGTTTATTGATTGCTGCGTAACCTCTCCAGTATCCTCTCGGAGAATAATAAATAGATTCCATATTAAAATGCTAGCATTTTCAATTACCAGCACCTAACATCAATTTACCCTTCATAGCAGATTTTACCAACCAAGAAGCCAATTTTTCTTTGAAGGATTTATCAGGAATAGCATTTAACGCATGAATTAATTTTACATCTGCGAGATGTCTATGTTGAAGATTGCTGCTTTTATAAGCGACATCATGAGCATGACACGCCTTATCAATAGCGTTTATTGGATACTCGCCGGGTCGGGGCTGATTTTGATCATCAAGTCTGATATCTAATCGTGTTCCCGGTCCACAGTAGCTATATCCTGGAAGGTGCTTTTCTCCTGGATACTTTGCCCACGGTGTTCCTGGGAGTTTTGTCAATTTGGCTGCAATATCACCTCCTCGTTTTTTTTTTAAAGGTTTCGTGGAAGTAAATCTAAATTTTTTCGTACTACATTGTACGCATTTACCAGAAAGCGCTGATCGATTATTTTTCGTTGTAATCGTCGTCAAGTCATTTGTGCCAGTACGCGTCCTACACTTCACACAATATAGATCCATAATTTATATATAACAGTTATGAATGTAATTGATTATTCAGCTACTCGACGACGGGAACCTATTAGACACCATGCAATGTTACCAAATTCTATTCGCGCGATTATCATCGGACCATCTGGAAGTGGTAAAACACAATTGCTACTTAATTTGATAACGAGATGGATGAAGTGGGATAAATTGTACATGATTGCTCCGAGTGTAGACGATCAACGATGTTATGAAGTATTAAAGGATTTTAATGATGCCGCGCAAGAAATTAACGGCGATGGTGTTATTGAGTTTATAACCGATATCGAAGAGGCACCTAGTATTGATGATATTGATGGAAGTATTAACAATTTAGTCGTATATGATGATATCATGTTAGATAATCAAAAGAATCCTGCTAGAATATTTTCCCGGGGGCGTCACAAAAACACCGATGTGATATATATCACTCAACGTTACACTCAAATACCAAAAGTGATCAGAGATAACTGCAATATGCTGTGTGTATTTAACGGAGTTGATACTCATACTCTTAGAAATATTTGGCAAACTTGGTGCGGTGGTGATATGGATCATAATCGATTTAGAAATTTCTTTAGCCACGCTCAGACAATCCCACACGGATTTGTGACGATAAATTTATCAGACCCTCGGACAAGATATCGTATCGGACTTGATCAAATATTTAGTTAGCGCATTAGCAGCAGAGGAGGTGAACGTCAACTAAATGGCGTCTTTTTTTTTACCCGAAAACTCCACGAATTTTCCAAGCATCGTTAACTCAGAACTGAAAGTTCCAAGCAGCAAAGGGGATGGTGACAACAAAAATGGCGTCGTTTTTTTTTAAAATTTTATTTTGATGAATGGAGGCTTATATTAAGCATTTTCGAGAAAGCCTCAGTTTGCTAAATCGACGCCTGTAAAAGTTGGTCTGTTCACCCTCTCTGCATTTTGTTAGATATTTTCGGTTTCCGTAGAAGCCTTATTTTTGCTTGAAAACTTGGTCTGTTCACCTCCTCTGCTGCTTTTTTCAATATTTAGAAGATCTTTCCAATAAGAACATGTTTTCTATAAGTCATTTTTACTTCTCGTCTACCATAAATAAAGGCATATACTATCAATTTTTTTTAAAACGAAGCTCCTGCAAATCCTGCAATTAACGAAATAGCACCGAGTTGGAAGGCTTTATGAGAAATAAACTAACTTTAACTGCGACACCGATTATTATGTAATGTATAGCAACCTGTTACATAGAAGTTTCTGGAAATCTTCTGATCTCTTGATAGTGGAAAGATACTTAGAGAACTTATTTCCAGTGCTCTTCAGCATTTATCTAATTCGCCAAGTGTTACATATATCTGATTTAATTTATATTTATTTTAATTTAATTGTTTTTAAGTTTTTAAAAAATTAATTTTTAATTTTATTAATATGTCAAAATAATGGAATTTTGTTTACCAGGGATTTGACAAGTTTCAGAACTTTGCTTGACCTGATCGTTTAGTAGTAAACACATAACGCTGACCTAGTTCCTGGCATTAATTAAAAATTAGTAACAGTTTAGAACACAAGTTCTTAACGTATTTTATTCTTAAAGTAAAATGATTGGTTGTTGTTAAGGTCATGACGAGACTACGTGATTTATGATGTAAACAATTTTTGTTCAATTCCTTATTAATGCGGGTTTCATATAGAGTGAAATCGAGGCTATACTGCATACGTGATTTTTATGTATATGCAAACATGGTTACGCGACCCTCAAATTAGCATCTGTTTTACGCAGTAGCTATGGTTTAATAAAGACGCCATGATAAGAATTATTCAGTTTTAAGGCTATTACATGTACCCTTGATGTCAAGTCGTTTTCTTATGTTGTGGCCAGTTTTCGAGTTATATGTTTAATTGTTTTCAAATTATTTGGATTTTAAAAGATTAATTCGTTCTCAGGAAATATTTGAGTGCTCATACATAATTCTTAGGAAAAGATATTTTAGCAAAATTCTATTCGGATTTCAGACACTGGAGTGTTATTTCTTGTGTTTCCACAGGCAACTTTAGATACAACACTATACAGACTACATCATAAGTCATCGTCTTCCATCTTGGATTTTCGTCAGGAATCAACTTGAATTCATTAGAACATTTCATTACTATAACTTTTAAAATTTAATTCTTAGATTTTGACTCTTGGATTAACTTTGGATTTGATTCTTAAAACTGTAATTTTATTTTTCTGTTTCTTGCACTGTTTTTCCAGGGAAATAAATTATTTGTAATTTTTTTTTTTTTTTACAAAGCTTGTTGTTTTCACTTTTCTGAATTAGTGTTATTAGAGCCTAACACGTAACACCAAAGAATCATGAATCTTGCCAGATACAATTGCACCCATGGCCCCAATCTTATACAATGGGAATCAATCCCTCTTTCTTCCATACTTACCATCTGCGAACATTTCTTTAGCGCTAATGGTGAAGAATTTATGGAGCATGATGAGGACACATACGCAACAAGCCAGTTCAGAAGAGCCGTCAGCCCGGTCCGCTAAACTCATAGGTAGACGGAGCGCTTGAGTCAAAAGCAGATACAACAGCTGAGGCTGTACTACAGCCTAACTTTTTCATTATGTCTGCACCGCCCTCAGACAGACCCTGGTCCAAAAACGCATTTCTTTAGCATTGTTGATAATTATCGTTCTTAAGGGTCGTATAATATTTTTTATATATCATCCATCTCGTCCAAAATGAGCATGAGTTCGTCTTAAAATGGAGAGACACCTCAAAGGCCCATGAGACCAAATCTGCTATGTAATTGAGCTTGCTCTGAGCCAGGACTCGAATCTGATCAAGCTTTTGAGCATTCTTTCATAGTCGTCAGACATTTGTTTACTTTCATATATATATATATATATATATATATATATATATATATATATATATATATATATATATATATATATATATATATATATATATATACACACACACACACACACACATTAAAAATTACATCACATTTAAAGTGTTGATATACAGCAATTGCATATACCAATACTATTGATATTTCAAACTGTGGTCCGCCCATGGCCCACTAATAGGCATATATCAAGTATCTAGCGACTGTCTGCAGTTGATTCTAGATTAATGATGAATTTCCACACACTAATCATTAATGACATGAAAATAACGCTAAAAGTATAAATTATGCTCGTTTTCTACATGAATATGGTACACATTTTCAGCACAATCCTTTCTGATTTATGTTCTCTCCTCCCCTCTCATGCATAACGGACAAATGTTGTCTGACGACTACGAAAGAATGCTCAAAAGCACGATCAGCTTTCAGTAATATAATAATAATTTTATCATACCTTTAAAATAATGCTTTCTCTCCCAACAAAAGTAAAAATTACATCAGTTTTATGACAAATAACAAAAGTATACAATGTTCTGTACATTGGTCGGATTTACCCCAGGTTATTTTTCACAAGAGAGCAATTCCGACCAAGAACACACATTTAAAGACAAAATAGAATTAGGATTAATACGTATCAGACTTTGAAGAAACAAAAGCCACGAATAAATATTTAAAAACAAATACATACAAACTTATAGGTATAAATCTGAATAAAATAAAATTTTAATTCTCTCCACAATTATCTATATTATCTACACAATTATCTATATAACAACATCGCTTTCTATCTGCTTTCACTGTCTGGAAAAAAACGAAAAACAAATTAAAAGCTTTTTAATCTGTCAAGATAAACAAGTGTAAGTCCGACCACCATAGACAAGTTTCAGCTGCAAAATACAAAGATTTTGTTTATTTTTACACCATATATGGTGGTCGGAGTTACACCTACCAGAGTCAGAATAAGCAGCATCATGGTCGGATTTACCCCTGCGTATATATTTATAAACAAACATTTCATAGAGTAGAACTCAAATTGTATGCTTTTTGAATAATGAAAATTGTTGCAAGAAGCCCGATCGACTGCTCCCTGTATAATACTTAAGCACATAGTAGTCGGCTTCAGTAATATAGTTTTTGATCTTGTGTGAACGACCTCAGTAGTCGAAATATGACCCGTTTACCCTAAACAGTGCAGCTAGCGAGAAGAACATCACACAAGTTGGGAGACTGCAAGTGATATAACGAGAGGCAGCCACTAGAGTAATGAGTGCGCGCGTACACACACACACACCCACACCCACACCCACACACACACACACTTCTCAATCGCAACACAGTTGGACTTCTATATCAACTCTCTTTTTAAGGCTATAGTTATGGGAACAGCATCGTGACAGGGGTCAGATCGCGACTGTGGAGAGATAGCGCACAAAAGTTAGGTTCCTTGATTACATATATTCATTGATGGACATGTAAATTTCCATTTGAAAATGGCCTTTTGGCTGCAGGAAGTTAAAAAAAGGTATGGGTGAACCTATGTCCAAAGTCGTTCACACTGACACCGTGTACAGGTGGTAGCAATTCCATATGTCCTTTAACTGCTCTGAAATCAAAGATTTTATCTGGGCTAGAACCAGATCTGATATCTTGTTTTATTAAACGCGCGCGTATAGTCACTGTCGGCTTGGTTCAAAACTGACTGGTGAGTTAGCGATAGCACCGCGTCGGGAAGAACATTGGGCATCGGATCACTTTTCAGCACGTCGAATGATACGTGACCGCAGATATTTATGTCACCTTAGTTCTAAATAGGGAGAGTCGAGTTGATTAGCAGAAGGGCCAGTGAAGGTACGCAATGAAATCTGGTGTTGACGAGAAGCCATATGAGTGGAAGTACCACAGGCCCTCTGCAAATGAATGAAACGCCACCCAATAAACTGTCGGTGTTAACATGCCGGCCTTGTGCTGTCTTCGCTCCCGAAGGTGTTTCAGCTCATCTCTTACGTAAACAGTCGTAAAGTACTTCAACAAGGATCTGTCGATCCGTAGCAGGTCAAAGTTGGAAAGGGCCCTTGTCACTACCGCCACACGATAAGAAGACATAGTCGGTTTTATGACATGCAGTTGTAAACATCTCCAATAGCCTTATGGGCAGCCAGATGACCAGTGTAGTCAATGTCTGCCTCATAGGAAGCAACCAGTAGGACTGGGATCTCCGCTACTCTAACAAGAATCACCAGATAAGGAAGAACTAACCACGAAGATATGCCACTTTATTGAGACACAGCCTTTAATAGAGACGGAAAGACTGGAATCCGCGGTGTACTTGGTCTTTCCGGCTGCTCAGAGGCGCTTGGCCGTGGTGAGGGGGGAGGTACTGCCGTCAACGTAATACAATGATGCCTGTTCAGCTCTTCGGTGCACAATCGCAGCCAAGCTCTGCGGATGTCGCACCCCTAGGAGATCGTCAGCTTATACAGCTTGCCCTTTCTTGCGTGGCATCACACGTATGTGTATCGTTGAACATTAATTTGTATCTGCCGGGGCCTCAATCAAGCTTATTTGTTCCCAGCATTCTCGAGCAGCATCGTATTATCCAGATGACGACAAAGACTCTGAAGATGGTACCTGTGGGTTCCGGATGAATGCGAACCTTAAATTTCATGTCTATAATCGAATTCTTCACTAGGATCAGGTACACAATCATGGAGCAGTAGATCGAGTAGAGTCCGGTGAAATCTTACTGGCTGATATGCAGACCTGAATCCACGTTTTGTCGCAACACATGAAGATTAGGATCTGGAGGAGCAGTCCAGAAGGATCTTATCAATTGGCACATTATGGATGTTGAGGCACATGCTCATATCCGGGATTGCAAACTTGTCGAACACCATTGTATTGGCTTTTCTAGTCATTCTACACGACTAGAGCTGGAGGGCTAAGTAGACATGCAGCATGCGGAGATGTCCTAATGGAACATGACCTTGAGCACGTCCCGGCAGAAACCAAAAAATTTGTCAAGGTGAGGACGCGAGAATAAACAGCAAAATCTTGATCGTCCAGCAGCCATCTTCATATCTCGAAACCTAGGTTGAAGTTAGCATTGACGGCACTCATCACAGGTGTTTGGGCATCCCCAAACTGCATTCCGTTTTTTTTAATGGTAAACTGGACCTCAGTGTCAATGTCTTTGGTGTCTGTCACAAACATCATCGTCACCCCTGCGCTCAGCAAAATCAATGCTGTAGCGGACCAAGCTGATGGTCATGGTGATGCCAACGTGACCTCTTACTATCATGGCTTGTTAGTCGACAATTTTATTTCTTCTGGAATGTCGTTATTTTTGTACGGGAGTTGGGAAATGGATTAAAGGAGAGACCTTTACTTCTAGCTTTTTCGGTCTTCTACCTGGGCTGTCGTTTAGCTTCTCTGGATAATCTCTGAGCAGGATGTCGGTTGCTGCTTAGAAGCAAGAGTCGTGGGCTGCATTGATGCCAGTAATTGCATTTTGCTGGCTAAGGGTTCATGTTGGTGGCTGTTTTAGAGCTGATAGAGGCTTTTACTGCTTAGAGTTTTGGCATGGGCTGCCCAGGAGATGCCGAGGTTGGTTGCAGTGCTCAAGCCGCCAGTACTACATTCAGAACTTTTGCTCTCGGTGATCTGTTCCTCCTTGAGCATGGCGTTCATGCACTCTATGCTTGGAATAACTTGGGTATACAATGATGTCTTTTTGTGCACTACCAATCTCTAAATTGCTGACGTTTTGATGTTGGTTGCCCGCTAGGGTAGGCATCTATGGTATTGCATCTCTATAAATTAACTGGATGGTAGGTTAGATCAAAATATGAATTTCCTATATATTGATTCTTAAATGGCTGTAGGTCAACTTGCAGAAAGGGCTGTGGTCTCCAGCACATTAAGGACCTATATATACTGTCAGCGGCCTTTAGTTCAATGCATCTCAGCTTGTTGGTCTGGTGTCCAGATCAGCATTTGTTACATATGCAGTGAACAGCTAGAGTGCATGCTACACACTTCTATCAGGTCAGTATTCAGGTCCCATCTCTGTACCTCTAGGCACAGTAAGTGTTAAAACATTTATTTCCAAATGAGTTGTATGTCCTAAGGGCATCACATCAAAGTTCCTATATAATTAATGGTTTATCTCTAATTGTGTCATTTTGTTGGTAACCATTTACTACCCATGATGTCACTCATTGTTGAAATAGGACCAACATATATTTCTCGTATTTTAACATCCATCACTGACTTTAGTTGGAAATTCATTTCAGCTCTCCAATGTTATAACGTACTTTGCTATATTTCAATTCTGGATATATTGCTGTAGTACTATAGACCCCAAAATGAAAATTTAAAAAATTATAATTAACAAATATTAAAAGATATTTTTTGAAATCTGTCAGCTGAAACCTTAACATAAAAATTAATGTACTTGATTTGGACATAACATGAACATTTTTTTCAGTCACATTTAACTATAATTAGCCACTGTTCATTCAGAACACATAATATACTGTATTCCTAACAGTCTACAGGGCACCCAAAATAACCTATGTTTCTAATAAGGCATAATTGTCATTGTCTAGTATCAACTATTGTATCTTGCTAAAATACAATATATTCCATTGCAAGAAATACTTTCACCAACAACAAAATCTATACCATGACTTTATAAATTTCAAGAAAGCTTCTGATATGGTATGGCATGCAGCATTATAGGCAACAATGAGGAAGTACAACATCAGCTCAAACATGGTGCAGGTTGTGAAGCACATCTTTGACAAAGCCACAAATGTCATTCTCATCAGTGGTAGTAGAGGAGATTGGTTCCAAACAAAAATTGGAGTCAGACAGGGATGTATACTGTCACATGCACTCTTCAACATTTTTCTGGAAAGGATCATGGAGGATGCCTTGCAAGACCATGAGGGCACTGTCAGAACTGGAGGAAGAACTCTAACCAACCTTTGCTTTGCCAATGATATTGATGGCTTAGCAGGGGATCAAAAAGAACTGGCAGACTTGGTTGTGTGCCTAGTCACAACCTCCACAGCATATGCTATGGAGATTGGCACTGAAATGAACAAATTGATGACAAAACACCAATGGCATCAAAGCAGAAATAAAGGTTAGTGGACAGGAGCTGGAAACAGTTACAAGTTTAAGTGCTTGTGATCAATTATTACAGACGTGGGTTCAAACCAGAACTACTTTTCAGGACAACAGCAGCAATAACAAGATTGAGACCAATATGGAAGAACACCAACATTGCTCTTGGTTCCAAAATAAAGCTGATGTACTCGATTGTATATCCATTTTTCTGCTTGCTTGTGAAACATGGACGCTTACATCAGATCAACCAAAATGGCTTCAAACATTCAAAATGAGATACTACTGCAAGATCTTATTCATATCATATATTGACAATGTAACCAACAAAGAGACCCAAAACAGGATAACATAAAGGCCTCTTAAAACAATGAGAACTGAAGTGATACTCATGTCTCTTAGTTTTTAAAAAATGAACAGGATTACTACAAATTTGACTGGCAGATTGTTTGCCATGCCCAACACACAAGTACACACAACATTTTTGATCATTTTTTCTATACCACTGTTTGGTATATGGTCAGAGTTATGTACCCTGACTCCTGTGTTATAACAAGGATGTGTGGAGACCTGTCTAATTTCAAAGGCCTACAATGGGTGTCTCATTTATCCTTTTAGCATCATATCAAATTGTGGTTTCATTTGACCACTCTGTTTGACCACTCTCTGTTGGAAAATAAACTTGTATCTGGTTATATTTTATTTGTAGATAACATGCATGGAATCATCTCATATTACAGGATTTAGCTACCTCCTTTACTTATGTCCAGCTCTTAGGATGTATAGCACCCAGCCAAGCACGAGTCATCACCATCTGCAGCTGCTATATTTTCCTCTATCCCTACAAGACGCTGCATCCATAATTGAAGTGTTGGTGATAGTGACCCACCTGCTCCTATGCTACAACAATCACCAGAAGCCTACCTAGACACAGCCTCCAAAAACCTCAATGATATAATACAAATGTTGATGTTCCATGACTTAGCATGTGACATAGCATAATGTGATGTGACATGGGATGCATCCTCATTTTATTACAACTTAAATGGATTCCCAAATATTGGGAATAAATACTGTCTCTGTTAAATATCCTATTTATCTCTACAGTGTGATGTGGGTAAAATATTTGAAAAACATGTCTTAGACATTTGTATAACTGTATTACAATAAAAATCAAATTATTCATTTGCAATCTGGTTACACTCCTAAAGATTCATCAACGTTACAATTGTAATTTAAAACACCTTTTGCAAGCCAGTCATTGTATGCAAAGACATTTGAGTCTTATGATAAAAGTTAGGCCTTAAATAAAATCAGGTACAAGGTTCATATTTATACATAGGAAATATTGAATTTGGTGGTATATTACTGGAATACTTGAAAAGTTACCATTTTCAAAGAATTCAAACAAGTGCTATAGATCAATGTCAGAGCTGGTGTCTATATCTGGACCACAATTATTTTAATTTATATCAATGATACTGTTACATACATTCAGTCCAGTATAAGACAATGTGCTAAAGATGCTTCATTGTCAATTATTGCAGTGGACCCAATCCTGGTTGCTGGTGTTCTGAGTGATGGCCTGCATAAAAAATCACATTTGAGGGATATTAGCGTCTAGTAGAATTTAATCCAAACATCAAATAAATAACTTTATCAAGAAAATTTCAAAAGATACAACCACTACCACCTTAAATGAATGATACAATATGAATGTCAGTTCTCAAACATTTGGGCTTATCTTGTGTGTGTGTGTGTGTGTTTGATTTTTTATGCAGCTTTAAACAAAATTCAGTCATATCGCTACAATGTCTGCAGTGTGGCAGTTTATAGTTATGTCTAGCTCTGGGGCATCATTCAGCATGATGACCCACCCAGTCAAATTATCCTAACACCATGCGAATCAGTCTTAATACTAAACTCTTAATACTGAGTACCTAGTAAGGCAGCTGTTAATACATGTACCGTTTTCTAGGGCCTAACTGGAAATCGCCTCGGACATTCACTTCGGCCACGTATCCGGTTTCTTGGTACTATTCGGAAGCATTCACCTCGGCAAATAATATGCGCACAAATGGTTACAAGTAAAATAATTGAATAAATATCAAACTTTAAAAAGAAAAAGTTTTTAATACATAATAATTTTAGTTAATAATAACATTTTTCATCTTATAGGCGATATATATGGTATTCAGTACACGAAAAGTTTAAGCTTCACATACGATAATGAAACAAACGGTACTCTCCGGAGTCGCACCTACCACTCGGTTCATGCCTGGATCCGGCAAATAGTACATCCTAATACTCGGATTCGGTAATCGGCGAAAATTATCTACTTGGTTAGGCCCTACCATTTTTATAAGTCTTTTGAATGACATGGCTGGGGTTTGAACCCGCAAACATTCCACATCCAAGGTGGATGCTATAACCACTAGGCTACCGGATTAGTAATGATTTTAACAAACACTAGTACCTCCAAAATGAACTTTATACACAAAATTCCCATAAAGTCACAGAAACATACATTACATTTTGTCATTGAGACTTCTTCTGGGAAAGAGGATGCAGTACTTGTCCAGAAGCAACCCTCACTAATTTTCACAGATTTTAGTAGGATAGTAAGTACATGCATATAGCAAGCCAAATGCTTATGGTAATGAGCCAAATTCAAAAACTTCACCGAAGACAGTAAAAGATGAAATATTGGTTGTGATACATCTTGCATTGTATGGGCCCAGTACAGACAGATATACATATCATTAATTTCATGATCACTGCATAAACAGTGCCTGAGAAATCTACGTCAAACACAAAATGGAACCCAAGGTAGTAAAGCATGAAATATGGTCAATAACAACCTACTTGTGCTATACAGCAGTTTGTTTGTTGTCGGGTTTAACGCCAGTTTTCAGCATACGATAGGCTATACATGGCGGCCAGTATTATTGGTGGAGGAAAAACCCAAGGAAAACCCCCGGATAGAACCACTTACCCATGAGAAGCTATTGGCAAGCTTTCTCACATAACTACATCAGCTGAATCTTAGACTCGAACCCACGCAGACAGAGGTGAGATGGCAGTGATCCGTAACAGAAAGCGCTTTAAACCACTCAACCACTCGGGGCCCCGCCATACAGGAGTTAATTTTTACTATGATGAATTGTTTTACAATTCTAGGTATAACATCATGTGTATAACATGCAAGAAACATGCGTGGTCATCAGTTAAAAGCAAACGTTTAACCCAATCCAGTAAAATATAGACCACAATGACCTTATTTTCTACAAGTGTGGTACTAATAAGAGATGTATTCAACTATATTTTGTTTAATGAATTAAATATGAACAGCTCAAACAAAAAGTTGATCTGAAGTCCTGGAAGAATGAAATATACTGATCTACTTTTAAGATGAGTCCCTAATGCTGCATCCATATCATTTTTTTTTTATTCCAGTTCACATGAGGCATAAAAAAATTACATTGTCATGAACTAAATGCAAAAACTTAACCTAAGCCAGTAAATATAAAATGTGGTTCAATGATTTTCATCTGTTGTAAAAGAGTGGTACTATTAGATATGCATCTAGTTTGGTAAAAATGTTTTGGTAAATGAGTGGTATGAGAATGATTCATCTAGTTTGGCAACAATTATACTATTTTTTAAAAAGCGTGATACAGATATGAAGGCATATAGTTTGGTAAATATATTATTAATTTGGTAAAAGTGTGGTACAAATTTAATAAAAGTGTGGTACGACTAAAGATGCATGCATTCATTTAATTTGATGATTCTAGCATGAACAGTGCTTAAGAAATAAACTTTTATTTTTCATTTCATACACAAAACTGATTGCAAATCAGTGATGCAGAATATACTGGTCACAGTAACCTATATTTGAGATGAATGTGTAGTACTAATGAATATGTATCTTATTATCAAGTTTCTTGTCAGTAGTATGCTTACAGGGTACACTATAATCCCTTTAAGAGAATGACGTCCATTGGCTGCAAAGAATTTTCTGTCATAAAAGATGGCACCATTTCTACTGTATTTGTGTTCTTTTTAACAGTGCATACATGCCAACCCCTGACGAGGAAATGGCGTAATCCAAGTGGTCAAAAAGTGGAATCCAGGCAGAAAAAGCGTAATCCACATATAACATGCTAAAATTTCAATAAATAACGATTATTTGCCCTTCTCATCCTTTACTGTTTAAAGTTTTCATATGTAGCACTTTTAGCTTTACACACATCGACTAGAAACCTTCTTAAGACGTTTAGCACTAAATTTTCAAATTCTTTCGACATGGCCGGAAATAAATGTCACGTGATGCTGTACTCTTCGTTTTTTTTTAATATTTAGAGGATTCTGTTATATTTTGTTTCGGGGGTTTTCGGTTGCCTTTTTCTAATTTATCTGGGAATTTTTGCTCACATAAATGCATAGAGTGAAATAAAATATATTTTTCAAGCGCTAAAATATATTCAGACTGATTCTGTAAGAAATATGAATTAGAATATGGAATCTGCGAGTAAAGATTAAATTTGGAAACCAGTCTGCTATCTCCTCACTACGCATGCTGATTCTATAAATAGAATCGAGGTCAACAGTAGAACCAGGTTAGCTATAAACAGAACATGATACTGTTACGAAAGTCCACAGTCTAGCGTACTCTTATATTGCAGTTACGTAAATGTCGTCTTTTCTAAAATATGGTCTGTGGGATTAATAGAATTTTAATAATAACGAGAAAACAAATAATTGATTTTTTTTGGGAGGTGGATATACAGAAAAAGCATAATCCATATACGTTTAAGCGTAACGCGTAATTTAGTGACATAAAGCGTAATGATTACGCCAAAAGCGTAATGGTTAGCATGTATGACAGTGGCGTTTTTAAAACACTTTTTTCTAACATAAATGACCTAACATGTTCAGAAAACACCTGTAAGTGCATTACAAAATTCTATAATGGTTGTAAAATCCAATCTAAATAACAAAATGTTTGTTAAATTATCGCTTTGAATTCTATGGAAATAATTTACGTAATTGTATGAAACGTGATGGTTTTTGTTCTTTTAGTTACATAAAGATGATCGATTCATAACAGCTACCATTAAATGATCACAAATATTTGCTCCTTTATCATACATTTTTATTATTCAATTAAAGTCATCAAACCATTTTAATCACAGACAAATTGATGTCATTTCTAAACTGTCTACAAACTACAGTTACATATTCTGCATGTTTTTACACAAATTAGATCATAATCATGGAAATATGCAACATTCTATGCAATATTAGTAATTTCAAAACTATTATTTCAATTAGAATGTGTATCAAGATCATTTGAAATCATAAAATCATCTACTCAATAAAATATAGCCATAAATTATATAGAAATATATTAAAGATTGACTGACATTATATTCTGTATCCTTGTAAATTTATGTCTCCAATCAATATGATAGGAGATAAAATCAATAAGGAAGAGTTAATGTCAACAGTTAATTTAAACACCACAAAGTTGTCTCCCCTTATATGAGGTTAAATACACTTGATAAAATTGTGAAATTTTTCTTGCAGAAGAATCATAATTAATATAAAAAATAAAACCAATAGGTAACAATAATCAGTATATTTTTTTTAATAGAACAAGAATTAACAAATATTTATTTACGGGAATCATCTGTCATTCAAGATACATGATTATGTCAAGTCTGATAAATACAAATTGCCATATCACCGATAAATGTCACCTCTGCAAATACAATTAAAGCTCACTGAAATAAATCAACCCCAAAATTATCATTTAAATTACAAATAATACTGCTCCTGAGATTATCTTTGCAATATTTAACACTGAGTCCACTATTACCAGAGGTCTTACTAGGATTTTAAAACTAGAAGTACCAGGATTAAAATTTTTGGAAAAACAAGAGTCCCACCAGCATAAGCTGCAGTCTCTAAAAGAAGCAAATTGGGCATACCCAAAATGGCTACATTTTCAGGTGAGTAGAAACAGTGGTTGCCATAGAGTTTAATTTCTAACTTCCATACAGCACTGACATGTAGCCCTTGTTTGTCCATTAGAGTGAGAGTGAATTATGTCAGGCCAAGGAAAGGTCTCAGTCCAAGCACCAACTTAGGCATCACACATAGTGTTCCACGTGAAATGTCAGTTGTAGCTCTGTTGAATATCATTCAAATCTTCGTCAATTTGCCATTTAACCCCAAAATACTTATCCAAATTTGCAAACAGCATTTTGTCTAACTCTCAACATGTCTCGATTTTTAGGTCACTGACTTGGCTACATTTGGAAACGAACACAATAATGAAAGTTAAAGTTGTTCATTTGATTTACTCTTATACACAAGTATATCAATGGGTCATTCTACCTCTGAAATCAGTCATTGTAAACATCAGCACATTTTCTCACCACTATGCAGCTAGTCAAGTCTTTGAACTTGCCGCCTAGCTTGTGAGTCATGTTCTTCAGATGTGCTCTTACAATGACATGTACATTGGAGAGGGGGGGATGTCTTTCAGCCACTGAATTTTCTAATGGTATATACCAGCAAAGTTAAAATGATCAATTGATCAACATATATTCCCACTCAACAAGTGGTTGAAGCAAGACTAGCAAGCCTTTGAATTTTCTGTTTTGTGTGTACAGAGGACTCTTAAGTGATTTTCTGCATCCCAGATAAAAAATATGCATCCAAATATGCAGATAATACATATCATAAAAAATATAAGCCATTTGCATGATTAAACTATCTTCCAGCATCTTGCATTAATCTAAACAGTTGTTTCTCCTGTCAGAAGTCCACTATCAGGTGCCAGCTCCCAGATTAATTTCTGAATTTCCTTAAACTTTGGGTGGTCTGACCCTCCACATAATGTCAGCATCATGCTTTCACTGGTTGTCAAGAAAGCACCTGCCTCACGCATTCTCTTGAAAGCATACATTCTGAAGACAGAAAATAGACTAAGTCAAAACATATGTAATGCATGCAATGCAAACAAACATCAGTTAGCTACGCATAGGCGACAAAAGATTTGTCTGGATACATGATCAGATAGATAAATATCAATTTTTGTTTTATATATGGTTCATGACACTGAAATTTTTGGTCCTAGAGATTTTACATAGACAAAAAATAACTAAGAGAACAGCATATATATATATATATATATATATATATATATATATATATATATATATATATATATATTAGGGGTTCGCAATAATATCAAATACCAGTATATTGTGGCATTAAACCAACGATAAAATAATCACAATATAACTATCTTAAATCAATATTGTGCGATATTGATGTAAATTCTGATAAGAAGTAGCAAACAAGCTCTATTATTATTATAAAATTAATATTAGCCATATTTCACTACTTATAACAGCTTCTGTTTGACAAGGATGTTAAAAAGAGAATTTACCTTATATAACAACATGGGAGCCATGCTGCCATCATGTTATAAGTAGAATGACATCATAATGAATCACGTTATAATGGGGTTTTCCTGTGTATACTTAATGAAGAGGGAGGGATCTCTTTAATCTATATGAGTTCCATCTGAATTCTAATTGGGGCAGAAATTGGCCCTGATCCTGACATGTCCTTTTGGCATCTAAATTTTTTAATATTTTGCTTACTTATTTATTCCACACGGTTTTCATTATATGCATATTACAAATAGGCAAATTTGCCAAAGTTTTAATTAATGTATTTTCACAAATTTGATAACACTAAAATACATTTGCATACCTTATTGACATAACAATTTTCTGACCTACTTTTAATGATGGAATCTGAGTGCAGCTGCTTTCGCACTTTGTCAATAAATAGGCAAGTAGAAGGGCTGTGTTTTCTACTTCATGGAAAGATAGCTAATGGACATTATGGACAGCCTATACATACCTATCCACCATGCTTCTTGAAGAGCTTGCATCAACTATGACATGAACATCAATATTTTTCTCTAACAAATCCAAAACTGTTTGCTGTACACATACCTGGGCTTCAATTCCACACAGAATCACTGATTTGACCTCTGAAAATGTGGAAATTATATAAATTAGTGATGCACAAGTCATTTTTATTTTTTTCAACAACTGACATAACTTAGAACAACTTACATAACTTATCTCCACTGTTGGACCTATATTAACTTGAAACAATTACTGCATGGTCAAGTATTATAGTTTGTTCAGTAAGAACTACAGTTCTTGTAATTCAAGTTTTCTACATAAACCAGAAACCATACTGATAAAGTCCAATAGATGTGTCAAATAACTTACAAAGTCTGTGAAAATATAGTGCATGATATTAAAAACATAATATTTAGTAGCATCGATTTCATATCAATACTGATATGTGATGGTCAACCAAATATCTACAATAATCCACCATCAGTACTGATGTTTCTTTATTCCAGACTCATAAAAGTAACTGCTAATGTCCTATCATTATTATGTTCATCAATTACTTAAGATCAGAATAGGGCTTTTTGTTCAAATCAAACGATCTTTGCGACCTATTTTTTATTTACTGAAAAGGGCATTTTTCTCTCTTTTATTTTCCAGCAAACTTGGGATTCTCACAACAGGTTTGATTATAACTAGTAATGTTATCTATTAACTCGTTACCTCATACACATACATATATATGAAAAAATTGGTAACTAAAATAAAACCAAACACCCCCAACCCCCGCATGGATTCATTGCTTTATTCTAGAAATGAAAATGCATGGGGAAATTCCAAACACTTAACAAACTTTTCTATACAGTGTATCAGAAAAAAAAGATGCAATTTATAAATATAGGTAAGAGCTGACAAAGTAAAACCAGGGGGAGGGAGAAATTGCAAATGCACAATTTACATGCATTCAGTTGATTCCTTTATGTACATTTTTAGATATTAGAGTGAACCCTGCATCCCATAAAAAAACTCCAGTCTTCCCTTGTTTGACTTATAAAAATGACACCTGTTATGATTATGTTATTAGGATTATATTAGATCATTCTATGTGTACTAAGATTATATGGCCTATTAGATCATTCTATGGACTACAAATTAATTAGTATGATTAGTGTTTAATGGCAATTTAATATAATATTTTTATATGGGTAGGTGGTTGCAGTATTAAACTCCAGCATGACCACAAGAGTTTTAAAGTTAATTAGGAACTGACTTTTGCTTTCCGATTCTTATATACCATATTTTCCGGCCTATAAGTATATACTTTTTGACTTGAAAGTCAGGTCTTCATCTTATACTCCGAATCGACTTTTATATGGATTGTGTCACTGAAATTGCATCAACTTATATATTATGGTACCCAGTATGCTATTGAAATTGCTCTAAATTGGGCATTATTGAAAATCAGGTCACATAGAAGTACAAATTCTTGTTAAATTACTATATCAATAAATTGTCATAAACTAATATGACTACGTTTATATTTATAAGTTTTGTCATTATTTATTTTGCATTCTGCGCATATTTTCTTATTTCTCAAACATAAAATAAAAGATAATAATTACTGGTAAAAATTTTACAGGGCCACATAGCACACTTACAATCTATACTTTATAGTGTACTGTACTAATTCAAAGCATATTGTTTGTTCCCAAAAAAAGACATGAAATAAGTTTGTTTTATTCATTCTTTTTAACCATACCTCATTCTTCCTGATCACATATTAGCAACTGGTCTAATTGATCCTACAAAGGGATGTAAT
This sequence comes from Unio delphinus, assembly GCA_029339505.1. NCBI lineage: Eukaryota > Metazoa > Mollusca > Bivalvia > Unionida > Unionidae > Unio > Unio delphinus. The sequence goes on along the minus strand of JAQISU010000071.1, from coordinate 11,488,426 downwards.
CCATATTAACTCGAGTGTTCTATGATTCTATAAAATAATGTAGATCATGCTTTCTACTGAATCCCCCAAATCATGTTTTTAATTGTATTTGACAAAATTTCTCAAATAAATATGGTTTACACTAAACTAAAATCAGATATAAAAGGTAGATGGACTACCAGTGCTCATAGATCAACAGTGATCATTTTTAGTTTTGCAATTCAGTTTAAAGCAAATTGTAATGTCAATGCTTCACCTATATTCATTCTTAACCAGCTGATATTTCGGTGTCTCTCTTTGATTATAGCAGTAGTTGATAAACTGGTCTTTGGTTTTCAACAACAATAAAAGCCAATTGCCACAACTGTTTAAACCTCAATTAAGAACCACAGGAAATGATGCCTACTACATTCTCTGGATGTAAATAATGAATTTAGCCATGGGCATTGTTTTCATTGCTATAGTACGGGCACATTTTAATGAGTTCAGTATATTTTGATCAATCTTTTCAGTTATATAAATATCCCCGTACAAATCATACAACATATCTCACAATGCCTCCCATCAAATCACACAAGTCTTACACAGCGGCTTTTAAGCAATGGATATCATAATTAAAACAAATATGGTTTAAACTAAACTAAAATCAGATATATAGCGAGCACATGCATGCATGTGTGTGCACGCGTGCAAGAGAAAGTGAGAGATGAAAAAATTGTCAGTGTACAAGACTGTTCTTTTATTCAGGGTGGTTTTTATTTGTAGCTTTTGCAAAGAGAAAAAAGACTGTATTGTGAGTTACCCGACGATTGTGATACTCCTCATGTATTACAAGCCTACTATACTCCATTATCAATAAACACCTCTAAATCAACAAAACAATTCATTCTTATTTTAATTATGATGTACACTGTCACAACAACCACATGGCTATGCAGTGCTTTTTACATGGTAATTAAATATGCTTAGCGCTTTGGCTATAATTGAAAACAGACTGAGGGCAAGAATCTACAGAAAAGGTCAAATCAGCGAGGCTGCCAGTAGGGGAATGAGGCTCTTCTTAGGGAAACGAAAATCTGTCAATATTCTATTGAAGCCATATAAATTTGTTATAAGGATAAGAGATCATACCCATTAATTTGTATTCAAACACATACCAATAAAGATAATAGTGAGGTATATCATTGAATAGATTACTAATAAAATGTTAACTAAATCCAAGTCCAACAGAACAAATACTTAAAAATAGTGTATATATATATATATATATATATATATATATATATATATATACCAATTGATTTAACGGAGTCCGTGACTTTACTTTCAAACTTACAATATAAAATGACAAGTTTTTATAAGTTACATTTGTAACTATAGGTAATAAAATGAACTACAATGGGGATGTGTTTTCAATTGTAGTAAAACAAGCATGGACTGTTTATTCAGCTGTGTCAATTGATAACAGAATGTAGCAGTGATTTGTTCAGAAGTAAAATCAGATGTAAAATCAGAAGCATGTTAGAATCGGTAATGCAATTTCACGATACCCGTTAAATATGGAATATCATACAACGATACCATTACTAGTGTAAAATACGAAGCCAAGATATTGACCTGGCCTCAACTTATACTCTGATATGGGTAAAATATTTGAAAAACATGTCTTAGACATTTGTATAACTGTATATGGACTTATATGGACGAAGGATGGAAAATTTACAAAATTGGTGAATTCGACTTATACTCCAAATCGACTTATAAGCCAGATAATATGCATCACTGGCTTCTAATTAAGCTGCATTCTTGCATGTTCAGTCCTATAAAAAAATAGACTAAGCTATACCAATTGTAACTTAGTCTTAAAAGCTTGGTTCCATCAGATAATTAAATCTACTTCAAGAGCATGATCATAAAAAAGCCAAAGTATGCATAAATCTGGTGTGATGAATCACCTGTCAGTTTTTTCAAGTGCTGCTCCACTTCTGGGATCATCATGGAAAACTTTTGTTTTGGAAAAACTGGACACTGTGTTACATCCAACTCTGATACAGTTGGACCAAGACCTGGGATTAAATGCATCCACATTATTATTACATTTCTATTTGGTAAAGTATATATAAATTGACAAAAACGTTTTTAAAAATTCCTATGACATTATAAAAGCTGTTACTGTGAAAACATGTTTTAATGAATTTTAAACCTTTAAAACTGGAACACAAATAAACTATCCACAATACAAAAAGGATGGTCAAATGATGGGATATAACTCTAACAATCAAATTGTCTTCCACTGAACCAAACTTTCATTTGGATGGTCTCATGTTATATCCATGTTAAGAACAATGATGTATGATTAAGTTCCGAAAATAATTTTACAAATTGCTTTAATTGTTATATTATTAATTTAAAATATAAACACCTCATTAAAATGTGGCTTCAAAAGCTCAAGACCATAAAATGTAATGAGTAATTTCCCCTTATGCAACATTGCAATATTAGAAACAGCAATACAATGTAAACATGATTTCGCTTATAATGCGAAGTCAGGCTAGAATCTCATCTTTCAAACCAGAAAATCCACACACAAATTATCCTATGATCAAAACTGGAAAGGAACACTTGGATATATTGCTCATTTTATCATAATAAACACAGTTGATAGGAACTGGAAATTTTACTCAACATTATGAAAAATTTAATTTAAAAACATAGATCATACAATGTCATCCAAAAGACATTCCTAGTACACCACAATTAAGGATCAGTGAGGTAATTTCAAACAACAAAAATGTCACTTATGCTGAGTGAAGGTAGTACTTTAATAAATACAAATTAAAAAAATTCAATTGAAATTTGTGTTTAGTTCTGTCTTTTAGTTTCTTGTAAGTATAATCATAAATGCGATGTGTTTTCTTGAAATTAAATGTAAAATGCGTCATTCTACCAGAACAGCTATGGCAGCTAACATTTCTCCGAGAACCTAATTAAGATATGGACCATTGTGGGCTAGGGAGTTTCAGAGAATTCTTGAGCTGGCACATAGAGATGTCGTCACTGATGATAAGAAGTTTTATTATTACATCCAATGAAATCACGACATCAATAACTGAACAATAAAAATAAAAAAAAATAAAAAAAGTTTTGGTCATAGGAAAAGACCCGCTGAGTTATCTCCCCCTTATTATGGCTCCTTTACAAATATTTTTTTATTTCTGAAGTTTAGTATTTATTAAGCATGGATATATTCTGTTTAAATAATTGATACAAACATGAAACAGTTGTAATGAAGGTCCAACAGTTGTATTAGATTTCATAAAACTAAATATGGGGTCGAGAAAAGAGTACACACATTCCTCAGCAGGCGGCCGATTAGTCCTACCCTAGTCCTACCCGTAAGACGTATCACATGTTGATCTTGATTTTAGTGCTGCAGCAAACATAAATATCAGCGTCGGGGCTTACATTGTAGGACTAGCGGCCGATATATGTGATTAGGTATAAATTTCATTGTTTGTCCTAATTAAAACTAAAGCTATTAATGTTTTCAGACACTATCAAGAGTTAAAGACTTTGTTCAAATCATGAAATGTTTTTCTGAAAATTAACAAACATGCATTTTGAAAACTGCCCCATCCCCCCATTTCATGTCCTGAAATTACCCAAAGCTGCATCACAGAGACAGTTTAGACTTAATTTGTATCATTCTTGGATGCATCTCCATAGAAATTGATTGGTTTACTTGCAAAAACTGATATTTCAATATTTATGTCCTTTTTTTTTTACTTAGATGACCCTTGGTTGTGCTGTTCACCTTTAGGATATTGCTCCGTTACAACTACTGGAATATTGAGTGTATTTGCTGCTTGAAGCAGTCTGTTTGACACTGCTATTATCTGTGGGTAGTACTGAATAGTTTTACGAAACTTTTCTTGCATGTCACACAAAAATAAAACAGAATTCTTGGGACAAATCCGACCCAGACGTCGTACCGCACCGGCCATTTTCAATATTATCATTTGACGTAGCCGAAGATTCGTATTTAATGCTTATGGGGAGGGGGGTAGTTTTCGTAATAAAATATGTACAGTTTAAAATTTAATAAATAAATAATAATAAATAAATACATAAAATCATTCTATAATATGAGAAATATTCGACTACTGCCATATGTTTCCCCATTAGTATAAGCTTAGGTTTCGAAAAATACCTAACTTTTGGTTTCAACAAATATGTCAGCCTCCATGGACTCGAATGTTTGAAGTTTGAGGTACCGTAAATGTCCCTGTCTCAGTTATGGTTTTCTTTGTGTTTACTTGATAGTTTAATTCATTGTTAAAAGAGAATCATGTACAAGTTTTACAGTCATATGTTGGTGTTGGTTAATGTAGTTTGCAGTATGTTTCAATTGAATTAATTTTGAACATTATCTTTGATTAGACTCGTGGCGCAGACTTGTTCCCTCCGACCCACAGGCACTTGATTGGTGTGTGTGTGTGTGTGTGTGTGTGTGTGTGTGTGTGTGTGTGTGTGTAGACTAACGTGTAAACTCACCAAGTTACATTAATTGTTAGTGGGTTAGTGTACATATTAGTTTACCCTCCCCCAATCAAGTGACTGTGCTCCCACTGTCCCTAGTCCTACCCGTAAGACGTATCACATGTTGATCTTGATTATAGAGACGCGAGCAAACATAAATATCAGCGTCGGGGCTTACATTGTAGGACTACCACTGTCCCCTGCAACATACTGTCATTGCCTTCTTTCTTTTTTAAAGGCGGGGGGGGGGCATTAGTCGCAAGTTTGCTCTTCGTTTACACATGCAATGGAATTTATGATGTTGTCTCTGCAGTCGCTAAGACTTTGTATTTTGTTTTGTTTCATTACAGATTCCAAGGGTTTTGGGGGTGGGGTGGGGTGGGGACAGTAGAGACATTTATATGTGCTCAATGTATTTTGAAAAACAAATTATCAACGGGTAATATTACTTTTTTTTCTTGAATGTATCAACACATTTATATTTTTCCCTGTGAACTCTAAGATAATATGCCGAAAAATATCCAAAAATGCACATCTAAAATTGACTTGTCCTCCAAAATTTCTGACTTTTAGAGATCAACAGTTTCCAGTAAATAATAAAAAAAAAAGACATTAAAAAATATATTTAGATTATTTCCTATGTACTGTAATTTTGAATTGACATTGCTTTGATTTACTTCATAAAGAGAAGCACAATTCAGGCAAATAGGAGAAAACCAAAGCCTGTCCACTGTTTCAGTGTCATACATTCTTCATCCTAAAAACTGAGTTGTAAAATAAGGAGTGAGTTTCATAGTTAGCAACACTTCATCATGATGTCAAAGGGGTTAAGTTGTATTTATGATTCTCTAGGTTTGCTAAGCAGCCCAGAAGTTTATGCTTCTTGAGCTGGCCATAGATTCTTTAAAATTACATATTTGGTGATTGAAACATAAAATTGTTATATGGTGTGCTTATTTTGGTTGAAAAATTGATATACTTTTGAAGTATAGCTTATTTTCATGTCCATAAGAATGACATCACCAACAGGAAATTTTCTTTTCTCTAGCAACGTCAAGATTGAATAATTGAATAATAAATGTAATTGTCTTTTACTTTGGAAATATACATTTCTGTGGTAGCTTATTACTATTTCAGGAGCAGTCTTAAATGATATGTGATGACTAGTTTCGAATAGAAGCAGGATCTGGGGATGAGATGTCCATTATGCAGTCTTACTTTGGTACACCACATAATGAGACATGGCATATTTTTTTTCAAATTCACCATTTTCAGTGCATCTTTAGTGATGATTGTGCAGCATTAATATATTCAGGTACTACTTCTGTATGTTGTCTGTGATTGCCCCTTCTGCCTTGAATGACAGTCTTATGCACTCAATTTAAAATTCAATTTCAGTAAAAAGAAAAATTTACAGTTTTCAAAAATATGTGAAAAAAGGTTTAAAATGTAACTCTTTTAAAATTATATGTGCAGAGTATGTATTTGGCTGATTAAGAGGATTAAAAAATATAGTTTGAAGATTTTGTCATTCTTTTTCTCACCTTGTAATGCACTCTAAAATTATAATGAGACTAGATACACAAGGTTTGGGGTATCTACTTTGCATACATACCCATAATTCCATGTAAAACATTATCACATGGTTGCAAGGTATGGTGCAAAATAAGACCTGTTTTGATCTCCATATTAGTTCTATTACCTTGCTTGAACATAGCTATTCATATGCAAGGATAAGCCAAGAAGTTGTTCTCTACCTTTTGTTGGTCAAAGGTGCCACGCAGACCAATTTTAATTAACATTTAAAAAAAAAAAATTAAAAAATAAGTATTAAACTTATAAGTGCATTCCACATACACAATTTAACATGATTTTTAGAATAGCAGGAAACTGCATTGACACTATTATTGCTATAACCAAGAAGCTTTAACTAAAGCATACATAGATATTAAGGAGACAACAATGTCAATTAAAAAGGAAACAAATTTGCATACAGTTCCTGAAACAACTTTATGCCAATATGTCATTGACTCTGTGGGTAGTTATACCAGGGCCAACTCCAGTAATTTTCCATTATATTTCTTGGAGCAAGAAAACCAGGCTTGTAGACCATGTTTTGCTTTACCAAAAGTAGGCTATGGTTATACCCATGTAGATATATGTAATTTGGTCAGTGACTATTTTGTTGACATTGGATTTCACGATAATCCACAGTCACTGTAGTGGCAGCAGAACTTCATATCACAATGGCCTAATTTAACAGCTAAAAAGACATGGTCTCAGATGCCAAATCCATGTCCAGACAGAAAGTAAGTGCATATTTTGATGAAATGGAGAAAATCTGATCTTTTATATCCTGAAGGAGAAACCACAGTATATTTACAGCATCAATGAAAAGGGCATTTCTGATAGTGATACCACTTCATTTATAGTCACCAAATAAACTAAAAACCAGTCACAATTACTAGTTGACAGTTTTAATAACTGGAAATACTTTAGATACTTCTCTTCTGGCTCATATTGTATTTCCAGGAAAAAGAATGAGAAATTAATTGCTTGAGCAACTGGGGTTTCCGGTTCTGTTACATTGGTCAAATATTCAGGAAATATCTCCAGGAACATTTGATCAGTTATTTACAAAAGCATTCGTCTATCCCAGACACTGTTGTTTTTTTTTTAATGATGGGCATATATCGCATGTATCTTTGGCAACTGTTGAACAGACCAAACATCATACTATCATTCTTTTCTTTTTACTGTCTCACTTATTACTTGATGTACAAAAAGCACTCAATGGCAGATGTTTGGGGCTCTTTCAGAAGATATGCAATAATAAAAGGGAGAAATTTATGCGAAAATTTACTGCATCGTATGTTCCTAAGCATGCCACATGTGAGTGAGCATGCAGAGCCCAGAACTTAGGTCTATCTGGTACAAATCTTCCTGCATCTTTTAAAAATAATGTGGAATCTATCCCTTCAATTGACTCATTTAGATTGCACATCATTTATGCCAGGTATACTGTTGCACAGTCAAAGCAATGACTCTGATTCCAACATACAGTGTAGTTGTCGAGCTGCTGGTTTCTTAGATGGTTTCCAATTAAGGATTATTGATGACATTTTTGTACATTTTGTAACTTGCTGATAAGTCTTCCAAACATTACAAATGGGTAGTCGTTGTTTCAAAATGAATTAGAAGCATTATCTTTTTTCAGTTGCATTTGAGACTGTTTTGTGTTGATTGAATTGCTCCTATACCCTTGGATTTTAACTGAAAGAGACTGCAACTAATTGTACCTGTAATAAATGGCCACATTAAGAATTAAAAAAAGATCACAATTTGTGTAAATGAAAGAAATACTGGTATGTTGCAGAAAAGAACAGAACATAGCAAAACTTTATAAGTAAAATAATATAATTACAAATGATCATACATAAATAATAGGATATATAGAGAAGATTCTCCATAAAACATTAAAATGTTAATTCCCAGGTGATAATAAAGATACATTGTGTAACTAATAATATTATGTAGGGCAGGGATTTTGTCAGACCAAAGACTTTTAATTTATATATTTCTAAATCTACATGAATCTTTTCTACGATGTCCGTATTAAAGTATTGTGGGCCAAAACATCCCACATGTGAGGGCTGAACTGTCCCATTTAACATAGTGGGCTGAAATAACCCAAGTAAATAGTTTGGTTTAATCATACTATTCAGTGATATCTCTGGGATATTGATATTTGGCATGGATATATGAAATTGTAGTATCATGTTTATTTTCAGTACTGTGAATAAACAATTTAATTATACAACTATCAAATCTTAAGGATGGGTGTACCGTTACCTGAGTGTGTGTGTGTGTGTGTGTGGTTACATAACCATTTGTTCTGTTTTATGCATTTCTTGATTTAAATTAGGAAAAATCTACAGCATGCACCCCCATATGTTTGTGGACATTAAGATTGTATTTTAAGCCACAAGCCCACAACTGTGGCTTCTATGCTGATATAACATGTAAAGCTGCAAAAAGGCCAAATACCATGATTTACCAAAATGTATATTAATTGTGAAGGTGCTTAATTGTTTTCACAAGTTGGCAAACTGCAAAACTCTTTACTAAAAACTCCATAAGGCAAGTAAAAAAGTTAGGAGCACTTCTTAAAGACTTAAAAATATACATCAAATAAAATTGGTCCTTGTTAGATAAAGTTCCTTGCTCAAAATGTGCTGATTGCTGTTTTACACCTTGCTGATAGTGTTGATGAATGCCATACACCCTGCTGATAGTGTTGATTAATGTCATACACCCTGCTGATAGTGTTGATTAATGCCATGCACCCTGCTGATAGTGTTGATTAATGTCATACACCCTGCTGATAGTGTTGATTAAAGTGTTGATTAATGCCATACACCCTGCTGATAGTGTTGATTAATGTCATACACCCTGCTGATAGTGTTGATTAAAGTGTTGATTAATGTCATACACCCTGCTGATAGTGTTGATTAATGTCATACACCCTGCTGATAGTGTTGATTAATGTCATACACCCTGCTGATAGTGTTGATTAATGTCATACACCCTGCTGATAGTGTTGATTAATGTCATACACCCTGCTGATAGTGTTTATTAATGTCATACACCCTGCTGATAGTGTTGATTAATGCCATGCACCCTGCTGATAGTGTTGATGAATGCCATGCACCCTGCTGATAGTGTTGATTAATGTCATACACCCTGCTGATAGTGTTGATTAATGTCATACACCCTGCTGATAGTGTTGATTAATGTCATACACCCTGCTGATAGTGTTGATTAATGCCATGCACCCTGCTGATAGTGTTGATTAATGCCATGCACCCTGCTGATAGTGTTGATTAATGCCATACACCCTGCTGATAGTGTTGATTAATGTCATACACCCTGCTGATAGTGTTGATTAATGTCATACACCCTGCTGATAGTGTTGATTAATGCCATACACCCTGCTGATAGTGTTGATGAATGCCATACACCCTGCTGATAGTGTTGATTAATGTCATACACCCTGCTGATAGTGTTGATTAATGCCATGCACCCTGCTGATAATGTTGATTAATGCCATGCACCCTGCTGATAGTGTTGATTAAAGTGTTGATTAATGCCATACACCCTGCTGATAGTGTTGATTAATGTCATACACCCTGCTGATAGTGTTGATTAATGTCATACACCCTGCTGATAGTGTTGATTAATGTCATACACCCTGCTGATAGTGTTGATTAAAGTGTTGATTAATGTCATACACCCTGCTGATAGTGTTGATTAATGTCATACACCCTGCTGATAGTGTTGATTAATGTCATACACCCTGCTGATAGTGTTGATTAATGCCATGCACCCTGCTGATAGTGTTGATGAATGCCATGCACCCTGCTGATAGTGTTGATTAATGTCATACACCCTGCTGATAGTGTTGATTAATGTCATACACCCTGCTGATAGTGTTGATTAATGTCATACACCCTGCTGATAGTGTTGATTAATGCCATGCACCCTGCTGATAGTGTTGATTAATGCCATGCACCCTGCTGATAGTGTTGATTAATGCCATACACCCTGCTGATAGTGTTGATTAATGCCATACACCCTGCTGATAGTGTTGATGAATGCCATACACCCTGCTGATAGTATTGATTAATGCCATACATTCAGGTGATAGTGTTGATTAATGCCATACATTCTGCTGATAGTGTTGATTATCTGATTCAATGAAAATTGATTTTAGGTTTTTAAGTGCTTTAACAGAAAATAGCATAATTTTACAGTGTAAGATATACCGGTACATGTATTTTTTTAAAGAATCATTTCATGGGTTGCAATTTTCTGTCAAATAATAATGCAAAAGTAGCTTGACCTAAGGGTGCAAGGGACAATTTTTATGCACAAATTTATTGCCATATCCACCTGCTTAATATAATAATAAATGTTTTTTTTTTTAAAAAAAAACCACACTGGTGAATTAATAAAAGGTCTGTATTTTGTAATAGCCTTATTAATAAAAAAAAAAAAATAAAGGCATTATTCACTTGACTCCAGTCAGTGGCAGATCATAGCAAAAGGAAATTTGTGCTTTCCGACATCAAATTTATGCTGACATTTTTCACACCTAAAGGTCAATTTTGAGACCAACTGATGCTCACAAGCCTTTTCCTAGGTGATAATTCTGAAAGACATTGAGTACTAAACAGCTTCAAAATAGTTGCCATCCAGGCAGTTTTTGAGATCTTCTACTAACCCTGAACCGAAATGTCTACTAGTATGGGTGGCTAGCTTTTCATTCCAGCTGACTACTGGAATTTCATTCTGCAAAGTAATGGGGGCAGGTGTACATGCATCACATCAGTCTCGAGAAGAACGCAAGCCCAAAACACCTATTTCACAAATACGTCCTTATATTTAATTACAATAATAGCTGAAGAAGTTGCATCATAGCCTTAAGAAGTTGTACAGGGATCAATTTTTGAAACTATCCCCTGTCACAGTTTACGATGGTTGACATCTAATTTCAGGTTTAGGTATATCTACTGGAATCGCATCCCATTTATATTCAAACCGTATTCCTTTTGTAAATTATTGGAAATATGTCACAAATCTGTATTGTACACACATAACATGTCTCCTTGAAAAATATGTTTGATGATTAATCCATTCCTATATAATTTGGACAAACATTTCTTGTTCACGGTCTGGCTAAGGGATAACACCGTCCTCCCCCCCCCCCACACACACACACATACTTTAGCAACATTACATCACAGGTCACTGGAATTTTAATAGAAGTGTGTGAGTGTGTGTGTTTTTCACAAAGACTGGTCATGTGACAATGTTATGCAGAATTTAGAATCTGCCGAGTTGAAATTCATACCTTAATATAATATTCTTTGTTTTTATTCTCTTATTTTTCTCTTTTTTAGTGAAATAGTTTCTCAACACATCAAAGAATGAGCATCATGGACTGGGAAGAAATTGCTACAACTTCAAGAACAAATATGTTCTTGAAGTATATGATGTTGACTTAATTTAATGTCATTTTATTGCACAATTATGTCAAAAATGAAGATACTTCTCCATTTTTGTATATATGTCAAAATATTTACTTTAATTTTTGCATATGAAATGCAGCATACTGATGTTGTATTATTTGGTGGCACTGGAGATTTGGCAAAGAAATACCTTTGGCAAGGTTTTTTTGACTTATTTCAAAAATATTCAAATGAAAATTCATCATTTTCATTTACTGCCATTGCAAGGACTGTATATGAGGAAGGCAATAAAAAGTTAAGAGAAATTTTGACAAGTAACGTCAAGTGTGAAAAAGAGAACGAGACATGTGAGGAAAAGAAAAGTGAATTTATATCTTTAGTCAAGTATGCTCATTTAAAGACTCAGCATGAATATGAAACATTCTGTCAGAATTTTTCAAAGAAGGAGATGTCAACAAAGAATGGATACATTTTCTATCTATCCATACCTCCAAGTGCTTATGTAAGCACAATAAAAACTTTGTCAAAGTATTGTTACAGAAATGACAATGAGACATGGACACGATTTGTCTTGGAAAAGCCATTTGGGAGAGATTTAGAGTCAGCCCAGCAACAGGCAAATACAATAGCAGAGTATGTGCAAGAAACAGATCTTTTCAGGATTGACCACTACCTGGGAAAATCAGTGGTGAAACAGATCTTGTTATTTAGGTATGCTTGTTAGAATATGTATGTATTCTGGTTAGTCTCAGATCTTGTCAGTTAGGGAGGCTTGTTAGAATATCTATGTATTCTGGTTAGTCTCATATCTTGTCATTTAAGGAGGCTTGTTAGAATATGTAATACCATGTATTCTGGTTAGTCTCAGATCTAGTCATTTAGAGAGGCTTGTTAGAATATCTATGTATTCTGGTTAGTCTCATATCTTGTCATTTAAGGAGGCTTGTTAGAATATGTAATACCATGTATTCTGGTTAGTCTCAGATCTTGTCATTTGGGGAGGCTTGTTAGAATATGTAATACCATGTATTCTTATTAGAATATTCATTGGTTCTTATTTAGTCTCATTATCATATTTAATTTCTGCTCTGGTGGCTCAGATGGTTAGTGTTTGCCTCAGATGCAGGAGGGGGGGGGGTGAACCCTGGCAGAGTCATACCAAAGACTTATAGAAATGGTTAAAGCAGCTGCCTTGCTTGGCACTCAGCATTTGGTCAGTCTGGTGTCAGATAATGTGACTGGGGGGGACATGATATTAAAGTTATGTTAAAAATCACACACACAGACATGCATGTGCACACACACACACACACTTCACCATTGAAGATACTGAAACGTTGGAACAAGATTTGGGGGGCCAGGTTTATAAATACAGTAAATCTTCTGCAGATTTAAAATCCATGGGACCAAACTTACTTTTCAGTTTAGATAGTTTTTTGGTTTAATGAGGATTTTGCGAGGTGGACACTAGGCCACTGGAGTGGTTAGTGGAGGAGAAATATGCATTACAAAAGGACAGACATTAATATGCATGACAATAGTATACCCCAATTTTTAAAAATTCATTAGTATGGGGATTCAAAAAAATCTTTTATGAAACCTCAGAAAAAGAGTAATGGCTAAAATAAAACATTTAGATGCCTCATTGATTATGCATTTACATCATGACATAACATCATGAAGATTTAGTACACTTATTATGATTTGGGGATATTGAATGTTTTACTGTTTTTTTCCAGGAACAGAAACAAGGAGACACTAGAGCCGCTGTTAAATAGACAGTATGTTGACAGGATTGAAATCGTCATGAAGGAGATCATAGGTGTTAAAGGTATAAACATGGTCATTGGTTATCTTGAGTTTGGTGCTAGAATTTTGCAGATAGTAACCAAAACTACTGACATGTTCAATTATCTAGTGCAATAGTTAAGAGTTAAACTCTGGAATTTTCCATTCCAGATTTGATTTCTATGGTCATTTCCTATTAATGATTATCACATTCTTAATCCCTTCAGTCAATTTAATGTTTATTTTTAAATTATTAGAGTTTGAATTTGTTGCTAAATTATGCATTTCTGAATACCTAGACACTTAGTTACGCTAGTACATGGCAGCAGATTCAAGGCAAAAATATGCAGTAAACAGTAAAAACAAAAATATATGGTAAACAGTAAAAACAACTCCTTCCTTTTCAGTCAATAGTTTTTTTTAATTGAATAAATGACCATCCAAATATTTGATTGCCATAGGGATAATGATCATCACAAGACAATGGCTACCATATACCATTAAATTTCCGCTAGCATAAAATTACATTGTGTCAAATCAATCATTTGCAAGTGTGTTTCTCAGTGGTTTTTGATGTGATGTTGTGGCTTCACTAGCAAACTATTTCTTCTACATATTGAATCAGTCATTTGTTTTCAAAACTGGTTGGAATGTTTTGTTGGTCTTTAGACCTTTATCTCTGGGATGGTTTGCAAAGCAGCTAGGTGGAAGAACTATATTTTACTTCTCCAGTTGTTCCTTAGTACATGTACATACTCTACCAACAGTTTGTACTGGGAAGCCTCCGTAGTAATGGTGTGGATTCTACAGCAACCAGGCTGAAACCTATTTTCATCTTCACCAGAATGTTTGTCAGTTGTAGTAGAAATGTTCATTAAGATATGCCTTACCAAAATTTTCTCCAGCACACCATCTGTAGCAATATTATACCTTTCCTAGCTTGGAAATTTGTTTTGAACATCAGAATAGTAAGAACATTCAGTAGGATATATTTTATCAGAATTAAATCTGGGATATCTTTTCTACCACTGAAGTGGTTTTCATAGCAGTCGGTGGAAATATAATTTTATATTCATCTCCAAAATATCTGATCCAGTTTTGATCCAAATGATCCTTTGAACATCCTGTACCAGAATGACATGCAGAATGGCTTCCCTTGCAGTGATTTGACCTCCATAGCAACAGGGTTGAAATCCTATCGTTGAAATATCCAGCATTTTTTTTATAAAACTTAGTTGGCATCTATATTTGGCAGTAAGTGTTAAGTATAGTGGTGGCATCAGTGTTATCCTATTAGCTACGTGATGTGCTTCACCAAATTAAATCTTTGAAATTACTTTATGTGATGACCACGTTTACTACAGTAGCATGATTTCTATTAAATAATTTTTGTCAACATCTGCCAGGTAATTTATCTCAAACTCTTTGAGACTTATTATTGTAGAAAAGGTTGGTGGAAAATTTTGTTGTTGATAAACTGAACATCTGAGCAAGTTGTAATATGATGATATCAAGATTCGATTGTAGCTTTAGTTTTAATAGTTTTCAGTACATGTATTTAAGAATGCATTTATATATTGAATTACTTTCTTTAGACAGAACTGAATTTTACAATCAAGTTGGAGTAATCCGAGACGTGATGCAAAACCACCTGACAGAGTTACTTACACTTGTTACCATGCAGTTGCCAATGAATCTGTCCAATTCAAAAGAGATAGAAGAACAGAGAAACAGACTTCTCATAAAAGTGAGACCTGTGAGGGAGTCAGGCATATTGACTGGGCAATATTCAAAGTATTTAGAGGAAGCCATTGGAGCAAATGGTAATCTCAACCAATCAAAATACACACCAACATTTGCTGCAGCCCTATTAAAGATAGAAAATTCCAGATGGACTGGTGTACCACTTATTTTGATGTCAGGAAAAATGTTGGATGAAAGGTCAAGCTATATAAGAATAATATTTCGTGAAAGAATTTTCTGTGTTACTGGCTGTACAGATGGAAACTCAACTCACATGCAGTATCCAAGACAATTGATTTTTCAAATCGGACATGGAGATGTGCCATCACCAGGGATACTTGTATCAAAGTCATTGTTAAAACCAGTCTGGAGTCCAGGGGTAACAGAGTTGTCAATCACCTCAAAAGACAGTTTAATTCATGGTCAGAGGCCAGGAGACTTTCACTATGCTGTTTCCAAAGACAAGCACGAAGCATACGAGTCTCTTATTGAGGATATGTACCTTGGACATAAAGAGAGTTTTGTTACTTTAGAAAGACTTTTGCTGTTATGGAAAATTTGGTCACCAGTTTTAGATAGTATTGAGACCAAAGTTACAAGAATTTACAAGGAAGGTGCTGATCATACCTTAAACTTTAGGATAGACAATGATCACTTAGTATTTATTAATGATTCTCAGTTTGACATTCCAGAGTTAGAAGATAGTGTTGTACATGGCGTAAAGCAAATAATTTCACCCACCGATATGCTGATGATCCCGTCCACATTCATGGGAGAGAATTTAGTCTGTAAAGACCTAATTTTCCTATTTCATTCCCTAGCAGATAGAATTAAAAATATTGCTGAAATGGCAATTCAGAAAAGGAATGTTTTCCATCTAGCATTGTCAGGTGGAAATTCACCAGTTCCTTTGTTTCAAATTCTTGCTGAAGACTCGGACTTTCCCTGGTCAATGACTCACATATGGCAAGTGGACGAAAGATGTGTTTCGCAAAAAAGTGATAAATCAAATTTCTTGTCAATATATCAAAATCTTATACGTCATATTAATATTCCATTCTTTAACATTCATTTCATGCCTGTTGATATTAATGGCAGAATTTGTAAAGTGTCGGACAAGGGAGATAATCATTATGAGGATACTGTTAAGTATATTTTGGATGATCTTAGGTTTGATACTATTCTTTTAGGATTGGGTAAAGATGGTCATACAGCATCTTTATTTCCAGGAGAAAAGTATTCAAGTTTTTTATCTGATAATAAATTAGTAGCCTATACAAAAGTGAATGATCATTCTCAGAGAATGAGCCTGTTACTGCCATTAATTAACAAAGCAAGGGAGATAACTGTACTTGTAACTGGAAAATCTAAGCATGGGATATTACAGACATTGAGTGAAATAGCTAGTAATAATTCTGAGCTTCCAATTACATTGGTAAAACCAACAGATGGAAATCTGACCTGGTATATTGATTATGGTGCTTGGATGGGATAAATGAGTTTTTTTTATGATGTGTTTTATGTGCTGTATTGGATAATAACAAATTCTGAAGAAACTAAT
This sequence comes from Unio delphinus, assembly GCA_029339505.1. Classification (NCBI taxonomy): domain Eukaryota; kingdom Metazoa; phylum Mollusca; class Bivalvia; order Unionida; family Unionidae; genus Unio; species Unio delphinus. Next base: position 11,471,785 of record JAQISU010000071.1, on the reverse strand, counting down.
TACTATTTTGTTTTGAGAAAAGTAATATATTTTGAGGTAAGATAGTTGCTTTCCCAGTTTTGGAAGATTATTATTTTCAGAGTTAAATGTGCATGTTTAATGTGGAGATGAACGAAAGCAGTGATTCCCATCCTGTTAATGTGGAGATGAACTAAAACAGTGATTCCCATCCTGTTAATGTGGAGATGAACTAAAGCAGTGATTCCCATCCTTTTAATGTGGAGATGAACTAAAACAGTGATTCCCATCCTTTTAATGTGGAGATGAACTAAAGCAGTGATTCCCATCCTTTTAATGTGGAGATGAACTAAAGCAGTGATTCCCATCCTTTTAAAGTGGAGATGAACTAAAGCAGTGATTCCCATCCTTTTAATGTGGAGATGAACTAAAACAGTGATTCCCATCCTTTTAATGTGGAGATGAACTAAAGCAGTGATTCCCATCCTTTTAAAGTGGAGATGAACTAAAGCAGTGATTCCCATCCTTTTAATGTGGAGATGAACTAAAGCAGTGATTCCCATCCTTTTAATGTGGAGATGAACTAAAACAGTGATTCCCATCCTTTTAATGTGGAGATGAACTAAAGCAGTGATTCCCATCCTTTACAAGTATCGGGACCCATTTTAACAGACTTCAAAAAGTTTTGCAGCTCTTCATATGCTAATAGTTGTACTTTTAGGCTCCCTTGGAATAACTTCACTGTCTACCCAGGGTCAAATTCACAGGTTGGGAACCGCTGGACTAAAGCATAATTCAAGGGAATTTCCAATCTAGCATCATTTCAAATAGTCATTTACCCCCAACTATATATAGATAACCTGGTTATTCACAAATTTGACTTAACAAAATAGACTTGAAAAATGTAAAGAATAAAGTTTTTATATATATTCAAAACTTTGAAAATCCATTTTATTATTATTGAGTCTTAATGTTTTAGTAAATTTTACCTGTGGTACATACAGTGTTTTCATTTTGTACATTTTATGAGTGTAAGTTATGCTGACTGTACAGGTACCACTCCATAATACACATGTGTCAGTTTATTCCAGAAGTTACTGTGCATTTTAGCTCTGTGTGCAGACACTGCTTTTGATGACATATTGTGGAATATAATAAATTTTCTCTTGAATACTTTTTTGCAGCTTTGTGTCTAGTTTGAACACACAATCAAGAACAGAAAACTTTTCAATTTGATCTACACACTTCACTGCAAGAAAGCTTTACCATCTCTTTCTTTCTGTCTGTTCGTTCTCAGTATGTCTGTCTGTCTGTCTGTTCTGTGTGTGTGTATGTATATATATATATATATATATATATATATATATATATATATATATATATATATATATATATATATATATATATATATATATATATATATATATATATATTATATAAGTAATAAAATGTGAGAGGAATTTGAGTATTGTGAATTAAATGCCAAATAAAAGCCGTCAAGTCAAAATAAAATAAAAAAAAAAGGCTTAGAGACCAACTTGCTGGTCTACAACATGACCAGAATACCAAGGGAAGACTTTCCAAATATGTACAACACAGGTGATGGTAGCAATAAAAGCTATGGATCCAGGATACATTAAAAAAAAAAAAACTATACTCCATAAACCCGACAGGGTAGCAAGGCTACATTAGAACTAAAGGGAAAGAACCCGTTCTACCGTACGGAGAAATGATGAGATCTAAAGGAATACTAAACGTAGGAAAACCAGCGCCAATAGAACGTAAGATAAAAAAGCACGTACCGGTTAAGTGAAAATTTCCGATATACCAGTAGAGATACCACTACAAGCTGTGGTAAAACACTTTGAGGAAAAAATTGGAGTAAAAAGTAGGAACAGCAAGAATGGCAACGATCCCGACAACGCAAATCTATCATGGAATCCGAATAAATGAATTAGAGAAGATACATCTTAAAACTGTTAAAAGGTCGTCCTTTATGCATGGATTTCTTGCCAAAACATGGTATAAAGGATGCATCAACGACAGAAAATGCAACAGGTGCAATGAGACAGGACAAACCTCATTTAAATGTCCCCTAAATAATGAAGAGCAAAGAGGGAGAACACAACAAAGACAACATTAAAAGAACCAGAAACTACAACAACAAAAACAACAGGACATGGGGAATTTAGTGAAACAGAAACAGGCAAAACAACCACAGGACCTAGAGAAAATACAACAACAACAGGATCAAAGGAAACAACAACAAAAGAAGGATGAATAAATCAATAATAATAATTTTTAAAAAATCACGAGTAGCACTCCAAAATCTCTAATAATAAAAAAATCAACAACATCAGACAACACTAAGAATAAACCAACAGGAAAAACAGAAGGAAATAGAACATAACCGAAAACAACCTATAGAGAAAACAATAGAGCTGAATTCAGACAAAGCTCCAGTGGAACAGCAGAAAACAACATGTAAACCAAGTACAGAAACAAGACCAAAAGAAATAAAAGAAGATATGAGAGAACAGGACAGAATAAGGAGGAAAGAGAAAAGAAAAACAGAAAGGGGGATAAAAAGAGGAAGATTTTTACGACAGTCAGTAGTACTTCCTTAGAGAGAATGAATATATATATATATATATATATATATATATATATATATATATATATATATATATATATAAAACAACCTAAATTTCAAAATATTATATTTAATTTTTTTTAAATACAAAACAAAAAAAAAGAAATAATGTTTACAAACCTAAAATAAAAGAAAACACAAGAACTATGGCAAACACGGAATATAAGGGGAGGAGGGCCTCCCCAAATGGTCTGAAAAGATTAAACTAGGAGAGAGCACCCTCCAAAGAAAAAAAGCAAAGAAGTTATCCCCATTTGTTTAACTAATGGGTTTCATAGTCAAAGCTTGGTAAAGGGGGTGCGAGTACCACATGACATGCAATCGCTGTGGTAAAAGTGGCCATCTGCCACTTGTTCTTTACTAATCCATGATGAAAATCGTATGTGAGCCACTTTGAGATTTCCAACACAGATGCGCTGACGTAGATAGGCTTGTTTAGAGCTAAATTTGTCTTATATTTTTTAATGATAACAAAATTTTCACTCTTCCAACGAACCAGTCCCGGATTACCCATTAGGCAGAGTAGGCAACTGCCTATGGGCCCCGCGACTTTTATGGGCCCCATCAGGGGCCCCCATGAGACCGTGACCGTGGGTCTGGGGCCCCAAAAGTTTGACTGCCTATGGGCCTCCACGGTGCTTAATCCGGCGCTGCAACGAACTCTTCTGATGCAACTAATGTATCGTGTCTTTTAATGTTGTTAACGAGTTCAATATCATCTCTGTTACGAATATTTTCCATCGTTTTCCCGAATACCGAATTGTTCATCAACTTGAAGAGTCCTTTTCAAAATCTGTTTTTGTTACTGTTCGCATATTTGTATTAAATTTGATATAATCAGCCATCCAACGTGATTGCTTTACTTCTAAACTTCGATGGATTTTTGTGATAATCAAACCATTGTCGGTTGCTTGTTTGAGCAATCTGTAATGACAAATATAATTTTGTTTACTCGTCAAATTCGGCAATAATTTAGATACTAAACACGGTTTTCCTTTACCAATCGATAACTGCTCGTTTGATAACAATGCATCTGACATTATCTTTGTTTCTGCCATCAAAGGAGTAATCCATGTGTAAATCCGGATATTTAGCATCTACTTCAATAAAATAAGTAATATCTGAACAAGAAAGATCTCTGGTTATATCTCTCGTTAAAGTAAGGCAGTTTTCTAAAGATTCCCATAAACCAATACAACCAGATGGCATTCGTTCTGACATCGCCTATTCATATAAGTTAAATTTATCGAGATCGAGACTATATTTAGTCGGTTTAATGGAATCGTAATCAGGTAGATATTTGTTATTAGCACGAGCATGTTATTTTTGTTTTTTATAAAAACACAATACTGATTCCGCCACGGATTTTTTTCCCCCAATGAAATAGTACATGTCGGAGTCAGTTATTAATTCCAATCCCGCTTTTGTTAGCTTAAATAATGCTTTCCACACTAAACCTGGTGATGAGAAATTCCAGCAAGGATCTGGTTTATTATTGTTAATACTAGATTTGCGAAAACCCTGAAATATATCAACGAGCAATAATACGCCCTGTGTTAAATATAAATCAAGTCGTTCCTCGTATTCGCCATTGGTTATATTTTGAACCGTTAGTGAGGAGTAAATTTCTCATGGCTTGGCAGGGATGTTTCCTTAAGGTACTAAAGACTATCTAAATACTCGTTTTGAAAGATACCTGTCTATTTCATTAATTCCGTCCGTTTACCAAAATGTCTCGTCAATGATGGAACATCTTTGCAGTTTTTTTTTTTTTTTAAACTATACAGTACAAGGAAGAGTTCATGAATTGCAAACTACAAAACAAATCAATAGGTCCATCAAACCACCCAGAGTAAACAGTCTGGACCAAAAGAATTATCAATCGCACCGTAACTGGAAAAACAAAATTAGCAGGAAGTTTTGGCAAACATCTAGATCCCAAGCCTGCTAATATCAATTGCTATCACTGCAAAACCATTGAAGACCTGCCACATATATCCAATAGCTGCTCAAAATATCAGGTAACTAGAATGGAATTTCAAAAAGACCCTCCCCCCCCCCCCAAGAAGAAACTGGATCCCCTATATATCACTTACCCAGATTTCCTTACAAATAAGAACCACAACATAAATCTGACCTACCAAAACATACTTAAATTCCTAGATACATCCAAGCTGAAAGAAAAAAATATAAAAGACCCTAAAAACATAAACTAAATAACCCAAACTCACGTAAAAATAAATTTCCACAAGCAGATGGGCACACTTGACATGTCCTGGGGGGGGGGGGGGGGCCGAATACTCAGCAAGGGTGTCTCTCTAGCTATAAAAAAACACAATCTGTAAAACATACATAACCCATCCAAACGCTCTCAAAAACCGCTTTAATATACATCGACTGGCGCTTTTGGTACGTTCCAAGGGACCTCAATACTCAGCAAAGGTTCCCGTCTTCTTAAATCCCAAATTTATCCTTAAAAATCAACAAAATTAATATGTATAAAAAGTAAGAAAAACACAAACCTTTTCTTCACTGCTCTCTACCTAGCCCTATCATGAAAGACAGCCAAGATAATACTGCGGCTGAACAGCCATGCATCAGAAAAATAAATATTTTCAGTCATTATTTAAAATATTTCTGGACAGTTAACAAACAGTTACTTGTATTCCTTTATCATAATAATAATAATTGAGGTGTAATAATAAAATAGCAACAACAACAACAATAATAATAATAATAATTATTATTATTATTATTATTATTATTATTATTATTATTATTTTCTCATTTGTTCAAATATTTGGCAAACAGTATTACACATTCATTTAGTTTCCATTCTTGATATATATGTAACTTTTTGAAAGTCTAACTTGCCAAATCAGAACGGCCATGACAAACAATCATTTAAACTATTAACCAATTTCAGTTCATAATTTGAAATTTGTGCAGTTATTTCTGTGAAAGTGGGTCAATTCAGGGAAATTAAGCTGTGTATACTAACTATTATACAATCAATACAATAATAATGAGTGCATTACATTAAATTAAAATGTCCAGAAATACGCTTGATAATGACTGAAAATATTTATTTATCTGATGCATGGATGTTATTTAAGTATAAACTTTTGGACCAATCATATTACGGCGTTGACGTGTGCGTCGCATAGTTTAACTGTTTTGAGTCGGTTGTTGACGTTTGTGCAGTGAAAAAAAAAATGTCTAAATCTTCCATTGAACAAGATTCCTAAAAATGAATCGAGTTAACATTAAGTAAAAACTTGTTTTTACATTTACCACTGTTCTGTAATTAAAGAAGTCATGTATCGTATAGTCGCAAACATGGTACATGCAGGTCTTTTCATCGATTGTCATTTGAGATCGCACTTGTTCGAAGAGGAAAACTTCGCGAAAATCGCAAGCTTCAAACCCGTAACTTCAGTTTGGTACAACATAGAAAAGTCAACGATGGCTTTATGAATATAAAATTATCTCAGGAGTAAAACAAGATATAGAGAATGGTCGTGTGCCTTTAAAGACTGAAATAGCAGGAGTAAATCGAGGGTAATGGGTGGAACCAAGTATTTGGAAGTTTTTGTATATAATATTATAGTATGATGGGGGGGGGGGGGTCCTATGTCAAAATGGGACATGAGGGTAATCTAAATTATTTTTGTCACTCTGTATCATTTTGTCCCCTGTAGATTATTTTTTCCCCCCTTCACATCAAGCTTGCATCGAGCACCTGTGTCTTTTCCCTCCAATATAGTGTGCGGTTCACAGAGCATGACTACTTCATTAATAGATCGCATCAGTTTTATAGGGCAGAAGTAATACTTTACCTTATTAAATTAATGGAACACAATTAGAAAATTAAACATTTAAAACTGCATGGATATATTACCTGATGTACAGTGTATTGCATTGTAATGAAGGTATCTGACTAGTACATCAATAAATATATGAATCTAGCACTATAATAATAGGAGTCTTAAGGAGGGTGGAGGGGATTGGGGGTTATGTGACATATCTGTATCTAAATAGGATGTATGAATCTAAAACTATGTTAGATATATATTAGCAAACTTGGGGGGGGGGGGCTGAGTGACACATCTGAATAAAAAATAGATGCATGAATATGAAGGTATGGTATATTAATAGGATTCTTTTGAGTGGGATTGGGGCTGGGTGACACATTGTATCCAAAAAGGGTTAGAGTTTTAAAGAAAAAGAACTTCCTATATTTTCCTCACTGGTGGTACTGACTATTTAAAAAAATGACCTGTTATGACTTTGCAGGTATGGTATTTTTACAGGATTTTTAAATCCCTCAATTTTGATGTATGATTGATGGGTGTAGTTTGGGTAATAGAGTATACTACTTGGCTGTACTTGAGATGTTCACCTATTAAACAAAAACCCTGCTAGCTCTGCTTGGTCATTTTCACTTTCGTATTGTTACTTTTTAGAAAAAAATTGGTAATTTGTCCAGTCAGGCCAAATTCGCTATCCCCTACTTTAGACCTATCAGACTGATTTTTCGATTGCATATGAACAGTGATTTTTGTAAATTGTGTGATTAGATCATATATAATCTCCACAACTAAACTATCAAAAGAAATTTCAATACAGCACATGAAAGTAACATAGAGGTGTGCAACATGCTCTCAATTGTGCATGATGTAAATGCAAACAGCCTTGCCTTACACCTGTCAATCTCTCAGAGATTTCGTAATACCCGCAGAGCGCACCCAATGGAATCTATTGAGGGGGTGCTGTGTGACGTTTCTGTATCCAAAATACCATAATATTACCTATCTACAACCCAACACCCTGATGTCATTCACCGATTCATTGTTTATGGCAATTAGTTATCACATTTTTGCCATTTTTTAAGTTTAGTTGAAAATGAGTTTATTACAGTTGAACAGTTGTGCGAATCACGCTGTGTGATCAGATTTTCTACTAAAATGTGAAATTTTTCAAATTGGCGGCAGTCTAACTGCACATTCAAGACATCTCATGCAAATGATATTTTTGTTTTAGATCAGAAACCATGACAACAAAAGAAAATGAATCATCAGCTAAAAGTGAAGAACACGCCTCATTCCCGAAAGAATTCAATGGTTTACAGCTAGAAATTGATTATGACGGGGCTGGGCGACCTTTTCCCTCAGCCATAGTGAACAATCAAAAGTTTTCACTGGGTATGATCAAGAACATGATCCCTGGTGGAAATATTGTAGAACATGTCCAGACCATTCATAACATCATTGCTCGAGATGATGATGTGCTTATTTGTACCTATCCCAAGTCGGGTAATTGTAGTTTTATATTTTTTGCCATCTCTCTCTCTCTCTCTGTCTCTCTCTCTCTGTCTCTCTCTCTCTGTCTCTCTCTCTCTCTCTGCAGTTGTGCAATTTGTAGCAGTTAAAATTAATATATTTGCGGAGAGCTAGCATACATTTATTAAAAGTTTTAATGTGACACAGACATTTTCATTTAAGGAACGCACTGGATCTGGGAAATTGTCTCCATGTTGAGGAAAGGCAAAGCAGAGTATGACACTAAAATCAAAGAAACCGCCATGTTGGAATTTCTTTCCAAAGATCAAATCGAAGCGCTGGAGTCACCCAGGAATCTTAACACCCACTTCCCGCTGCGCATGCTCCCAAAAGACCTGCTTGAGAAGAAACGAAAGATAATCCACGTTATGAGGAATCCTAAGGATGCAGCGGTTTCCATGTATCATCACTTTAAGTCCATGAGGATTGGAGCAGGCAGTGTTTATTCAGGAACTTTCTCAGAATATTTGTCGCTATTTTTTTCTCTTGGTAGGTGAAGCAAATACTGACGTTAATGTGAATCACAACATGTTAATAAGGATACCATTTATCGAGGAAAATGAATTCACATTAGCATTATATCCAGTATAGACAAAAAAGCAATATATATATATATGTCCAGTAAAGACGAAATAAGTTTTTAGCTCTATTAATTCCTTTATGCCCATCGAACATCATTGTATACAATTTTTTCTTAACTGTTTCAACAATTGTTAACTTTATAGAATTGTGGCTTTCAATAAAACAAGTCTACTTTGAAGTTTGAAGTCCTCCACTTGGGACTCTTTTGATTCTCAAAGTCCATTTTAACTATACATTCCCTATATTTTGTTCTTGGGAGATTGGCTGTTTGTCTTTCCACATAGTTAGCTAGTTTTACAAATGCGTTGTGTTTTTGTTTACAGAGTTGGGAGCGAAGGGTGGCTGGAATAAATATGTTAGAGACTTTGAAAAGTTTGCAAAGGACAATCCTGATTACCCCATTTTGACCCTGTACTTTGAAGATATCAAACAGGTATTACACTTATATAAGCACTGATGTATGTGTGTGTATGTATGTTTGTATGTATGTTTGTATGTATGTATGTATGTATGTATGTATGTATGTATGTATGTATGTATATATGTATGTAATGTTTTTTTTTTAAGAATTTGAAATATGGAATGGAAATGTGCTGAGATTGACTTATATATAAAACTGTTTTTGTTTCCTCAATAGCAAACAGTTTCTGATATCGGTCGTTTGATTGGCGGGAATGTCAGTAAGAAATAAAAGCACAAATATACAAACAGTAAAATGACTAAGCAATGTGGTTTCTTTTAAAAATATTTAAAAAGTATAAATATATGATTTCCAAACAGTGAGTCAAAATAAAATGAGGTAAAATCCCACCTCAAACATACACTTTTTTCTTTTTTTTTCTTTAGCTAAAGCGGGCACTGCAGCATTAATTTGGAGACCAGAATTCTTCAAACAGTAGCGACATAAATATTTCTGAACATTACTGTTCGGCAAGAAGACCGAAATTTTAATTTATCGTAGAAACATTTTTAGTGAGGAGAAGCAAATCGCTTAATGAAAGAATAAGAAAACATGTTTAACTGATGTAAAAGAGTGTTCTTTTGAAAATTCATTGACTTCGTGCATTCTAAGTCAATATATTGTAAAACTCTTCCATTTTCCTTGGCCTTTTCCGTCGCACAAAAAATTAAGCTATAAATAATGTTGAGTTTTTAGTGGTGTTTTGTAGTTTACTGTTGTGAAGTTAGCGACTTAAAATTACACATACTAATCAAAATTGTTGCAGTAGATTAAAATTACAATTCCTCTGTCACATAGAAGTAGTCAATTACATTTATGTAATTATCCAGGTAATTAGAGTACAGGTTTATTACTTCCGTTCATTCTGTCACAACTCTTTGGTTAATTCACATTTTACATAGAATAATGTTCTTTCGTTAATTCATGTTTTGCACAGAATATTTTTCTAAGAGTTCAACATATCACATTGAATTTAAATTCTAACAATATCTCCGTTACTTTTATCATGCTGTTTTGCCTTAAGTTGGTAATTGTGACATAGTACTTGTAATTTAAAAATAATTATAACGGAATTACTTGTCCAGAACTTGTGATCAATTGCTTTTATTGATTATTTTTTTGGCAGAAATTTATTACAATTAGAATTTTATATTTAAAATAATCAGTTACTTAATTGCTTTGTAACTCATTGCTGTACAGCACTGGATACTAGGTCATGATAAACTTGCTGATCTCAAAGTGATTCACCTACGTGTTATCATTAATAATAAGGTAAGCATTCTTTTTGATGCTACAGAGTCTTAATGATTTCTTCAATTTGTTGTTTCGAACTTTCAAATTATTTAGTGCAGGTATTTAATTTTAGGTGAAACGTCATGAAATGTAACTTTTCAAGACCGATCTTTCATCCTACCAATTTTGGGAAGCATCATTATTAATACTGCCAGGTTTCTTTCTGTGAGTCGAAGTTTTTCAGATATCTCGAAGAGATGATGAAATTTTGAATGTGCATTCTGTGCACATTGTAACACAGAGTGAAAGTCAACTGTATGTTTGTCTCTACTATTGGTTAAATTGAGTAAGACATGCAGATGCAAGTGTAATGTCATATTTGAAAACAAAACAACATAGACACCCACAAAAACTCATATAAATATATATATATATATATATACACACACAGTCGACTCCACTTAACTGCACATCGGTTAACTGCACACTCCTGATAACTGGACGTAGTCACGCCGGTCCTGTTTTTTCCAAATGCTTTTCAATGGGAACAAACTTTGGATAACTGCACTTCGCTTAAATGCACACTCCAGATGACAGCACGATAATTTTATGCTCGTGGCACGTTATTAAATACAATTTTACTCCGGTTAACTGCACAATGTATATTCATGATAGTTATTGCCAGTCCACTGCTGTAGCACTTCAAATAAGCCGACAATTGTAAATGCAACATTGTAAATGATTGATATGTAAAGGACGCCTTAGGTGGTATATACATGTATATTCGCGCCCACTAGGGAGCAATAGCATGGGAAAAATCATAGTACAGCATGGGAAACATTGCTCTAAACCGTTCGGGTTTGAATGATTTCAAACCAAAAAATTGGATGGTTCGAAAGATGGAAAATGCACAGCTCATTTCAATTTAAACGACAACACGCTGAAAAACAGTATGCAGACGACTTTGGAGCTGAATGCTTTTCTGTCGGAGATGACCCATCAATGTCTGACAGCAGTTTTCGAATAACAAGTGATCTATAGAATTTCTTTAAATTTGCTATAATTCCTTGATTCATTGGTTGAATCAGTGAAATTGTGTTCAGGGGAAGGAAAACAAGCTTAACATTTAATTAAAAGTTAAAAGAGTTGAGTCTAATCATTGTTTAAATTTATTCTTCACATATATTCGTGCCATGCTGATTTAAATCTGTACTGTACCGTACTTCGGTTAACTGCTCACTCCGGTTAACTGCAGTCTCGTGATGGGCCCGAAGGTGAGCAATTAACCATAGTCGACTGTATTTATTTATTTATATGGGTGGGTGGGCAAGTAACCCCTGTAACCTTTCTATCCCCCTTTCTGAAGGGGCCCCTAGTGGCCAAGTTTTCTAAAGTGCTTTCCATTATGGATCATTGTCATCTTATCTCTATCTGCATGGGTTCAAGTATCAGATTCGGCCAATGTGGGTATGTGAGAAAGTTTGCCAGTAGCTAATCGTGGGTTGGTGGTTCATTCCAGGGGTTTTCCACGGGTTCTTCCTCCACCATTTATACTGGCCGCAATGTATAGCCTATCATGTGCTGCAAAATGGCATTAAACACTACAACTACTATTTCCCCTTCTGATAAACTGTATACATGCAGACAAGTGACTTCCTCAAAAGTTTATTCTGAAAGCATATTTAAGCTCTCTTTTTTTTGTCATTAGTATGAAGACACAATTTTTCCTCCTACACTTGAACTTACCTATTTGCTCGTGTTGTGATCTGTTGTTATGGATTCCTTTGAGGCAGGCATTGCACTCATGAACAGCAGCACTTATTAATAATTAGAAGTTCACAAGAACTCATTCATTTGACAGCTGAATTTCTTTCCATTTTATTTAGAGCTTGAACTGTGACTTCCTTCCTTTTCATATCTTTCTTTATTAATTGATGTAGTAGCACAACACATGTATACATATTTAGGTGATTGTAAGAAAAAGCCATTAAACGAGTGAGACAGAAGTAGGAGCAAGAAGTGACACGCGTCATTAATTCTTTTATCACTTTATTTACATTTTGGCTTCTTAATAAAAATAATGATGTCCTTTGTGGGTCTTACAATCCAATTCAAACAATTCCATTATCAGGGACATATCCTTGTAAGTGCTGATAGTTGATATCAACACAATTTGAAGAAAACAACTTTGTTGGCATCTGTGACTCATGCATGCAATAAGATATTCTAATAAAAATACATTTCAGGACCCAAAAAGGGAGATTACAAAAGTGGCCAAGTTTCTCGATGTTCTGTATACGGAGGAGCTTATAACAGCTGTAGCGGAAAGATGCGACTTTGAAAATCTCAAAAAGGCAAACCAAGAGATTAAGGATGACTATATAACTAAAATGATTGCACACGATGGAAGACAATTTATGTACAGAAAAGGTAATTCACTGTAAAAACAACTGTGCACTTTAGCGATAAATAACGCTGTAAACACAACTGTGCACAGTAATGATAAATAATGCGAAACACCTCAAGTAAAAGATAAGGAGCCAAAGACAAATAATTTATGCAACAATTGCAAAAAATACATGTGCTGAAAAGGGAAAGTATTTACTCACTTATAAATCTAGTCCAGCTGCAAATATTATAAATCCTGATATTCCCTTGAATTATGTACCAGTATGTCAGGATATATATTGTGTGTGTGTGATTAGGATTTTTAACGAAGCTTTAACAATTTTTCAGTCAAATAGCTACAATGTCTGCAGTGAAGCAGTTTATAATGTCTAGCACTGGGGCATCATGTAGCAGACATGTAGCATGATTTCCCACCCAGATACACTATCCTGACACCACAATGACTGGTCCTAACACTAACCTCTTAATGCTGAGCACCAAGCATGGCAGCCGTTAATACCATTTTGCAAGTCTTTGGTACTTCACCTTCACTTTATTTGGGTTGGACATGGTTTGAAAATAGCAACTGATGATGGTAAAGTGCTTTCTTCCAGACAAGAGGGGGAGTTTTGTAGTCATGAGTCTGTCGTTTACTGCCTTGGGAGGCCCAGCCAATTTGCCGACCAGTGCTGTCTTCACTGCAAAGCTTACACCAGTCTCACTGCGCTCTTCACGTCCTCGTCTGCTCCAAAAGAAAGTGTATCCGGATCCCATTTCTCAGAGTTCGCCTCCTTCTGCAAGCAGGGTTTCGCTCAAGGCATCAATGGTGAACTACCATAATGGCCTGAGCCGCCTATGTACAGGTTTGCGGCTATGGCTGCCAGTGTACCCACACTTGTGTCTTCGTCGCTTGCCTGTCGCCACTGGACTTTAGTGGGCGATGAAATGGGATGGGTTGATGATAGAATAACTTGTGAGGTGACATTGTTTCAACTCATTTAGCCCCAGACTGTTACAGTATCACTGCTGCTATGCCTCAGCAGCCCTAAGCTGAGTCTAGCTACTTGTGCCCCCGAGTTTTCAACTGTTTGGAATACTTTGTAAACAGCATGCATATGCGTTTACTCTTACCTTAATTTCTGTTATATCCAATAAAAATCCATGAAACTTCCATCAATTATTCCAAATGAATTTGTATACACATCGTAGCGGTATGACTGACAAACTGTAAAATCTACATTAAAAACCAGATGACACACACACACACACTTTCCATTACATGCAGACTGAAGAATGCTTGTAATATCTAGTTACATCCGAGGTATACTTCTTGCATGCGATACAAATGATCGATGATGTTCCAAATGAATGAATCGCGTTTATTTCGCATACTTAGCCAAGTTCATTTTCCTTCATTCGTCTTTGGAGGGAAGTAAATGCAGCGAAGAAGAGAACATTTACCAATGCGGGGAGAGTATGGACTAAGGTTTAGATGACCCACATATAAAAAGTCTTAAAGCAGCGATATTTTTTTGATAGAAATTGTTCCATTGACAGTCTGGAGATTAGAGTGAATAATGTAGATAAAGGTAGCTCACTCCTTCTTCAGTAATATAAAATGTATCTAGAGTTATTCTCCCATTTATTGTAAAAAAAATTTCAGAATATATTTTGCAACAGCGATATATTGTCTGATAAAAAATTTACGAAAAATTTACACTGGGGTAATATATCTTTATCATGATTAAACTGATGAATGCACGTAATTGCACAGTTTGTTGCAATGAATCTTTCTATTTTAAGTTTTAAGAAATGATGTGTAATCTTGCCACTTTGAGTCAAGTTCTGATATGAATCTGAGTTGGAAAGACTTTGGTGTTGTAACTATGTGTAGGTTGATAACTGTCTTTTACTTCTTGGCTTTATATACAAAGGATTTTTAATTGAAAAAAATTTAACTAAAGTTTCACATGTACTCTGAAACTCTACTAAGTTGTTTGTACAATATCTTTATTTCTATATGCACTTGCACTGGACGAGCTATTTTACCAACATGACATAACACAAATACATTATATTTCAACAAACAGTCCGTATTTACATGGAAATAATTGTAATGCCGATAGAAAACAGTTGATTAAAAGACGAGACAATAACATATAACGTGCAAATATAAACATTGTTTTAAAACCAAGGAACATAGTGTCATTTTATTTACGGCTCTTGTCCCATTTTTTAACCCTTCATGTGATCAGATAAGTCATGTATACCACTGGCTGTAAAGCGACAAACTTATCACAAGGGACACGGTACGATAGCGTTTAGTTTTCTTGAAATTCTTGGCAAATGACGCTTGTTAGGGTTCATCCAATTAGTACATACGCATGGAGGGGGAGGGGGGGTAACCCAAATGTGTACGCTTGCTTTCGTATGGGGGGGGGGTCTACTGATAATGTACATACGCATAAGAAACGGGGGGGGGGGGTAAATGCTCCATCGTTTCAGCTTCTAAACTAGTAAGTATACTATATTGGAAATTTCTATGTTAATCATGCGCACATGTCCTGTGTGCGGCGTGTATCACTCGTCGCAGGCCAGTGTAAGACGACACCAAAGCGTTCACACTACTGAGTCTACCGACACTGAGAACTTGAATCAAAACCTGGATGATGTCAGCGAGGCTGTGGATATTGAGACAGCAGCCCAGCATAGTGCAGCTAATGCTGTTGTGATTCAGCCTCACGTTAAGCTTGTTGCTGATATTCTTGTTATACGTAACTTGTTTGACTAGGTTCAGTCGGCGTTTGTCTGACCTTTAGCAGACACTGGCGAACTTTTTAAAGGTTTAATAACATGCAACTTATTTCTTTTATATATACAGCAGCTGAGGACTGTTTTACTCCGTTTCATTAAACATTTGAATATTATTAATCCTGTGTCATTTCTGCGTGGATGAAATATTGGAAGTTCTATACGAGTGGGGGGGTCAGTCATACGTACGTACGCATAGGGGGGTGGGTATGTAAAAAGCATGCATGCGTACGGGGGGGGGAAGGGGTCAAGTTTTGTCTTATTTTTGCATACGTACTAAATGGACGACCCCTTAACTAATAGTTATTTTTTTCTTGTTTTCAGACAATCGACTCAAAATATAAATATGTATATATATTCTTTGTTATTAGTCAGATTTATTGTATCTATGGGTGGGGGTGGTGTAGTTATTGTTCTAATTGATTAGCTCTGTCAAGCTACAAGAAAACGATCACGTGACTCATTCGAATCGGAAAGAGTAGCATTATTACATCGATTGACTAAATTTCTGAATCTCAAATGAAACTAAATCAATGTTACAAGATATAAGACAATTTGCCCATTTTGTAAGTATTGTGCTTAATTATACTCATAACAGTTTTATGATATTTTGCCATCCACTGCAAAGCGCTGTGACTTTGTATCTAGCTATGGTTCTTAACCCCGTGGGTCACGACCAAAAACTGGGTTGTTGTTGTAGATTCTAAAGCCATTTTCATCACAAGATAGGCTATACATCGCGGCCAATATAATTTAACAATTTTTCAGTCAAATCGCTACAATGTCTGCAGTGAAGCAGTTTATAATGATGTCTAGCACTGGGGTATCATGCAGCATGACATTATTCTGACACCACAATGACCAGTCCTAACACTAACCTCTTAATGCTGAGCGCTAAGCGAGGCAGTGATTAATACCATTTTGTAAGTCTTTGGTACGACTTGGCAGGGGGTCGAACCCATGACCTCCCGCAGCAGACACTCTAACCACTAGGCCACCGGAGCGGTTGCCATATATGTATTGTATCTTCCTCTAAGTCCTCATAATGAATAACATGACCCAGAACTGCAGGTGCATTATGCCTCGGTTACTCTGGGTATGTACATTTTGCATTCTAGCTTGACAAATAAGCGAGTACATAAGGTACAGGAGAAGTGCGACAACTTAGCCTCAAGAAAGGCCACACAAAAAATTAAGCAGAAATAACAGTTACAATGAAAATCCTTAATTCAGGAAGTTAAGGTAGTATTAGTAATATTAATAGTAGTTGTAGTAGTAGTAGCAATCAAAAAGAAAATAAATTAAAACTTAAATTAATTTCTGAGCTTGACACACTTATGCTATGAAGCATATATATTGATTGAGCGATATGTAGATAGAAAGATGGACGGAATGATGGCTGGATGAACATACAGACAAAGACTAAGTTTGATATATGGATGGATGGACATCCAAACGAGACAGAGATATAGGTTGATAGATTATTTTGAGACTGTATATCACAACTGCATAGATTCAGAGATGAATGGATTGATGTATGGATGAATGGAGATAGAGAGATTGGTTGATAAAATAAAGTCATAAATACTGTTGGTGTGTTGTTCGTTTCAGGGACCGTGGGTGACTGGAAAAACTGGTTTACTGTTGCGCAGAATGAATTGTTTGATGAGACCTTTGAACACTGGATGTCTGGCAGTGAACTTAAATTCAAATTTTCCTTGTAACATCTACCACATACACAATCAGTATGAAACAAGGGAAATAAACCAAGCCTTTCCTTAGAAATTCAGAGTTGCAGGATCCCCTTGATAGCTAGAATAAAATCTGTTCTGTCAAATTGCTGCTACAACATGGCATTGTCTTTAAAAAAAACAAGCAGAGAAACAGAAAACGAGAAACAAAAATAAAGAAGTAGTGGCAAGATAATATGTTTCGCTTGTGATAATAATTCTTCTGTTTGTGTGATTTTGCTATAATATAAAGTTGGGGTCTTATCTTTTGCTTTATACCAAATTATAACCAATCCCTTGTTTTTTACGGTCCGGTTTCTGACAAAGCATGGAATAAATATTTTCATTTTAAATAAATGAGGATTTTTTTCTTCAGAAATGTTATCAGTTAAGTTAGAAAGGAGAATTAATAAAAGAAAATAAGAATTTTTAATAATTAACAAATATAGATGCTGGTCATTAAACAATGATTTTTGGGTCTTTTTTATGTAATGAAACAGAACAGACTTTGAACATTCCCTTCAACTTTTATTTTGGTATAGGTGAGAGGGACACTAAACTTTTATGCAAATTTACCTAAATTCCTTTGATCTACTGAGGGGTACATGGATGCAACATTAGTAGTGTATATGAACATAGCAATACACACCACTTAACAATACACAACTGGTTGTAGTTTATGCCGGTGTTTCACACATCAAATCAATGGGACTTAAGATTTATTGAAGGATTATCATTTTCCAGGCGAGTAGATTGATTGATTGGTATAAAGTACACATTAAAACATGAAAGACTATTTATAATGGTGGCAATGGCATTAAAGATCATTTTCTAGAGACACACCACAGTAACATTTCCATGTTGGTCAGGGTAGGATTCCAACCTGCAACTCACTGATTGGAATGCTAGCATGGTAATCAATGAAACACCCTCCAAAAGAAGCATACTAAGAAATTTCTCAGTAAATAAATAAAGACCACTGACTATTTTTTAAAACTTGTTTTGTGCTTGTCAAACACTGTTAAGCCCATACATCTGCTTCAATTAATTTTAAAATATACACTTGGAAATTTAGGATATAAAAGTTTTGTTCAAGGTTATCAATTTTACAAACGAGTGATTAACAATTTATATATGGACTCGAAAAACCTTCCAAAGCATTGCCCAAAAAACACTTGCAACAACAAACAGATTTGATTTTTTTTTGTACTTATGAAAGCAATTGTGGCATAAGACTGTGCTATGATGGAAATTTCATTGGATATTGTACACAGCTGATCAAAATGACTGCTTCCATGTGCTATAAAATCAGCCTGAGTAGGTTTAAAATACTCGAATGAAAATTAATTTCGCCAGACTAGACAGTACCAGTTTCTGAAAATGCAGTGAATATATAAAATGTTAAAAAAGTTATTGGCTCTTTATGTACAATTACCTATGAAGTTGAGGAAGTGAAAATGACTAATCAGAGCTTGCATTTAAAAAAAATATTTATTATAGATGGACATTTGAAGCAAGGCCAAGCTATATAATCTATAACTCCCAGTACACCCATCAATCATAGACCAGACTAAATGAAATTGAAAGTTCTTTTGACAAAACATGTTGTTTTAAATAACCAGTTGAACCAGTGGTAGAAAACATGGAAAAAACGTTTCCTTTAAATATTTATGCAAAATATGAAACTGTAGTGAGCCACCATAATACTTTTTGAACCATTTTGTGTCTCTTAGTTTTTTGTCCTTTACTATGCTCGTATCAAGGATCGCTTGCGATTAGTTTTGTCGTGTATAACACACATGTTGACAAAGCCGGGTCTACATTGCTCATTTTATTTACCTTTTCAATCGAATAAGGTAGACTTTTTGATCCGCAGGCACATAATGAATCTACTCTGTTCACAATTGCATGCCTGTTATGCACAAGTAACAAGGTAGTGACTGCAAGTCGACTCCTTCACTAGGACAGAGCTAGTTCAGAGTTATTCCCCCTAACAGAGTTATTGAGACAAAGAAGCACACAATTCACATGTTTTAGAATATGCAACATCTTTGTAATAGTATTAACACATCCCTGTTTATCTACTTTTGATACAAACATATTGAAATAAAAACGTTTCGCAAGCTGAATAAATGCAGGACTTGGCTGAAATGCTTTTTCTTCCTCAAAAAACAGTTCAGAACATTTTGCAGCTCGTAACATTTCATATATTTCCCAGAATCCCCCAACTCAGTGATGTAATAAATATGAATATCATTGGAAATATTCATAAATGTACCAACATATCTATGAACTATGAAGAATGTTGTGATACACGTGTGTGTGTGCTGATGTACTATAAAATCTCAACCGGTGTGAAAGCTAAATGTTTCTTTGTTGTGACTCTGAGAACTTTGTTTACACTATGGCTTTGACAATTCCCTTGCCTCCAGCTTGGCTTCGCCACATAGTTGTAGACGAAGCAAACTATTACAGATCGATGCTGTTAATTTATTAGTCCAGGATTGTTGGCATTTTATGAGAAAGAAAATCGTACTCTTAGTGTGGCTATCGTTTGTGCATTTCATTCCTGCTTGCTGCCAGTGCTGCTTTATATAAGAACTGCACCAGTTTTACCTGTGCTGCATGTTGATCTTTGGTTGAGGTTCGTGTGTGAACAGTTCTTTGATAGATTTGGATTGGCCCACCTTAATTATTACTGAAGATATCATTGTTTTTTAGTATTTGTAAGGAAAAATGTCACTGATGAAGTGGAAACATTATATATTTCGATTTGCATGCATTTGCTTCTCCCCTTGTGTTGCTCCGAATAATGCCTACATTACTAATTACATCAATAATAAGGATTACCATAATTTTAAAATCGTTTAAGGACTGCGATACTTTACAAAATTTAAGTTGAACATATACAGTTTTAGGGTATTATTTTATCAACTTAAAGTTTTTATGTGAAAATGAAGAGATTTTATTTTGTCAACACATTCTTGCGCGGACTGATCCAGTGAACATACTACAGTAATATGACACAACCATTCAATGGACTTCAGAGCATAACATCATCAGAAACATATTTAACAATTGTGAGTTTGCTTGTATGGATCTTGGCTGCTCTTTTTGTTTATCTTTACATTCAGACGTGAAGTTTGTGTGTTGGCAGGCTTACAGTCTATTTTGTTAACAGACGTTGCACCCAAATTTCGATTATCACTTAATTTTGCATTTAAGATTGTGATGAACGTTATAATCACTACCTATAAAATGGTTTTTAATATATGCAATCTAGAATTTTTAGAAAAAAATGTGTACCATTTGAGTGTCCAGAATTAGGCACCAAAAAATTGGTTATGCCTTAGAACTATTTGACTTTTTTTGTTGTACATGAATACAACGTTATCTAGGGTGAATAAGTGTTCTTCAAGGTAAGCGACTATACTAACATGTATCTTGCCGAAAATTACTTGTGACAAGAGACATTAAAAGCATGATATGCATGGGTATTTTACCCGGACTATTACTTGCTCTCCTATGGATTTAAGGGAAATCAATTTATAATCGACAAACTGTTCATTTTGGATCTCGTCAAGGAGTGTACTCTCTCCATTGTGTTCTCCAGCCATAAGGGTCAGTGTTAAATTTATATTTCATTTGATATGCGAAACTTATTCAGTTTGTAATATCATATTGTGTAATGATGCATTTATTACAACGCAGATTTGAAACACTGTGAACTTTGAATTACAAGTTGCTATTAGAGTTTAATGCATTAGCATATATCTAGAGAATTTTCGGAACCCATTATCATAACCAGTTTGGTTTTATTAGAACTGACTAGAGCTGTTTAGGGTTGACTGTAGCTGTTTAGAGCTGTATGGAGTTTCCAGAGTATTTAGTGCTGTCGATACGTATGTATGTATGTATGTATGTACATGTGGTGGAGCCACGAATGTAGACAAAGCTAATTCAAGGGTGCTGTATGCTGTCTGTAAGTGTGTATACGTATGCCTGTACATGTAGATCCATGAAGAGTATGAGCGGCTGATAAAAGTGTGGGCCAACCCAAGGACTCGGTGAAACTGTGCAGTTCATCAGTTTATGAATAATACGACTGTACAAAGGTCAAGAAGCATATGTTTGTTCCAATTGTTGTTTCAATTGGGTACATTTTCATTTACATGAGATAGTTGTATTCCAGATGATGTGAATCTCACTTACATTGCATAACACATTTGAATACCTTCAGATTATTTGAATCTTAAGCATAGTCCATTTATGAGATTATGTGAATCTGTTTTACAGTACATACTATTATTTGAAACGTATCTGCAGTCCATGCGGTTTCTTGAATCCGTATTTCATATTGAATTCATATTTTTGGTTTTTTTTCAATGTGTTAATGTTTGTGTAGAGTGATTAGATCAATCGTATGTTGAGAGCGTAATCATTGTATTTATACACCATATATTATTCTTTATTAATTCATTTAATAAATTTCCATCTTTCACACATTGTGTTTGTGTTATTTATTTAATCCAAAACCCACTCTGTTTTTATACTGCAACAGAGTGTAACTTTCATATGAATTTTGTATTGACAACACATAATATCAAATACCAACAGGTCATGATGTAAGTTCAGTCACTGATAATTTGCATGATTCACGTGGCAAATTAAGTATATAAAAGTTAGTACATTTACTCGAAACCTACATTTTGTTGTTTGGGATTCATTTTATGCATTCTTTATGGCTGTTTCACATTGGTTACCTAAATGTATACTAGAGGATGAATAGTTGTTAAACATTTTAAGATCTATTCATATCGATGGAGATAGAGGCAGGCAGGAGGGAGAGAAGGATAAGTGCGTGACAAGGTAAAATAAGCCTACCTATGGAAATACAGGTCTGAAGAAGATACCTAAAAGCAGATACAGTTTCCAAATGGAAAAATCTAGTTCTAGTAGGGATATCACCACTGTAATGATAAAGTAATATTTACACTCTGGCGATATAATTTCTCTCCCATTTATGTCGAAATACCATTATGAAAAAAAGAATAAATTAAAAAATATCAAATTTCTGAGTGTACGTTTTGCAAAGTTATTAAAATACAGTAAGACAGGCTTAGATAACAACAATGCCAAACCCTCAAATTCCAGTATCAAATCAACTATTGCTCAGTGTTAATGATTAACAACAACAAATAAATGTTCAATGAAAATACAGATTGCAGAAATCTGAAAGTGAATAAAATTGTAGGTACATATTCCTGTTCTTTAAAACAATGTTCGGTCTCCCAGAAACGAAGATATAAGACTTCATCTAATTGGCTAAACAATTGAGCAATAATTGTCATAACATCAGTCACAAGAACATGACCCCTTGACTATCACCGTTAGATCTTCAAATAGGATAGTGAAGATAGGCTATGAAATACATAATATTATAGTTACGTAAATCTGATTTAATATACATTTAATTTAATTGTTTGTCTTAATTTTCTTTTTGCATGCTATTGTAATGTAAATTTATTCACTAGAGATGTTTCTTGAGAAAATCGGTTAGCCTGAATTATTCTTCGGTAAACAAACAATGTTGACTTAGGTCCTGACCTTAGTGGAAACCATGTAAACATGTTTTATTTTAATTTTAAAATATTTGGTTGTTGTCAAGGTCAAGATGGCACTAGTGAATTAAGAAGTAAACAGCTTTTTATTCTCAAAGTAAAAATGATTGGGTCTAGTCAGGGATTTGTTAGGAGTACGTGATATAAGCGATCACGTGACTCCTTCCCTCCTTTTCTTGATTTATCAATTTTGTGATTTTTGTTGAAACTGCATATTAGAATACTAAATAATCTTTCATTTAATGAAATATAGTTAGTTTTGAGCTTTACAATTGATGTTAGTCATTTTGTTTTGTTGTAGCCAATTATAAAAAAATTCATGTTGACATTTAAACAGTCCAGTTGGATTAAAAAGGATTAGTTTGTTTATCTGGAAATATTTGATGTGCTCATGCAGAATTATTGGACAAAGACAGTTTATCAAAATTCCATCCCCGGAGTGTTAAATATTGTTTCTACAATGAACTGTAGCTAAGCACAGACCTCAGCATACGTCATTGTCTTCCATCTTGGATTTTCCAACAGGACTCATACTTGAATGTAATAGAACATTTCATTACTAGGACTTTTGTAATTTAATTCATTGGATTATGTTTGTATTTGATTCTTAAAACTGTTAAGCTCTTTTTCCATGTTGACAATATGTCTCCAGGGAAATAAATTATTTGTGAAATTTGACAAAGCTTGCTATTTTCATTTCTTCTTTGTTACTGTTTATTAGAGCTTTAACAATATAATGTATTAAATCAAAGCATACATAAAGCATTTATTATACAAGTAAATGGAAACTCATTGCTAATGATGTTTATGCGTTGCAGTCCCTAATTCACACGCATTTTACATGCCCGATGGGCAGTAAAGCCCACAGATCATATGGAATACCATTCCCTATGTGATAATTTTGAGAAACACCGTGTAACAAACATCATGATGCAATTCAAAATAAATGCTATCCAGGCCATTTCGGAGATATTCTACTCAGCTTGTACTCCTAGTCTCAACTGCTATAAGTGGCTAGCTCTGCTTCATAGCTGACTATTTGTATTACACTGTCTAGATACTATGAAGCAACAAGGGGAAGTGTGTATTCTTCATGTCCATTTCAAGAACCAATCACGCAACACCTAATACATTGTACACATATATATATCCACATCGTTACTTATGAACAAAATAGCTCGAAAAGTCGTACGTTAACCTTGATACCCAATTGCTTAGATATATAATAAATTCTCTATTTAATATAATATAAATACATGGATATTAAGTTTTGATCTGTATGTCTGTTCATAAGTGATATTCACTTTAATAGTGTATGTTATTTGCCTGTTGACTCAACGAGGACTGCTCTAGTCTTCTGAGGTTGGAGGGGCTGCTTCTGTTCTGTGTGTGCACAGGTGGCTGAGTGAGGTCAACCCTTGCATGGAATGTTTGTTTGCATAAAGGACAGGGGATGAGTGGGACATCTCCAGGAAGGTTGATGGCACATGCTTTTCTGGCTTGCCTCTGCAGCTGCTGTACTGCTAGATTCGCACAACTTAGATCTTTTGATTTGATTGCTTGTTGTTTGCTCCCAGGAATAAGAGTTTATGATGAACACTTAAGATGCAGCTTTCATATTGTCTTTGAAGCGTTTCTCACTACTATCCGTGGTACCGCTGTTGTTGCTGTAGCTTGCCATAGAAGAGTCTCTTAGGCAGCTGGTGGTCTGGCACGAGTACAACATGTCCCCAACCAGCGTAACTTTCAACACATCAGGATGGTGTGGATGCTAGGGAGACCTGCTTGGGTGAGTACCTCAGTGTCTGGAACCTTATCCTGCCACTTAATGTTGAGGAATTTCCTGAGACTTAAGGTGGGAAAGTGATTCAGCTTCCTGACGTGGTGTCGGTACACTGCTCAAGTTTTGCATGCGTAAAGTAGTGTGGGGAGCACAACTGTGCTATAGACCTTTAGTTTGGACGCTGATGCCTGTTCTTTTCCCGACATTGACATACAATCTGCCGAAAGTTGCGCTGGCTCTGGCAATGCCAAGGTTCACCTTGTCGTCATTAGTGATGCTCTGTGACAGTGTTCTGCCAAAGTAGGTGAAGTGGTTCACTATGTTGAGTTTTCGGCTGTTGAAAGTTATGTTGGGCGCAACTTAGGGCTTTCCAGTAGCCGGCTGTTTTCTTGGTACTGATTATGAGACCAAAGCTTGTGCAGAAGATGGAGAACTTGCCAACTCTGCATTGCAGGTCGGCAGCAGAGCCAATATTGAGGTCGCAGTCATCAAGAAATAAACTTGGTTTTGCTTGAAGCCTCCTGGGATTGAATAGTTTTCCATCTGTATGGTACCTTATGCCAACTCCAATCGCTCCGTCTCCGAAAGTAGCAGGCAGCATGGCGGAGAACACTAGACTGAACAGCGTCGGTGCTAGAACACATCCCTGCTTGACGCCATTGGTTACTGGGAATGGCTCACATGTCTCTCCATTGTCCTGCATGCCGTCCTGGAAATTCTGCACTATGGGTATAAATTGTCTTGGGCATCCGTATTGGGAATTACCTTCCACAAACCTTTACTGTTGACAGTGTAAAAGGCTTTTGTCCAATCGACGTAGATGGATAAAAGGTCTGTGTTTTGCTCTTGACATTTCTATTGTAGCTGCATTGCAGCAAACACCATGTTGATGGTCCCAGATTCTTTTTGGAATCCACACTGGCGTTCTGGCAGTAGTCGCTGTCCAGGTTGCGTAGTGAAGCAGTTCATTGGGATTCTGGCAATTATGTTGACTGCGATTGAGAGTAAAGATATACCCCGGTGGTTGTCTATGGCCTGGCGGTTCCCTTTGCACTTATACAGGTGGATTATGGTAACATCTTTGAATTCACCGGTAAAAACAGTAGGTCGAGCCTTTCTATCGGAGCTGTTCTCCCTTCCTTGTAGACCAGCTGCAATTGGTCTGAACCAGGTGCCACTGGAGAGCAGATGTATTGCTTTTTGTGTCTTGAGCAAGGTCGGAGGGTCATCCAGTGCTTCGTTGATAGCTAATTGGAGGTGACGACTTACGGCTTTATGGTTGATGGATGAAGGGCGATTCAAGACGCTGTGAAAGTGTTCAGCCCATCGTTGAAGAATCTTCTCGTCAGCAATTAGTGTTTCCGTCTGCGCTGAGAAGGGTTGATGATTCAGAGGATACACTTCTTTCAAGGCATTATAGAAATTCTTTATGTCATGCTGGTATGCTTGGCACTGGATATCATCATCTTTTGCTGCTTAGCCATGTGTCTCGCATTTGACGGATGTTCTTCTGTATAGTTCTGCGTATATTGTTGACGTGGGGTTGTTGAGGTAGGTTTGAAGGAGACAATGTATCTCATCAAGCAACTGCTTGATCTCATCGCATTTCTCATTAAACCAGTCTTAATGGTTTCTGATTGAGGGTCCAATGATTTCCAAAGCTGTTTTGTAGACCAGCTCTCTGAATGCCGACCAGTCGGTCTCCACATTCTGACTGTTGAGAGGGTGGATTTCAAACGTTCCTGCAGGGCATTAACGATAGACTGTTTGGTACTGGTGCATTTCAGCTTGCTGATGTTTAGTAGCTTATAAACCTTCTTTCACTGTGGGAATGTTTTGGACTGAATGCTGATGTTGAGCTTGGTGATGGCGAGGAGGTGGTCTGTCCAGCAGTCAATGCCGCACGAGGACGTGGCCACACGCACATCCTGTCTGTCCCTCTTCCTGACAATGACGTAGTCGATGAGGTTCCAGTGCTTAGAGCAAGGGTACATCCATGACGTCCAGTTACGGGTATGGAGACGGAAGACTGAATTGGTGAACAGCAGTGCATGCTCAGAGCAAGTCGAAAGCAAAAGGAGACCGTTGTTATTACAGTGACCCACCCCGTGCTTTTCAAGCATTCCATCTCCAAAAAGGGCCCCCGAGTGGTCTAAAGCACTGCCATCTCACCTCTGTCTGCGTGGGTTCGAGTCTCAGTTTCGGCAAATGTGGGTATATGAGAAACGTGCCATTAGCTTCTCGTGGGTCGGTGGTTCTTTCTGGGGGCTTTCCCGGGTTCTTCCTCCACCATTAATACTGGCCGCCATGCATACCCTATCGTGTGCTGAACATGGCGTTAAACCCTACAATAACAACAACCATCTCCAAGAATGACGAGCTTATCTGCCGTTGGAACGTCAGCAATGACAGAGTGAAGATCCTCAAAGAACTTCACCTTCACTTTATCTGGGTTGGTCATGGTTTGAAAATAGCAACTGTTGATGGTAAGGTGCTTTCTTCCAGACAAGAGGGGGAGTTTCGTGGTCATGAGTCTGTCGTTTACTGCCTTGGGAGGCCCAGCCAATTTGCCAACCAGTGCTGTCTTCACTGCAAAGCTTACACCAGTCTCACTGCGCTCTTCACGTCCTCTTCCGCTCCAAAAGAAAGTGTATCCGGATCCCATTTATCAGAGTTCGCCTCCTTCTGCAAGCAGGGTTTCGCACAAGGCATCAATGGTGAACTACCATAATGGCCTGAGCCGCCTATGTACAGGTTTGCTGCTATGGCTGCCAGTGTACCCACACTTGTGTCTTCGTCGCTTGCCTGTCACCACTGGACTTTAGTGGGCGATGAAATGGGATGGGTTGATGATAGAATAACTTGCGAGGTGACTTTGTTTCAACTCATTTTGCCCCAGACTTTTACAGTATCACTGCTGCTATGCCTCAGCAGCCCTAAGCTGTGTCTAGCTACTTGTGCCCCCCCCCCCCCCCCCCCCGAGTTTTCAACTGTTTGTAATACTTTGTAAACAGCATGCGTTTACTCTTACCTTAATTTCCGTTATATCCAATTAAAAAAATCCATGAAATTTCTACCAATTATTCCAAATGAATTTGTATACACATCGTAGCGATATGACTGACAAACTGTTAAATATACGTTAAAAATCCAAATCACACACACACACACACACACACACACACACTTTCCATTACATGCAGACTGAAGAATGCTTGTAACATCTAGTTACATCCGAGGTGTACTTCTTGCATGCGATACAAATGATCGATGATGCTCCAAATGAATGAATCGCGTTTATTTCGCATACTTAGCCAAGTTCATTTTCCTTCAAACGTCTTTGGAGGGAAGTAAATGCAGCGAAGAAGAGAACGTTTACCAATGCGGGGAAAGTATGGACTAAGGTTTAGATGACCCACATATAAAAAGTCCAAAAGCAGCGATATTTTTTTTTTTTTTTTATAGAAAGAGTTCGGTTGACATACTGTAGATTAGAGTGAATAGTGTAGATAAAGGTAGCTCACTCCTTCTTCAGTAATATATAAAATGTATCTAGAGTTATTCTCCCATTTATTGTAACAAATTTTCAGAATATATTTTGTAACGGCGATATATTGTCTGATAACAAATGTACGAAAAATGTACACCGGGGTAATATATCTTTTTCATGATTAAACTGACGAATGCGCGTAATTGCACAGTTCGCTGCAATGAATCTTTTTATTATTTTAAGTTTTAAGAAATGATGTGTAATCTTGCCACTTTGAGTCAAGTTCTGATATAAATCTGAGTTGGAAAGACTTTGGTGTTGTAACTGTGTAGGTTGATGTTTGCGCATTTTTATAACTGTCTTTTACTTCTTGGCTTTATATACAATGGATTTTTAATTGAAAAAATTTAACTAAAGTTTCACATATACTCTGAAACTCTACTAAGTTGTTTGTACAATATCTTTATTTCTATATGCACTTGCACTGGACGAGCTATTTTACCGACATGACATAACACAAATACATTATATTTCAACAAACAGTCCGTATTTACATGGAAATAATTGTAATGCCGATAGCAAACAGCTGATTAAAAGACGAGACAATAACATATAACGTGCGAATATAAACATGGTTTTAAAACCAGGGAACACAGAGTGTCATTTTATTTTTGGCTCTTGTCCCATTTTTTAACCCTTCATGTGATCAGATAAGTCGTGTATACCACTGGCTGTAAAGCGACGAACTTGTCACAAGGGACACGGTAAGATAACGTTTAGTTTTCTTTAAATTCTTGGCAAATGACGCTTGTTAACTAATATTTATTCTATTCTTGTTTTCAGACAATCGACTCAAAGTATAATATATATATATATATATATATATATATATATATATATATATATATATATATATATATATATATATATATATATATATATATATATATATTCTTTGTTATTATTCGGATTTATTGTATCTATGGGTGGGGGTGGTGTAGTTATCGTTCTAATCGACAATAACATATAACGTGCGAATATAAACATGGTTTTAAAACCAGGGAACACAGAGTGTCATTTTATTTATGGCTCTTGTCCCATTTTTTAACCCTTCATGTGATCAGATAAGTCGTGTATACCACTGGCTGTAAAGCGACGAACTTGTCACAAGGGACACGGTAAGATAACGTTTAGTTTTCTTTAAATTCTTGGCAAATGACGCTTGTTAACTAATATTTATTCTATTCTTGTTTTCAGACAATCGACTCAAAGTATAAATATGTATATATATATATATATATATATATATATATATATATATATATATATATATATATATATATATATATATATATATATATATATTCTTTGTTATTATTCGGATTTATTGTATCTATGGGTGGGGTAGGTGTAATTGATTAGCTTGGTCAAGCTACAAGAAAACGATCACGTGACTCATTCGAATCGGAAAGAGTAGCATTATTACATAGACTGACTAAATTTCTGAATCTCAAATGAAACTAAATCAATGTTACAAGATATAAGACAATTTGCCCGTTTTGTAAGTATTGGGCTTAATTATACTCATAACAGTTTTATGATATTTTGCCATCCACTGCAAAGCGCTGTGACTTTGTATCTAGCTATGGTTCTTAACCCCGTGGGTCACGACCAAAAACTGGGTTGTTGTTGTTGTTGTTGTAGATTGTAAAGCCATTTTCATCACAAAATAGGCTATACATCGCGGACAGTATAATTGGTGGAGGAAGAACCCGGGAAGGCTCCAGAATGAACCACGGACCACGAGAAGCTACTGGCAAGATTTCTCACATACTCACGTTGGCTGAACCCTAGACTTGAACTAACTCAGACGGAGATGAGATGGCATTGATCTGTAACGGTGAGCACTTTAGACCACTCGCCTACCCCCACCCCAAACAAAACAACAATTTGGTCGCCATGCTGTTCTGAGAGGGGGTCGCCGATATCGACCTTAATAAATTTAAAGTTCTTATCAGGTAGGTTTTTTGTAGCATTGGATGGGTCGCGAGTCTAACACCACAAACCTAATCTAGCAGTAGGCACAATTTGGAAATTTGATTATTGTCGATATCACGTTAACTGCATGACCTCTGATGTCATTAACCTAGATCTGTAGTCATGTGAATCGGAATGCGAATGACGATATCCTGGTCAAATTCTAGCAGCGATATACTTTCGTCTTGTTTGTCAGCGGATTAAAGATCTAACAAATAATATGCTTACAATTTCTGGGAAAATAAATCATATTTATATCGATCTAATTCCAACTTTTAGATAGGCAGTGGACTTTGACCTTACACCCCAACATCAGAGTCCAAATATCAAATATTATAGTTAAATTCTAATTAAATAAACAAAATTCAATCAATACCTACATCATGTTCCTGATAACTCTACCTTACTACACTATTGATAAGCAATCCAACTTACACAGGAAATAAAATAAGATAATACCAGAAAACCAAAAATTACAACTAAAACCCTCAATTGAAATCAATCTATACACAAAGTTAACTAAACCTAAAACTATATTCAAACTTAAGTCATTTATAAAAGAAAGGTCTTAACTTAATAGTAACAAGTCATTATTCCCACTTAGTGTAATAACTAAACATGTATACAAACAAAATGGTGTTCAATGCCAGGAAGGAAAAAAAAAAACAAGATAGGCAACTTAACAATATCAGGAAATTGTCCCTCACCCCCTCCACACCAAACACAGCAATAATGTAAAATAGGATGTTTCAAAGAATAAAAAAAAGCAAATCGACAACAGCGAAACCTCATGTCCCTCAGGGACTAATCAAGGTAATAAAAGCAACAACCAACCACCTGAAAATAAACCCCCTAAACCCACCTACCCCTCTACTATAGATAGACAGCTCCATGGAACAAGTAAACTATTTAGGTAAAGGAAAGCTTCTTATGAACAAGAAATAAAAACAACCACCACTCCAACTTGGAAACAGAATACAAGTACTACACCCTCCCCCAGGCAACGATCAGGAAGTAAAACCAAGATTTCATTAACTGCTTATGGGCGAACCGAGCACACCGTGGGCAATTTAGGTTAATTTGACCAAAAACTGAGTTCTTAATTGTTCACTGCAGCACGCTCAACCAAGTGGAAAAAATTCTGCAACGGGAAAACCTATGCCACATGAGAGTTAAAATCGAAAGGCACCACGAATTACAAAATAAACCTATTAAACCTGATATGAGAAACCACACCGAATCCAAAACAGACAAGAAGAATACCAAACCACCCTTTGGTAAATAAGGACCTAAATGAACAACCACTGCTTAAAAAACTCAATGAGAATGGTGCAAAGATAGAAGAAAAAAATTAAAAATCGTAAAGGACTATTATTGGAAGACACTACGCCAAGAAATGTCGATACAAATATAGATGCGGCAGCTCACAACTCTCAATTACTACTCAGTCACCCATCATAACCACAACCACCACCAATCTCAAAGGATAACACAACTAAAAAAAAAAAAAAATACTATCTGGCAATGGAATTGCAGGTGTCGATCCAAAAATCTAAATGAACTAATACATAAAATCCATAACGCAATAATAATTATGACATTATGTGCCTCCAGGAAACACACTTACCAGAGAATCCAAAACATACTTATATCAGGCAGATTCAAAAGTCGTAGCAATGAGAAAAAATGAGAAGGACTTAACGACCCCAATGCCAATATACATCAATAACAAAATTGAAATTCAAACTGTATTAGTCAACATTGTATCGAATACTATAATAATAAACTAATATATAAGACCCAGGGGGCAATGATATCCTAATCAACTTAGAAACTTATCGACAAATCTCCACTAGCCAGTCTGGAAACCTAATCATTTGTTGCGACTTCAATGCCCACAACGAACTATGGAGAGAACGTAGAAGGGATAAAAGAGGCAAATTAACTGAAGAATGGAGTGCTGAATCCAACCTAACCATACTCAATGATGGGCCTAAAACTCGATTTAATCTCCCCGAGGATAGTTCCCTCTCAGCATTCGATCTTACTATGTGCACACCCTAACTAGTCCAACTTTCAAACTGGTGGGTTGATCAAGATAAATAACACATTAGGTAGCGACTATTTCCCCATCATAATCTCCCTCCAAATATCAATTCAGCACAACCCTCATGAAACCCCAAATTTAGATATGATAAAGCTGATTGGTATAACTTTGGAAACACTCTAACTTCTATTAATACCAAAGAGCTCGAAGACACAGTTATAACAATAATACTTGACAATGTAATTAGTACTCAATACCGCTATCCTAACTATTCTAAAAAAAAATAAACACTCAAACTAAACAATCAGTACCATGGTGGGATGATCATTGACAAAACACAAAGAGATATTTTTAAAAAATCCCTTAACAAATATAAGCGAACAAGAGACTCGTTACATTTCATCCAAAATAAAGACAAGAAGAAAATAAGTAAACATTCAAGGGATCATAAGACTATCCAAAGAAAAAACATGGCAGCACATCTGTTCCATATTGAATCTCAAATCTAACTCTTAAGTATGGGGCAAAATAAAATCTATCCGGGGGAAATCTATTAATTTATCACCTAAGCTGAAAAATGCTACAACCAACCATAACAAAGCTGGCTTACTTGCTAACCATTTCTCGACCATGAGCAGTTATACCAACCACACTAGGAACTTCCAAGATCCCAAACAGAAAGGTGAGGCCACACTTCCTTACCTTTTAAAGGACCTAGGGTTCAATGACTCGGATTTAAATTCCGAAATCACCCTATAATAAAGGAAAATAGCGTTAAGGTCTAAAAAAAGAAACATCAACTGGGTAAGATCAAACTGGATATATCATATACAAAAGAACCCTCCAAAAAACATTAAAAAAAACATTATAAAACTGCTCAACCAAATTTGGCAAAGTGGAAAACGACCACTCAGCTGAAAACAAGCAATTTCCATACCAATCCCTAAACCAGGTAAACCAGGTAAAGACCCTAATAATATTAACTCGCATTGTCCCATCTGTCAGTAATAACATATGTAAACTGATGGAAACAATCCTAGCTAACAGATTAAAACACAACCTAGAAAGTAACAAACCCCTATCAGAAAATCAATGTGGCTTCCGTAACAGACGCTTCACCACATATTAACTATAAGACTAGAAGCGGATATCAAACTTTGAACTCCAAAACAAAATCAGACAAACAACTTATAAGGTCGAAGCTAGATTATGGATGCCAAGTTTACAACTCGGCGAAACAAATAATACTGAACAAACTGGATACCATCCATCCAATGGAAAACAGTATATGCCTTCACTGGCACTCTACCATCAACATCATTGGACGAACTTCACGTCCTCACTGGTGACCTGCCATTAAAAATAAGAACACAGGAAATGCTCATCCAATATTCCAGTCGATTAACACATTACTCTTATTAACATCCTACAAAAGTAACCATTAGCAAATGCAAGCAACAAACCGTTTAGCCGCAAACTAGTTCCTAACCCACCAGGTGGCAAACAAATTCTACAACTCAGAGGAAAGCTGCCAACAATGCCTCTACAAGAAGAGTACACTCACTCCCCTGACCGCCCCCTTTAGACAAACCCTATCCTTAGGATCAACACTATAGGCAGCAATGCATAACCCACCCAAAGACTCTCTAAAACCATTTTAATATACATAAACAGACTGACGCAAAGGTTCTCGTCTTCTTAAATCCCAAATGTATCCTTAAAAATCAACAAAACTAATATATATATATATATATATATATATATATATATATATATATATATATATATATATATATATATATATATATATATATATATATATATATATATATATATATATATATATATATATATATATATATATATATATATATATATATATATATATATATATATATATATATATATATATATATTAAGAAGAAAAAAACAAACCTTTATTCTCTGCTCTCTACCTGGCCTTATCATGAAAGACAGCCAAGGTAATACCGCGGCTCTTACTTCTGTGATTCAGACATTACTAACGCTAATGCAGCAAAGTTTTCCATCCAATCTAACCTAGCTCATCTCTAAAGCAATTTCGGACACAAGAACCAGAATTCTAAATTCGTGCAAGTACATCCATTTAGACCAGTACCATGGAATGAGCGGACTGTCTGCAGATGGTCGCCTGCTTTCCTAGTAACTTCCTCCCTCGCCTCATTCGGACATAAATATGCATGCAACGCGTGCGTGAAACGCCTAACATAAATACAATTAAGCCAAAATATAGCGAATGGCACTGTGATGTCAGATTCTTCACACAATTCGATCAAGAGGCCTGCACGAACTACCAAGTCCAGCAGCTAGTAAAAGCAGCTAACTATATGTCTACTCTGCAACGCTACCATTTCCCCGAAAATACCAGAGAGGAAAAATGACTCCTGAAAAATATTAAGAAGCAGAAGAAAAACGGGAAACCTTTGCTTAAAAAGCCAGTCTAAGGGCTACCAATATTGCCTCTTATCCAGAGAACCATTTTGGCTTGGTGTCCCGTTTCGATAAAACTATTATGTACACTAACTTGATCCTTCAATCCACCGCGTCAGAATTCAAACCTTTTAAGACGTAATAGTGACCAAACTTTTTATATGTCGCTCAGACATATTAGTTATTACAAATTGTAGCGCATCTACAGCGTACACTAATTACTAGATTTTTTTTAAATATAATTACTAGGGTATAACCGACTTTTGATCCGGAAATCGGATTCCACCGGATAGTATGAACTTCCGATTAATCGGAGTCGGACAAGGCAGGAACGACCGATTCGGATAATAAAAATAATAAAGTTGAATTTCTATAGCACCGTGTCTAACACTGTGTGTCATTCGATAGTGCGTTAATAAAGTTAAATAAAAAGTCAGAAAAGTCCAATATGGTCAACACAACCACGCTGTGAGACTATCTATTTGAACCGACGGCTGAAAACCGGAAATGAAGCCGGATATGGTAAAGTACTAAGTAACATGCTAGACACGGCAAAACCAGATACCAAGAACCCGGAAACGGAAGATGAAATTTTTTAGAAAAAAAAATACGGATTTAGCATTTCCGATTTATCGAATCGTATCCGGAATCGGAAAAATTTCATGCCCAAAATCCGGAATCGGAAATCGGTAGAAAAATGCTAATCGGTTATGCCCTAATAATTACACACACACACACCACACACACACACACACACTGAAATTCTACTACGTTTTTTCAATAACTTTGTTTCCAATAGCACTTGCTCAAGACGATCTATTGTACCGAAATTACATAACACAAATACAAGATATTTCAGCAAACAGGTACACAGATAGTACATATTTACAAGAAAACATTACAATGCCAACAGGAGCAGACGAGACAATAACATAAAACGTGGAAATATAATTTTTTTTTTAAAAAAACAATAAATATATATGTCTGTCGTTTTGCTCACGGTTCTTGTCCCACCTATTCAACCGTCACGTGATAATTCTTGTATACCACTGGCTGTAAAGCGACAAACTTGTCGGAACGGAAAAGGCGCGATAACGCTTTGTTTTCTTTAAATTCCTGGTAAATGTCTTGTTAACTAATATTTATTCTGTTTTTGTTCATGGGAGGGAGGAGTAGGAGGGTTGTCACTTTTCTTATTGATCAACTCTTTCAAGCTATAATTAAAATGATCACGTGACTCTTTGAATCAGAAAGAGTAGCAGTATTACATAGACTGACTATGGACAATTGGAATTATTAGTTATATTCATCAAAACCAATGAAAATGTCTGACTATTGAATGAAACTAAATTAATGTTTAAAGAAGATATAAGAGAATTTGCGCAGTTTTTTAAGTACTGTGCTTAATTCTGCTCTTAACACTTTCGTGATCTTTTGCCGTTCAATGCGAAGAGCTGTGAGTTTGTCTTGCTGTGTTTCTTTAACCCTGGGTTCATGACCCAAAATTGTTTCTCCATGCTGTTTAAGTTGGTCGCCAAAATCAACCTTACTAATTTTAAGTTCCTATGAAGTAGTTGTTTTTAAAAAGCATTTGATGGGTCGCGAGTGTAACACCACATACCTAATCTTAGTCACCGGCTCACCGCCCCAAAAAGGTTAACAATTGCTGGTCCAAATTAATCACACAAGCCTCCCATCCCCCACCCCCTCCAAAACAAAATCAAGAGCATTTTTTTTTCGTTGATTCGTTTCTTTAGCTGTCATATTAAATATGACCGCTTGTTTTTGTTTTTGTGTTTGTTTGTTTTTCCTTTTAAAAAAATCTAAATGCAAAAGTTATTAGATATTTTAGAATTAAGATATCTTCTTGTTTCTGTCTCTCTATCTTTGTCATTCTCTTTCTGCCTGACTGGCGACCTTATTCAATCTTGTCGCTCGTCCTAGGAGAGGAAAGGATTGTGGTAACTTCCTAGGAAAATGCATATGGAGGTTAGCCGCCCACTTGCAGTAATGTGGTATTTTTCATGCAAAGTGATACATGAAAAGGTATCTTTTCCCTCCAATATAATGCGCGGTTCACAGTGGATAAGCACGTCCATAACAGATCACACTATCATACTGATGTAATAATTTACCTAATTTAATGAAAGGAACACGATTAGAAAATTATACATTTAAATATGCATGGATATATTTACATGATCTACAGCATATTGCATGGTAATGAAGGTACCTGACTAGTACATCAATACATATATGAATCTTACAATATGTCATATTTATAAGAATCTATCGGGGTGGGGGTGGGGCTGTGTAACACATCTGTATTTAAATTGGATGGATGAATCTAAAAACGATGGTTTATGGATATGATTATTGTGAGGGGCTGGGTGACACATCTCTATCAAAATAGACGCATGAATATAAAGGTATGGTATATTAATAAGATTCTCTTGAGGGGGATTGGGTCTGGGTGACGCATTATATCCAAAATTGATATACGAATCTAACTCCATGATAGATAATAATGGTGGCGCTCGACAGTTTCTGTTTTTTTTTTTTTTTTGCAAAGCGTTAAGAGTTTGAAAGAAAAAGAACTTCCTGGATTTTCCTCACTGGTGGTACTGATTATTTAAAAAAGAGTTGTTGTGACTTTTGTGATGTCAAATAATTTTTAATTCCCTCTATTTTTACTTCATGGACATCGGAAGTCAATTGTAAAGAAAAAGAGCCGATAATTTTGTAGTGCTACTTCTTTTTTCTTCAAGTTGGTAAGCTGGTCTTGTCTGGCCAGGCAAACTTCGCTTTCCCCTAATTTATACTATTTTGTCTGAATTTTCGAATGCCTATGAACAGTCATTTTGGTTAACTGTGTGATTAGATCATGTATAATTTCCACTAGTAAGGTATGGAAAAAAAATTCAACACAGCACGTGAAAGTAAGATATAGGTATGCAAGATTATCTCAACTGTGCATGACGCAAGTGCAAAACATCGTCATCTTACACCTGTCAATCTCTCTGAGATTTCGTATTACCTGCAGAGCGCACACAATTGAATCTATTGAGGAGGGGGGGGGGAAGAGGAGCTGGGTGATTCACCGAGGGGTAATTTGTGGAAACTGGTTATCACATTTTCTGCCATTTTTTAAAAGTTTCGTCGAAGATAAGTTTATTATAGTTGAACAGTTGTGCATATCATGCTGTATGATAAAATTGTCAAGTAAAATGTGAAATGCTTCAAATTGGCGGCAGTCTAACTGCACATTCAAGACATCTCATGCAACTGATATTTTCGTTTTAGATTAGAAACCATGACAACAAAAGAAAATGAATCATCGTCTAAAAGTGAAGAACAACCTTCATTCCCGAAAGAATTCAATGGTTTACCAGTAGAAATTGATTATGACGGGGCTGGGCGTCCTTTCCCCTCAGTCATAGTGGACGATCAGAAGTTTTCTCTGGGTATCATCAAGAACATGATCCCTGGTGGAAATATTGTAGAACATGTCCAGACCATTTATAACATCATTGCTCGAGACGATGATGTGCTTATTTGTACCTATCCTAAGTCCGGTAATTGTAGTCTCATATTTTTCTGCCATATCTAACAAAATGCTCTCTCTCTCTCTCTCTCTCTCTCTCTCTCTCTCTCTCTCTCTCTCTCTCTCTGCAGTTATGCGATTTGTAGCAGTTACAATCAATATAGCATACGTTTATTAAAAGCATTAATGTGACTAAGACCATTTTATGGTTTAGATTCAAGCTGATCGAAATACTCAGATGGAAAGCTGAAACTATATGGATAAAAATGTTGCAGGAATTAATTCGAAGTGACCATACTTACTTCAAGCAACAGTACATTTTAATATACAAAATAATCAAACAAAAGTATGGCTTAATTATTGTATCATATTATGTGCTCATTTTGTTTCCAGGAACGCACTGGATCTGGGAAATTGTATCCATGTTGAGGAAAGGCAAAGCAGAATACGACCCTAGAATCAAAGAAACCGCCATGTTGGAATTTCTTTCCAAAGATCAAATCGAAGCGCTGGAGTCACCCAGGAATCTTAACACCCACTTCCCGCTGCGCATGCTCCCAAAAGACCTGCTTGAGAAGAAGCGAAAGATAATCCACGTTATGAGGAATCCTAAGGATGCAGTGGTTTCCATGTATCATCACTTTAAGTCCATGAGGACCGGAGTAGGCAGTGTTTATTCAGGAACTTTCTCAGAATATTTGTCGCTATTTTTTTGTCTTGGTAGGTGAAGCAAATAC
Organism: Unio delphinus; assembly: GCA_029339505.1. Classification (NCBI taxonomy): domain Eukaryota; kingdom Metazoa; phylum Mollusca; class Bivalvia; order Unionida; family Unionidae; genus Unio; species Unio delphinus. The sequence continues at coordinate 11,432,900 of JAQISU010000071.1, read as the reverse complement.
TGACGTTAATGTAAATCACGACATGTTAATTAGGATACAATATATCGAGGAAAAATAAATTCGCATTATTATTATATCCAGTAAAGACGGAATATATATATATATATATATATATATATATATATATATATATATATATATATATATATATATATATATATATATATATATATATATATATACTACTGCGCAGTATATTTATCAGATTGATGATTCAGGTGAGATAGCCACGAATACACTAGAACTATTTAAATATTTTATATCAATAAGGTATTATTTTACATTTTTTTTAAAATTCTATTAATTCCTTTATGTCCCCTCGAGCATCATTGTATATAATTTTTTTCTGTATTGTTGCAACAATTGTTATCTTTGTAGAATTGGTGCTTACAATACAATAAGTCTAGTATGAAGTTTGAAGTCCTCCACTTGGGACTCTTTTAATTCTCAATACTTTCCATATATTCTGTTTTCGTTTGAGGGAGTATGGCTGTTTGAGTTTCCACAAGTCAACCTGTGTTATGTAATATTTTGCAATAACAAACGAGTCAGCAGCTTGACGCCCTGGCTCATATATATATATATATATATATATATATATATATATATATATATATATATATATATATATATATATATATATATATATATATATATATATATATATATATATATATATATACATGATTCGCTGTTATTAGCTTAAACGCCTAATAGATTACCTAATCAATGGCTTATAACATTAAATCTGAGGGAAAGTCACGTGACACTCCCTTCCGAGATAAATGTCCATAACCTTTTGCACGATAAAGGCTACAGAGTTCGCTAGTTTTACAAATACGTCGTGTTTTTCTTTACAGATATAGGAGAAAAGGGAGGCTGGAATAAATATGTTAGAGACTTTGAAAAGTTTGCGAAGGACAACCCTGATTACCCAATTTTAAACCTCTACTTTGAGGATATCAAACAGGTTTTACACTTATATAAGCGTTGACGTATGTATGTATGTATGTATGTATGTATGTATGTATGTATGTATGTATGTATGTATGTATGTATGTATGTATGTGTGTGTGTGTGTGTGTGTGTGTGTGTGTGTGCGTGCGTGCGTGCGTGCGTGTGTGTGCGTGCGTGTGTGTATATATGTATGTATGTATGTATGTATGTATGTATGTATGTATGTATGTATGTATGTATGTATGTGTGTGTGTGTGTGTGCGTGCGTGCGTGCGTGCGTGCGTGTATTAGTATTGGAATGGAAATGTGCCGATATTGACTTTTATTTTTTTTTAAAACTGGATAGAAGATGACTGCCGTTGCAAAAAATAATGCTTCCGTTTGTTTCCCGTTAGCAAAATTTCGAACAGTTTCCGAATCACTCATTTGATTGGCGGGAATGTCAGCAAGAAATAAAAGCACAAATATACAAGCCCATGCATGTAAAATGACCAGACAAAAAAGTGGTTTTATTTTAAGAATATTTTAAAAATATTAATATATGATTTCTAAACAATGAGTCGAAATAAAATGACGTAAAATTCCTCCTCAAATGTAGAGAGGTCTTTATTATCATTTACTAAAGCAGGCTTTAAACTTTAATGCGAAGACTGAACTTACTCAAACAGTGGCGACATAAACAAATATTACTGAACATCTGTGTCAAGAAGACCAAAATTTTTGTTTATCATGGAAAAAGTTTTAGTGAGAAGAAGCGAACTCGCTCTGTGAAAGAAAAAGAAAACATGTTCAACTGTTGTAAAAGAATGTTCATTTGAATACGCTCATTCAACAAAATTCCCAGACTTCGTGGGTTCTAAGTCAATACATTGTAAAACTTCGATCTTCCTTGTTTTTTTCCGTATCACGAAATACTAAGCAATAAATAACGTTGAGTTTTTGCTGCCAACGGGCTGGTACTGTCATTAGTGGTGTTTTAAAGCTAGTGACTTAAATTTACAATTACTAATCAAAATTGTAGCAGTAGATTAACATTTCAATTCCGCTGTCACCCTTAAGTAATCAATTAAAATTATGTAATTATCCAGGTAAATAGAGTACAGGTACTTTACTTCCGTTGATTTTGTCACAACTCGTAGTTCTCATAGGTTAATTTACGTTTTGCACAGAATAATGTTCTTCAGACTAAGAGTTCAACATATCCCATTGAATTTAATAGTGATGAACTAATTTAAATTAAAAAAATATCCTTTTGTCCTTTTTTCTATTCATCTCTGTTACTTTTTTCGTGCTGTTTTGTCATAAGTTGGTAATTGCAACATAGTACATGTAATTTAAAAGTAATTATAACGGAATTACGTCTGTTCAATTTCATTCATTCATAAACAAAATTGTAGAAGTTTATTACAATTAGAGTTGTATTTTTCAATCAATGAATTACTTAATTACTTTGTAACTCATTATTGTACAACACCGGTTACTAGATCATGATAAACTTATTGACCTCAAAGCGATTCGCTGACGTGTTGTCATAGTAATAAAATAAGCTTTCGTTTTGACGCTATAGAGACGTAAAGATTTTTTCAATTTGTTATTTCGACGTTCCTTTAATTATATTTCATTTAGTGCAGGTATTTAATTTTAGGTGAAAGGTCATGAAATGTTACTTTACACGACCTATCTTTCATCTTACAAATTTGGGAAGTATCATTATTTATACCTCCGGGTCTCTTTCAAAGAGACCAAGTTTAGTAAGAAATCTCATAGAGACGACGAAATTCTGAATGTGCATTGTATGCACACGGTGCCACTGAGTGAATGTCAACTATATGTTTGGTTAACATCTATTTACTGAGTACAGTTTGAGTCAGACATGCCAATGCAAGTGTAATGTCATATTTGAAAACAAAATAACACATGATACCTGCCAAAACTAATTCTCAACTGCTTTTTCATAATATGAGATTAAGTTTTGTTGAGAGGAATGTGAAAGAGCAGAAACTTTTTTGTGTACAACCTGCCAACACACACACACACACACACACACACACACACACACACACACGTATATATCACCAAGGTGGATGTGGGTGATAAACACCCACTTTCCTTGGAGAAACCCCAATGGCTTGCATCTGATAGAACCACTGACAACCAAGTCCAGCTTCAGGCCTTTACGAGTGCCTTAACTTATCCCAGGGAACCTGTTTAAACGGACTGGAGACGGGATGACAGGCGAGTTTATGGCGCCTTAAACCCAGACGCTTCGGGCAGATGGGGCTCGTTAACCTTGGGTGGTCGCCCATCTAGGAGAAGGTAAACTCTGACTTCAAAGCTTCGCTGTCTTGCAACTAAATCCTCTAATGGGAAAGTCTAAGGGAGTAAACCCTAAAAGAAAATCCGGAGACGGATTCCCTAAGGCGAATTGGCATTGTTTTCAGTATCATCTCGTCAACTCCTGCGACGTCGCATGTGCCATGATGTATCGGTTTGTCCTTTTCCTTGGATCTATCAGCTGTGTCCTAATGGGATTCAGTTGCATGGGCAACAACTGATTCTCCATATTACCCTGGCCAAGCTTGCGCCTTGTAGAGGACACCCCCAGCTTCGCTTCATTCACAGCGTCGACACAAGACGAGAAGCAGCAGTTTACCAGTTCTAAGTCATCGCTCGATTTTGATGTAATCAGACTCCAGGGGATGCTTCCGACGGTGAGGGAGACCAACATGTCTCTCTGGACAGCTACCGCCCGCCTCAATATAGCAGGCCCCCACTGCCTTACTGATTGTAATGTGTTTCCCCTACCCCAACCCATTTAAAGGATGGAACAAGGTCGAAAGTAAAAATTAGATGTGCACGAGAACTCATTCATTTGACAGCTGAATTTCTTTCCATTTTATGTAGGACTTGAACTGTGACTTTCTTCCTTTTTCTTATCATCCTTTTTGTAAATTGATGCCGTATCACAACACCCGTATAAATTCATTTGGTGACTAAGAAAAAGCCATGAAACGAGCAAGGCAGAAGTTGGAGCAAGAAATGGCACGAATCTTTTATTCTTTTATCACTTTAAAGTTCGAGCTTGATTTTTTGCTTCTTGATAATAATAATAATAATAATAATAATAATAATAATAATGATGATGATGATGATGATGATGATGATAATAATAATAATAATAATAATAATAATAATAATAACAATGTCCTTTGTGAGTCTTATAGTCCAACTCAAACAGCAGAATTCCATTATCAGGGACATATCCTTGTAAGTGCTGATAGTTGAAATCGACACAATTTGAAGAAAACAACTTTGTAGGCATCTGTGACTCATGCATGCAATGATAAACGTTTATACAAATATGTTCCAGGACCCGAAAAGGGAGATTACAAAAGTGGCCAAGTTTCTCGATGTTCCGTTTTCGGAGGAGCTTATAACAGCTGTAGCGGAAAGATGCGACTTTGAAAATCTCAAAAAAGCAAACCAAGAGATTAAGGATGACTATATCACTAGAAAGATTGCACACGATGGAAGACAATTTATGTACAGAAAAGGTAATTCACTGTAAAAACAACTGTGCACTTTAGCGATAAATAACGCGAAATACCTCGAGTAATCATAAGACGCGAAATAAAAATAATTTACGCAATAATTGGAAAATGTAGATGTACTGAAAAGGAACAGTATTTACTAACGTATAAGTCAAGTCCAGCTGCAAATAACATAGATCCTGATCTGCCGTTGCATTATGCACCGGTAGGTCCAGATATGTATTGTATCTTCCACTAAGTCCTTATAACGAATAACATAGACGCAGATCTGCGGGTGCATTATACGACGTCTGCTTTCGTAGTAGTCGTAGGAGTAGCATTCGAAGGGAGAAAACAAATAAAAGCTTGATTTAATTTCTGAGCTTGTCGCACTACTGCTATCAAGCGTATGGATAGATTGAGCGATAGGTCGATAGAATAGATGGATGGACTGGTTAATGGCTGGATGATTTAACGGAGAGATAAACAGAGAAAGGTTTACATATGGATAGACGGACGGGCGAATGAGAGATAGAGATATAATTTGATAGACTATTTTGCTACTGTAATTATCACAAGTTTCTCCAAATGCATAGATTCAAAGATGAATGGATTGATGGATGGATGAACGGAGAGATATAGAGATAGGTTGATAATATTCAGTTGTAAAATACTGTTGGTGTGTTGTTCGTTTCAGGGACCGTGGGTGACTGGAAAAACTGGTTTACTGTCGCGCAGAATGAATTGTTTGACGAGACCTTTGAACGCTGGATGTCTGGCAGTGAACTTAAATTCAAGTTTATATTGTAAAGTCTAGCAGATACCCAGTCAGTATGAAAGAAACTAAATAAACCAAGCCTTTCCTTAGAAGATCATAGTTACAGGATAGCTAGAATAGAATCTGCTCTGTCAAATTGCTGCTACAGCATATGGTTCTCTTTGAAACAAACAAGCAGAAATACAGAAAACGAGAAACAAAATTAAAGAAGTAGTGGCAAGATAATATTTATTCTTGTTTTTTTTTTTAAATACGAATTTGAGATCATTTATGTTTCACTTGTTATAATAATTCTGTTTTGTCTTTTGTTTTAGACCAAATTATTACCAACCCTTTGTTTTTAAAGGTCCGGCATCCGGCACAAAGCATGTAACAAAGATTTTCATTTTTAAATAATTGAGTTTTTCCACTAATAAGTTCAGTTAATATCAAAGTTTAAAACAAAAAGTGAATTCATAAACGAAATAAAAATTGTTAATAATTAACGTGATGTTGGTCGTTAATCAAAGATTTTTGGGTCTTTTTTTATATCATGAAACAGAACAGACATTGAACATACATTTCAACTTTTATTTTGGAATATGTGAGAGGGACACCAAACTTATACGTAAATTTACCCAAATTCCTTCAACCAACTGAAGGGCACGTGGGTGCATCATTAGTAGTGTACATGAACATAGTAATTCACACCACTTAACAATGCACAGCTGGTTGTAGTTTATGCCGGTGTTTCGCACATCAAGTCGTTGGGACTTAAGATTTATTGAAGGATTATCATTTTCCAGACGAGGAGATTGATCGATTAGATTGATCGAGTGTACATTAACACGTGAAAGACTATTTATAATGGTGGTAATATGAGTAAAGTGCATTTTGCAGAGACACACCACGGTAACATTTCCAGGTTGATCTGGGTAAGATTCCAACCCGCAACTTACTGATTGAGAGACTATCATGAGCAGCAGAGAAGACAAACAGACATTTTGCTAAAACGTCATTAAAAAAAAAGTTTCCAAAGAAAATGAAAAGTACCAGGCCAATAACGCCAAACCGAGCCTCTAACTGACCGAGATTTTCTTTAATTGGGTTAGCTTTTTTTGTTACTTTATCTTTTATCGTTTGTGTTTTTCAAAATGTGTATTATGTGTGTTATAACCCACTCGGACGTTATATTGAGGTCGCACACTCTCTTCTTCTGTAATTAAAACATTCTTATATCAAACTAATTACTTTTACTTAATCAAAGTTTTTATCAAGTCCTATACGTTATCGCGACCTAGGATCATATAAATTTATCTTTATAAATCCATGTGGGGTAGCCAGCTCACGTGACAAGACGTTTTCATCAATACTCGGCGCTTCATCAATACCGGAGATAAAATTAATAATATAATCACCTTCTTCATTAAATAATTTTGACTTTTTCAGATTAAAATGTTTAAGAGCATCGTATACAGATAGTGCCACTAAATATAATTTATCCCACTTGAGCCATCTCATTATCAAATTAAGTAACAATTGTATCTTTCCATTTCCAGACGGACCGGACCTATTATTATCATTCTGATAGAATTTGCTTGCGCTGAATGTTGTTTGACTGGTTCTTGTTTCTTTGTTGCTGAAACATCAATTACATTTAAAATATATTGTTTACGTTGTAGAGTTACAACTCCAACCAATGATTTAGCCATAGTTACAGCAACAACAAAAATGGAAAAATAGCATATGTTGAAAAATGTGAATTACGTAAGAGAAAAATGTTTCATTTTTACATACAATTCAATACAAAGATGACGATGATATTGCTACATTAATGTCAAAATTTCCAGGAACCCCATAGGCTAAATATGAAGGTGAAAAACATCTTCTAGAATATAATTATTGTGGTTCTGAAACCCGATATGATAATCGACTTGACGAACGAGATCAACCAAAACTTGGAGAGTATCCAGTAAATGCTATACATGTTAATGGTGTAGCATAGACAAATGAAGATTTTAAAACAACGACATATTGCAGATGTAAAATTGATTCATTTGTTAAATTCCATAAAAAAATAAATCGTTTAGAGAATCATTAACTAATTGGTTGGTAAGATCCACGATGAAACGTAAACTAGTATTAGGGGCTGGTAATTAATCAACCGATTATTATTATTATAATTAATTATAGCTCAATATGATATGGTAGAGGTAGAGCAGCGGTTAGTAAACTTTTACACGTTCTGTTGCTGAAAATTGGTTAGCACGACAGGCAATATAACAAATTTATCTACCACCACTTAAACACATTCAGTATGCACATTTTTATGCCAGTGCTCATATAGACGTTCATCAGGCAGATGTTTTGTTTTACCTTACTCTACTATTACAACTGGTAGACGTCAATTCACATGCAAATACGCGTTAACTGTCGTTGACGTTGCAAGTAGATATAAGGAAGCAGAACCACTTTCAACTAAAACAGCTATTGAAATTTCATCTACTTTTGAACAAACTTTTATCAACGGGGACCCTTGCAATGGCCACAACTAGGTACTACAAGTTGATCCTTGCAAAGAATTTCTTGGTGCAGTATCATCTCTGATGAAAAATATAGCATCAGTCAGTAAGTTCGAAATATATCCTTGATAATAGGGGATTATAACATCGAAGATAAACGGATTAATGGTTCTTGTACATTGAGATATCCAGAAGGTACTTGAGGTGTGAGTGTATAATTAATATGTCATTGCTTGGCCTGATCTGATCTTTCAGTATCAGCATGATACCTGCCATTAATTGCATCACATACAAGGTTAACGGCAATAGTTGATGTAATATTTACAATTCCTGGTGAAATATGGCGGCCTCCACAGTACGGATCATTTCTATATGTAAGACAATTTGCTGGTGGGATTATTTTTCTCCATGACTCGACAATTTTAGGATAATATTCATCGATGACGTCGGGTACAGAGCAGCGGGGAGGTGTACTCTAATCGTGGTACTCTAATGATGATCATAGCAGTTGTGTTTTGAAGTTTCTGGAGTAGATATTGAGACGAATCAGACGGAATTGAGTTACAATAGTCCAGTCTTGACAGTACTGATGAACACACAAGTATTTTAGTGGCATCAACTGAAAGATATTTGCGAATGGAACTGATGCATATCAGCTCAAGATATGCAGCCTTGCATATAATCATGACATGTTGGTGCAATGTGAGAATATTGTCCAGGATTACACCTAGCTTGCGCACTGACGGTGTGAATTTAATGTTGGTGTTGCTCATATATATTGTTTGAGGTAAAGGATGTGAATGAGAAAGTTTTTGGGTGTCATCAGCGTACAATTGGTGAGACACTGGGTGATGATCTATGACACTAGAGAGCGGCTGATTAGATAGAATGAAGCGAACAGGTACAAGAACAGACCCATATGGAACACCACAAAATAGATCAACTGGGCTGGAGTGTATTCCATTTATAGATATAATTTTAGTCCTGTTGACTAAGTAGGACTTTAACCACAGTACGGCTGCATTGTGAATGCCAAATACATGCTGGAGAGGGTGAAGTCATATATCATGGTCTATTCTGTCAAATGCTGCAGACAAATCAAGGAGGGTGAGGATTGTAATCTTTCCACTATTCAAAGCAGAGAGAATGTCATTAACGTTTCTCAGAAGAGTAGTTTCAGCACCGTGGCAAGGACGAGATGCAGACTGTACATTGCTAAAAAACCCACACTGTTTGAATTCAGATGAGATATAAATTGGGTTAGAACAACTTTTTCTAACATGTTTGATAGGAACGGGAGATTCGAAACTGGGCGATAGTTCTTTAAATCGTTATGGTCAAGTGTTGGTTTCTTCAGCAGAGGCTTTACAGTGACAGTTTTGACAAATGATGCGAATTCCCAGGATGAGAGAGAGAGAGAGAGAGAGAGAGAGAGAGAGAGAGAGAGAGAGAGAGAGAGATTAATAACATCAGTTAATGAAGGCAATATTTGGAACATAAAAGCCTTTTTTACACAGTGACATCCATCTTACAGAACTAACAACATAGACGAGGTGGTATTGTAATGATTGTGTATATAACTAGCATGCAAGACTCATCATACCTACTGCAAAGTAAATATGGACCATTGTACATACTTCAACCAGTATCCACTGATAGTGGATACAATTTTGTCAGGTGTCTAAATATTGATTTTTTTTTTATTGAACTTGATTAAATAATGCAGTTTTATGGTGATATACCACCATCACAAATCTTGCACGTTTTATAAGCAAACATATACCAACATAACAAATCATGCATGATTAGCAAGAAGACAGTTTATATAATTAAATTCTCTACCTCTGTCCGAAAGATATTCATTTTATTACTTTTATTCTTATCTTTATATACCTTAAATTGTTTTAATATCTTTAACTTGTTATAGTTAATATTTATTAATGATTACATTAGTCTGTAAAAATTGTTCTCTTCCTAATATATTTTACATATTTTGGAGTAAATTTAAATTGGCACAATGATACCAGTATTTTAATGACATATATATATATATATTAGGCTGATGATTGTCTGTACAAATTTTATTTGTATAAAAACAGCTGCATACTATTTCAATTTTCAAAACAATTTTTTAGACAAAAAATATTATTATTGTATAAATGGAGCAAAATGACTTTTCGAAGTATCATATCATCAAGAACTGTGAGGCATCACGTGATTGTGTAATTAGGAACTATCGACTAAAACAATTTGTCGGTTTTCTCACTAATGCTTATTATCTAATGTTTGACGTTGTGAGAAAATTATATTAAATTTATATTTGAATATTTTCACGGAGTACTCGAAAGTGGCATTGTGTCTGATCGTATTAACAGCATAAAGTCAGAATTGTAAATTTGGAGGAATATTAATATGTTATGTTAATGTTATGTTATGAATGTTAATATTAAGTACGCAAGGTCGGTTATATCTGTGAATGTAAAGACATGCGAAGAAATATAATGTCATTCGTTATATGTAGCTGTCAAATATTTCGATATTTATAGTGCTTCATTAAACGTGTCGCAGATAAAATATTGAGATCAACATTTTCAAAGAAATACAAACAGCGATTAATATTTAAGTACGCTGCAACATCTCCTGAATCTTGAGACCAAAAATATACTTTAAAGATTGTTGTAGTGGTCTTGCGACTAAGGGATATAACTCTGTCCTATACAAGCTGGAGCGATTACAGATTTATCTCACTTGCATTGTATAATATATTTGCTTATAAACGAATTATGTGTTTTGGTTAATTGTATCGCATCATGCCGCAAATAATATAACCAAATCGTTATTTTGAAAGAAATTATCTCACTTTTGAAGTAAGACAGAACAGTTCAACGTCAATGACTTCGTCATTGGACTAAGTCAATGACTAAGCCAATGGATATAAAGCTGTTACGTAAGGGTATAGACTGTATCTAATAAACACTTTTTATTTACTAATGAATAATGATTTTGATTTTTAAAAAAACAACATTATCGTTGTTTTTCTAAATCTGTCAGGTTCTTTGCTTCCTGTTGATTTTGTCAGGTATAATAATTAAGAGAAAACAAAACTATAAAGAGCAAATAAGCAGCGCCCATTCGAAGTATATTCAGCTTATATAGTATATGACCCTTTCTATTATGGTAATCCTCCCAATGTTGAATATTCAATAGACATGTACACATTCCCAACATGTTACCCACCATTGTAAGTCCTCTTTTGTACTCCATGGGGAGGATGTGCACGGCGGTTGAACGTAGTGAAGGTTTCCGTTTATATGTACATGTATAGAAACAGATGTGACGTATATATGTAAATATTTCAATTACCCTTTTGGACCCGTTTCAAATGTCGTTTGATAATCTAGGGGTTCACTTAGGGGTTCTGTAGTCCATATAATTAAGTTAGTAAAGATTATATGTTCTGCCGACCATAGAATTAAGATTAATTTTGTTCATAACATATATTAACAGTATATATAATCAGATCGCCCTCTGGGGCTGATATAAGGTCGTTTGGCAATATATGTGTTCACTTGAGGGTTGTGTCTGTAAATGTAAATTACCCTCTGGACCTGCTAGAATATCTCTTGGTAATCGATGGGTTCACCTGGGGATTGTGTCGTCCATATAATTAAGTTTGTTCCGATTGCAAATATATGTTGTGTAAATAGTTTTGTATTGTAATATATATTTATCGTATAATGAATTTCGAAAAGAATAATTCAGGTATTTCTGCGATTAAAAAATTACATAATGAAGGTATACACATTTCTGAACAACTTGATTCGGAAAAAAATATTTGTGACTTTGAATCACTGCAGGAACAAAGATACCTGGGTAGGTATTCATTACCAACAGAGTACCCATTCATTAAATGAATCCTTCAGTCAAGGAGACCTTGGCGACCGTCGACGATACACAAGTTAAACAATTCGTTTCACTCGCACAAGCGATTAAAAAGATTTGATCATAATTGTCTCTCGAATAAGGAAGAAAAAAGACTGCGAATGCGCGTGTAAAACAGTTGAGAAAGATTATGTCCGATTGTAAACCCCTGACTCCGTCAAGGATTATATCAACGACAAAGTTCTTGACGAAATCAAGGGTGAAACTTAAAGCAGTATTACCAGTAAGTGTTGTAATAGCTATAAAAACGTAAATGTAGTAACGGATTCTGAAAGTCAAAGTCACTGGAAACAGTTAAACAAAGTGAAAGTGTGAAAGAAAGGAAAAGAAATTAATTTCCTACTATAATGAAGAAAATATTTCATGGCCGTATTCATCAATATGTAGTCATCGTGAGAGTGTAGCCGTATTCATCAATATGTAGTCATCGTGAGAGTGTAGCCGTATTCATCAATATGTAGTCATCGTGAGAGTGTAGCCGTATTCATCAATATGTAGTCATCGTGAGAGTGTAGCCGTATTCATCAATATGTAGTCATCGTGAGAGTGTCAAGATTCTTCTTACGGCACGTTCAAGTAAATCGTTGTTGTGTACAGAAACTCTCACGTGTTGGTACAAATAAAATACCATATAACTAATTGTTTGTAAAATGTCAACTTCGACTCAGAAAGAGATTTTTTTAAAACTTTCATTAACTCTTTTACGTTTATATTTAAAACCGCATTTCTTTAATCAAGCAAATATCCACCTTGGTCACTAAGTATGAAATTTATCTGTGATAATAGCGGATTATGACATCGCAGATAAAACTAATTAACAGGTTCTAATACAATCGAAAACCCATAAGGTGCTTGAGATATGACAGTATATAAAATGTATCCTTGTTTTGCCTGATTGGATTTTTCAGTATCTAATTGATAGCTGCCACCAGTTACGTCATATACAAGATTGACTGCGATCGTTGATGGTGATATATGTCGACATCCACCGTACGAATTATTGTTGTGCATAAAGGAAATTTTACGGTATATTTATTGTTCTCCATTTAATCAACCATTTTGGGGTAATATTCATTGATGATATCGTTGACTTAGTCAAAAACTTTGTAATTTTTTGCATATTGGTAATTCTACATCAGATACTAACATCTTCGTTAAAACCTTGTTTGTTATCTGTTAAATTAGGAAAAAATGTACTGGTTTATTGTTGGAAAATAATTCAAAATCATGTTCGATTTTTTTGTATGCGCTATCTGTAAAATAATTTCCTCACAGGGATATTATTTTACGTAATTGTAAAAAATAGCATTCAGTTTACGTATAGTAAAATTATTTTAAAAAGTAATATTGTTTGAAAAAATTACATCGAAACTATATGCATTCTTATAACAATCAAATTGAACATTTAACCCTATATCTTTATATATATGCGGTTTAGGCGCCGGATCCTTTCTTATAAAGAACCATATTTCATTATTAGGTGTGCTATATTCTATGTAGGTTACAATGAAATATTCTATTTTATGTGTTGTAAAATCAGTTCGTTTTGGCTTTGGTAATCCTTGATAATTTGGCGGAACTTCTGGCCATCATATCACAGTCTTCATCGACGAATGATAGATATCTACGGCATAATCTACAGAATTTATTTCTTTCGCGGATGACAATGTTGGTTTATGAACAGTAATTGCAAGTTTGGATTCTTTTCCTGTAATAGATTTTGATTCTGCGCTGGGATTCGTCGTTGCTCTGTTCGATCTGATAACGGCTCGTAGGCATACTCACAACATTCCAGTCTGGGGTTCCATCGGGTTTATTTATATACGCAAATACCAATGAATTATTTGTTCGTAACCCACCGAATGATTTTGATCTAATTTTGGCCTACTATGCTATACTCGTAATTATGCTAATGCTATTTCTTTTGCTTGAATATCACTTGAAACGCTAACGATGTACTGGATATTATTATTATTATTATTATTATTATTATTATTATTATTATTATCAGCGCCGGATTAAGCACCGTGGAGGCCCATAGGCAGTCAAACTTTTGGGGCCCCAGACCCACGGTCACGGTCTCATGGGGGCCCCTGATGGGGCCCATAAAAGTCGCGGGGCCCATAGGCAGTTGCCTACTCTGCCTAATGGGTAATCCGGGATTGATTATTATTATTATTATTATTATTATTATTATTATTATTATAATTTAAACCCTGATTCTAAATCGCTATTTGTTAAATCGGGGGTGGGGTGGGGGTCTAATATTGTTTCTCGTAGATTCTGACAGTCAGGACCTCGTAATAAATCTTAATCATTTCTGTTAACTCTTGGTCTGATATTATTCTAATGTTGAGACCTGATGTTATCAACGAAGATAATTTGGTGTATGGGCGTGTTGCCGTGTGCAACTTTATTGTATACTCGTGTAATTTATCAACCGTGCAAGTGTATATACTTTTATGGCGGTGGTATTAAGAATACCAGCAATTCCTGCTACATTTGAAACACCAATTACTATCGCTGTTATTATCATACAAATGGCTGACCATGCGCCCATGACCGTTACGGTTCTAGCGAAGACCGCAGATGCAGAGTATACAATTATTTCAGTATCAACGACACGTCTGGGTTATTTTTTTTTTTTTTGTTTTTGTTTTTGTTTTGCTATGTGATTGTGGATGATATTTGTCAGTTGGGTATGTCACTCGCATGCTTGCTCTCATCTAAAACGCTGAACATCAATCGGGGTTTGGTTAATTATTCTATATAATAGGAACACTCTTATGTAGGTGGTAGTATATCGATTAATTAAAGATATCAATAATACAACAAGGGGTTGCATTTTTCTTCGGATTCTACCACAAATGTTTTCTTGTCGTTTTGCTCTAATATAGCTAACATAAATCCAGAGGATCCAGTTAGTGGATAACACCGTGAAATTATGGTAGATATTGTAAACCTTTTTATGCCAGTAACCTCAGCGCGATGTTAAAATTAAAAATTAATTTATCGAGTGGCGTCCATAATGCTGATACAGACGCTACTATGCATATTCGAACCATCGGGAATATATTTAATGCCAGTGAGCTTAATGTTGATGCCTGATGGATATCCAAAAAATTCATAAATGCTTCTATTTGTGTTTCTACGAAATTTTTTAAATGCGGTTACATGATTTGAATATTCAGATTTTGATGTGGTCATTCCTTCATTGATTGTCATTAACGAATTCATCATCGGAATGTTGCTATTATCGGTGGTTTTCTTCGTTGCAGTGCCATAGTTTAATTCTGGATCTCTAAGACCATTAATCTTTTTATTCACCGGCGGATCTCAGTCCTGGTCGTGGTGTTGTTGCTGTCTACGTATCTTTTTGTTGCTACATCATCGTTTGATTTTGATTCCCTCGCATTAATAATTGTATTTTTACTCATTATTGAGATTGCCTTCATAATATCTGCAGTTCTTCTAATACGTCCAGTAATCTCTCTCATGAGTGTTAAAATTCATTCCTCCGAATTTTTAATTTTACAATTTTTAGCAAAGCCAAAAATCATTGGTCGGTCGCCTCAGGAACTTTCAGAATAATATCTGTCAGCGGGATATTGTTTGTCATTAATCGTCTTTGTTTATCCTTAAATACGACTTCATTTTGGAACACATTTGGGAGACTCAAAAAAATTAGCGAGTTCATCCTTAATTTCGGCAAGGGTTGCATATATAGGTAAGTCGCCTTGAGGTTTTCGCTGAGTCTTACTCAGTGTAGATCTTCCGTAAAATCTACCTATTTATGTTTCAGTAAAATCATTTTAAAACGTTAATCGACGATGCATACTACTAGATTGTATGAGGTGGCTGTCAGCGACCATGACTCAGCATCGAATACAGCAATTACTTCACAGCCAAATATTGGCGGATTGGTTATTCTCTGTGTTGGTATTGTTAAATAACAGATTGGATTGTTTTGAAGTCCGCTGACAAATTTTAAAATTCTTTTGGTGGCGCCAACCCATACGAATCAAAATAAACAATTTCACTTGGATCAATTACGTATGCAACCCAACGAGTACCTGGACCAGAACTTCCATCGAGATTAATTATACCGGTTTAAACACGGTTTGGTAGTTTTTGTAATTGATCACGCATAAAACACCTCTGATGTTTAATGTTTAGCAGCATCAAGTAAATTAAACTTAGACAAAGGAAGAATCAACTAAGTATGCTGGGGAATCTTATACTTTCCCAGCGGCCTGACCGTACCATGAATGAATGAGTGGTTCGTGACGGTCTTAGAGCTTTCCCTGTTGTTTTGTTTGTGGAAGATTTTAGTCCGTGATCTGTTGCTTTCTTTAGTGCCATCAACAATTACAACTGCACAAAGTGCAGTTGCCTTTGCAACAGCTGGGGCTGTATCAACGACAGATTGTCTGAATAAATCTAGATGTTCCAACGAAAAGTAATAGATTGGATGCAGCGTTATAAAATCCTGCTCATATATTTACAAACCAGAATCAACATTCTGGTCACGCCTCATAAATGTCATCAATCGATGATAAACACGTGCTACATATTGCGATCAAAACGCAGCAATACTTGTTCTCAGTAAAACCTCAGAAACTCCAAGTATGTCAAATACCATTGAATTTCGTTTTGTGAGTTATCTCCTGCAGTTTCTTCAAATACGATGAATATATGTCGTGGTGCAGAAACCCTGCTGTGATGATAGCTGTCATGTAATAAAAACCAGTAACATTACTTTGAATACTGTCTGTGGTCATTGTTAATCATAATAACGTTGATTTACCGCCCTGATACATAAGGAGGGGGATTACCGCCATAATTCTATGCATGTATTTTGTAATCTTCCTTCATGCATTATTGTAAATTGCTGTTTGCAAGTGCTACTTTCATAATTCTATCCATGTATATTGTTATCTTTATTGATGCAAACTGTACGTGGCAACTTGCAAGTGCTACTTTCCTTTTTCATTATTGTAAATGGCTGCTTGCAAGTGCTACATTCCTAATTCCATCCATGTATATTGTATTCTTCATTGATGCAAACCGTAAAGGGCTAGTTGCAAGTGTTTAGATCTACTTTCCTTCTGCGTCATTGTATCTTGCTTTTTGCCAAACGCTAACTTCGTACCGTAGTTTGTCGTATGGCAAATGCTATGTCAGTTATTACGAGTTGTATATTCTATTTATATAAACTTGCCATATTACAAATTACATCATTCCAACTCCTGATTTCATTTAGAGTTGGCCTTGCAACAATCTAATTTTGTCATGATCATCTTTCTTTTCCAACTCGTGTCGCCATCTGTTGTCATAATGGGATACTACATGGCATTTTGACAACAGACGGCGCTCTAAATTTCCAAGCTTTTACTCAATGAAAATAACAAATGATCCCCAGGGGAAGTTAGATTGCTTTACGGCACTAATTTTGTGCGGCAAAAAGAACCTAAGGGGGCAGGGTCCAGTTTTTATGTACAAATTTAATGTCGCATGCACCTGCCTAATATAAAAATTCATTAAAAATATAATACGCGAGTGAGGTCAAAAAGGTACATATTTCTGGATAGGTATTATGTAGCGCAACATAATCATATCACACACTTGACCTGACAAGTCTACTGAAGTTCTTAGAATAAAATGTTTATGTACCCCAACCCCTATTTTATACGTGCATTTTTCACATCCGAAGGCCATTTTTGACAGCATGTGGTGCTCACAGTGCAAACGCAAGGCCTTTTCCTAGATGAAAATTTTGAAAAACATTGTCTACTAAATAGCTTGATTTAAAATTCATAATAGTTGTCATCCAAGCCGTTTTTGAGATATTCTACTTGCCTTGAACCCACGTGTCTACTGCTATGGGAGGCTAGCTCTTCTTCCTAGCCGACTATTGGTATTTCACAATCATCATACTGCAGAGTAACTATGGAAAGTGTACATGTCTGACATCAATTTCAAGAACAACACAAGCCTGAAACACCTAGTTCACAAATGTATCCATATCTTTAATTATTACACAATAGTAGCTCAAACACTCACACCATACCCTTAAGTTAAGAAATTTGCCAGGGGCCAATGTACGAAACTGGACCCTGCCACCTAATAGATAGAGCTACGTGTGAAAAAAAAACTTTTAATTCTTTCAGTCCCATCTTTTTTAGGTGTAAGGTAGCGACGAATTTTTAATTGTTCTATAAAACCATATGCTTTATCGAAGCTCTAAGTGATTTGATGATACCTTAAGAAAACAAAAACGCCAACACAACAGCAGGGTGGAAACCGTCAAGTAAAAAAAAAAAAAAAAAGGCTTAGAGACCACCTAGCTGGTCTAAATTCGGCCCAACTTGGACCGAAAATAAGACAATTCGGCCCAACTTTAAAGACAATTCTGCCCAACTCGAAAGATAATTCGACCCAATGTTAAAATACAACAGACAATAGTTTTAACAAGTACTTATTTTCAACATATATGTTGACAATTCTTATATAATATGTTTTAGAATACATTTAAAATTTAAAACATTTGCTGAACAAGATAAATGTTTTCCGAAGTTATAATGGTTAGGAACTTTATGATATCTTTAGGAAAAACCGTCACAAAGCCAAATATTATTGTGGAGAAAAAAAGTATAGTAGAGATGGACGCGGTGCTTTGGGAGTTACATAGAAAATAATGAGATTCATCATATCTCCTATGGAAGAAGGTCGATTTTGATCTCAAAAACTTAATTCTCAAGCAAAATACATACATTACAAGATATATTCTCGTATTTGAACGTATTTGTTACAACTAAAATTATACAGGGAAAATTGTTGAAAATTGCATAATTAGGTATTTTGCGATAATTTTACATAAATTTAATTCAGAACACTTTTGTGTTTGCTAAGTTACGAAAAAGAACATAAAATGCATCTTTACCAAAATTTCTCGCATTTTAAATTTCATTTAAATTGATAATGAATATTATAAACACCATAACCATTTTAGGTTGTCAAATTAATACCATTCTAATCATAACAGTTTCTGATTCAAAATATAAACTCAAAAGTTTACAACGTGTATGCCTTTTCAGTCACTCCAAACATATAATGCATGTATTAGATACATATGACAAGAGACTTCATTAAATCTGTAGTTGTTTTCAACAAGTAAGTATTCATTAAAAGGTAAGAAAGCCTTTTAAGTATCCCTCTCAAAGTAGGATTAGTATTTTCAAGAGCTATGCATGGCCTCTACTCTTGTCGCTAATTTGTAACAATACATCGTTTCTATTTTATGAAGCTATGTGCATTTGAGTGTCTCATATATGAAGCAGTGTTACAATCTGAAGTCTAATATAAAATATATTAGTATAATATCTCGTGTACGGTGTCGCTACTCTTAGACAAATGTAAACGTGTTCTGTAGAATATTATCAGGTAAGTATTATTATTTGATGAATCAATATAGATAATTTGACCAAATGATTTAAATTCAGAATGCCGTTGTGCAGATGCATATATTTTTCTTGAGCATAAAAAATAGATGTATTGAAATATTTTAATTAGAAAGTGCAATAAATGTTAGTTCACGTTTCTCTCTCTCTGTCACACACACACACACACACACACACACACACACACACACATATATATATATATATATATATATATATATATATGTATATATATATATATATATATATATATATATATATATATATATATATATATATATATATATATATATATATATATATATACATGTCAAGTGCCAAATTTTTCGTCAGTGACATCCAGTAATTAATTCGTAGGCTAGCCGACAATCAACTGTCTTGGAGTAGAGTTTGGAACGGAAAGAATGTTAGTTTAACTCGGTCAGACTGTTACAATAATTAGAGTGAAAACGGACTGAGTGTTTGACACGTTAAAATTATGTGATTCCTCACGCAGAGCTTTCAAAAATGATTGAGACAAATGATAAGGTGATATTTCGATCCTAAGTGGCATTTTTGGCATCTTGATAGACGGTTTTCATAAGGTCAGTAAGAATAGCATTTATTCCGATTGGGCGAATGAATAGGGAAGGGGGGTGTCAGACCCCAGAATCGGGGAAATATATACTTCGTATCAAACGAGGTTAGTCAGTCTAGGAAGACCTCTGCAAGAGAGGAAGTAGAAACTACATAGTCAAGACTCCAAGCGTACTTTGAAAGACAGACGTTCGTAAAGTGGGTTCCAGTTAAACTGAATGTGGAACGATTGTAAGACGCCAAAAACACAAGGTATTTAACTCAAATTCACCTTTATCATGATGTAATGTATATGCTGTTTATCTTTGTCATAGATGCATAATGTATCGATACTACGATACAAATAGTTCAGTATTACATTGATTTAATAACGTACTTTGATATGTTTCTTTGTTACAGATGCATGATGTGTTCATATTTTGTATGGATAGTCGGTTTTACAGTGATTTAATAATGTATTTTGAATTCTGAATTAGCATTTTTTACCTTATATACTTAGGTAGGTAAATGGGTGGTGTAGAAAACCCGCCGTGTACATTTATGATTGGAAAATGTTACATTAATTGAATTTATCATATTAGTAAATATGGATTGTGTGTTATGATATATTGCCTCACTTTACGTAATGATTTACGGGAATATATGACTTTCCCGAATTCCTATGTCGATAATTAGCAGTATAGCTCTATTGATCTGAGGACCTGTATAGTATTTGTTAGCCGTATAAATGATAACACTGATAGTAAGATCTGATTTTTCGAACCTGAAAAACGGACTTATTATCTCAACTCTGAAAGTAACGAGATACTTAGGGCGTTTTACCCTTTTCTTTTACAAGGAAAATAGTTTATTTTGGCAAGAGTGAGAATCAGCGAGAAGTCAAAGGAAAATAGTTTATTTTGGCAAGAGTAGGAATCAGCGAGAAGTCAAAGGAAAAGAGAAAAAACGAAGTAAGAAGTCAGAGTTTGGAATTCCCGTTCAATCAAAGGGCAAGCTGAAGTCGGACGCACGCAGGGAAAAGAAAGAAAAAACCAGTCGACGAAAAAGGTCATTTTGAATCACCCAACAGTCCAATGTTAAATGAACATTCGATTCCTTGATGAAATTTACTCTCAGTATTAACGGCTAACTTCATTTATTTTTATTAGTGTTTGGATTCTTATGAATGTATCCATTATTTTAAAGCTTCAGTTTATGTATTTTTCTGAACTAAGTGGATTCAGAAAGTGAGAAATTGTAATTCACAGTGTCATTCTTTTCTTAATTGTATTTTTAATTAAATTCATATTTTATCTTTACGGGGGCTCGTGTATTGTCTTGTTCAAAGTACCATCTCAGATTACTATATTCACTGACCGGGCAGATTACACCGTAGAGATCATCTTCTAGATAACGATAATTAGTGGGAGGCGGTCCTCAAGTGTTGTTTTCCAAGTTGCGCAATACCTCTGACCAGGCCTTGTGCAATATTGTACTATTAACACTTTGATAACCCGCCAGCGCACCCATTTCAATATATATATATATATATATATATATATATATATATATATATATATATATATATATATATATATATATATATATATATATATATATATATATATATATATATATATAATCTTAGTATCTACTTGCTGTATGAAAAAAAATCTTGATACAATTAGCGGATAGTTGGGCCGAATTGTCTATAAGTTGTCTTATCACAAGTGCTCTAAGGGAGCTTGATGTGGGAAAAACTTAAATATCTAAAGGAACAAAATCATACAGAGACAAAACTACCCATTCTGACATAGGACACACTATATCATACTGTATAAAAAGAGAAGGTACGTAACATCCAAATACTTACACATGTAAGACCTGACGCTGATATTTATGTTTTGTGCGTCTAAACAAAATCAACAAGTGCTATGTCTTACATGTAAACCTAGGTTACACCGCTGACCCTCCATTTTCTTTCTGCTATTTCCGTATTTAAAATCACAAGACCATTATCTTTGGCTTGTTTTACTCCTGAGATGTTTTTCTATTCATCAATCCATCATTGACTTTTCAACGTTGTACCAAACTGAAGTTACGGCTTCCGAAACGTGCGATTTTCAAGACTTTTTCATCTTGGGACAAGTGCGAACTCGTGTGATAAGCGATGAAAAGAGCTGTAGTCATTTAACATATTTAATATGACCCACAAACTTAACTTGACAATGAATTAAAAAAATGTATTTAGTAGGAAATGTTTCACATGTTTTTTTCTGGAGTATTTGGGTAAATGGTGCCACCTGATGACCCTGGGTCGTTAAGATCGTTTGGTACGTTGTCCAGCTTAACACACTTCACAGAAGTAAATCTTTTTCTGTGATACTAATGTACATATGCTCCGGCAAAAATAACATTCAAAATAACAGCAATGCCTCATAAAATATAGATTAGAACAAACACACCCCAAGCCTCTATTCATTGTTGGAAATATAATTTTCTTTGTAATGAGCCTCTGTACATCTCACTGCGAAAATAAAGAGCTTGTCAGAGGGTCAGCTGGCAGGGGAATTAGGGGAGTAACTAATCACACTAAGATGTCTCAAGCACTCTTGAAAACACCCCAAAACAGTTCAAATTATGTTTTAAAGTTGAAATTATTTCATTTGAACAGATAATGGTTTAATCTTAAATACTCCATAATTGAAAATTAAAAATGTAAGAAATGTTTAAGCCAATAACCTAGTCACCCACAGCAATGAAAGTTATTGTGCTTTTGGTTCTTGGCATTGAATAAAAGCATTCTATTCCTTTTAAGGTAGTCTAATATTTCATGCACTGGTGTAATATAATCATATATCAATAATTAAATCAGTATTCACTACCCAAGTAGTCCATATGCTAAAGTTGTGATACAATTAATGTTTACAAGTAAATCAAACAATATGCAGTCTAATTAGTACAATAAATTGTAGTTGATAATTTTGTATAGGGTTCCTTGCATATAAGTTTTTACCCAAAAGCAAATTGTTATTTTTTGGACATTATTTTTGTTACGTGCTTAGGCTCGAATAAGCAGCAACACAGAAAGAGTGAAAACTAACAAGCTTGTATAACTTGAACAATGAATTTATTAAGTACAATTATTTTCATAAAATAAATAAACTTACAGTTTTAGAGAATCAAATCCAACATTAATCCAATATAGAATTCACAAAAATAATCCACTAATAGAATTGTAAGAGTCCTGATAAATAAATGTTCTAATAGTTCCAGGTTCGAATCTTGACGATGTAATCCAAAATGGCTGACAATGTCACGTGATGCAGTTCTTGTTTAATTTATCATCCAAATGAATTATGAGCAAATGTTTTCTACTCCAAATAGATAATAAATCCTCTTTCTTCAATGAATTGACACAAAGTCCAGAACAAAATAATTATAATTATAACTCAAACATGAATACACAACTGTTAAATTTAAAGCCCAAAATTCTACTGAACCTCTCTTCCAGTACACTGATTAAAATACCCTTTTCTGAAGTAAACAAGTGATAACATGATTTTCTAGAAAGTCAAAGAAAGATGAATTACCTTCACAAAATCACGTACTCCAGATATTCCCTACTAAAAATAAAAAGTTGTCCTTGAAATTGACCAATAGTTTTAGAAGCTTGTTGACAATGTCCAAAGCAAGGTCAGGAATTAGATCAACAAGCCAAGGTCAAAACTTGTTTACAATAAGAGTGTAGGTCAGCCTGAATTTACCCAAAAAAATCTCCCAATTAATGAATAACCCTAAATGACAAATTTGGATTTAACAATTAAAAAATAAATAATTTAAATCCAATAGCCGTAACATTTTGTTGACCTTTTTTACTAATAATATATCCAGTTTATTGTTGCTTTATTTTTAGATGACTTGTTGAGGAAGGCTGCTGATGCCTTGTCTACCACAGTCCCATGTGCAACAAGTACTACAAGTGTCTCAAGACCTATTTCAGAGGTTAATGAAAACCTGCGGAATATATTTGCTCCGTACAGAACTGGTGGAAGGTTCCCAAATCCAAGATGAGGAAACAGTAAAGGCAGGGAACCCATGTCATATTGAACACACAGATTTTGTTTGTTATCAAGCACATCTGAGGTATAAAGAAAACCCCAGCTATCTTTAAATCATAGATTTTTTCAGTTATGAACAAAGTCCTTTCGTTTATATTGAAACAAAAATTCTTTAAGCATGTGTGTTTGTGTTTGTGTATGTGTTATTTAGATTTTTAACATAGCTTTTAAATATTTTCAGTTATATCACTATGATGTTTGCAGTATGGCAGTTTATAGAGATGTCTAACACAGGGATATCATGCTGTAGACATGCAGCATCATGTCCTATCCAGTCACATTATCCCCACCCCAGGATGACCAGTCCTAACACTAACCTCTTCATACTGAGCACATAGCAAGGCAGCTGTTACTAACATTTTTTTAAGGTTTTTGGCATGACTCAAACTCCAGGGTTCAAACCTTAAACCTCCTGCATCAGAGGCAGACTTTCTAACCAGTTAGGCCACGATTGCAGTCCCATCCAGTTTGGTGTGGTGTTTATCAGCACAGCAACATAGGTTATTTAATGAAAAGGAAATTGGAGTAAAGTGCCTTACCCAAGGACACACCAGAGTAGTTGACTTAGGCTGGTCCATTGGTAGGATTCAAAGCTAAACCATTTTAGTCACGAGTTCGGCATGCTTACCAACCACTGAGCCATTGTTGATACATCCAATTTTGCGTGATGGAGATACCAGGAAAAATATAGCATGATAAGATGTTATTGTTATGACCTTGTTCTGTCTCAGACTCGATACGTTTGTCTCTCATCCAATGCAGTAAGTCGAGACATAGTATTGTACAAACTGAGACCTAAAAAAACACCATAGGAATATCCACAGTAGAAAAGAGACCCAGGTTTCTAAATATTCTGACCGATATGACCACAACCTAAACTGTGTTCAGTATCAGATAAATGGAAATATAGAGTATATTTTTGGATGTATTGTGACTTTAAACACAGAAGTGTGCTTATTGCCATTCCTGTATTATTTCTGTGGCAGTAGCCTAATATGGTGAGACTCATATTATTGTCATGACATTGTCTGAAAGTGGCTACACAATCACATTAGATAATTATCATCTGTAAAGGAATGATTTACTCACTATTAACATGTAGTAATTTTGTGACTAATTGAGGTTGGTGGGTACTAAACATCAAGGATATTGCTGATCTTGACTGTTCTCTTATTTGCTCTGATGCCACATTGGACTTCATTTTTTGGGTGGTAGTGACACACTCTTTGAATATTTTGTCAACATTCCTCCAGACTTCACCTGCCAAATAATGTGGGATATTGCTGGTTGTATGTAGATCATCGTGATTTCTGAAAGCTATTTTCAATTTAAAGAGGATATGGCTACCGGTATATTGATTTTAATGATAGATCTTAAAATCTCAGGGGTCTCCCAACAACTAAAGCTCAGTATCCCCATTTCCCATTAAGGGGAATACCAATTATTATTCCCATGCTTTTTATATATTAAAAAATATAGACATATTATTATCCATCCTCTGTCTGTCTGTCTGTCAATCCATCTGTTACTGCACCTTCATCCTAATGGCTGTTTTTAAATCCACACAACTTATTAATTATCTTGCACATGTGTGGATGACTTTGAACAAGAGGGGTGCCATTCCTACCTCCCTCTAAGGGAGGAAGACAGGTAAAAATACAGCAATTGCATATAGTGACATTTTTTAATGACATTTGACCAAAGTGAATATATCTGATCATAGGAAAAGACATGTCATGTATGTGACAGATACTGCATTTTAATGTCTGGGTCACTGCTGGTGAGGGTGAGTATGGGGTGGGTAATGGAATATGCTATAAAAAAAAACAACCAAGGCAATTGTGAATCCATATGCTATAAAAAGCATAGGGATTCACAATTGCCTTGGTTTTTATGCTTCTAGTGAACCTGCATTAAAAGACTAACAAATGATGAAGAATGGTAGCAATTAATTTTGTTTCATGAAGATTTATCCTCTACCATTGTGTAACAACTTTACCAACTACATGTATGCAGGCAAGAAATATATTTAAATATTCAATTGTTATTACAGATCAAAGGTTTCACTGGGATGCCCAAATGACGAAAGTTTTTAAAGATTCATTCATTGACTGGATTATTATGCCTTATGGCTGCAGCCTTCCAGGTACTGCTCTTACATAGTATACATTTTGTTCAGTACAACCTTGCATACATTTTTTGTACTTTTTTTCCCTCTTGGCATTGAATACTTCTTAATGCAGAATTACAGCAGTGCCCCCAACAGCTATGTCTGTGAACTGGTTGCTTTTAGTGCAGATTCAGAAATAGTCATGTTTTGAGGTGTATAGTTGTCTAGGTACAGTTATCTGGACCTTTTTTTTCTACTTCAGTTTTGTTCAGGAAAAAGAGATGCAAATGATGTATGAAGGATCTTGTATTTGCTGGATTAGATCATTTGGACCAATTTAACTCTTTTTCAATTATGCTGATTTGATGTGTAAAGTGTTCAGGCATAGTTATTGAAGCTCCTTGTTTGCCCTTCTCCCAGTAATGCAAACTAGGGTAAAATGTGGCTTTGTGGGATGAAATCAACACAAAGGTATCTACTATGGACATGGTCTGTTATTATCTCATGTTTTTATACAGATAGGGGTATTTTAGATCTTAATTTTTGCAATTTGTATACTGCTGCCACAAGGCTGTTAGGCTTTTGCACAGTAACTTTAATAGTTGTTGAAACGTGCAAAGGCCAAGGTGAAAGAAGGAAAACTGTTTCTGCACAATAACTCACAGCTAAAGTTACTAAAGTTTGTGGATTGTATCTAGTCATATAATATATACATATGTAAAGTAGTCATCAGGTTTTTTGTTGTTATTTTGCTGCAGCTCATTTGTTTCATTTTCGAAGGATGCATTGATCGATGCAATGTTTGAAAAATTGCTAATGCCTGAATACAAAATGTTGTGCAATGAATCTACATGTTCATGTACATAATATCTGCTTATACAACTGTTTTATAATGATACTATGTAGTTCATTTTCTCATCCTTGCATTTATTGGTAATAAGGCAAATTTGATTGTGTGACATCTACATGTTTTGTGAATGAGCAATGGAGTATCCATATATTTGCTAACACTGAACAGAAACATGCTTTTTCATAAAGTTGTTTCAAAGAAATTATCAGAATTATTTAAGTTAAAGAATATTGGTATCAAGAGTTTTGTTGCTAATTGACTGGTCTTCACAGGTTTAAAATAAAGTTGTTTGTAAATGATAATGGAATATAAATAATATTCTTCTTCCTATGTAATTTATTAACACAACATTTAGAATTTAGTATTCATGCATGCAGACTGCAAAGAAAACTGATTAAATATGAATCCAAATAAATCAGAGAGATAGAGAAATGTCAAGGTATATACGCTGTTTGGAGTAGAAGTTCAGTAAAAGCACTGCAAAACAGGCCCAACACCTGCAAGATTGTTGTCTAGTTCATTGCATTGGGATGCAGTATTAGTCTCTGGTCTCTCTTTCAGGTAAAACAGCAGTGGAACAATGGATACTTGAAAGCAAAATCAAAGCACCTTACAACAAAGTCCGAATAAAACTAATGAACATGAAGAGGCTTAAACAAGAAAAAACCAAGCAACAACTACAGAAAATTGGTGTACTTTAAGTACCCCTTCTTGAAACACTCATGTTAGTCCATCCAAGCTTCCATCCATCCATCTGGCACACACATATTAATTCAGCTAGTTGGTTTTGAATGAATTGCCATGAAATTTGGTAAATATTATAGGCATCACTTAATGATGATCATATAGATAAATTATTTTGTGATGCAATTTTTATAAGAGTTCTCATTCTTACTTTCAACTGAATTCCATGTATGACAAAGTCTTGGAATCACAATTATCTTACATTTTTCAGTTGATTGCTATGAAACTTGGTAAATGTTGTAGTCATCAACTCAACATGCGCACATAAACAAAAAACTTAGCTCTTCAGTTAGTGCCATTTTTATTACTTTATCTCAATACAATGTATGTCTTAATCTTGTAAATACAAATAGTCTAGTTTCTGATGGATCGCTGTGAAACTTGATACATATTATTGTCATCATCTGAAGACACACATGCCAACAAATTACTTTATTCCAGCAATAGTTGCTTGAATTACTGTATTTTCCTGCAGCTTGATGTTATTGCATGATTAAATCTTGTGAATACAACTACTGTCAAAGTTTTCAGTTCATTTCCATGAATGATAATTTGAAGATGCACATTTCACATTTCACCAAATTACTACTCTCCTGCAATATTTGTAGTTAAATTATTGCACTTTTTCTTCTTACAATGACTGATTTTTGTGCATGTTACTTGTCCTGCAGTTTTTGATACATTTCTATTAATTTTGGGTACATATAAATCCAATTATGGTGCAGATATGAAAACTTTTATGTCTATACTTTTGTAAATGACTTTGAAAACCAGACATAATTGATCTTGGGTTCCAGTGTACCTTATACATGCCCGTAGCACAGATCGCTATATAAAATATGGATCTCCACTGTTTCTCCTTATACTTATGGGATGGTATGTCATCAGTCCATTCATTGGCACAATCTTGTTATTGCTCTGCCTCCTAAACTACTTCAGGATTGCCATGAAACTTTATCCTTTACATCTTCATCCCACATACAAGTTGGTCCTAAATTAAAATGGTGTCACTTGCACATCCAATAAGGCCACTGTAGTGGCTATCTTGAAATCTTGTAACTGATCTTCCTGAACGGATGGTCATCTTGGCATGTTTGTTTTTTTATACTAAATGACTTCTTGTAATATCTAGATGGACCTGAATGAAAATGCTGCTGAGATATCTTATATGGCTGCTTCAGTTACCATCTTGAAAATCTTGTTATCACTACTTCTCCTGAATGAAGGGTCATATTGGCATTGGGTTTTCACTGAACAACTTCTTTACCATGTCAAGTTAGCTGATCTGACTTCCAATATGGCCACCATAATGGTCATCTTGAGTATCTTGTTGCTACTTCCAGATGTCTAGTCATATCAATATTGTTATTTCACCAAAAGACTTGTAATGTTTTGCTTGTCCTAAGTGTAAATGGTGCCAACCTGTTTTCCAATATGGCCATCATGGCAGCCATCTTGAAAATCTCTTCATTACTCCAAAAGAACAGTAAGACTTGTCATCTTGAGGTTTCCACCAGAAGACTTCCTTTCATGTCTTGTTGGTCTTAAATGAACAGCTAGTTTGAAAATCTTGTTATTGCTGAAGAATATTAGAGATGACTTCAATACTCAGCAATTAAAATTATTTTGAAAGGTTCTTATTTTGAATTCCTGGAATTCTTTTTGGCCAGTAGAATGTCAGTCCCTGACAAACGCGTTTTTCATATGGAAAACATAACACTGAACTCTTGACCATTTTCTTATGTAGGTAGATACGGAGTGCATGACTTTGCTATTTTTTCACACTGGAATAAAATGTGTCAAGTGGACTTGCAATTCAGTATGGGCAGAAATCAGAATTTACACCTGCAGGAGACTCCATTATACACATTTTGTAAAATTGGATCATTAAAACATACAAGTATATATATATACAGTAGTCCCCCTGTTATAAGGCCACCCCTATTGCAGCAGGAAAGTGGCTTTATAATGAGGGTGGCTTTTCTAGAGGGGGGTGACAAATGTGAATAGCATTTACATGAATCCCCTTTTTCGTACCCACGACCTTGTTGGCAACAGTCTAAAAAAAAAAAACTTTTGTCACAATTAAAAATATCCTTGCTGTCATATCTCTTGCATATATCATTCAATGTTTTGTTCCAATCTTCGACAAATTCATTCTTAACATTAACTGATTCTCCACTAAGGACAAAACACTTAGTATTGTGTCAGACTTGAAATTTATGCAACCATCCGTTACTTGCAGTAAAGTCGTCATATCCCATTACAGCTGACAAAATTATCGCTTTTTCTTGGATCATTCAACCGGTGCAAAACCATTCAAAACCTTGTCATTCAAATCAAGATACAGACATCTGGCTCTAACAATCTTCCTTTCTCTGTCCATTCCACCTTTCCATTTCTAAGAGGGGAAAAATCTTGGTTGTTGGTGTTGAAGGTTCAATATGAAAACTTTTGCTGTCCAGCTTCACTAGGAAATATTATTCCAACCAACTAATATCTACTATATTTACGATATATTGATCCTATGTACATATGCAAATGAATTTTTAGCAGAGTTTGTAT
The DNA here is from genome assembly GCA_029339505.1 of Unio delphinus. Classification (NCBI taxonomy): domain Eukaryota; kingdom Metazoa; phylum Mollusca; class Bivalvia; order Unionida; family Unionidae; genus Unio; species Unio delphinus. The sequence continues at coordinate 11,402,787 of JAQISU010000071.1, read as the reverse complement.
TTAGTGTATTCCAATAAAGTTGACTCTTGGTTTTTGGCACTTGGACAAAGATTTAGACTCGGTGTTGGGTGGGGTTGAATGACAGTATTATATGTAGTTGATTAATTGATCTTGTTTATGATTATGTACATGTATATTTGCTCCATGATTTTTAGAAGGCCTCTGATTTTTAGCCCCACTGGTCATAAAACATGATCATGTGGGTTGGCCAGTTTTCCATCCTCCGTCTATGAGCACAAATTTATTTTTGTTACTCGTTCTAAACTACTTGGATGATTTACATAAAATTTGACACGAAGACCATCTTGAAAATCTTTTTATTGCTGCTTCCCTTAAATGGATAGCCATATCAACATGTGGTTTTCACTAAAAGACTTCTTACAATATCTTGCTGGTTCTAAATGAAAATGGTGCAAATCTTATATCCAATATGGCTGATATGACATCCATCTTGGTACTCCTACTGAAAGGATGTTCTTGTTGACATGGGGTTTTCACCAAAAGACTTCAGATGATGTCTAGTTGGTCCAAAATGAAAATGGTAATAATTTTAAGCCCAGTATGGCTGTCACAGTAACTACTTTGAAATTCTTGTTATTGCTCAAGAATATCAGCAATGGTTTCAACACTTATTGGTTAAAAAAAAAAAGCTCTTATGTTGATGTCCTGAAAATTATTTTCGGCCAGTATAGCATCAGTTCATCCAAGAGGCTCTTGTTTACTTTTTGAATTGTCATTTATTTGTAGAATCTCCAAAATTTTGAGGTGTGTTTAAGTGGTAGTGACCCTCTTATGCTTAATATTAACTGTGACAAAAGTGCACACCTATATACATTGGGCTATGAGATTCACTATATCATTTAAACCCTTGTATACCTCACAAAAAACTACTGAAACCTTGTTTTTTAATTGTATCACTCCTTCCTCTAGTTACAAAATGTGAATCAAAAGTTCTCGTACATTAACTTTGTACTCTAATTATTTTCTTAGTCATGTGAGTGATCTCAGACCCACATGAGCCTCTTACCTCTAGCATGGTTTATGCTAGGATCACCAAATTTGGTAAATGTTTTGTGGCTTATATACTGTATTTTCCTATGTAAAATAAGTCCTATTCACTAATGACAAATACACATTTGCATTCTCAGACACCATTTTGTTTTAATTTGCATGCAAAAACTATGGGATCCCTTACCCAGTACACAAAATTATATGTCTGAATTTACTCAGTACACAAAATTCAGTATCCATGACTTTACACAGTACACAAAATTAAGTATCCATGAAAATTAAATCTTTCACTAAACCACAAAGTTAAATGAATTCACAGTATCTGATTGCTTCCTTAAGAGTGAGTTTTTGGTGTGGTTGTGCATTGTCAGTCATCATTTGTCTATTGTGTACCTTGAACAGATATTTATATAGTACATCATCACCTTTTACATTTTTAGCTCATCTGGCAATAAAGTTCACGTTTGTTTATGGATGAAATATGCTGAATAAACAAGTCTTACTTTTAATGTGTGTTCTTTTTTTATTGCATTGTTGAAATATAGTATGTAATAACATTTACATAAAAATCTTATGAGTATAGAGTTTGTATTATTTTTTTTTCATCCAGGAAAACTTTATGCAAAATAATGTGTTTTTGTGTATCTACCTTTCATTCTGAACATCTACATACAATGTCAGTTATGTAAGTCACTCTATTAGGCAGTACAGTTCACTTTATATCTGCCTCTTTTGTAACTTTCTTAATTTCTTCCACTTTCTTTCCTCCTTATTTTTGCAATTTCATACACATTATAATTAAGTTTCTGCTTGTAACTTCTGTTTTATTTCTTCTCCTCTTTTATCAACTTCCTCAATGTTCATCTTTGTGCTCTATATACCATGCCTAAATGCTGATATTTTAGCGAAGAGAATTTTCACTATGACTTCAACAATTTAAAATTATTGTCATAACTCAATTTCATCTGCTATATATTCACATATATTTACAATGTTTGTATTGTAAAAAAGGAGAAAAACAAACCATTGGTTTTCATTCTGATTCTTTACTATCTGTATTACAGAACTTATAATCTTGAACTACACAGTTATAAAATTAAATGTTTAAACTAAAAGACTTTTTTATATTACTGAAATGGCTTAAAACATATGAAAAGATTGATTTTCATCTGACATACCTTGTGCATAATGTCTAAATGGAGCTACTCCAGAGTACCTACAGGAGTTATTAAACTGTTACTCGGCACTTAATACCATTTAAGATCAACATCACATATGAAACCTTCTTCCATCAAAGTCAAGAATTTAACAATTTTAAAATGTTTCCAATACTCGGGTATATTTCTGTGGAAAAAGATTTCATAGGCCGTAAAAGCTGACAAAAATATTAGTATTTAAATGAGATGATATTTAAGTCAAATTTATTTTACTCAAGACATGTTGAACTAAATAGTAATTTCTATTCACTTTTTGTATGATGTATATTGTTTCACTTTTTCAGAGGACCTCAAGGTAAAATTATTTTCATCTAAGTGAGTTCCCTCTTTAAATAAAGAATTATTAATAGTATTGTGTAAACAATTTGATCCAGGTCTGATGATTATAAAGAATTGGTAATACATGTAGTATTATTGGGTAGACAATTGGATCTGGGTCTGATGATTATAAAGAATTATTAATAGTATTGGGTAAACAATTGGATCAAGGTCTGATGATCTACTTATTGTCAAAATTGTTTGATTTAATGTAATTAGATCACAAATTAGAGGTGATGAATCCAAGATAACCATTTACAAGCATTTAATCTAAGATCAGGACCCACTTATGTACTTTGACTGGAGGAAAATGACACCTAATGGAATGTAAATCTTAGCTTAAAATAATAAGTTATCCCAATTAAGCAGCGTATCCTTATACCATCATATGCCACGTTTTTTAATTTCATTTTAATTCTTCGGTTTATCTGGAAATTCATTAGACAAGTAAATCTTTGAATAATAATTAGACATAGCATTTCCATATTGAGGTTGATTGCATATGGGTACATACAATCTCTATATTAATATGCAATGAGTTCATAAAGTTAGGTTATTCAAAGTTTTCCATGATTATCACAAGATATAAGGTTAAAGATATATTAGGTGTAAAACTTGAATTTGTACCAGATTACGGCCTGTTCCTGATGATTGTGACTGGAGTAAGATGTGTAATTAGCAATCAAATTACCTACAAACATGGAGTCGTTGCATGGCATGATGGGAAAAAATCAATTTAAAACATAAGATGACTATGATATTTTTAAGTGTTTTTGGTGATTAAATTACATTTTTATGACTATTTCATGGGTTACCCATTAGCACCAGAGAAAATGATTTCCCATGAAAAAGAAGTTGATAAAATTATTTCAAAGGTACAAACTGAACTGTACCAAATCTGTTATGTTATATGCATTTAAAAACAAGAAGATATTTGTTATTGATGACAGAAAGCTTTACATATGGTTATGTAAACAAAAGGGAAAAGATACACAGCGTCGTCTTGTTTGAATAACAACCATGATATAAACCCAACATTGAAATGAATATAAATTGAGACATAAGGAAACAAATGGTTTTGAGAAAGATTTTATAAATGAGAAATAACATTTTATTTAGTCAACTGATGTAAAATCTTAGAAAAAAAAATAATATTTAAAATATATAAAGGTTAAAATATAATTTTAAATGCCAGGAGTATTTACCATTTGCACAAGGGGACATTTATTATAAATCACTGTTTTCAGTTTCAGAACATGAAAATCAAATTATCCAAACCATTTTACGATGCATTTAAAGTGTAATTTTATCTAAATGGTTAACGTAACAATTTCAATAAAACAGGTTTGAAAAAATAAATATACTGATTCATTGTGGATCTTTGTTGAGACAGAAAACTTTTAAAGTAACATGAAGGATAATCTACAGGTTTACAACACTATACAGAGTCTTTAGAAAACATAGCATATTTGGTTACCACAAATGAATAAGGAACTTTGTAAAGGGAGTAAGATGTTTGTCAGTAAATATACATAATTAATTAATGTATACATTTATTGTATGCTAGGCAGTGAATTACTGAATTTTACAAGTGAATTATCTGTGATAGAGTGAGGAAAAAAAACTATTCACCAGCAATCATTAGATATTATATATAAGAAATTTCAATGTTTCATGATGCTTGTGTAGTGTAAAGGTAAAGATGGCCATCTGGAAAACTTCATGACTGCGGTTAAAATCCAACCAATGATAAACATGTTTCTTTTTTCTTTGTTTTGTATTTATCAGCTTTTTTACCTTGCATGGGGAAGGATCATTTTAAACTGCTGACATTGAGGGGATGCGTTAAGAAATATGCTACTTTAGTGTGTTATAAAAGTTGTTAGAAAATATGCTTGATCATAACAAAAATATAATAGTTGCTCGTGAAAAGACTGAGTTTTTCACCCACTCTATGAAATATATATTCATTATTCACTTGTTTCAAGCAAATACCCTCTATATCTTTGTGAATGTACCCGAATAGGTGGATAAGTATATAGTAAGGCCCCCAATGACATTGTTAGTACATGTATGTATAATATATACATTGTACCCTAAAGTTTGGCAATGAGCATGGACAAAAAGGACTTGACTATCGGGGGACAAGTGTCAGGAGACATTTATATATATATATATATATATATATATATATATATATATATATATATATATATATATATATATATATATATATATATGATATATTTTGAAGTGAATTATCAGTGAGGTTTAATTTTGTTCTTCAACTTGATAACTAAAAAGCAGCCACCAAATAAACATTAAAAAAAGGCACGAATAATATCAGAAAACTAAATCACAAAGCATTTCCAAAATTAGAGTTTCCTCTGACCCTTGCCACCCCATTTTTTAAATTTATGTTGGGGGCACACCCAAAATCAACTTCTACAACAATTTAGGCCATATAATTCTCAACATATTTATTTTGAGAACGATCGGAAAGATGTCTCAGCAGCTTGGAATATATGTAATATATTTTTAATTTTGTTTGTATGCTGTTATACCTTATTATCCTATAATACAGGTTGCGGTAAATTAAACGTACAATATTTTAAAAAAGACGGAATCAAACCACAATTAATACTTTCAGTTCAGTACCCTACGAATGTAGTTCCAGTCTATTTTTAGAAAATTTTTCCTCTCTCATTTTGGTCGTGATAGAAGAGTTATATTGATGCATATTTGGTAGGGATTTAAAGGTAATTGTTTATTCTTGAGAATATGAGCAGAGAGAATGGTTGTCAGTGTGTAATTTGGCGACAGTGCACATGGAGTAATAAGGCCTTGGTGATGATCCGGAAGTGAAATATGTGTTCTGTTTACATGCTGCTCTGTTTACAGCGCAGCAGCTCAAAAAAATGCCGATCAACCCTTGACAAGAATTGCACCGTGAAGTCATCTTTGGAGGTATTTTAGATTAACATATGATTTGTATTGATTGTCACACTGTGGAAAGGTTAGTACTGAGAAATATATGTAGAGAACATATAGTAAAATTAATTGTGGTCTATGTCCAGACGCCCAGCAATACCGTAAAATGGTATAACCTTGTGTCGCTATAGTCAGGGGAGTAGTCGTTTTGTAACAAATTGACATTTCACAGCGCCATCTGTTGTCATAATGAGGCATTATTTTATGCCAACTTCCTTTATGCTAACTTGCGACATGCGTGATGCTACATTATGATCATCATTTTGATGCAGTTTGTCATAATGCATGGACGAAGAGAACATTTTGGAGTTAGGGTGTCGCAAGGCAACATCTGTAAAATAAAGCTGGAACGATGTAATTTGCGATATAACAAATTTATAAATAGAATATTAACACTTGTAATAACTGACCTAGATAATAGATTTTGCCGTACGACAAACTACAGAATGAATTCAGCGTTTGGCCAAAAAAAACAGCAAGATACCATGACGCAGAAGGAAAGTAGATCTAAACACTTGCAACTAGCCCTTTACGGTTTGCATCAATGAAGAATACAATATACATGGATGGAATTAGGAATGTAGCACTTGCAAGCAGCCATTTACAATAATGCAGAAGGAAAGTAGCACTTGCAAGTTACCACGTACATTTAGCAACAATAAAGATAACACTATACATGGATAGAATTATGAAAGTAGCACTGGCAAACAGCAATTTACAATAACGCATCAAGGAAGATTACAAAATACATGCATAGACTTATGGCGGTAATCCCCCTCCATAGATACATACAAGAAAGTAGCCGTTGTTCTTCGTCTATAGGTGGAGTCGTTACTGGCATCCACAACAAACGTTTTGTTAATCTTACCTTGAACAGCTACTGCTGCGTCGGGTAGCCAAATAGCAACATTGTCATTGACTTTTCTAGCAGTACAACTGTATGTTTGGCTCTATTAGTAACCTTTCTGACATGACTGTATGTGATAATGGAATGACACATGAAAATTCTTCTTCATCATTTGACATTATTCGACATGATGCGAATCCCAAGTTGAAATTTGCATTTATTGATACAACTATGTCACCAGCAGCATTTAATGTCACGTTATTGTTATCATGAAAATTAGTGGTATCCTTTGCAAACTTCATTCATGGACCATCTGATGTCGAGTAATCATCGCTATATCTTGTTAGACCTACCAGTCATGGCAAGGTCGAGGTCGTCCTGAATTAATTTAATATTTTGTACGTCATTCATATATGTAGCGCTTTTAAATAATGCCATAATACAATTGTTAACAAAGCAGGTTGATCTAAAATTCCGTATGCTGAAATCTACCTTCTACTTCCATAAACGCATCAGCGAGTAAAAATATATACTTGTATCCAGAACTTGCAGCTCAATTTGCCCACGCTGATTTGGCTGTCGTGCATCATAATAATAATATTGAGAATCACGCACCGATTCATCCTTGATAACTATTGCGTCCATGCCAAATGCTAGATCAGATATACGTTTGAACATCCTTATTTTACTTGTCATCGTCTAACACGAAGACCACTTTCTGTTATTAAACTTGCAGTTATATTTTTTTCTTTGCCTGACATTGGTATGTCAGCCAACTCTGCTAGTTTGTTTTTATTTGCAGCTTGATTTTATTATTTTACTAACATTTGCAGGCATCACTTTAGTGCTGGGTAATTTTAATGATTGTGATTTTCGTCGTATTAATTGTGTTAGTATATATCTTTCATTCACAGTCGCAATCGGTATTGTCTTTCATCAATGAGAGACCGATAAACATTAATGTACATGATACCGCCTGTAAATAATCTCTGACAATCAGAATGTCCAGTCTTTCCGTAGGAAGCTTTATTTCGGTCTGAAAACTTGACCTGTTCACTCTCCCTGCTGCTCCATCTAAGCACACAGCTGACCAAACTGACCGTTCCCATGTGCTGCAAAATCTGTCTGAATTTCTTAAAAATACTTTAATCAAACTGAATTTCGCCACACTATACATTACCAGTTTCTTAAAGTGCAATGAACGAATTACCAAATATATAAAATGTTTGAAGAAAAGTTATCGGCTGTTTTTGTACAATTACATATGAAGTCGAGAAAGTGAAAATGAATAGGCCGAGCTAGCAGTTTGTTTTAAATAGATGCACATTTGAAGCAAGACCAAGCTGTATACTTTATAACCCCAAATACATATGTGATGTACTATAAAATCTCAATCGGCATGAAAACCAAATGTTTCTTTTTTGTGACTCTCGGAACTTTGGTTACACTATGGCTCTGACAAATGTTTTGCCTCCGGATTGGCTTCGCCACATAGTTGTAGGCAAAGCAAACTATTACAGATCGATGCTATTAATTTATTAGTCCAGGATTGTTGGCATTTTATGAGAAAGAAAATCGTACTCTTAGTGTGGCTATCGTTTGTGCATTTTATTCCTGCATGCTGCCAGTGCTGCATTATATAACAACTGCACCAGTTTTACCTGTGCTGCATGTTGATCTTTGATAGAGATTTATGCGTGAACAGTTCTGTGATAAATTTGATCGGTTCACCGTTAAAATATATAGAAGGGTTTTAATATTGTTGCCACATTACTAGCAACATGATCATGATCTACGCCATCTAAAAAGAACACTGGAATATATTTCTTCAAATGTGAGAGTTGGCACTATTTCTTGGCAGTTTTATATTTGTGAAGTTGTTATACTTTAATTGCAACTTTCATGCAAATAAAATGGTGGTAGTATTACTTTTTGAGGGGTTAAGCGCTGGTTAATATACACATGTGTGAGGAAACTGTATAGCCTATAAACGTTTGCTCTTCAGATTCCACAGAGTAGGCGTATTATCGTTTTTTACTTTGTTGTAAGCGATATAAAATTATACGCGCGAAAACAAATTATTTATGGTTGATATTATTGAAAGAAAAGAACTATAAAGCAGTGTATTTAACACATTATTTCTTCTGTGTTTACTTCTCTCCATCTGTGCTTATAGATATAAACTATTCACGCGAAAACAGTTTAATTTTCCTTTCTTGTCGTTTCATGTTGGACATATAAAGAGTGATCGCTTAATTGTATTTGTGAATTTAAAATAATAATAATAATAATAATAATAATAATAATAATAATAATAATAATAATAATAATAATAATAATGAGGACTTGGTACAGCACCTAATATTTAGAAGCTCTAAGCGCTTTACAATATGTATAATGATATGACTACAAAAACAACATAAAAAAACACCATGAAATTAGAAAACATAAAAAAATGCTGAACATATTTAAGGTAGGAAATATTATTAGGTCTTTAAGTTTGTTCTTGCAGGGCATATATATATTCCAAGTTGATGATTTCCACACTCTTTCATCTGCAAAAAAAAGTTTGTTATTTACGTTTCCTTATTTTAATTATTGCAGCTGCGTGTTTACACGATATCATTGTTAACTTTTTTATGAGCCAAGGCAATAATGTATCCATAAATATAACTTAATTAGCTATGGAAACATGTATCCATAAATATAACTTAATTAGCTATGGAAAAAAGGTATCCATAAATATAACTTAATTAGCTATGGAAAAAAGGTATCCATAAATATAACTTAATTAGCTATGGAAACATGTATCCATAAATATAACTTAATTAGCTATGGAAAAAAGGTATCCATAAATATAACTTAATTAGCTATGGAAAAAAGGTATCCATAAATATAACTTAATTAGCTATGGAAACATGTGTCCATAAATATAACTTAATTAGCTATGGAAACATGTATCCATAAATATAACTTAATTAGCTATGGAAACAAGGTATCCATAAATATAACTTAATTGGCTATGGAAACAAGGTATCCATAAATATAACTTAATTAGCTATGGAAACATGTATCCATAAATATAACTTAATTAGCTATGGAAACAAGGTATCCATAAATATAACTTAATTAGCTTTGGAAACAAGGTATCCATAAATATAACTTAATTAGCTATGGAAACATGTATCCATAAATATAACTTAATTAGCTATGGAAACAAGGTATCCATAAATATAACTTAATTAGCTATGGAAACAAGGTACAGTTTTTTGTACACACTTTAGATGCCGTAATAAACTGCCGCATATTAAGTACAACAATGTCAAAAAATGCCTAATGTTTGAAATCATATAGCCACTATCGTACGTGAAGATCTGACAGTAACCGTTTAGGGGTCATATTCTGGTGAGCTTTAAATTAGCCAATGGAAACGCAGATTGCAGAAATCTGAAAGTGAATCAAATCGGTCAGCACACATGATGATGATGATGATGATGATGATGATGATGATGATGATGATGATGATAGTTTCATTATAGTGCTGTATCGCCCATCACGTTCTCGCATGCATAACGAGAATATTATTGTTTATCCGCCAACTTGTTCATTTGATTTTTCTTGTTTTTGCGTTTATTTCTTCTTTTGGGGTTTGGATTTTTGTTGCGTTTTTGTGTGTGTGTGTGTGTGTGTGTGTGCGTGTGGTTATATATATATATATATATATATATATATATATATATATATATATATATATATATATATATATATATATATATATATATATATGTAATGAATTAATTAAAGAATTGCTCCGCTAATGTACTTTCTTATTAAACAGAAAAAAAATTGTATGTGAAAACAGAATGCTGTCTTCAATTTTTTTTATATTGCTGTGAGAAAAAGATTTTTCTTTTCTTTCTCATTATATTGACTTTGAATAAAACGCTTCAATTTATTTCCAATAAAATTTATTTAACTAAAACCACATTTTCTATTTGTAGACGTATGACTAAATATTATTACATCTTCATAGCCGTAAGGCTAAATATTGTGACATCGAAAAATGAGAAGAATATAATTTTATACAATATTGTTCACTAATCGCCAACGGTTTTTACAGGACTCTAATTAAACATTGTTAACTCAGTAATTCGACTAATGAGACAGCATTTTTTAAATGGTTATATTGACGCGCTGTTAATTCAATGATTAGACTAATGCGTCTGTAATTTTAAAATGATTGTCAAAATTGTCCCAAGTATGACTGTGCAGACATGAAAATGGGTCTAGTGATTCGTAAAATTTGATTGTAATATTTGTTTTTTTTTTGTGTTTGTATACGAGATGGTGTTACTCACAAAGCACATCTTCTAGTTATTTTAGAGCAGTGTATATTGAATACATCGTTTAATGTGTACATTTACGTCATTATGCACGTGCACTAAAGACACAGCTTTTAAACAGTTACAAATGGATTTGTTCTCAAAAGATTATTTTAACAAAAATGTTATTTTTCATTAATAACCAGATATGGCCATTAAAACCCATATATACCCTGTATGGATCTAGAAACCATTTCTTGACTGGGTTCCAATTTTTCTATATAGTTAGTATCGTAATGATTGATGACGATAACTATCCGTGACAGGAAAGGATTAGTTAATAAAAATAGACGGACAGGAACTTCTAACAATTAGTTGAACATGAACTTTTAGCACTGTCTGTCCGATGTCCATCAAGTCAGAAATGACTATTTTAAATAATATTGTAGTCTAGGGTATATCTATTAGAGATGAAATAGTAATGAATCTTTGGGGTTGTGGTGGGGATACAACTATGTATGTGTCAGTTATTATGAAAAAGACAGACGGGTATAACGCACATTTTATTAAAGACATATTATATTACGACCTGCGACTGAATATATAGATTTACACGCAATTTATCCCTGTGTAATACTTCAATATAAAACTGAACCCATACTGGTAGGAAATAAAATGGAACTCAGTCTGTCTTATCATAGACAAGCCAAAACAACATGTTTATATTTGCTAGCATATTATATTGATCCAAATCAATCAAAGTCTTCATGACGACCATGTATATTGATCGCAATCTATCAAAATGTTCACGACGACCATATATATGAATCCAAATCTATCAAAGTATTCATGATGACCATCTATATTGATCCAAAACTATCAAAGTCTTCATGATGACACTGTATATGAATCAAAATCTCACAAAATATTCATGATGACCATGTATATGAATAATAATATCTCAAAGTCTTCATGGTGACCATGTACATTGATCCAAATCTCTTCAAGTCTTCATGGTGACCATGTATATTGATCCAAATATCTCAAAGTCTTCATGGTGACCATGTATATTGATCCAAATCTCTCAAAGTCTTCATGGTGACCATGTATATTGATCCAAATCTCTCAAAGTCTTCATGGTGACCATGTATATTGAGCCAAATCTCTCAAAGTCTTCATGGTGACCATGTATATTGATCCAAATCTCTCAAAGTCTTCATGATGACCATGTACATTGATCCAAATCTCTCAAAGTCTTCATGGTGACCATGTATATTGATCCAAATCTATCAGTCTTCATGTTGACCATGTATATGAATAATAATATCTCAAAGTCTTCATGGTGACCATGTATATTGATCCATATCTATCAAAGTCTATGGTGACCATGTGTATTGATCAAAATATAGCAAAGTCTTTATGGTGACCATGTATATGAATAATAATATTTCAAAGTCTTCATGGTGACCATGTATACTGATCCAAAACCTATCAAAGTATTACATGATTACCATGTGTATTGATCCAAATCTCTCAAAGTCTTCATGGTGACCATGTATATTGATCCAAATCTCTCAAAGTCTTCATGGTGACCATGTATATTGATCCAAATCTCTCAAAGTCTTCATGGTGACCATGTATATTGATCCAGATATATCAAAGTCTTCATGGTGACCATGTACATTGTTCCAAATCTCTCAAAGTCTTCATGGTGACCATGTATATTGATCAAAATCTATCAGTCTTTATGGTGACCATGCATATGAATAATAATATTTCAAAGTCTTCTTGGTGACCATGTATATTGATCCATATCTATCAAAGTCTATGGTGACCATGTGTATTGATCCAAATATAGCAAAGTCTTTATGGTGACCATGTATATGAATAATAATATTTCAAAGTCTTCATGGTGACCATGTATACTGATCCAAAACCTATCAAAGTATTACATGATTACCATGTGTATTGATCCAAATCTATCAAAGTCTTCATGATGACCATTTATATTAATCCAAAACCATCAAAGTATACACAGTTGCCATATATATGAATCCAAATCTATTAAAGTCCTTCATGATGACCATGTATATTGATTCAAATCTATTAAAGTATGCACAGTGACCATGCATATGAACCAAATATATTAAATTCTTCATGATGATCATGTATATTGATCCAAATCTTTCAAAGTATGTACAGTAAACATGTATATGAATCCAAATTTATCAAAGAATGCAGTGACCATGTATGTGGATCCAAATCTATTAAGGAATGCATAAAAACCTTATATATTATAAATCTATTAATGTATGCGCAATAACCATGTATATATTATTTGGATCTATATAAATCAAAATATGCACTATGACCATGTTTATTATACGGATCCAAATCTATCAAAATCTGCATTATGACCATGTTAGCCTAATATGTAGGAGAACTATCCAACCAGAAAAGCGACCTTGAAGTTAAGGTCATATGGAGCATAAGGTTATTTACAGTCGGAACACAGTAGAGTCTTTCAATGAATGAGAATAAAACGAATTGGATTTTAGTGTAGAAACCTCGAGTCGTTATGACTAGAGGACTGTACTGGGTAAATTCGAGTGTTGATCTGATTTATTTAGACTAGTTTCCATTTGTCTTGACTTTGGCTTTATTATTTAGCTATTCAAGTGAAAATGTTCAAATTAACATTTTGCATAGAAATAAATGAATATTTAAAAAGAATCTACAGGAAACTATGCATGGGGTTTTTATTCAAACCATTGTGATTACAATCCACAGGCAGAATGAAGGTTTATTTTCTGGTGACCTTTTATCACATTCTACTAAATGTTATTGACATATCAACTGAAGGTGATGTATTTCGTTTTAGGGAAAGTTGTCTTTACAAATGCTCAGTTCCGAAGGCCATTGGAAACGTTTCATAAATATAAAAGCTGTAATTTGATTAATAAATCAAAAGGACAACAAAACATGAGCTCCTATTCGTTTCCGTCAAACCTTAAATTAGGTCTGATAGCTCAGTTTTAATCAGATTGTAACCAAACAACTTGAACACCGTGGTTTTTAATTTTATCTGCATCGTATATGTTGTATATGTACCCAAATTCACAAGACAGATTAAACTAAAAGGCATGGCTTTGTTCAAGAATTGTTGCTGGGATGGAATCGGAGTTCGTCTCACAGTCATTCAACAGTTAACCCATGTACACTGCCGGTTGATACAGACAACAATGGAACATCTTCAGTGTTAAAGAAACTGTGTCATACAATCGAATCAAAATTACTCTTAACAACAGCAACAACAAAAATCAAAGTAGAACTCACTTTACTACAGTGACCAGTTTCTATTTAGGCGTGATATTTTCTTAAAAAGCATGCAGAAATATTGATTTTATTTTTCCATCATAACTTTCTATCAGAAGTGTGTGTTTGTGATTTGGATTTTTAACGAAGCTTTCATAAAAGATTCAGTCATATCGCTACGATGTCTGCATTGTGACTGTTTATAGTAATGTCAAGTACTAAGGGCATCATGCTGAACACCTAGCGAGAAAGCTTTATTACCATTATAGTCTTTGGTAAGACTCGGCCGGAGTTCAGAAGAGGTTTTGAACAGAAATGAAAACAAATTTCAAATTCTGATTAAGAAATTCGAGCTATGATCTGTGAGTCACTTGGTTTGGATACTAGTTACGATTTTAATCTCACTCATATCATGTTATACGAAAAAAATAAAATACGATTCCTATTGACACTATCATACATTTAACGACACACGAAACATTTAACATTTTAAATATATCCGTAGGTAAAAAAGTGCTTTAAGTTCAAACTGAACAGCAAATATGAATTTTGTGCAAATTTAATTCATAGAAGGAAAATATGTAATACATATACAAGACCAAAAATTCAGACCCCTCCCCCACCTTAGTGTAGTAGAACTTATGATTCTGGTCTCCTTCCATGCACACCCACTCCACTCCCCGCAGTGGCCACGGGAGTGATAGTTACAACGCTGGTTTTGAACAAAGACAGTTTTACATCTTTTCACTATAGCAAGGAATATCGAATGTCACACGGTCTACTTCTTACAGAGCTATTATCTTGAGTGATATGGTGAATAAATCAAAGACTGACAAATAAAAATTCAAAACGGTTAGTGCCAATACTGTATATTTGAAACAACATTTGTAGTTTTGTCTATGATGTTATTTTATAGACAAATGACCTGATGAGAAATTTCTCGTAATTCTTGACTTTTATCTCCAATATTTGAAGAAAATAATAGCACAGTTCTAGTAATGAGGGAAAATTAGAATATTCTTTCTGTTGAATAAATCGATTCGTCCTGCCAGGGCAAAGTATTTTAGATCTTATCACAAAATTTTGGCAAAATTAGTGAAAAACATAAACGGTTTTCTGTACATATAAGTGTTTTTTGTATCACTGTTCTAACTCCAGTGCAATCACTACAAACACAAGATCATAGAATAAATGATAAATGTATTCTTCCCGTTCAGTAACAGCATTCGGCTTGCATACATCTAGTTTGACAACGGTTCTGATGCAATCGAAAATACAACTGTCCGTCTTTCCATTGCAGTGTAAAGAATTGAAGCATATGCTTTCCCAACGCAAAACCAGACACAACAGTCAGGCTAATGGTTCTTAAGCTCACGTGCGTCTCATGACATACTGAAACTTATCCACGTGCAAATTTGCATCCTTTTAGAAATTGTTCGTCCTATGAAAGGTAAAGACAAGTAATACATGTCAATACTTGAAGACAATGAATATTATTTAGCGCAAGCACCAAATAGCCCCATAGTAACACTGTGTTCTCTCGCTTTGAGGCGCAAAGCAGCAATGCTGGAATTTCTGAATTCCGGATCATCTCTCAGATCCAGTGATTGAACGTTAGCAAGCCCAGAGGGAGATTGTGGTGGAACTGGATATGATGTCATGTGGTTGTAATGCGCAAGCCCCATAAAACTCGGCATGGCGTTTTGTGGAACCATGCAGTTGTTGTTTTGCATCGAGTAAGGAACATGTCCACCATTCGTCCACGGACTGTGCTGAAGCTGAAGAAATAAAAAGCGTATTCTAAAAAGAAGAAACGGGCTCTAAAAATGTCGTCAAGATATATGCGTACAACAAGCAGCATAAAGACGTCTTTCAAGACAATTTAATAAATGTTAGAGATTCTTAAAAAATACAAGACCCATATTATAGAAGCTTGTTCTATTTTGTATGCTTAACTAATTTTACAGCTAGATTTTGAACCTGAATAAAACAAACTCCATATACTTTAGAAAATATTTGCTTAAAATTAAAAAGTGTTATGATTCAGAAACGGGACAAGAATAACATTTCCTCTGAAGTCAACTAAATGTCCCCAATAATAATTCAGCTTGAATTTAGCGCACAAGAAATTCATCCTGTCTACTTCATTAACGAAAAAGAAGCACCAAGTTCGACAAGCTTAACAAATTGTAAATAATACTCATGAATTCTGATACTGTCTAAATATCCCAACAGATGAATTACCTACAAGACTATTTATAGCATTACACTTAAGATACTAAGATATCTAAATCATAAGGGCATACGTAACTTTTGCCCTTTGATTATAATTAATGTTAATGTTAATCCATATTAAATCTACCGTAAAAGTAATTTTTTTTTTATATTGTGATGTGAACTTACTTATTTTTTTAGCAGGGAAAGCAGATACTTAAAACAGGACAGTGCCGGTAGATATGTAGTGCGCGTTTTGTCCGTGACGTTAATATTGACGTTTATATAGTCTGGTGCAAGCCTGTCAAACTACGTACTGCTAGTAATGAGAAGGATAAATAATATAAGCCACGGTCAGTATATGTTCTGTGCAGTTTGAACTGGCTTATACACGAGTAAATACGGTAGTCCACTCGACGAAATCGTATTTTAGTGCATAGTATGCGTCACAGTGACAAACACTAGAGTGTTGTGCGCAAGTATTCCACTAAGTCCAATTGGTCAAACTAGCACACAAAATTGGCAGACGATGTTTTTCGCATTGAAGATACAACAAACTTGCATAGAATACGTTACGCGCGGAAAATGCTTCAACGAATCGTCGTTTTTTTTAAAGTTATCGTTTTATACTTTGTAAAAATAACAGGTTGTAGACCACGGAGTAATTCTTGGTCTCCAAATAGGTCATTAGTTGTTACAAATATATTTTAGTAACTTCAAGACGTTCAAATAGGTGATTTAAAAGTTATATTTTATTTCAACCTCTTGGTACGTCTTCAAGAGTAGTCATCTCCCATATATATACTACACGGAACAATAAACACCGAACTAAGGATTTGCATTTTTCGTCAGCCATTGCTCAGTTATCGAAACTGCCTTTTAATAAGGAAATCGTATTATGAAAATATAATGCAATAAGATGTGTTTTTAATATTGACGCCCCTGGCGAGTATAGTTGCCCTATCTCATCAAAAACGTACAAAAGTCAAGGTCATTGATATAAACATATTCCTGAGTAAAATACGCGAATTTCAAACCATTTAGTAATAGACGGTATACCATTTATATAATCGTTTTTTTTAAAATTAATGTTATGTATTCAAACTAAAATGTCAATATCAGCACGTGGCGATATGTATATCAACTATTTAATCATTTAAATGTAATAGTTGGCTTCTTTCTTGCATTCTGGTACATTCAAACGAATCGCTTAAATACAGTTTTCTAAGTCTCACTTGTTCTCTCAGACGGTTCAAACCTATCAGGAGTTCCTTTGAATATTAAGTACGTTTAGCTATGTATTTCGATAAGAAAAATGCTTTGAACTCCCACTCAGATTTGTGTCCTCCGAAAATGTGGCGGAGGGAGCTAATTCATTTATAAGGAGAAAAAGGTTTTGAACGAATTTATGATCCTCTTCTTCTTCTAAAACGCTAATGATTTCGCTCCTAAAAAATTGAAGTTCATGACGTTTTATCTGTGATTGACCCATCCAGTTGAAAACAGTATTTTTGTGGTGACAGAATTTGCTGGCTCTTTAATATGGTCAGTTTTCTTTCATGAGTACATCGGTAATCTTCAATCAACATTGATTACTCTCATGTCAAGTTATAGAATCCTGATACATTCGAAAGACTTCGTACTAAAATACGTCAACGTACCTGAGCATAAGGATCATGTCGTTGGGTAAGAGACATGTCGTATCCTGTTGGTCCTGTTGACATGTTTCTCATCGTCTGAAATTGACCGTACCTCTCTCGTTTTCTCCACTTGGCGCGCCTGTTCTGGAACCATACCTGTAGTATAATGGAAATCATGTATTATCTACTGAAAAGATGTGATATACATAACTAAAAATAAATTCTTTTGGGTAATAAACATTACTCGTCCTGTGGCGGAAGATCGTCATCTAACTTGCCATTGTACACGTTAAATTCACGAGTTCTTAGCTTGTAAGAGGAAGAAACGAAATTAAGGCAAGAATAATTATACGTGAGCTGTTTTGGGGTATCGTTTTTTAATATGGAAACAAATCATTGTTAAAAGATTAATATGACTGGCTGTCTTTGATATTTTGTTTAAATTGAATGACAAATTCTCAGAACTGACCGGTTATCGACTTTAATCGATGGGACATATATTCTATATTTTCATTAAAAATGCGATTTCACCTACTTTAAATTATTTCTTTATGTCCTTGAAGACAAGATTTTATTATACTAGGTTTGCAAAGGTTACAACATATCATCCGTATGTGAAGAAAAGAAAAAGATGTGCAGAGAGTAATGGTGCTACATAATGCTTAACACGGATACAATATATGGAGAGGCCCCGAGTGGCCGAGTGGTCTAAAGCGCTGTCCGTTACGGATCACTGCCATCTCACCTGTCTGCGTGGTTTCGAGTCTAAGATTCGGCTAATGTAGTTATGTGAGAAAGCTTGCCAGTAGTTTCTCGTGGGTCTGTGGTTCTTTCCGGGGGTTTTCCAGGGTTTTTCCTCCACCATTAATACTGGCCGCCATGTATAGCCTATATTGTGCTTAAAAATGGCGTTAAACCATAAAAAAAAACAAAAAAAAAAGATATATGGCAAACAGAATCTAAGAACATGCATTTTAAAGAGCCGTACGTTACTTGTATTCATTAATTGGTTAGATTTATAGACTTTAGTCCTGGAAGTGTAATGATGATGTATAGATTTTTTCTTTTATCGTGAAAATAAGAAGATTACAGAGCAAAGCGATATCACCCCCCATTTCTTGAGATTGTTAGAGTGTGCAATATTATCATTACAGCGAACATTACCCCGTCTACAAGTTCTAACGGGAAACATTTGATTTTGCAGTTCTAAACTTAATTACATGTTTAGATATATTTTTGGGAAATGAGAAACTGATAATTTCTAAATTGGAACTAGTTTTATATAACCTGTCATTTGTACGTTTATATGACGTACTGGTGTTACCTGCATTGATATTTTTTGGTAGTTGTTCTCCCAAATGTGTTAACCATTTCAATGATACAAAACTGCTGATTTCTCCATGCGCAACTTAACCCAACTTAATCTGCTGCAGATTTTACTTCAAGTAACCATTTGTTGTCATACGAATTATTACCAATATGTTTGTAGAAGGGAGATTACATACGATAATATTTATTCATGAACGCTAACCAATGGAGCACAATGATTTATCGTGTGACTTTTTGACAATTAATGGTAACGACAATTTCGCCGTATAGAATATATAGAAGGGAACATTTTATGATATCTCGTATACGTCTAGGGAAAGAAAGATGAGTTTTTCGACTATATCAGATTTCACAAATCCCCAAGGTCAACAAACATATTTAAAAATCCGTAGAATGGTTTAATTGAGCAGTTTCAGTTCAGAATCAATAGGCAAGTCGAAACTGTGTATACGCGTTTTAAGTAAATGCAAACGTTTGTTGGCGTAATATTACCAGATTATTATGGCGATGGAAAACGTTCAAGTCTTGTGAAATATTAGACCTAAGTACTTATATTCGTCTACAACATAAATATCGTCATTGCCTTTTATTTAACAAGTATAACACATTTGGCCATGACTGTCCAATACGCCATGTCATCCTCAATTTTTGTAAATGTTAAAGGTAAAAAATAAAATCTGGAAGTAAAATTAAAATCATGCGTATATCGAGGTATCCTCGCACACACACACACACACACACACACACACACACACACACACACACACACACATTTAAAATGAATGAATATATGCGACTAAACTGGCAAATCATACCAATAGTAATGTTTGCTGGCTTTCATGCACTCAGTGCTAAACCACGGCTTAGAATCCGCTATGTTTCCTGAGTGCATTTGCATAACTCTCATCTGTGTGTGCTTTATGAGCATATGTTAGTTCATCAGAGCTTATAAACATAATATTAATGTTACTGATGAATCTATTTACATCGACTCGCGTTATAGTATTTTTATATATGATTTCCTTCAAGTTACATCCAATATAATTCAGATTTTGAATATTTATATTCGCTATTAATTTATTTATTTTCTTCTCGTATCCCACATTTACCTTGATCTTTTTTCTGTGATAGTTTTCTGTGATGGAACCAACAAGTACATGACGCTAATTAATTCGAAATTGGTATGATAAAGCACAGTGACTATCGAAAACCAAAGAGTTAAAATCGAGCACTTCAAAAATGTTTAACAACTGGAAGCCGCTTAGAGTCGTTACTAGACAATCAATAATGTTCTTTTCACCAGAAGTGCATTTTCCAACTACTGTCTACATCCATCCTTCTGTTACAAATATACATAATATTATTTCTACAAAAATGCAATGAATGCATACACTATGTCAATTTCTCTCTTGTGAGTCTTGTGACTCTTAGAAATTTTGTGCATTGAAAGCTTTTGTCGTAAGCAACAAACATTTCACAAATTCAACAAAGTTGGTTGCGTATGATCAAAATATACCAGTCCATATTCCTGACAGCTGTACCCTTGACACCGCATTTACAGAGTCAAATGCTTGGCCAACATGCGACCTCCATTCAATAGTCTGTACTTGTCTAAAACGAACTCCCTCTGCGGGGTTCTTGATGTCTCTTCCTGCATGCCATGAAAAAAGCGACTAAGAGAGGCAGCAATTCTGACCCGTGATGCGTGTCAAAATTATGTTAATTCTAAGAAGTTTTGTACTTTTTTACAAGTAAGGTTTATAATCATAAATTTTAATTATTTTAAGAATGTTACCCGTTTGTGTCTTATCCTTGCTTCTGTATGCTCTTTGGGGATACCTAAACTTACTTGGCACTATTTGCTAAGGACTGTGCTGATTTACCGTTAACCTTTATACACTTGTACATATAAAAACTCCTTGAGATACAATGCAGTGAAGGCATTAAAATTATGCCTCTTAAGTTAAATGTTTCAAATAAGAAACTTTTGATAGTCTATAATCGATTATTGAAAATGGCAATCGATTACTTTTGCCGTTTAGCTGCTCCGATTTATTTTCGAATAGTTTTATTATGTGTGGAACCTTTACTTAATACATAGTAAAGGACGTTTCATATGTAGGATTCTGAAACAGGTCATTTCTGCATGAACATTATTTTCTTAACGTTATATTGAAAGCAAAATTCAAATTGCTTAGATTCTTGAGTTATTAAGAAATGTACAAGAGTGGCATACACATGCTTTATACATACATTTCAATAAACAACAAATTTCCAAGAAAGGAATATCAGATTATATATTTGTTAATGACAGTATCGGCTTTTGTACGGAGGTAAGGTCTATTTCGGACGAAAACATTAAATGGTTATATGCAGTGCGGTACCGTTTTGCTTTACAAGGCTAATTAAGTACGAATTCATCTTCTTTAATCCCACCGCTGCCACCAAATTTTTGGATCTGATATCCGCCGAGCGGACGCCAAGAAGGCGGTCCCGATCATGCCATCAGCTTTATCTTTAGACACTTTCATTAACTAATGTAAATGAACTTGCTATTAATTTAATTATATGAGTTAATAATGGGCTCTAAGTAAGAAGATATTCCTTAGATCGCCTCAGGTACTTATTTTTCATTTTTTACCCCGAATCTGGGAATTTTCATTTGTATGACGCTTGACATTTTCTCTTCTCACAAGCTTCGCGAGTTTTAAATTTCTTAATCCTTATTGCTTTTGTTAGTTTTTTTACAGAGTACAAGAACATTGGTGGCTTAAGTTTTCAATAGCTGGTTTCGTTTATTTTGGTTTGATGGTTTACAGCACCGCAGTAAATGGCGGTTATTTTTAGCTTGAAAAGACAACTGGAGCCAAGTGCCTTGCCCAGGATTGGACAGTAGCTGATTCTGTCTCATTCGACTAAAGGATTCAACTCTCAGCCTTTCGGTTAGAGTCTAATGCGCTAACCATTGAACCAACTCGGCTGCTGGTTTCCGAACAATGCGATAAGTTTCTCTAATTTCATTCCATAAGATAACGAGGAATACAAATATATCAGTTATATTACACGGATGAAGTTACTTTACATGGGGGTTACTTATTCATAATATATCAAAAACTTTTTGGGGGTATCCTCACTTAATCGATTCGTTTTTGGTAACGTTTTAAACTGATATTTAGTGATGAGAGGTTGAAACAGGCAACGAGCTCTGACAAGAAATGCCACTCTCACGCAGGAAGATAGTATTATAGATTCTAAGAAGAAACAACAGTTAATGGAATGGTATTGGGCCATCACGATATTATATTTTGCCAGGGTTTTCAAAATCTGGTTATTATTCAAAATAGTGATATTGCATATTGTTATTAATTTGTATTTAATGTCTCTAATATATTTGACTTTTGCTTCATTGCAATATTTTGTCCAAGAGGGAAATGACTAAAGCCAGGAATGAAAACAACCTGAGACAAAATTAAATATTAGCCAAGAGACTGAATTTGAGGTTGAGACACAACCCAGCTGAATTGAGGATACCATAGTACATAAATATATGTATATAGTTTAAAATATTGTAATAAATTTAGTAGGAGTAAAATAAACTTTAGTGTTCATGAATATTTAAAGTAGTGGAAGCCAGAGATTAATTCTCCTGTTTTTTAAATCAGTTTGTTTTAAACATTCATAATAATCTGGTCAGTTTGTGGATTTAAAAAAATGCTTTAACTCAACTCTGACACGATTCAAATTTTAAAATATCCAATCACTAATAACATAGAAGGAATTAAACGTTTGGAATCTTCCCGATTTTGTTTTATAACGCTTTGGATCAATATGTATTATAAGTTTAAATTTCTCTAACATTGTTTATATGTAGTAAAACTGACAATTAATAGTCTCGATTCATGCATTTAAAATGAATACAACTGACATGGTTTATTTAATTTGCCAAACAAACCAGCATATGTCTGAGATCATTGTTTCCGCTTTCTAAATCATTTTGAAAAAGAAAATGATCTAACATTAAACACGCCAAATCATTTTCTAAAGCCTGTTCTTTAACGTTTGACACGTTGTCATGGAAACATGTTATTTGTATATTAAAGGTAATTAAGATTAATATGTGACTGAAATAGAATAAAATGGGGGAGATATATTTAATAATAATGAACATTATGATTGATTATTAAAATATTCAACAAATATTTTTTTTTATCAAACATTTTTTTAAAAAGTAACATGTTACATATCTATTCATCTTCTCTGACTAATATTTTTCTAATTTGTCAGATAAAATCAATGTCGAAACCTTTTTCAAACATTTTTTTCTGCAATGTATAATTCTTTCTGATTATTGAAATATTTTACAAAATAATTTAGATAATATAATGAATACATTAACGTTAAGAAGTAAACACTCGCCAGCGGAAAACGTTTCTAATGTTAGTAGGTAAATTTGTCATCAAAATGTTGATAATAGAGTAAAAAAAATCTGTTTATTTTTCTTAATTCTGTGTTTTGAATATCCTTCTGGAATTGTTTAAGATTTTACAATTAAGTCAAATAATTATTTGCTAGGAGTCCATGGTGGCTGAGGCTCTTTTTTCTAAAGCGGTCGACGTTACCTATTTCTGTCATCTCACCTCTATCCGTGTGAATTTCAAGTTTCGAATCGGCCAAAGTGTGTATATGAGAAACTTTGCCAGCAGCTTCCCGTAGGTTGGATGGATTTTACCAGGATTTTCCCAGCTTTGCCATCCACCACTTATACTGGCCGCCATGTACAGACTATTTTAGCTGAAAAATGGACTGAAATCCATAGCAACAAAATTATCTGTTAATAAATTGCCAAACTAAGTGGCACAATCCATAAAGCAACAACTTTCATTAAAAAAAGCTTTGAAAAGTTACTTGTTGCCTGTTAAAGCCTTTGCATATATTTGTTTAAGTACCTTGGATATGTGTATGACTTGTTAAATAATTGTAAATTATTTAGACATTTAGCTCTACACGTCAGTTGAGTAAAATAATTTTGATGACAGCGATCATATTTTGACAAAATACACGTGTTTTCTACGAATAAACATGGAAACTCTTTTATAAAGAGTCTCTCTGGTTTCATGTTATATTCTAATTAAAGAATTAGTTATTTTCAACTTGACTTTCGCAAAATTAATACTGACAGGATATTTTAAACTTGTTCTTTTTTTCTTTTAAATAGACTTTATTCTACGGGGCAATAAAAGACAGGTATGTTGAACCACATACGGGCCCATAACTTTTGAGGGGTAGGAAGGTTGTAACAATGAAGATTATACATGTAAGTACACCTTATATTTTAGAGCATTATTTGTTGTATTCCACAAAAGAGCCTTAATGACATTCTTCTTTTCTTTGAAAACAAAAAAATTTATTCCGGAAATGTAGAAAAAGTAAACATTGCTATTTTTTGCTTTGTACTATTGTTTTATTATGTTTATCAGCTTGTTGTTGGATAGGAAATTACAATAAATAAAATCATTTTTCCTTATAACTTTTAATCATTGTAATTTGTGTAGGCAGTGCGAGGAAAAAAAACTGCAATCGTTGCGATTTTTTCTTTCACTTTAAATGAAATTTGCTTTGAAGTTTCCAGGCTGAACATCAGGGACGTAATGGAGTGGGGGTGGGGATGGGGTAGGAAGACATTTGCATTAGCCTCCGCCCCTGCATTTGCATGTGTTTTAAAATTGATGTAGCCTATAAACGTCCCCCTCACACACACACACACAATCAAGTGTGCCCCCCTCCCGAAAAAAAAAAAACAACTTGAAACGACGTCCCTGTTGAACATGTTTCCTTTATATAACCAATTCTTTGATCATATTTGGAAACCACCGAATTAATATAAGCTTGCTATGCTTCCAAGGTATTAAGAGGATAAAGCACTCGAGTGATAGTCATTAGAACTGTAAATCAAACGACAACTAACGAGTTTAGGGCAAACGATAACCAGCCAAGAGATTTGGTGAGTATAATTTTACGATAATAAAATCAGAGAGTTATGAAAACAGCGGGGAATATAACACGAAAATTATATATTGCATCTACACATTGAGTGATCTTAAATAGTATCAGATAATCTGTAACTGAAAACTTAATGGTTGAAGAAATAATTCCCTCCAATCATCATCATTATCATCATCATCATCGTTTCCCTCCAATCATCATCATTATCATCATCATCATCATCATCGTCGTCGTCATCGTTATTTGATCATCTTTCTTTCATATCCCTTTATAATTTTACTACTCATAGACTAGCTAGGCTCGCTTTCACGTCAGCGAGTTACATAAACGATGTTGTTGTCGAAATAATTAAATAGAGGACAACATGGGAGTGCCTGCGTAAAGAAATGCTGAAGTCATTTAGACTGCCTGTTAACACTGTTCAGTGTTTTGTGTTGCCTGTCATTTTTTATTAGACGGACATGTCTGCAAAGAGTCATGCATTGCAAAGATGTTGATGTTACACTCTGCAGAATCGTGACTCTTAAGATCCCCATCTCCCCCCCCCAAAAAAAAAAATTAATCCTGCAGCTTTGCAATAAATAAATATATTCATGTATATATTCTAGTCAAAGTTAAATGTTATATATGTACTTTTTTGTCGTAATAAATATATTTGGCATAAATCGCTATAAATTCCCTACCATGCTAACATGGTTCGTTTACAATGCTGTCATTAGAGATGGCGATATATCGATATATAGCTAATCAGTGTAGCGTTGTATTTGATGAAGTATTCAATCAATAAGATGCAATATGAGAAATTTAAGACTAAAAAAAGAGAGAAATATAAAAAATACTTTCATAATTTTGTAATGCTCTGCGTATTTTAGCTGACTCGCCAGTATGAAAGATTTTGGGGACAGTTCGGCACTTTTGACAGAAATAATATTTTCTTGCATTTCTTCTTGAATATATATATATATATATATATATATATATATATATATATATATATATATATATATATATATATATATATATATATATATATATGTATGTATGTATGTATGTATGTATGTATGTGTGTGTATGTGTGTGTGTGTGTGTGTGTGTGTGTGTGTGTGTGTAGACGTTTTTTCAAACATATGATCAGTGCAAACGCCGGCAAGTTTAAATTAGCAAATAACATGTGTAGTGACAGTCACTTTTCCCTTCATGGCAGTCTATACATTAAATTTTTCAATGGTTACTGTGTCAGTTTAGAAATAATACCAATGCGTTTTAAAATACCATTGGTTAAGACTGGTTAGATTATCGTTAATATTGTCACTATGGGTATGAATTACACACACGTTGATAGTACAGGCTCGATCTTGTATGTCTCGTGAAGTGCTGTTGCTTCTATTACAATACTCTTTTTCTCCATAAACTCATTTAATCTTCTTTTCCAATTGTTTATTTTCATGATCACATCTCTCAATAGAGAGTAACGGAAATAAACAGTTCTTCTCTTCCGCGGCAACCAGTCTATTGAAAAACTCAAACCACATGACTGTGTTGATACGTTTCACACAACGCAGGTTATATCCTAAGCTATTATCACTTTCGCTACGTCCTGGGGCGCACTTTCATCTGTTATTGAGTGTAATTGCGTAATCATAAGTAGAGAAACGTGAGGGAATCGAACATTAGCTCTCAAACACCGTTAATTTAAATATGCGATGGAACTAATTTGAAATACGATATCTCTAATCAGCCATCGCGCTCGCGGCACGCTGCACGTGAGCTTACTCCTATTCAAATTCATTTACAAGTTTCCAATGTTTGTAATAGCCTTGAAAATGTCAGATCATGCTCTGATGAGTAAAATAATTTGACTTTTTACTGTTAATATGTTCTTAAAAGAATGTAATCCCTTTCCTATCTATGTAATGTTTTTTCTAAATTATTATTTACAAAAATATCAATTCACTTTTGACGAATTTCATACTCCTCGTCGATCAACTTTGTTTGTTTTTTTTATATCATATGCGGTTAATGGATTTTTCTTACTAAATTGAAAATGATTAGGGGGGCCGGGGTCTACTGGGATCTTTAATTCGTTTAAATTATATAAACCATACGTATAAAAACAGTGCGTGATGAAATTTCAAAATTTTTAAAAAAGGCTCAAGGATCGTGTTCACCTGTGGTCAGATTGGTAACCAGCTTACTGCTGTAATGTTCATTCACATGCTATAAAAAACGAGAAGATAAAAACGTGAAACTAATGACCATTATGATTTTTTTTTTCGTTTCAGAAGAAGAAAAAGGTATGAATTGTGTTTGAACTCGTTGCGTCTGACGAGTGGCCTTTGGTGTATTATTTTGTGAAATAGTACTTAGAGGTCTTATATTTGTCTGCTTGAACAATGCAATGTTGCTGTTTCTGTTCTTATTGTATTCGTGGTTTATTTGCATTCATATAACTGCATAATATAAAAATAGACATATTAGCATTACTATTGTCCGTAACAGTGTAGAGCTCGATGGACCATTAGACGAGGTTTATGTTTCTCATTCATATTATTTATTTTATTTAGTAATTTATTAACTTATTTATTTATTTTATATTCATTCATTCATTCATTCATTCATTCATTCATTCATTCATTCATTCATTCATTCTGTGTTTATTTATTTATTTATTTATTTATTTATTTATTTATTTATTTATTTATTTATTTATTTATTTATTTATTTATTTCCTCTGTTAGCGGTGCAGTTGCATTCGCCGGAATTCCAGATGCAATGCAACACAATAAACCGGTTACGAATTAACAAATGTAAATATTCCGTTTTTTGTTATCTGAACACTTCCATATTTTCATATATATTTACCCACATAGAAGTAGCCCTGGAAAAACAATGAAAGCATCCATCTCTAAATGATAAAAAATAAAAATAAACGCACGTTAATTCGGCCTTATGTGTTGTAATTGGATCTGATTAATTTCTTTTTAAAGGACCACCTAATTTCCCTAAATTTATGAAAAGTATCAAGCAAAAGGATAAAGAATTTGATAAATATGTGAAAGGACCTCCAGATTCAAAGAGCATGAACTTCATCGCTTGAAACATGATAAAATGGGTGAATATTAAAAGCTTTTAACTTGAACCCTTGGATTCTATAATTTAATATAAACTGAATCTTGTTGATTTTATCAAATGCCTGGACTTTTGAATGAATTATACGAGTAGTAAAAAGATATAAAATAATATGAAAATTTACGTTTCTGACGGGGAGATACGGATTATGCCATTATTAATCATTTGTTAAAATTCAACCTGTAATTATTATTATTTTATACGATAATTCTTGTTAGCTTCATTTAACTGTCAGCATTTCCATTTAACATATTTGTGAAAATCGTATTATTATTATTATTATTATTATTATTATTATTATTATTATTATTATTATTATTATTATTATTATTAAGATTGATTAAGATTATTAAGATTATTTTATTATTGTGCGACAAAGGAAACAATTTTTAAAAAATCCGTAATAGTAATAAACAAAATACAATTCCCTGAAACTCAGTATCAACATTAAAAGTAATGAAATACAAGTTCAAAGAAACAATACATAGCAAATGTATATTATGTTATCACATATTCCTTTGAAAATATGTCTGACGAAATCAAACTAGCTTAGTCTTCAATAATGTATATGTATCTTACTGTGTAGTACCTAATAAGTCTAATACTATGCGGATTTTCTTATTTTGTTTATATTGTTTTGTAGCAAAGCTTTCTTTTGTTTCTCTTCCAGACTTTTAGTTCTGAGTATTTTTTAATTATAAATTAATATAGTGAAAGAACACTGTATCTTTAAAATAAAAAAATAAAAAATAAATTTAAAAAAACACAAGAAAAACAGTATTTGATACATTGTTATGAAAGGTAAGCAGGATAAACTGTGTTATGTCCTCTTTAAACTCAATGTTGCCATTGTAATGACATTTTGCAGGAATTTCACGCAATTACGTGATTTGACACAAGAAGCAGCATATTTAAGATCTTGTTGTTTTTAATTATTAAAAAAATAATTTATATAAATGGCCTGTATTCGCTGTCTTACAAAGTAGGTCTTGGTACTAATTGATTGTTTGGCTCATAAACCGTTCCTTATCAATTTGCTGTTGATTTTTGTATCATTATTTTTCAAGTTTTTGTCTATATTAATCTTTACCTACAACATGAAAACAATTGTTATGAAAGCTTGAGATAAATTTGTTTTCATGATTATTAAAATATTTTACCGGCGAGAAAAATAGTTTTTATCTCGTCTACTTGTGTAATAAAAGTTGTCCTATTTGTAATAAAGGTTGTCCTATTTGTAATAAAAGTTGTTTTATTTGTGTTCGACTTAGAACGTGTTAGACCAGTTACATTTAAAATTTAATTCAGCCATACTGAATTTTTACTGATTTACTTTTATTTTCGATCAAGTTGCTTAAACAAAATTTTAACATGAAAAAAAATGTAAGATATAATCATTCAAAATCGTACATTTGATCACCTTTATCGGATCACAACTCATTTCAGTGCCTTAAAATACCTTTAAATTGAGTGCCTTTAAATACAGTCGATTCTGACTATATTAATTCTCAAGCATCGTGTGATTTTAACTTTAAGTCGCTACTATATTATGACAGAAAAGCTAATTTCTCTCCAGGTACCTATTACGGGTACATACTTATTGATACTCTATGGGAAAAAATGACAGTTTAGCGTTGTTAAATATAAAGCTTATAAAACCTTGAATAAAAACGTAAAAGCGAGTTCACAAAGTATTTACAGAACCTGAGAAATTTACTTATCATAATAAAATGAATGGTAAAGTGTAGAAATGTGTAAAATGTAGAGAAGGGTGTCTCTCACTTTCAGAACAGAACTGGAATTATACACACACACACACACACACACACACACACACACACACACACACACGTATGTATGTATGTATGTATGTATGTATGCATGTATGTATGTATGTATGTATGTATGTATGTATGTATGTATGTATGTATGTCTGTATATATATATATATATTTATATATATATATATATATATATATGTGTATATATATATATATATATATATATATATATATATATATATATATATATATATATATGTATATATATATGTATATATATATATGTGTATATATATATGTATAGGTATATATGTATATATATATATATATGTATATATGTATATGTATATATGTATATATGTATATGTATATATGTATATGTGTATATATATATATATATATATATATATATATATATATATATATATATATATATATATGTATATATATATTTTTATATATATATATATATATATATATATATATATATATATATATATATATATATATATATATATATATATATATATATATATATGAACATCATTTCCATATGATGTATGTAGCTCACAGTGTCGGTCGTTGATGTGCTGATGTGTTTGATGACATTATTTTCATAATGCACTGGTTTTAATTTTCAAAGAAAAGGGGTTAATTTTAAGTTATATTATGGAGTTATGGAGAAGAAATTATATATGAATGGGTGTTCTTTGCGAAAGAATATTTGTTATTGCAAATAAACCATGCTACCTTTTTATCACATAGGTACGTGTTATCTATAACTTCTGACGGTTATTTAAAATATTGTAGGTAACAAAAAGAACTAAAACTTATTTTTCTATTTGACTACTAAAATGTTTCATCATCATCGTCGTCGTCGTCGTCGTTATATTCGCTGTTATTATTACTATTATACTTTATATTAGTTGTACTACTATTGTTGTTGAATTAGTAGCAATATTTTTCTTCACCCGTCGTTATTGAATAAATCATTATCAATCATGAACGTTAGCCTTGTAAACCCTTGAAGATAAGGACTTCGTACAAAGTTTCCTATCGCATGAGGCACCATACCATACTATGTGCGTTTGTTTGTTATATTAGTAACATCAGATCCTCCTCAACGAGGCAGTTAATTATCATATTAAAATAATTCAATTACCATAATGGAAAAGTTCTTGACTGAATGGTTTGGTCAATTTCCTCACATTAAACGTTATTGGTATAAGTGTGAAATAAATCAGACGTGGGGAATTTGTGAGGCTTCAGAAACAGGTTCGTTATAGAACAGTTAAATAAGTTGCAAAGCCTTTTTTCAGAGAGACAGAGAGACAGAGACAGAGACAGAGAGAGACAGCCATACAGAAACAAACACAGACATAGATTGCACATGTCTGTTAGTGTTAAGTACTAAAAACGTCATCATATTAATTGCACATATAAATAATAAATATCGTCTAAAGTCGCTTATAAGATATGTCAAAATAAACCAACAGATCCTGATCTGGTGTAGCATTATGCACCTGCAGATTAGGGTCCGTGTTGTTTTCTTCTATTGATTACTCCTAACTACCTGCACAGACCCAGATCTGCCGGCGCATCATACGACGACATATCTGGGTATGTGTAGTTTGCAGTATGACTCGTCTTATAAGCGAGTATGACGGTAGCTATTTGAATGATTAACTTTCCCTTTCGTCTCGTTGTATATGTCTTTGGATCTCATACAAGCTTACTCCAAGCAAAGAGAGCATGAACTGAATGAAAATGCATTAATAGACTCGGATTTAAAACTTTTTGGGTGGCTCACTTATGTCTCGCACCGGCACAGAGTGGAATAATGGATAGCACTATTGGCATTATGTTATTTTGTCATGCCAAATTTTTATCATCAATTGCGAGATGGGTTTTGTATCGAAATTACTAGTCCGGATGAATATTATTAAAATATACACATTTTTTAGTGTTTAATTTTGTATCCATTGATAGTCGTGAAAAAAGAAAAGTACGATAAATCGGAGCCTGTTAAATCGACTTCGGATGCAAATGGCCAGTGATGTCTTAATAAATTAGTCAGCTGTGCTCATTTTATTTGTTTGCTTGTTTAGTATAAATATTTTTACAGTTATCTGGATTCGAAAACAATTGTATAACCCAGTCAGAAATATACCCTTCTCTTTAAATTGGATTGAGCTCATGGACTCTCAATGTTTACCAGAACATCCCGAATGATTCTTTTTCTATCATCGCATATCACTACTTACATCATAATATATCGCAAAATATTCCAAGTTTTACTTAATATCTTCATAAAACTACACGAGCACCCTTTTCTCTGGGCAATAAAGTTCGTAATTCACCATGTGAAAAACATTAAAGGTTTTTATTATTGCTGGAATGGTTCGCAACCCCCGTTGGGTGCTTTCTTCTCGCCTGTGTCGTTTGGAGGGCTTACTTCCACCAGAACTGGTACAAACCAATAGACTGAACCATTCTGTACGAGGGGAACCATGATTTCGTCGGGGAAAGAGAAATAAAAGCTGCTCTCAAGTCTCCACTGTGTCTAGTCTGCCTTTTAGATGTTATGAATTTTGACAATTTACAACTTTCACGAAGTTTTTTCCGCATTTCCTGGCCTGTGAAGATGACGGAGTTCGGGTTAAGTCGGGGCATAACCCGATCAGATTTACAAAATCTGTAGACTCTGGGGATTTCGTCCTTGCTCTCACGAGGGGGTTATTAAGTCTTTGAGAAAATAAGATTCGAACAAAAACAAGTGCAAATACAAGTTCATATACAATTGCACCTTTCATATGCTACTAATGGATTTTATTGCACGTTATTTTTTATAAGCTACACGCCATGTGAAAACCGACGTATGAATGCGGAAAACATTTAGAGCAAACTACCCTTAATTACACGGATTTTGACACACCAATCACGGCAGACTGATCACTTAAGCGTGTAAGAAAGTATTGCCGTCTTTATCAAAGTTGGCAGATTTTTAATCATTTTAACAAAATTGTAATGATAGCATCAGACAAAGAGGCAACTAATGCATTGCATCCCTCCAGTACAAACAGCTGGTGTTGTTGAATAAAAATGCCTTCATATGAAAAATACGTTTTGATTATCACATATAATATGTTCTTTGCATGCTTTGTTACAGATTGGTTGGTACACTATGCCTTATTTGCTTAGAGCTAAAGAGTTATCAAAATAAAAGTCAGGAAACAATGGCACTGCAAGTAAAATCGGTCAATTAGTACAATTACCATTCCAATAACAAATGTGGATACCTTATAATTTTAAACCTGTATACAGTTACGACATCTGAAGATTGGCTTACAGGTAGATGTAGATATACGATGTAAACTTGTAAAATACATACTGGTAGGCATATTTCTGGGACAAGGTCGAATGTCTTGAGGAGGATTACATATACTGCAGCCTAGTGTAGGTCAATACTAGTGTAGATATGCAATCTAAGCTTGTAACGTATATACTGGTAGACATATTTAAGTGACCAAGTCGTGCTGTGAAAGACTGGATTGTTCTCACTACAGACAACTGTAGGTCCATATCAGTGTTGACAGTGTAGATACATAATCTATACGTGTAAAATACTTCTGTTAGAGATATCTGAGACCAATTGGTACGTGTTGAAAGCTCAGCATCGGCAAATTAAAACTACTTAATTCAATCAGCAATGCTTAGTACCGTGCCAGTAGTAAGCTTAACGTGGATGCTGAATAGTGTCTTAAATTAACATTTATGAAAGATGACTGTGTGTGTGTGTGTGTGTGTGTGTGTGTGTGTGATTTTTTTTTTTACGTAGCTTTAAAAACGTTTAGTATGCAGTGTGATAGTTTATAGTGATGTCTAGCACTGGGGCATCTTAATGCTGAGCGCCAAGCGAGGCAGCTGCAAGTACCATTTTTGTAAGTCTTTGGTATGACTCGGTCAGAGATCGAACACACGACCCCCTGCATACGAGGCGGACGCTCTATGCAGTAGGCCATAGGTAGGTGAATTAGGTACAATCGTCGTTTAAAATATAAACTTCATTATGTTAATGCAAGTTACACGTCATGGCTGGTTATTCCGTTTTTGCAGTTCACATTTGACTTGTAGACCACGTAGGTGAATCCGACATTTTCTAAATTCAAGTGATCATTTAATATAAGTTTTGTCAGTATTTTTTAAATCTCGAATAATACGGTCAATTTGTGTGGTCTTATATTAAAGTGGTCTCTTAACAGAAAATGTTTATTAGCAAAGGGTCGACTAAATATTTTCCATTTTAATCTATGCTGTACCATTAAAAAAAATCGAAAAACAGACAAATATTTGATTACAGTTGTCTAAATATATGCAAGATGCGATTTCAGATGGTAAAACAGTCTGGATATATTCTTGTTTATTAAGGTTATCATGTTTTATCAATAATCATATCACTTCCTAGTTGACATATACCTTTCATGCAAATTTTGGACAAAATTAAACCAAATGAGGTGGGCTCGCTTTACAAATATATTTCTCAGAGACAAATTTACTCACTATAGTTCTTGAAGAATGTTTTGTGTCAATCGATTGTCTATAGATAAATATTGCTAAGAGAAATGTCTATATAGGATGCTTTCATGCTATCGTGCGTTGTATATATATATATATATATATATATATATATATATATATATATATATATATATATATATATATATATATATATATATATATATATTAAAAACAATTTTAAACTTTAACTTAAATATATCAAGATCGATATTTTACAGATGATCAATGATAAGTAATGACAAGGCTATGTTGATCGTTTCTAAACAGCACATTGAACACATTATTGACTACTATTATTACTACCACTGCTACTACTACTACTACTACTACTACTACTACTACTACTACTACTACTATAGCCATAATAGTCTGAATGGGAAAGGAAAGAAATACAGATGGTGGGAGGTGTGGAAATATATTTTACCTGAACTCTCGCTTCTGTCAGGTTGCACCGTAAAGCCAGTTGTTCCCGAGCGTACACGTCAGGATAGTGGGTCTTTTGAAAAATCCTTTCCATTTCTTCTAGTTGAAAACTTGTGAACGTTGTCCTATTTCTCCTTTTTTTCTTTTTTTCTTCTGCATCTTCACCCTCCCCATTCTCACTTTTATTTTCCTTTTTGGTCGCGCTTTCGTTTGACTCCGAATTCTCACCGTTTTTTTTATCGTCATAAAACCCTGTGCAACCGTCCGCAGATTCCTTTTTGTTTTCTCTTTCACAGAAACTTTCGTTACTCGCATCACCTATAGACTTCGTGACTTGTACCTCGTTCGTCATCAGCTTTTTACAGCTATCCATCGATTCTGAAACACGTAAAAAAAAGCGATTATGGGGGAAATATTTATAATATAATCATCTTGCAACAGGTCGCCATTTGATTGGCCTGTACTACCAGTATTACGCATCGTCTGTCCAAACTCTATGGCAATATCAACATTGCTGCAAGAGAAACATTTTCTTGATTAAAGGCATTCTTTAGAATCAGATACGACCCGTTCTGGCGTATATTTTGCGTTAATAACTTGGCGTTTTTAATTGAGCAAGCGTGGAGATTCTTGCATGTCAGGAATGAAGAATCAAGCTAAGCTACTGATGGCGAGGGAGCTAATATTTTTCTTCTCATCAAGGGCTGTTTAAATTAATTACACCTTAGATACCTTGCTGGGGAGAGCGAACAAAGCGCACGCTGTTCCACCGTATCGTAGTCTATTTCACCGGTCTCCCAATTCAAGCGCTCAGGTGGCCTCGCTGTGTCTGAGATTGTTGCCTAGACATATGTCAGCAATGCTAACCAAAGTTCCTCAAATGTTTATTGAATTAAAACAGATTAGATTGATTACTGTGACGATCATAGAATCTATCGTAATACACATGGTCGGATATTTCAAGAGTGCTATTGCATAAAAGTTTGTACATTTACAACATTGTTTTTAGAAGATAACAGAAAAAAAATATTTATTTCCCAACTGCACAACGACGATGAGAATAAGAAATTTTTGTATCAATTTTGGTTCTTTGTGTAAATAATCATAAATGTGTGCTTTGCAAATCATGAACATTTACGTTTCCGTTTGATGAATCTTCAGAAAAAAAAATTCGTTCATCCGAAAAAAAGCACTATTTGTTTAGTTCTCAAATAAAATTTAGGGTTTTTGTGTGTTCTTAAATAACATGGTTATATTTTTGCGAATCGCTGACTACTCGAAAAATAAAATACATGTAAATATGACCACCAAAACACCTGTTTAAAATCTTAACTTTAATATGATAAACAATGTATGTGGTAAATTGTATAGCCTGCTCATGTTTTCATGAATCCGGGCTTATTATAAAACACATAGAAAGATTAGTTATAAATACAGTGCAATTATCTTTGATAATTATGTGGAATCTACATCGCTCATTTCAATAATAAATTTATCTACTACACGATGGATTACTGATCAATAAACCGTATTAATCTGCCACAATACTTTCAGATTCTACCCATACATGTTACATTCTATGAGTTTACCTTAGGACCTAATCAAATTTTACAATATTAGCAATGACATCGTGAAAGTATATATTATATAGTAAGCGCATTGCTGACCTTAATCGCTGATAAATATTAATTGCCAAAAGAATACAAGTAGTTACAAAATTCAATACTTTCAAAAGTTTAGCTTACAAACGTTTAAATATAGAAATAAATAAGAAATTACAAATTTAACTTTGTAAAGATTATACCGTATAGCATGGGACATTAAAAATGTAATAATAATAATAATAATAATAATAATAATAATAATAATAATAATAATAATAATAATTAATGACGATGCCGGTGGTGATAACGATGATACTATTCTGTTTATCATGGTGGTCTGCATGTACACGCAGTGGCCGCACAGTCCGGAAAGTGTATTTTGGTAGATTACTCTGTCCCGACATTAGACTAAACACTTAAGTTATATTTACACGGGAAAATAGCTGTTATATTAGTTATAATAAGTGTTTAGATATGTCTCATTATTTTCTTATTTACGGAAAGCATCCCTCCTCGTAATGTGACCTTTTCCAAAGAATGGAGTCTTTCATCTGACAATGTTTTTCTTCCCCTTTTTTTTTGACTAATACATTTTCACTGATATATAAACTGGTTATATATATATATATATATATATATATATATATATATATATATATATATATATATATATATATATATATATATATATATATATATATATATATATATAAAATACAAGACAACAAAATATTTACGAAATAGTATATAGGGAAGTAACACGGAAATACAAATTACTGTTCCTTTTGAGTGGCGTTTGCCGGCAGAAACTACTTCAAAATATATTGGTCTTCCCAAAAATAATTTGATTTTAACGCTTTCATTTTTCTAAGAAGGTTACTTTAAACTAGCTAATCAGGTATAAAGCTATCACTAAAATTAAATTATGGTAACATCTCATACTATATATTTTTTTCTATATAGCACATAAATAATGACTGATGAAGAAGTTCTTATCTTGCACAAAAGGAATCTAAAATAATTAATGTCGGAATCGCTAAATGTAATCGTACTTAACACTCAAATCTGCGCACACACACACACACACACACACACACACACACACACACTTACTTCAAACTTCCTACTTCTTTCGAAATAGCTCTCCCTATTTCAAGATTTAGAAATATTTATACACTGCATTTGTTTATACGTTAAAACAAGCTACTCTGTTTTATGTTTATTTCTTCATTCTTTTTCATAATTGTGTAATTTTCTAAACGATAAATCTACAGATTTTACGCATAGAACAAAGTAAAATTTTCGTGAATTATCAGAACATTCTTTGGTGATTCTGTTTTTAATTTTTCTTCAGAGGAAAATATAGACAGGCAGTCAAGGCAAATGTAATTTCAATACTTTAGTAATGCGCAACTATACATGTATTTGGGTCATGGATTGGTGTGAGTAATGACATAATTCACTAAAAATATTTTCTCCCAAATTGTAACATCAAGCCTTTTCATACACGAAAGAAATAAGCATTATCAATATGCACCGTTTTACATTGTTGAATCCGAGCAAATTAGACAAAAAAATGCGGTGCTGTCATTTGTTATCGAAATAGTTGTTATACTTGGCCATTTTCTTCAGAGCATAGTATAAGAGCCATCTCAATTGATAATTGTAAGAAAACAATTGTTGAAATTTGGAGATGTTGATTTATTTGGATTAAAAATTACTTTAATTGAAATGTAAGTATTTTTAACTTCCATTGCTTTTTGACAAGAATAATCAGTAGGTGCCAATGTATACTTTTGGTTTAAATTAGTCAAAATAAGAAAAGAAGAAATTCTGCTTGTCTGCAGTACGTTGTGGTTCCATTTAAAACTAGATACGTATTTATTACATCACTTAGTGATTTTCAGAAACATAGTGATGCTAATTAAGAATTATATTGAGTTTTTTTTTTTTTTTAAAAAAATGTGCCAGTGTAATTTGAAAATATTCACCACTATTGATAATGCAGCGAAGAGTTAACGAGGTCGTATACTATCACCAGTTTTGATGGGTTTAAAAGATTGTTCATCAAATTGTCAGTCCTATCACCGACTGTTTAAAATCGAACGATAAGATCTTTTAAATTTTATATAGATTCTATTTTCTTTGATTTAAATAAAAGCATAATAAAGGTTGAACATATTCCTTCTTCAATTCTGTATTTTCATTTACTTTTGTTTTAACCGCTAAGCTGCTTGTTCAGTTCTCGCCCAGATAAACTACGCTTGGAGTGTCCTTGTGAAAGGCAATGACCCCACCCCACCCCATCTCACCCCCCACCACCACCACCATTCGGCATGATGCAGTCAACAATGTGTTAAAGGTGTTAAAAATAACAACAATCAATCACTTCGGTAAAAGTTGTTCTTTAAAATTATTATTTATTCCATTATTTATACTATGTTTGTAAAAGTACACTCCTAAATGTGTTTACCTTTTAATTCTTCTCAAATTGTCTGACATTTTTACGCACATTTTCAATAAATATCAGCGACCCTCCAATGGCATCATATTTCAAATACACAGAGTGAATTATTTATTGAAACTTTACATTTGCAATAGACTCTTATTCGCTACAATAGAATTTCTAATGCAAGTTAAATGTCCTTCTCTAAAGCGATTGAAAATAGTAATGGTTTTCTCAGTATTCTACTTAATAAATAGTATCTATAGCAGACAGAAAACACATGGAGCATGAAAAATGCTTACCATAAATACAACTTATACACTACGCAAAGAAAATTTCACTGTCAATAATGAAGAAGGCAAGCAAGCAAACAAACACTTAACAGACAAACGCGCATGTACATGCATAGAAACACAAACACAAACACAAACACACACACACACGCGCATACATACATACATACATACATACATACATACATACATACATACATACATACATACATACATACATACATACATACATACATACATACATACATACATACATGCATGCATGCATGCATGCATGCATGCATGCATGCATGCATGTTTCATTACAAAGAAATAAAATATGCATACACATGTAAATATGCAAATAAATACATACAATATATTATCATAAACTTTTGTTTTAGGTTAGACATAAAGTAACAATCTTCCAAATGACTGCCTTTGGCAAATAAACACGGATTTAAGTAGAGTTTATTAATAATAATAATAATAATAATAATAATAATAATACATACATACATACATACATACATACATACATACATACATACATACATACATACATACATACATACATACATACATACATACATACATACATACATACATACATACATACATACATGTTTCATTACAAAGAAATAAAATATGCATACACATGTAAATATGCAAATAAATACATACAATATATTATCATAAACTTTTGTTTTAGGTTAGACATAAAGTAACAATCTTCCAAATGACTGCCTTTGGCAAATAAACACGGATTTAAGTAGAGTTTATTAATAATAATAATAATAATAATAATAATAATAATAATAATAATACATACATACATACATACATACATACATACATACATACATACATACATACATACATGTTTCATTACAAAGAAATAAAATATGCATACACATGTAAATATGCAAATAAATACATACAATATATTATCATAAACTTTTGTTTTAGGTTAGACATAAAGTAACAATCTTCCAAATGACTGCCTTTGGCAAATAAACACGGATTTAAGTAGAGTTTATTAATAACAATAATAATAATAATAATAATAATAATAATAATAATAATAATAATAATAATAATAATAATAATGATAATAATAATAATGATAATAATAATAATATTATTATTATTATTATTATTATTATTATTATTATTATTATTATTATTATCAATAATAATTATATTACTACTACTACTACTACTACAACTACTACTACTACTACTACTACTACTACTACTACTACTACTACTACTACTAATAATAATAATAATAATAATAATAATAGTGAAGTTTTGAAATCGTTACCATAGGGGAAAAGGGTTCAGCTGAATTTAAATGTCATGCGATTGATCTAAGACCTTATTCTGTCAATCCTTATTCATTTTTGTCCTTCTGTCCATCCTTATTTAGTTTTTTAGTTTCCTTCCGTCCATTTTTATTAGTTTTTGAGAGTTTCCTTCTGTCCATCCTTAATTAGTTTTATTTTAGATTTTCCTTCTGTCCATCCTTAATTAGTTTTTTGATAGTTTCTTTCTGTCCATCCTTATTTCGTTTTTATAATTTCCTTCTGTCCATCCTTATTTAGTACTTGACAGTGTCTGTCTTTCTCT
Organism: Unio delphinus; assembly: GCA_029339505.1. Taxonomy (NCBI): domain Eukaryota; kingdom Metazoa; phylum Mollusca; class Bivalvia; order Unionida; family Unionidae; genus Unio; species Unio delphinus. Next base: position 11,361,715 of record JAQISU010000071.1, on the reverse strand, counting down.
TCAGTTCAGTCAATCTTACATGTATTTTGTCTACATTATGTGTAATCTGTTTTACATGTATTTTGTCTACATTATGTGTAATCTGTTTTACATGTATTTTGTCTACATTATGTGTAATCTGTTTTACATGTATTTTGTCTACATTATGTGTAATCTGTTTTACATGTATTTTGTCTACATTATGTGTAATCTGTTTTACATGTATTTTGTCTACATTATGTGTAATCTGTTTTATATGTATTTTGTCTACATTGTGTGTAATCTGTTTTATATGTTTTCCAATGCTTTTTGAGTGACGAAACTTAAAATGTGTTAGCATTATGTTTGCAAAAGAGCATACCATCTCTCAAGTACCCTGTAGGGCAAGAACCTATTACTACTGCGTTAGAACTTTCAGCCCGAAAAATGCTTCCAATAGTAATAATAATAATAATAAGAAGAAGAAGAAGAAGAAGAAGAAGAAGAAGAAGAAGAAGAAGAAGAAGAAGAAGAAGAAAAAGAAGAAGAAGAAGAAGAAGAAGAAGAAGAAGAATTCTTTTCCACAATAACGTTAAATTTTCTTGATAAAGAACAAGCAGCATATTTTTGTGTGGTCTAATTGTTTCTGTTCTTTTCTTCAAATTATATGGAAAATGAAGTATAAGACTAATTTAAAACAACAAAACACCACCACCCATCCCGACTATTTTGTTCAACTCAATTGCACGTCCAATCCGGAATTCGATTATATTAATCGTAACTATTTAATGTAAACTCATTTCAAAATCCCCCCGCCCCAACATTTTCAGGGCCGGAACTAAGTTTTTCAGGGGGGGGGGGGGACAAACTTGTTATTGGGTTAAGCGAAGGCGCGAAGCGCCGAGCCTTCTAGGGGGGTCCGGGAGCATGCCCCCCGCCCCGAAATTTTTTTTTTCAAGGATGCAAAATGGTGCAGTCTGGTGCTATCTGAACCTTGAAAAAGGGATCTAACAAAAGTGACTAAAAACTGCAATGTTTTAAAAACACTAAAAAAATATTTTAAAAAAAATAAATTTAAAATTTTTTTAAAAATTCGGAACCCCCTTTGCATCTTTTATCAAAAGCAGTGAATAGTTTTTTTTTAAAGGGGGGCGGGGCCGGGCCCCCTGGGCTCCTATAGCAGGTCCGGCTCTGATTTTCTTCAAAATGCTTTACTCGAGAAGGGTTCTTTTAATGGTAGAAAATATCATCAAAATTGCTGGTGGTTATTTTTTTTGCCATCAGATGAGAACTGTTTTCTAAACATCCGAATTTAAAATTTTGTATAAGAGAAACAAGGTTCAGAAAATAATATCTGATCACAAGTTTAAAATTTTGTATAAAAGAAACAAACTTCAGAAAATAATATCTGATCACATTTATTTCATGTTATGCCATACAAATCTTTGTTTCTCTGACTATTTAATATAATATTCAATCAAATTCGGAATGAAATATAAATTAAAGATAAAATTTGTGATTTAAAAAAAAAATAGTTAAGCGTGAGTCATGAAAATTCCAACTTACGTTCTTTTCCTAAGTTATTTGTCCTTCTGTATCCAAGTATTCCTTCAACTGAGTGGTGACTCTGAGGACCATGCCTGGGACCATCTAATCCTTGCTCCGGTACACTCTCCGGATCAAGAAATACCTGTCCCGGAATTTTGTTCTTCAGGGAATCAAGACGCATATCGTATGGATCAAACAACATCACTCTTTCTAAACGAATGAAATCTGAGCTTGACATCAGGATCAAGCTTGAGTTGTACAGAAATTTCAAATTAATATTCTCCGATTGATTCTGCTAAATATTTCGAGCTCGAGATATAAAAAGAATGTTGTATGTTTAGGAAATCTTTAAACCAAAGAATAAAAATTAACGAGAAATTAATCTAAAGTCTGTACAAATTAATAATGACTCTTAAGCAAAATTGGATGATTGTTTTCACTTAATGAAAGTGACAGTCGTTTAACGATAATAGTCTACTAAATTAGATTTCCTCATAGATAACTGACATTCTAGAGTTGCAGACAGGGGGTTTAATATGCAGTCCCCTCGCCATGTGCTCAAAGAAAAAACAGGTCACGCCCCCTGGTGGTATAGGATATAGGGCGTCCGGACTTGACACACATCTGGTCCGAGTAGAGAAGTCAAAACGGAACTGGCACTATCCTTGGTGCTATTTCCAAACAGATTACTGTCGCGCATTCACACTTAGTTTGTTTTCGCACATTAAGCCTCCAAAACCAACAAAGGTATTCACGGAAACTTGGTTTTCACCGGCCCGCAGGGATTGGCTACGGTACTTAGACTTTGGAGAGTAAATACTTCGTTATCCTCTTTTCACGGGAAAACATATGTTTCTGATCTAAGTTGGCATCGCTAAAAAAAACAACAACAACACTTCAGTATGTTGAATGTAAATGCAGCAACAACAAAAAAAAAAACACCGGCATGTATTAATTTTGTAATAAGCATATTTTCTTTTAAATTACCAATGAAAACTTTAACACATTATTATATAACGCTTAGGTTAAGATTTCATGCTTTCTTATTGGTTTCTGTTGGGAAAGGTTTTTAAACGGTCGAATCACAAATAATATCTGCATCGTTGAACGTAACTGACTGACGTATGTATTAATTTTGTAATATGTAATATGTATATGTTCATTAAACTCAGCAGCTTTTTCTCTGTTTAAACGCGTTTGAATTATAAGTCAACATGATGGATGGATGGACGGACGGACGGACGAACGGATGGACAGACAGACAGATAGACAGATAGACAGTAAGATAGATAGATAGATAGATAGATAGATAGATAGATAGATAGATAGATAGATAGATAGATAGATAGATAGATAGATAGATATCATACATTGGTTTACTTTTTAAGTACTTGACTGATTGATTGTCTTTTTGACTGATTTATATAATAAGTTTCAACTTGATGTCAAGATAATAATAATAATAATAATAATAATAATAATAATAATAATAATAATAATAATAATAATAATGAGGACTTTGTATAGCGCCTAATCTTTCGAAGCTCAAAGCGCTTTACACCATCAATAATGATATGACTACACTACAGAAAAACAAATGACAAAAACAATGAAATTGGAAAATATAAAAACATGCTGAAAACATATAAGATATAAAACACAATGAGGTCTCTAAGTTTGTCCCTACAGTCGAAACAGACGAGTTTTAAGAGCACTTTTAAAAGGGACCACTGTGTCTTTGTGTCTAATTTCAATGGACAATTTGTTCCACGTCGCCGGGCCCTGGTATGCAAACGAACGTTGTCCATATGACTTTGTTTTCACCGTGGGAACAATGAGTATACGATTATCAGAAGAAGAATAAGTATCTAGCTGGTATATACACATGGGTGAGGCTGGATAGGTATGTTTGACTGGAGTCTGTTATTGAAACATAGCACAGAGAACAAATTTTGTGTTTGATTCTGTATCGAATCGATAGCCAGTGTAGGATACATAGTAGTGGTGAGGTGTGCTCTGATCGAGGTACTCTAAAGATGATCCGTGCAGCTGTGTTTTGAACTTTTTGAAGTTTCTGGAGTAAATATTGTGACGAACCAGACAGAATTGAGTTACAATAGTCCAGTCTTGAAAGTACTAATGAACACACAAGTGTTTTAGTGGCATCAACTGAAAGATATTTACGAATGAAACTGACGCGTCTCAATTCAAGATATGCAGCCTTGCATATGTTCATGACATGTTGGTGCAATGTGAGAGTACTGTCTAAAGTAACGCCTAGGTTCCGTACTGACTGTGAGAATTTAATGTTGGTGTTGCTGATATTTATTGTCTGAGATAAAGGATGTGAATGAGAAAGTCTTTGTGTTGTGATCAGAATAGCCTGAGTTTTATCATCATTCACTTGCAGCTTGTTACATGCCATCCAAGATTTCACATCAGAAATGCACATCTCTACTCCATGAATGGTAGTATCAACTTCAGTTGGGTGGCTAGACTTGTATATTTGGGTGTCATCAGCATACAATTGGTGCGACACTGGGTGATGATTTATGACACTTGAGAGCGGATGAGTATACAGAATGAAGAGAACAGGTCCAAGAACAGATCCCTGTGGAACACCACAACATACGTCAACTGGGCTGGAGTGTATTCCATTTGCATATATAATTTGTGTCCTGTTGACTAAGTAGGACTTGAACCACTGTAAGGCTATATTCTGAATGCTAAATACATGCTGGAGACGGTGAAGTAATATATCATGGTCTATTGTGTCAAAAACTGCAGATACATCCAGGAGAGTGAGGACTGTAATCTTTCCACTATCCAAAGCAGAGAGAATGTCATTAAATACTTTCAGAAGAGTAGTTTCCGTACTGTGGCAAGGGCGATATGCAAACTGTACATTGCTAAAAAAGACTGTTTGAATTCAAATGAGGTACAAGATCATAGGCCAAACCATATTAAGTTTATGGACATTAATCCTGGATTTAATTTCTTTAATTCCAGTCGTGCGAGAAGCTTTATATTCCTAGATGAATATACAGTTTTTCACTGCACCTTATATTACTTTTGGAATGATAACTAAATTATGTTATATTTGTACAGGTTTTTTGTATTTTCCCATTTTGTCAAAGTTTCGGCTCTGCCAAAATAGAGGAAACTGTGAATGATATTCTATGAAATATATATCCCTCAGAAGTTTTCATCTTAAAATAGTATAAAACCTTAAAAATATAAATATATCCTTGTTTCTGAAATTCATGAATCAATGGTGGTTTTATGCGCATTTTTGTCTGTACGCTACTCCACAGTAAAGGAATATGTCCAAGTACCCACAGAAAATCATCTGGTCGCCAAAGTACAAAATTCTTCCGGCCGACAAAGTACCCACAAAAAATTCTCCGGTCGACAACGTACAAAAAGTCATCTGTCCGACAAAAGTACCAAAAAAGTCATCCGGTCGACAAAGTACCAAATAAGTCCTCCAATGGACAAAATATCCAAAAAAGACAATCAGTTGATAAAGTCACCACCCCTCCTCCCCCCCAAAAAAAGAAAAATTTAAAAAAAATCCGGTTATCTTGCTACTTCTTGCTTGGAGAAATCTATTTATATTTTAAAATTTTAAAAAAATTGGAGTTGAGAAATAATCGGCTAAAAACCTTATTTTGAATCAAACAGTTTACTTGTTGAAAGCAAAAATCATTTTACAGTGACAAGTCAAGGCAAAATCGTATATATAAGAAAATATTATTTTTCAGAAATATATAAATTGATGTATCCAAAGGATACGCATTCGTGTACCCCAAAAGATGAAGATTCATATTCCCAAAAAATATACGTAATAAAATACCCCAAACTATTTCATGTATCTTAAAATAACATATTCATGTACACCGAAAGATACATATTGATGTATCCAAATATAAGGTTACGTATTGCCCAAAAGATACGTATTCATATACCATAAAATATATGTATTCATGTACATGTATCCGAAAAGATACATTTCTGCTGGAGCATTAATTAACTGTGTTAATCAAAACGCATTACACATTTCTTTTCTAAATGAATTGACGGCAAAAAATTTAACCAATCAAATATCGTCACACCACTTTGGTCATTGCACAGTGGGCTTAGGGTATTTGATTGCAAATGCGTACAACAGACACTACCGTAAACACTGTAGTTCTAACTGCTGGTGTTACATATATTACATAATGGTAATTACTTATAAAATATTTAATAACGCTTTATCCGTTTTCAAAACCGTCACCAAACTAGACAAAGTCTCAAACATTTTAAAGTTAGTATCACTCTACTGTTTACAAAAAAATACAACTATAATTCAATGAGGTCTATTTCAAAATGTGAATAAACGTTTTATAACTTTTGGGGAAATTTTAATTGCTATATTTGGCAACCATAATGTCATATTCTATTATCTTTCAGCATATAATCATTTATGGTTTAAGTCTTTTCAGCACTTGGAGTCCATTAAACGTTTTGGTTTCTGATGTGCTCGTTTAAAGACATATGACCAATACACGAGGTGTAATGAACAAAGCGATATGATCTACTTAGAGCAATATATGTTGGTTTAAGTTCATGTTTAAATTAAATGGATCACCCACTAATTGGTTCACGTGTATATCAGGTGTCAGAGACGGATATAATTTATCACCAATTCTGTTTGCATGTTTCATTAATGATCTCGTGGATGGGTTACAACACTAGAGAAAGACATTAAAGTTTATGAACGTAATCTGCTATTTAATTTACATTGATGGCATCATGCTTCTATCGGAGGATAAGACATGATAACGTCTGTTAAATTGGCTAGACAAGTGGTGTCAAAAATGGTGTAAAATATGAAAGTTAATTCTAAATGAAATCCAATCCAATATAATACAGTTCAGAAACAAGCGCAAGGATCGTAGATGTTATTACACACACACACACACACACACACACACACACACACACACACACATATATATATATATATATATATATATATATATATATATATATATATATATATATATATATATATATATATATATATATATATATATATATATATATATATATACTGTGTACATAAGTTTACAACTGTACTTTTATGGGGTCTACTTAAAAGTTTATATCTTTGGTGAAATTTTAATTGTTATATTTGGCAATAATTTGGTTATATTATATTATCTTTCAGCATATAGTCACTTATAGATTAAGTCTTTTCAGCAGTTGCTTCAGGGCAAGATTTAAAACGGTTGTATTAACAATCAAGCAAAAGTTGAATTGTATTTTCTTTTGTAAATGTCTAGTACATGAGAAAGGAAAATAAAACATTTCTTTTGGAATATAATTTGCTGCACAATGCTGCTTTTGAATGTCTAAGGGATGTAGAGATGAAGACAAACAAATGATTGATGAAAGACGAATTCCATACAAGTAGCAAAATGTTTTGTTGAGACTTACCGGACGAACATTGTTTCTCTTTATCATTCTATTTGTTATTTTTATAAGGCTTCTTACCTTTTGCATCCTGGATTAAGTATTAATTCTCTAGATTTAACAGGAAAAGAGGACTTCAGTATAATTTATACAAATAACACGAAGAGTTTCCCTTAGGCTTGCGAGAATGAATGATGGATATCGGACACGGGCGAAAGGAATACTTTCATCACAGTCAAGTACGATAGTAGTTTAAACTGTTTATAATGTCAAACCTCACATATTTTACATGCTTCAACTATCAACTATAAATAAATAAATAAATAAATAAATAAATAAATAAATAAATAAATAAATGATATACCATAAGTATTGATTTTTTGGTTCTTCCAGTTTTACATTCAAAATCTATTTTAATTAGTTGTTCTTCTACAATGCCAGTTTGTTTATAGGTACAATTTTGCTACAGTTAATGCAGGTAAATTGCATCTGTGAAGTTACCGATATAACACTGTACGTATGTCATTGAATGCGTTTACAATAAATATTATCATGTTTGTGTGAACATTTTTATTACTGCGGTTTATTTTGTTACCAGTATAGAACAAATAGATGTTAGGTGAATGCATGTTGGTACATATTTGTGTTAGAATATATATTCATGCATGTATTTTTACTTACTTTTTTATTTTGGATACTTACCAGTATATACAAAGCAAACTTATAAGACATACATGTTAGTTTGTACACACACACACACACACACACACACACACACACACACACACACAAATGGAAGGGACTGATGTACACTTAGTTTCAATCTACGTATATTTAAATGTACACTTTGTTTCAATGTACATAAATTCAAAATTAACACTTTGTTTCAATAAAATTAAAATGTACACATAGTATCAATGTAAGTATAGTTAAATCGTATACATACGATCAATAAACATATATTTAAAACGTACACTACTTAGTTTCAATGTACGTTTAGTTAAAATGTACACTACTTAGTTTCAATGTACGTATATTTAAAATGTACACTACTTAGTTTCAATGTACGTATATTTAAAATGTACACTACTTAGTTTCAATGTACGTATATTTAAAATGTACACTACTTAGTTTCAATGTACGTATATTTAAAATGTACACTACTTAGTTTCAATGTGCGTATATTTAAAATGTACACTACTTAGTTTCAATGTACGTATATTTAAAATGTACACTACTTAGTTTCAATGTACGTATAGTTAAAATGTACACTACTTAGTTTCAATGTACGTATAGTTAAAATGTACACTACTTAGTTTCAATGTACGTATAGTTAAAATGTACACTACTTAGTTTCAATGTACGTATATTTAAAATGTACACTACTTAGTTTCAATGTACTTATAGTTAAAATGTACACTACTTAGTTTCAATGTACGTACAGTTAAAATATACAGTTAAATGTAAGTATATTTTAAAAGTAACTTAATGTCACTGTGAGTACATTTTCAATTTAAACATTTTTAAAAAAATGTTCATATATTTCAACTGTACACTTAATGTAAACGTACCTTTATTTTTAAAGTTTCAGTGTACACCTAGATTCAATGTACACTTAGTATGAATGTACATTTAGTTTATAATCTTTACGTTTGATATTTTATCGTGTACTCCATGTTTACCTGGGGGCGGGGGGATTCCACGTTTCAACTTTGCCTTGTGTTGTCGCTGTACATACATACATACATACATACATACATACATACATACATACATACATACATACATACATACATACATACATACATACATACATACATACATACATACCATACATACATACATACATACATACATACATACATACATACATACATACATACATACATACATACATACATACATATATGATCAATGTTCACTTAGGAGCAAGGCATTCTTTCTCAAGTATGTACTTAATCCCAGTTCTGCAGTCGATCTTATAGTCCTGTTGATTCTAAATTAAAACTTGATATGATTTCTTGGCATCTAAATTACCCAGGATGCATGTGAAGATCTCATAAAGTTCAGAAAAGACGTTTATATCATATTGATACGAATGTTACATTCGATAAAATACGGTAGTTCTTCACAGTATAAAAAAAAACAAGAAATAAACAGACACAAAATGTTTTAACCAACTTTGTGTAGTCGGATTCTTTCATGTCAAAATTATGTTTTTCAGCTGTTAATTGCAATCCTCAGTACCTATGAAGAATAAAAAAATTCTCACGCGTGCTTATTTGCTACTTGAATTTACAAACTGCAAAATAAAATATGAATAGTGTACAGTCATATGAAAATATGAATAGTATGCAGTCAAACGAAATTTATGGAAATCATATAGACTTAAAAACAAAATGGAAAAAAGGAACTTGAAGCTAGGGTTTAAAGAGAATGATAATCTATCAGTGGCGTAGCGAAGTGGGGGGGGGGGGCAGGTGGGGCATTCGCCCCGGGCGCCGGTGGCAAGGGGGTGCCAATTGGGGCCCAAATCGGTCCAAAGTATCAACATAAATGAGCAACAGGGGCAGCCAGGGGCGCAAATTTGGGTGTTTTGCCCTGGGCGCCAAATATCCTCGCTACGCCACTGTAATCCATGTCAAGAAAGCATACTTTTCGCAGAGTTAAACAACCTACACATAATGGTCTGTGTGTTGCTTAAAAGCGTCTAAGTACCAAACTCGTAAATTACACGCCAGAGCTCTCGTATGAAAAATAAAAGATTTTCGCGACGTGCCTGCTGGGAATTTCAAAGAGTTCTGTTTTTTGCTCGTCTACCTCGGCTCCCCGCCCTAGATCTTGCGTATGTACCGTTCTTTCTTTATCAGCGACGATTTTCTTAAATGAAATAACTTGTATAAGTGGATAAAAATGAATTTTATATCGCTCCCCACGGGATGTCTTTTAATAGTCTTTTCAAGCGGGTCTAATTGCCGACGTGAAACATGTCGCAAATAAGGGGTTTACACGATCCCCGCTGGTTTTACGTTGATGAGGTCGTTATTTCTACAGTAAGAGCGAGAGGGGATAGGAGAGGATAGCAATTCTGAATTCAATAAAATGAAAATACTTGTTTAATATGTTTGTTATAGCAGAAAAACGACTGTCGTCAGTGAATATGTGATATGGCTGCGTAGTTATCCTGTTGTATAACTAGTTCAGCAAACACGTGTGCTATACGTTATAATGCAAAGAGACACGGAAAACAACTAAAGGAAATAAACCAACGTGACCAAGCTTCTAGATTTTGCCCACAATTCAGCAACACCCCTGTTTATTATGGATTATGTGTGTGTGTGTGTTTGTGTCTCTGTGTGTGTGTGCGTCTGTGTGTGTGTTGGAATTTTAACGTAGCTTTTAAAATAAAAAAATTCAGTCATATGGCTACCTTGTCTGCAGTGTGGCAGTTTATAGTAATGTCTAGCACTTGGGCATCGTGCCGCAGATATGTAGCATCACACCCAGTCACATTATCCTGACACCAGGCCGACCGGTACTAACACTACGGTACCTCTTATAGCTGAGCGCCTATCGAGGCAGCTGTTAGTTCCCTTTTTATAATTATTTCGTGTGACTCTACCGGGGTTCGAACCCGCGACTTCTCGCATCCGAGTTCAACGCACTAACCAAAACGTGCAATGCAATTTTAAACAATTAGAACTAAATCAGACTGATAAAGATCAAACCCACGATCTCCCGCATCCGAGAAGGACGTTCTTACCACTAAGCCACTGGAGGATCTATCTATCTATCTATCTATCTATCTATCTATCTATCTATCTATCTATCTATTTATCTGTCTGTCTGTCTGTCTGTCTGTCCGTCCGTCCGTCCATCCATCCATCCATCCATCCATCCATCCATCCATCCATCCATCCATCCATCCATCCATCTATCTATCTATCTATCTATCTATCTATCTATCTATCTATCTATCTATCTATCTATCTATCTATCTATCTATCTATCTATCTATCTATACATACATACATACATACATACATACATACATACATACATACATACATACATACATACATACATACATACATACATACATACATACATACATATAAGGAGTCTTTTTGTACATCAGCAAAGCATTATACATTTTGCAGTGATAAGTATGTGTCACTTGTGTCGTACTTTGAATATATCCCATGTATACAGCCATTTAACCAGTTTCAAATACATAGAGAGAGAGAGAGAGAGAGAGAGAGAGAGAGAGAGAGAGAGAGAGAGAGAGAGAGAGTCAAATTATCGTACCTGAAAAAAAAACCGTTTGATCCCTCTTAATTTATGGTGGTATTTTTCTGTAAGGCACGTTAAAATTATTTTCTAATAACTTTTCTCGCTTTACCTAAATTAACTAAATACCGTTGGCTTGGTTATTGATATTTTAAATGTAGAAACGTCTTCGTCGGTATAGGTTACAAAGGATACGTGTATGTAAATAAGCGACACGAATTCTCGTAGCGTCGCTAATTCAGTTTAATAGAAGTTAGTATCACTTTTCGCCGATTTTTCCTGCTATCAGTTGCATGAGTACTTTACCAATGGTCCTTATCATCTGCTGCATGGAGGGTTCCGATACCATGTGGGCCTCTCTTGCATGCGCGATATTCTTAGCGTTCGCAGATCTGCGCAAAATAGCTGATTATCTCTGATTAGTCCAGTTTGTACAGGTTGGAAAGATTTCTTCGTTTTTTCAGCTTGATTAGTTTTCAGAAAGAGCTCTCGAAAACCAACGGAGACCATTCATGATGAAGATTTAAATTTAGATGTTGGATAATGTATCTTGATAGAATATTTCAAAAACGTTAACAAAGTACATACTGGTTACATAACAACCATAATAATTTTGTGTTTAATCAGAGAATTTAACTACAAAAGAATATGTCGTTTATTAACTTTAACATAATGCGCTTTACAGCAATTTTTGGAAGATAAAAATACTAACAGCTATTAGAATGATACCGTATTTAGAAATTACTGTAAAATTACCGAAATCTGTAAACATGGTCAACACTTTAGTTTCAACAATTACATATCCTATGTTAGCACATTTACCGTATGCACTCGCTTGTAAGTCGAATATAACTGTAAACTGCATAAAACCAGATCTTCCCGTCCATTATGCACCGGTAGATCTGGGTTTATGCAGTATTTTAGAACTAATCAGTAGAACAACTACCCCCCAAACCCAACCCCCACAAAAACAACGGTAGTGTAGTGTCTAATGTTGTTTTGTTTCCGTCTTATAGGAGAGTTTACCGAGTACGTATTTTCTTCGAAAAGAGAAGGGAGAAAAATAATTAAAATGATCATAATAATTATATTGTGGTACAGCATATTTATGACACGTTCAAAATTTAACATGTTAGAAAAGGGAAACTCAGATCCGGCGAACAAAAGTCGATGACTTTTACAGGTTATACGACAATGTACAAAGTAGACAGTTTGTATATTATTACAAAAGATAGCATGGTAGAATAAATAGTACAATAAATTAAAATTATGGTGCACGCCTTTCCATATCTCATTCTCAATTTTATACTGACATCTCCATCGTGAAGAGCAAGTGTCAGCTCCCTCAAGCTGATCTCTGCTGCCGTGTGTCAACTTTGCACCCTGAGGTGTGAAGGAATGCAGACAGGACTACTTCATGAAAAGCATGCATCCTACAGATGTACGTCAGGCACAACGCCAGTGTCAATGTTGGGTAGGCAAATATACATCGGATACTCTAGCCGTGAACAAACGTTTGGAATGTTAAACTGTTATTATTCCTATCTAAATCATTGCCTCCAGTAAAGCTGACACAATATTTATAAAATACGAGAAGCCTTTAATAATAATAATAATAATAATAATAATAATAATAATAATAATAATAATAATAATAATAATAATAATTATAATAATAATAATTATAATAATAAATCAGTGACACAAAAATTAAAATTTTGTGTTGTAGCATTTTTTCTTTTAATATTGTAACATCCGACGTCTGGGTCTATGTGAAAATGATTTAAATTGGTTTAACAGAAAACTGATGTTGTCCTGTAGGAAGAAAAGATGAAAATATAAATAGACGTAATCAAAAGTTAAAAAGGGTTTCTCTGGTGTTGATTGTCGTTCTGTAGTAAAAAAAAAAAAAAAACAACAACCCGTAAATATTTTACGATATGCAATTGTTTCCTTGGTGATCATACACGAAAATGCGATGGAGAATTTTTTTCAAGCTAACTCATGAAGAAAACAGTTTTGTATTAGCGCTTTTGTGATATTTAATATTAATACTTGTGCTATTAAAAAAAGAGTTAATTATTGAAATACATCCTAAATTGATTGCTGATCATATTCCGCCTTCCCCTCCACGAATTCTCATATCGCCACGAACATATAAAGGAAATTTAAAAAAACCTGGCACGATATTTTTATTTTAAAAAAAAGTTTAAAGTCCTAATTATCCTAGTGTTTGTAATTTAACCATAACCTTTCTTCTTTTTCAAGAAACTCCAGTTAATATTTATAAATAGTATTAAATTGTTAAAATCGGAAATTTATATCTTTCATGCATTTGTTTGGTCAGTTAGAGCAATACCACTCAAGGAGCCCGTGCAAAGTAAAACCTACTAAACAGATAAAAAGTCTATTTCCGAGAGATCGATATATATATATATATATATATATATATATATATATATATATATATATATATATATATATATATATATATTCTTTGCTTTTGTAAAATGTTCATGATCTACCTAGCTAGAACATGATATTTGAACGCATTAGTCCAGGAATATTGTCTACATGTTCTGGGTCAAGGTCCAACAAATTGTGATAAAAATTACTTGGTGGAAATGTTTAAAATTTATATGATAAATATTATAATGTGATGCACGTATATAATTATTAGTCAGTAGCCGAAATAGTCTACTAATAACATTAAAACTTTGTTGGGTCTAAGTTTAGTGCTATATGTTTAAAACAGACGTTAAGAAAGATAATAATTTGCATGTGTTTAATTTCACTTATGATAAAGAGTGACAAATTATCAACGATAAGTTTCAAGATTTATTGTCATAAATTTACAACCGTGTTTAATCCGGTTGTAACAGCACATAAACATTAATATATAAACATTTATAAAATACTTACACCGTTAGCACGATATGTTTTTTAAAATATCATTTACTGGAAACATTTTAAAAAATAAATAGTGTGGAAATATGGTATAAGAAAGTATCAACATATTCCTGTTTAAAAGAACGTGGACTGGTTATATTTGAACATGATACAAATTACCATGTCACTCCTCATAATTGTCTGTCTTATCCATGTCACAGTCTATGAGAGGAGCGTTGGTACAAGCAGAACTTCGACATTCACTGCAAACGGGTAAACATTCAACATTATGGCTGCGACATATCCATCTTGCAGTTCAACAGTCAGTCTTACAGTTAAGTTACTCTATCATCTCCAAAAGGCTGCTTGGTGTTTTTGGTTGGGCATTGCTGGCCACGGGAAGAAGAGCTCGTCCGACTTCTTTTCATTCACCATTTAGTTGGGTATTATTGTATCATTGCCTTTGCCGAACTCGAACTTGATAGCAGACATAGAACGAGTGGTACATGGTTATGGCAGATGTTGGAGGCAGTGATCTCAACTGAACAAGCGATGAGGTTTTCTTTACCTGCTCACTGAAACACTTATAACGAAGCACATGCAAGTCATCGGTAGATTTACTGCTATTAAACAACAGCCAAAACTTTTTCTGCCACCAACAATCACATATTTAGAAGTAGAGTTGGGGTTATTGAAGACCTCTTCATAATCTTCAAGCTGCCTGATCTTCAGAAGCCCAACACCTTTTCTAATTTTATGCAGTTGGGAGGTTGTATCATAACCGTGCATAGCAGGAATTAAGAGATGACGATAGGACAATGTTACGGAGAGACAGATCTTTACAGATGTTTTTGTCTTCAAGACTTGCACCAATTTTCCCCCCAGTATATTAGGACTCTCTCTCTCTCTCTCTCTCTCTCTCTCTCTCTCTCTCTCTCTCTCTCTCTCTCTCTCTCTCTCTCTCTCTCTCTCTCCTCTCTCTCTCTCTCTCTCCTACCTTCCTTGCATTAGATGTTTTCTTGTGTTAATCACTGGTTTGGACGATTTATCCTGCAAATTCTTTCATGACATGGATAATTTCAGTTCTAACTGGCATTGAATGGACACAGACAAGCATGTGAAGATCTGACAAGCTCTATTTCTGGTATGTCATCATATGTCTTAATGTTACGCGTCAGTAAGAGGTCATAGGAAGGCCTTCACAGAATATTTACCTACGTCGTCCAGCATGGTGCTCTTTCATTATTAACAACTTAGATAAATTGTTTAATTTTTTTTTCTTTTCTTCATTTCTTGGGGATAGATGTAAACTGTCTTTGCATAGAGGTTATGTCTCGTCTTCACTTATATCACTGCCTTGTATTACACTTGCATGAAGATCTGACAGCAACCGTTTCGGGGTCATGTTCTCGTGATATAAGAATTAGACAATGAAAAAGCAGTTTTCAGAAATCTGACAGTGAACCAAATCATTCGGTATACATTAATTGTGTTTGATGGTATATTTGTGACGCAAATGTAAGTTTTGAAGGCGTGTGATTGCGTTTATGCGTTTGTTTGTGATGTACGTTTAAAGGTTTACTTGCACGTAGTTGTTTTGTGACTGACGTGTACACACGTGGAAGAATATGCGAGTGTTATTATAGGAAAAAGAATGTGTGTTAATTTATTTCATATTGTGCCAATCTGTATATTGGATTTATTTAAGATGAAAGTTAAGTTGTGACTTTTGGATTTACTGTAAATATGTTCAGGTCTAAGGGTAGGCCAATTTTGCAGATTCAGTATTGTGTGTGTTTGTGTGTGTGTGTGTGTGTGTGTGTGTGTGTGTGTGTGTGTGTGTGTGTTGTAAAATATGTAAACAGATTATTCTGTTCCGTATATTGTGAATAATGGACTTGTGCTGTTGAGATTAGTTATCTTGTAAGTTTTGTTTTATTAAATATTCTTTTTTTTTCACAGAAAGCTGACAAAGGACTGTGTTTTACTCCGGTTTAGCGTGTGCCATTAAAAGCCCGTGTTTTCCATTAGTATGTAGTATATACTATTAGAGTTCGTGTTTTACTTTGGTGTTTAGCATGTACATGTTCCATAAGAGTTCGTGTTTTACTCTGTCTTTTTACTGTGTGCCAAATGAGCTTGTGTTTTACCGTGGTACAAGAAGAGCTCTTGATTTACTCTGGTTTATCATATACAATAAAAACATGTTTTACTCTGGTTTATCATATACAATAAAAACATGTTTTACTCTGGTTTATCATATACAATAAAAACATGTTTTACTCTGGTTTATCATATACAATAAAAACATGTTTTACTCTGGTTTATCATATACAATAAAGCGTGTTTTACTCTGGTTTATCATATACAATAAAGCGTGTTTTACTCTGGTTTATCATATACAATAAAAACATGTTTTACTCTGGTTTATCATATACAATAAAGCGTGTTTTACTCTGGTTTATTATATACAATAAAAGCGTGTTTACTCTGGTTTATCATATACAATAAAAACATATTTTACTCTGGTTTATCATATACAATAAAAAGCGTGTTTTACTCTGGTGTATCATATACAATAAAAACATGTTTTACTATGGTTTATCATATACAATAAAACAGATTTTACTCTGGTTTATCATATACAATAAAAAGCGTGTTTTACTCTGGTGTATCATATACAATAAAAACATGTTTTACTATGGTTTATCATATACAATAAAACAGATTTTACTCTGGTTTATCATATACAATAAAAACATATTTTACTCTGGTTTATCATATACAATAAAAGCGTGTTTTACTCTGGTTTATCATATACAATAAAAGCGTGTTTTACTCTGGTTTATCATATACCATAAAAGCGTGTTTTACTTTGGTTTATCATATACAATAAAAAGCGTGTTTTACTCTGGTTTATCATATGCAATCAAAGCGTGTTTTACTCTGGTTTATCATATACAATAAAAGCTTGTTTTACTCTTTTTTATCATATACCATAAAAGCGTGTTTTACTCTGGTTGATCATATACAATAAAACATGATTTACTCTGGTTTATCATGCACAATAAAAAAACATGTTTTACTCTGGTTTATCATATACAATAAAAGCGTGTTTTACTCTGGTTTATCATATACAATAAAAGCGTGTTTTACTCTGGTTTAGCGTGTATACAATAAAAGTATACTTTGTGGTAGGGGGCGCTTAATTCTAATGTGAATGTTCAAAATTACGTCTGTCAGTAGGGGGAGATTGCATACCGTATTTTCAAAGGATACACGAACACGTACAAACAGATGTTAAGTGCAGACAGGTTTTGAGAGGGTGAGTGGGTTTACTATTAGAAATTAAAATGACTGTATGAAGGAAAGTTTTTATGACAAATTTATTGCAGATGTCCTCAGAAAATAATGATTTAATACACAGGCTATCTCAGGCACATCAACACATCCAGCGTTGTATTTATTTTGGAATACCGCTGAAGTAAATTCAGAACCTTAATAATTAGAACCTGTTTTAGAAATGTTAGGATTATTTGGTATTTAATTCGCAATACCATAAGATCTTAGTTTACATTTTACTTTGTATTCAAGGGAAATACATTACTTGTTGAATTTGTGAAAAACTTTTTTGCTTTCTCACATTTCTTTTACTTTTACAAGAGTTAGAATAATAATACTTGATACAGGCGTCAAATAAATTACTGTGTTTAGACTCATTTGCGAGAAACGAGTAATACGGTATATAAAATACTCGAGGGTCTACTCTAGGCATAATATTCAAAAGTTCATATATTTTTTAACTTAGCTCTTTATTTTATTTTTCTGCAGAGTTTTTTTTATTGAGTAGTCAAAGTACATCTCACAATATATTTTTCTATTATCTATTATCATTTGAACATTATCATAATAATCCACTTAGTTTAAAGTGAGTTTCAAAGAACATTTGTACTAATGTACTAATGGAAATAAATACAATATAAAGAGTTTGGGATTTCTTTTATGACACTACAATCAATCATGTGTTTTCGAGTGGCAGTTAATCCAACGGCAACTAGAATGGCAATCTGTGATGAGAACTCGCGTTCAGTGTCTAGGTTTAGCTAGATATAAGCTCGTTTTACTCCGGAAACTTCGAGGATTATATTCAGCTCATAATTTAGCAGTTCTGTGTTCCACAGCTTAATCGTTTCTTTATTAATCAAAAAAAAGTAAGGTTGGTGAATCGGCCTGACCCAACATTTTATCATTTTTGACGTAGTTCTAAGTACTGTAAAGATAACTTATCCATTCATACTGTTCAAATTATATATTTGTTTCACCCATATGTAATACAATTTTGCTTACTCTTTTATATTATAGTCTGTATTTTGTATATTGATGATAATGTTCACCTGACTGTTTATAGGAAAATGTCCATTGCAGCTAGAGAAAGTATTCCAGCGCAAAACCTGATATAGTTAATGAAACAGCGCAATTTTTTTTCAATGCAAAACCTGATATACTGAACCAAATACTGAAAACTAATTCCAAATATTTAAAATGAATAACTATAACAGTCATATTCATTTCATTGTAAAAGTAAACTTTAGACATTATTATTTTGATGTTGACTTTATGCAAATCTCTATAAATAATAATCAGCAGGCTTCACCAAGTAAACCAGATCTTGGACGTTTTCAGAACAATTTGGACGTTATATTTGATGTTATTTTAAGAAATTCAAGCTGTTTTCTGTTAATTTTGCCTCTTACTGGTTCACGAGATAAAAAAAAAACGTTATGACATGTGCCATTTATGGATATAATGTGTCAGCGTATGCTATTTATAATTCGTTTATTTTTTAAATAGTTTTTAAATAAAATATTTTTTCGTTGATTTATGTGCTTTATGTTCATATGGTAAACAGATTATGTATTCAATATTTCTTCCTGATTTAAGGACAAACAAGTTAAAAATGAATGCCGTCAAGACGATTTTTTAAAATCCAGTCATGATTGGACTCCCTTAATGTTACTAAAACCCGAGATGGCAACTTGACGATCGTCTTAAATCTTATCGTGTTCTCACAAAAATGAAGGAAAATAATGTGAATTAGAAAAAAACGAAAGGGGCAAAATGTTGAAAATAACAATATTCCAATACGGAATTTCATCAAAGCAGATTAGTTTCAGACGCTTATGTGTAACACACGCTGGAAGCGGAAACCCGACCTGGACAGCTAAGCAACAATTTCCGTACCGCGAATACTAGAACCCGTTCTTAATCTAAACCTTTACATAACCAACACGAAGAAAGGGTTTACTTGGACCCAGTTGGACGTTTGTATACCGCGATTTCCACAACACCACATGTTTATAACGCAGCATATTGACTTGCCATTGTGCTGTCTGAATTCAATTAAATGCAATACAGTACATTTCGGACTGGTATAATGGCAGATCAAGCAGAGAAGTTTCCTTGTTCAAGATTCAAACAAAATATGTTATGGCGTGTGGCGCGTGGCGTGGTTTTTTATTTCGCTATTGTGGTAGGTGTGTTATTACGGTTGGGGTGGGGTGCTTCCAATATTTTATTGAAAGTATTATAGAAGTCCCACCCAGACTCGTTTTTGTAGGAAGCGAAAATAGTGTGTGTGTGAGAGAGAGAGAGAGAGAGAGAGAGAGAGAGAGAGAGAGAGGGGGGGGGGGGGGAAGAGACCATATTCAGCAATGACGACATTTAAATTATTGAGTATACAAAATATTAAATTCAAAGAAAGAACAATTCAATAGTCAAATGATTCAATATCCCAAACACTTTTCTTCCTCTCATTCAAGTGATATCAATTTGTATCATTTGATTTATAGTGAGATAGCTTTTCCACATGTCCTTGCTTCCTACTCATCTGTATATCTCTTATCCCACCAATTCGTTATCTCCTTCCGACATCCCTCCGAACTCCTTCTCCTCCTTAACTGATCCTTGTCCAATGTATACTTCTCGTCAACTTTTCCGACTAGTCTTCGATTTACAATCGACTTCTCCACTAGTTTTTGTTCTGTCTCTCTCCATGGACTAAACTATAAGTCTGTCCTTTAAACACTTCCTGTGAAAACACAAGGACATTAGCATGCTTTCTTAGCCATCTAGTCTCACACTAACCAATAATCAATCATAAAAAAGGCTATTACATTTTTCGGTCACGCATTCGCGCACATCGAAATATCCATACAATCTTGTATGGCAAACAACGTCGTAATAAAAACCACGGTATCATCTACTTAACATACATACATTGCGTCATATCAGTATATATATATATATATATATATATATATATATATATATATATATATATATATATATATATATATATATATATATATATATATATATTCAATTCAATTCAACAATTGTAAAATTAATTCTGGCCACGAGCTAACAATCTACATAATTATTTACATAATCATAGCTTATTCCTCAAATGGGCAATACAATTAAACGCTACAATGTTAAATCTACGTGCTAACAATTCTAGTAATGAAGTATACATACTGCACATTATTGCAATTACAACGCCGTAATATTCTGCACCAATATTACTGACCTTTGCGAAGATTTGTCTTTCTTAGAATTTCCTAGGTTTCCCCGCCAAATTGCAAGTGGCTTTCCCAAGATATTGTTTTATACTATTTCAGCAAGATGTTTGGGTAAATACTAAGTTCCTAACTTGAAAATACTAAAATAAATTCGGATTAAAACGGTGACTACACCCTCTCTCACTTCCGATTGGATATCGATTCTTACCTGTTTTGTTCAACTTAGCAGGCAATTCCCCCAGGCCTCAAAGTGGTGAGATTTATGACGCCTATAAGGGTTCTTTGTTCTTGAACTCAGTTTTCAACGTCCACTTGCGTTTTTTCACACCCAACAAAGCTGGTCTCTCTCTCTCGTACCCTTACGAAGAGGGCCCATTATATACGCGGTATCAAACATATACACATCGCTTCTAACCATTTCTTTGTTCTCCTGATTAACACAATCGCGAGGTGGGCAACGAGGACATATGTAAACGAGAATATGTAACTTAGTTACAAAACAATCCCGGATTTGTAGGCAGAATTGGAAAGAATTTGACAGCATAAATACAAAAAAATTGCTCAAGCTCTGGAAGGCCATTTAAAATCAGCTCGCGGGCCGCAGGTTTAACAGCACTGCTTTATTTTATCTGAACGTTTTCTGGCCAGAGAGAGATGGCGAAGGTATCTTTGAAATCTGCCTTGTATTCTCGAAAGTCGGCCCTCGACAACAATTTGTTCCACTGTCATGGGGCATTGTCAGGCTCTACAACTTGATGGAGGTTCACCCTTCAGGAGACTATGTACGAGGCCGGTATATGTGTCCAATAAACCATTGGCAAAGTAGCATGAGGCATGAACTTTTCAATGGTTTCGATATTCCGAAGTGTGTTTTGAGAATTTCGTATTCGATATATTTGATAAGGTATAAAGAGGTGGGTCCCAGATGGTCACGTGATCTAAGGCACTCGCCTTTTCAGATCTGTGACTGTTTACCTCAGTCCGCGTCGATTCTAGTCTTGGCTCAGCCAACGTTTGTATATGAGAAAGTTTGCCGTGTGCCTAGTGTTTTCCGATGTTTATCCCAGGTTCTTCCTCGACCAATTTTATTGGCTGCCACGTATAGCCTATCATGTGCTTAAAAATGATGTTAGACACGTAGAACAAGAACAAATTATGAAGAACATGTTGATTTAATATTTCATATCAGTAGATATAATTTTCCAATCAGACAATAGGGCAGCTTTGTCTATAATGTCATTACCCTTAATACCAATGTCACTGGGCATCCATCAATGCAGAATACTTTTCATCTAATATTGTTTCTGTAAGATTTGGATTTGAACGTGTCCTCAAATTTGAAGGCTTTGCAAGGCTTTATGTGTGGGAAAGAAACACAGAGAAGATGATAAACTTTTGTTTCATGCAGCTTTCAACATACTGTTGTTAAGAGATTTTAATATGGCTGTAGTTTAAACGTTGAAAATATGGAGAGATGTTCACACCTCTTATCTCCGTCTCAACACATACAGCTCGTTAAAAATTAGAGGTGACACCCTGTTTTTCAAAAGGTGTTTTTTGATGTGGGTTTCCCCTTGTCCTCCCTTTGATGTGTAAGCATATTAAAAACAATAATGTGGTAAAGAAATTTGCAGGATTACTTTATTTTTTTTTATCCGTCAAATCTTTGAGTTATTTTTTCCTATAAAGCTACCTATGTACTATCTTCCCTATGACAGGTTACATTGTGCATCATTTCCATCATGGTAGCTTGGATCGGGTGGGATTATGGTTGTATTATTGGCTATGGAACACGTTCCATGCCTCTCCTAATTGATTCTGTATTGTTATTCAGTGACTTTACCAGAGTCAATTGTCCTTGTGTCTAATTTGCTTAATGTTGTAGGCCGGTATGGTTTTCTTTCCAATTACCGATTAATATGATTTCCGTTTATTTTGGAGCCCGAGGCCCTTCCAAAAAAGATTGTATTGGTTTAGTATGTGCAAATAGGTTTTAGTTGGAAATATATTAGACCAATCATCTGTGTTCTGAAACGTTTTGCATTCCGCCGACATGTTTGAGATGTGAATTCCTCTTATATTAATATCCATTTCAATGCCCATTACATATATCAGCATCGATATAGGACATCCTTGTCTAACGGATCTTGAGATTTTAAAGGATTTTGTTTGTGCTCAATTTGTTTGTACTTTGGAGATGTAAAACTATATCGTTGTGATCCAAGTGATGAAATTATTTCCGAAACCGAATTTCTTATGTATATTGATTATATAATTGATCTCATTCCTATCAAAGTTTTTTTTCTGGGTCAAGAAAGGTTAATCTCCCTCAATTGTGTTAGTTTCTATGAATTCTAGGATAGTTTTAATTGATAAGGTGTTATTTGCAATATTTCTGTTTACGCCTTAACACGTTTGGTGGGGGTTAATAATTCCTCCATATTTTTTTAAAACTCAGGTGGCTAAAAGTTTACTTAATATTTTGTAACCTATTTTTAATAAAGAAACGGGGCGCCAATATTTTAGATCCTCAGATGGTCCTTTGTTTTTGTATTTAAGGGTAATAATGCCTTCCTTCATTGTATGGGGCATTTTTGTTGGTATATGCAGTGTTGTATTTGTTTTTAAGTAGTGGTAATAAGGATTAAAAGTTTTGTAGAACTCCGCTATAATTCCATCAGATCCCGGCGAATTTTTAGGTACGAATTGGTCAATCGCATCCGTGATTTCTGTGTCTTGTATTTCGGCTTCACAGGTTTCTTTATAGAGTCAGATGAGATATTCGGTAAATTTATTTTATCTAAATAATTTTGAATTGTTTCGTTGCTTATGTTTTTGGAGGTATACAGTTCTGATGTAATTAATTTTGTAATGTTTCTTTCGGTACCTTTTCTGATTTACTCTTTATTATAAATGTTTTTTTTTTCTCTCCAATTTTATACGAGTCAAATTTCCAGGCTCTAATCTTGGTGCCATGTAGTTTATAATAGAGTTCAATATTGTCGAGTACTTTCCTTGTAGTTTCCTTCTGTTCTAGCGGTGTGTTGGAATCTTCAATTATTTTTCGGCATTCTTCTATAATCAAATTGTTTTTTTTTTTTTGGGAGGGGAATATCATTTTCGAATATTTTTTGTTATATCTGCTATTTCTACTTTAATTTCATCCCATCAGTAAAACGTGAAATTATTATCTAAAATTTGTAATAGTTCTGTTATCTCTAATTGGTATATAGGTAATTCTAGGATTGCGCTATTCATTTTCCAAATGCCCTTTCCCTAGATACTCTGTTTGGGTCTTGAATATAATTTCTATTGGTTGGTGGTCTGATATTTGTATTGAAAGAATTTTACTATCAACTATGTTGTGTTTATAGTTTTTATTAACAATTGCTTTGTCTATTCTGGTTTGTCCATTACGGAGAAGTACAGAATCAAGTCATTTTAATATGTACAAACAACATAAAGTTGGTCAATCATTTACTTGTATTACAACATGTGTTATAAAGAGCTTAAACATGAAATCTAATTACAAGCGAAATGTTTGTATATAAACCTATAATAAATCGGCAAAAAAGACAAGACACATTTTTGTACATCTATACATTCTCTAAATCTTTATATATGTATGACAAATTAGTAATTAATTAACATTAAACTAAAGTACAATACAAAAACAGAGAATGCACTTGGTTCTCTACTGTATTATTAACAGAAATAACGACATTATTTTAAACGCTACGCTACAGTATGTGCAGTTATCAACCACACATACAATTTTCCTTGCTTTCTAGATGACAATATGTTAAAGGAATTGATGGCAACATGCTGAAGTAAAATAATAACAAAACCAAACAGAAAATGTGGAAGGATATTAAGGTCATGTTTAAAATGTCACTGTTTCAGGCGTTTTATAATGATTGTTATAATGAATAAATGAAACATAAAAAGGCTACATGTCTTGAAAAGTAAATTACATTCCGACAGTCTCTAATGGTACATTTTCCACACTGTTTAGCTCATTAATTTGCGTATTTTCCACCTCCTCATCAATGACTTCATCTTTCTTTATATTAGCTTCCTGACAAACAGAGTCTTCGGTATCTGCTTTCATATCCACCTCTGTATTTTTCTCCTCGGCGCTTTTACACTGCTCTCTGATATAGTTGATCTTTAAGGGCTCGAAAATTTTCTCCTCATTTTCTGTCGGGTCAATGATATCATCCCCTGAGAATAGATAAATACCAATATGTATGTATTTATGTGTGTGTGTGTGTGTGTGTGTGGGTGCGTGCGTGCCTGCATGCATACATGCACGTATGTACATGTATGTATGTATGTATGTATGTATGTATGTATGTATGTATGTATGTATGTATGTATGTATGTATGTATGTATGTATGTATGTCGACAATAGATCTTCACCATCTTAGAGATCTATTTGGTGCCTTCGCGCGCGAGTCTTCCAGTGAAAATGTTGGCCTATGAATTTGCAGTCAGCGTTGGTTGTTGAATGTAAAATTATTCAACTCGAGAACATGTGTTAAAAGTTTGACCGAATAGAATACTGGATGGGAAGACTCAGGCAGAGGCGTAGCGATGATATTTTGCGCCCGGGGACGAACTATAAAATTGGCGTCCCAGAGATCTAGTGATCGATTTATTACCCTTGTTTGCTTATTATAATGTAACGTTGTAAGCCTCATTTTGGCGCCCCTGTACCTTGGCGCCCGGGGACATATGTACCCCCTGCCCCCCCCCCCCCCCCCCCATAGCTACGCCTCTGGACTCAGGTTCACGATCCTATGCTCCATTGCAAGCTGTGATAGCTTTATTGTGTGGGATATTAATGTATAAGGAACACACACACAAGCACGCGCGCACGCGCGCGTAATTATAATGTTGGATTGGCATACTGAAACATGAACAAACAAGCACAATTTTAGAGTAACTATTGTTAATAAAAGCCTACATTTGACAAAATTATAACAAAATAATATTTTATTTATTGCATTGAAGAACGATGCATCGTAATGTTAAGCTAGCTATTTGTCATTCACAAAATGCAAGTAGTATAAGTTGTGCAGGTCTTTTGCGTGGATTGACTCAGATCAGAATATATAATAAGTATTGTTCTAAAATGCAGTGCTAAAATAGTTTAATCAAAGCCTGCTCAGACATAAATGTTGATTTGCTCTGCTACTTAAGTGACATTTTGAAAAAAAGAATTCCAGTCGAAAATTACGGACTTTTACAATGATAGCCACGTAATAACCTGGGTCAAGAAAAGAGAATGCCCAGTCTAATGTAACGCAGTGTAATGCGTATTTTATTTCAATGTGCGCTGTTTTCATTGTGACAACACAGCGCGTGCCATTCAATCCGGTCTATTCTGGATCACACATGTAGGTTAACCTAGTTCAAATATGTTCACATGATGTAGTATTGATTTTGTCGTCAATTTTTCTCGGAGCTTGCAAATAATGACCTTCCAAAGGAACGTGGATATATGAGGATCAACATAAAATGAAGATCTACCATTTTTAAGGTATATGTATCACATCCTCCAAAATGACACGCTTTACTGAAATAGTCCATTCTGAATGTCTTCATGACCTGAAATACGACTTTTA
Source organism: Unio delphinus (assembly GCA_029339505.1). NCBI lineage: Eukaryota > Metazoa > Mollusca > Bivalvia > Unionida > Unionidae > Unio > Unio delphinus. The sequence continues at coordinate 11,335,358 of JAQISU010000071.1, read as the reverse complement.
CTATACTTTGGACAAAACTTCGACCAGGATGTCACAAAATACATGCTGTAATGAGAAATTATTCATCAATTATGTTTGACGCAACTCAAATTTTATCTTAAAAAAGTATTATTAAAACATTTTGAAAGATCAGTGTATGTGACCCTTTTATCGGAGAGGTGTACCATTGAATGTATACCTATTTGAAATGTTTGTATGGTTGCAATGTCTCCATCATAGCTTCTTCCTGGAAAGTAGCGTCCTCTGTCGCATGTTAGGACATCAGCAATTTGGCTGATCTCCCCTTTATCCCCAGTGACCTCTGTTGGCAACTTAAAAGGACTGCTTGGCTTCCTCATTGAGTCCTTCGTTGCATCTTTCTCCCCCTTTTCCTCCTCCTCCTCTTCGTCCTATAAGAAACATTTAGAGGTTTACTCCATGGACAGTAACCAGGATTGATTTTCTTCAATCTGATATGAAGATATTGATTTAGGAATTTTCTAATCATTCTTTTCAATCGTGCTGCTACAAATATAGTTCCGTGTTTTTTTTTTTAAATATACAATGACATCACAGTTCGATATAAATGTGAACTAGCCTATTAAGATATGAACTAAATCTTCGAAACTTGATATCATATATGGGGCAAACTTGTGGAGAGAGAGAGAGAGAGAGAGAGAGAGAGAGAGAGAGAGAGAGAGAGAGAGAGAGAGAGAGAGAGAGAGAGATGGGGTTTAATGCCTTCAAGAGAAATTTAATAAAAGTTTATGCAGAAGGTTTAAGTATTATTTCGGATATTGTATAAATGATGGAGAGTCTTTATTTTGGGGTGACATTACACATCCCATATTTATATTAATTTAAAGAAAATATTAAGACTAGGTAAACAATAAATACATTATTAATAAACAAGTCAATTTCGATAATTTTTTTTATTTGGTTTAGAAAGACCTTCAACCTTAAGTAAAATAGTTCTTTATTTAGATATCAATTGGAACTATATGTTCTAGTTTACGTTTTACAGCCAACACGTAAAGTTTTAATGATTTTATCCCCCCCCCCCGCTCCAGCAGTACTCACATCGGATGGGTAGCTCCCCACGAGACCTTCAATTATGGCCCTCAGTTCCTTGTTCTGCTGCTGTAACTGCTGTATGCAGTTCTGCTGGCTTATTATCGTCAGCTTTAACTCGGAAATCTATGTAGAAAAACGTAAATAGATACGGTTTTGTGGATGCGGGTGGCGAGACGTTAACATACTAATAAATGAGGAGGTTTATGTAAGTGCCTTTATGTTGATTCCGAAAAATAAAATAAAGAGGAATACAATTTGGTATGTAAACACACCATTATTAGAATTAGAACCTTATGTTGTTTTCTTTATATGATAAAGATAATTCATAGAAAAACAGATTTTTAATAAATTATATCATATACATATATGACTTTTTATTCTTTAAATAGTTATTTTGTTTAATATTCAGACCAAAGGGACAGTACCAAGTCAAGTTAGCCTGGGCCCAATGTAGTATAACACGTAAAACATACCGTCAATGTCGACATTTTGACGAGAGAGAGAGAGAGACAGAGAGACAGAGACAGACAGACAGTTAAAATGTAGGACGGCATAAAATATTGTCACTGACATATTTTGCTACTTCATAAAGACCTCCTGATATTCTTAAGACGATTAATAGAGAAAAAATATTTTCGAAGTTTCGTTTTGTAAATTTCCCATTTTCCATGCAATTAAAATGTTTCCAAACCTCATATGTTTACCGTTGTTTAAACAAAATATAGAATGATACTTTCCGCAACGAATTAAGATTTTTAATATGTGAGCAACTACTCCTAGTAGGCTAGTTCAGGCCAGCAATATATTCCAGAAAGAGAAAGTTTTAGTGACTTCCAAAATTAAATGCTTTATCGTGTCTCGAGAATTTCTATAAAATACTTTAATAAAATAAGTGCTGAATAATACAAAGTTCCGTGACTTGGTCGGTACTGGAATGATAGATGTTTTAAATCCTTTGTAAATGAATATATTAAATAAAAAATTTCTTTCTGCAGTCATTTGACTCTGGAATATTTAAATCATTGCGTCATTCGTGTTGGGTATTTGTTGATTAATGTTTATTTTTTTGGGTTAAAATATCCACATTTTTAACATATTTAATAATATGCGTAATATTTCATCAGGAATGATAAATAATTGATTAAGGTATTAATTATTAATGACTGATGACGATATAAATTATAAATACTTGATTAAAACAGTTATTAAATAAGTGATTAAAATAGGAATTATGAATCATTTTGACTATATCTTTTAAATGTGTATATGTGAATTTTTGTTTGGTGGTGGGAGTCGCTTCGTTTATTGTAACCGGGTCTTGTTCGTGTTAAAATTGTGTGAGCCAGATTTCTGCAATTCATAAAAAAAGTTACCATTTCAACTAATTAGTGTATATTAATAATGTATTGTACGTAGTTCACATACTAAACAAATCGTTGGACTGGGATTGGTTGTAAAGGAAATGGAAAGATTTACTCTACATATTAAAGTCAGATGTTGAAAAAGATGATATTCATATAAACCCTTGTAAAATCAAAGATGCATAGCGACGATTAACGTGCTCGCTTGGCACATGACCAATTACAAGTTCAATCTACGATTCAGGGTTGCACTTCCGATGGCGGGGACATCCTTTGTCTTATTGTTTTAGATTCAAGCTCCCTGAAAAAACCGTCTAAATCCAGCATATGACCCACAAAGAGCTCATGGTGTAAGTTATCAGAACTTGCTGTGCAAGTGATGAAATATAAATTAAATTTATAATTGTAGCAAAGGGAACTTGTCAAATTATTCTTCAACTGACCTTGGATTGTTTGGCCATTGATAAGACGAGCGCCTCATCGTTCTCAGTGCGTCTCGTCATCAGCAAGTCGAGAAGGCTCTCCTCCATTGGTCGTCTGGACGGCTTCTCTGGACTCTTCAACAAGCGATCGCCTACTGCAGTAGACGACAAATATACACAGGTACAATCAAATAATGCTTAGGAGACATTACAGCCAAACATCGACCTTTGACTGTTTGCTTGTGAACAATTTACGTTACTGCGAAGATCAATGCCGTTAAAAATGTTACATGAATCCAGATCTCTCAGATTTTAAAACTTCAACAGCATGAAGAAGCAATGACTTCGTATTAAGTGTTTTGAATGGCTAAACAAACAGATAGTATAATATTCGCATTCACAAAGAACTCTGCCAAACAGTCTCTTCGTACCGTGGATATACGATTAACTGATTGGAGAACTTGAATGTGAACGTCATACTGCATTGGAAACTTTCAGATATCACAGCGATTTGGAATCATATAAAATTTAGTAACGTCATGGTCTTTAGCAATAAAATCCAACGTCCAGAAAGAAAAAGTCAGATATCCACATTTAACTCTAACACATCCTCATCGAAATACTACTGAAAATATAAAACATGAATTTTCAACTGTTGGCCAAGATCTGAGTCACTGAACTTTATTTTATAAATAAAAAAAAATAATTCTACATTATTTATAAACTTTCATATTTTTACCATAAATTTAATAAAAGAAAGGCATGCTTTGAAAGATTCTGGTTACTTGCCCCCACCTCACACAAAATAAACAGAAATATCACTGATACATTGTTTCTGTTCTTTATAAAGTTAGTATCTATATAATCGGAAAGGTTAAATGTTAAACGTATGCAATATGTAACCTTATTAAGTTTTCTATGACCTTACACGGCCTTTAATAACAGTCAATATTTTTATACGATGTAAACCTTTATGACATAGATATTTGTCTGTTTTGTCTTTCAGGTCGCCGTGTTTACTCAGCTCTTGCACAATCCGTTTGACTTGCTGATTTTGGCGTTGTAACTCTATCAGAAACTGGTCCTTGATGCTTAGTAGAGTTTTTTCCCTTTCCTCTACGTAGGCCTGCAAGGTAGAAATAAAAAAAACTTTTTCCCACTTCTTCGACAACCCACATAATACCATGTTACTAGCTAACTACTCCTGGTCGAGGTTGCTAGTTAAAATTGAGATCAAACAGGAAAATGTTTCATCAAAATGGTGGACCATTATTATTGTTAAAATTATTTTTCCACTTTCACGATAGCTATATTGTTATATTAATCAATTTTGAAAAAAAAAGTCGGTAAAGACATTTAGATCTTATTTAGGACGTGATCTCATTCTGTCAGTAAGTTTGTTCTTTCACATAGTAAACTGAACTAAGCAAAGAAAAAAGACTACACAATCATGGTTAATATTGGAGAATAATCTACTGAAATAGCACATACCCCTCCCCCATTCTGGATCCGCCGTTTATTTTATCCGTTTTTCTGTAACACACACACACACACACACACACACACACACACACACACACACACTATTTATTTGCTTGCAATGACCTCTGCATGTCCATAGTTTTATATGCATGGCATCGTACTTGTATAAATCCCAGTTCTTTAAGGATGTCATTACAATGAAAAGATGACGTTTTGACGTACAGGTCGGGGTATAAAATATACAAAACCATAGTCATCTTTTTGTTCAGAGTTGCAGTTTTATCTTACATTATTTTTATTAATTTACTGTTATCTTTATCAACCAAGGGCGGACAAAAGAGGTGAGGACCGCTGTCGACCCCCAACAATAAATAAATAAATGAGTTTGAAACAACTGGATCAGTTCGTATAATAACATCTTTACAGTTCGAGGGTTAAAAGTTTGCCCTGGAAACTCTTAAAGTAAAGGAACAATCGGGGCCTTCGCTACCTGGGCCCAAACAGGGGTCAAGTTAACCAAATTAGGACAGAATAACCGATTTACAGAAGAACAACCTCCCCACCCCAAACCACCAAACCCTTTAGGGTATAAAACTAAAACTGTGTATCTATTTGCATTATATTTTTAATTCACTGTTTCTGGAGTAAAATAAAGTATACATCGCTCGATATTTTCCATACAACTATATTTGATATTTTTCTTAAGGTTCAATCTCATTTGCTTTATTCAGTAATTCGTATAAATGAGGGAAAATACAATCCGTTGAAATTGTATTAATTTTACTAACCTGCATTCTTTGACGGTCAGTCTTCATCTGTTCAAACATTTTCTGAACGCTGATTGCCCATTCCTGTACAACACGTGCATGTCTGATCGCTGCTTCACTGCAGTTTAGAACCCCTAAAGTGACGCAGAAAAATGTTGTATATTTTTTCAGAATTTATTACAGTTTGAGAATATGAGAATATGTAATCAGATGCATTACACGTTGTTACAAATATAGAATGAGTCAAAGCGTGAGGCAAGAATAAATTTGCTGAGTATATATATATATATATATATATATATATATATATATATATATATATATAGAGAGAGAGAGAGAGAGAGAGAGAGAGAGAGAGAGAGAGAGAGAGAGAGAGATAGATAGATAGATAGATAGATAGATAGATAGATAGGCAGATAGACAGACAGATAGATATACATATATATGGATTAATAGACAGAAGGACAGAATGATATATAAATTGATGGATGAACGGATAAGATAACAGTTAGAATGATAGATGTACCGAGTACTATGTTGCCGAATATACCAATCAGGAAATTATTTCCATTCAGTCAGCACCGCAATTTAATACAATTTAAATAATTACACGAAATCTTCTCTATCATTTTAGTTCCACGTGTTTGCTATGATGACGTCCACTATCTGAATTTAACGGATCATTTCAAAGCGGCTGTCTATTTCCTTTCAATTGTTCGGGATTTAATAACAGTTAAATACCATATGTTCATTTTCTTATATTAACCAGAAAACTATAGTTACAAGACAGTTTCGTTACTAACATATCGTGTATATTTGCGTGGGCGAGTCCCTATTTTCAGAGAGGGCACGAGGTGGCCGACGGCGTTCAACTTTATCACAAAAAAGATAACCTATGTCCTCGTGGATTCGAGTCTCGGTTAAGCCCAATTGGGTAGGTGAGAAACCTTGCCAGTAGATTCCTGTGGATGGATGGTTCATCCCATTTCCAGTTTGATTTCACACATGTATGCAGTGTTCTGTGCAAAAAAGGCACAGAAGTGTGAGAACAAAGATTTCAACATTGCATTGCTCGAAGTTGTGATAAGGGAGATAACTAGTAATATGGCATTGAGTCGCGAGAAAAATAAGAATAGTATATATGGTGGCGTTCTACAGTTTCGTATTTTGCATAGAGTTTTAAAGAAAAAAGAATTTCCCAGGATTTCTTTCCTGGTTTTACTGGCTATATAATAAAGACTTTGTATATCTTAGGTGTTGTTAGAAGAACTTTAATTCACTTTTTTGATGTATGATTGATGGGTGTAATTTAGGTTCTAGAGTAGACAGGTTGGGCTCACTCAAGATGTGCTCGTATAAACAAAAACACCTGCTAGCTCCGCATGGTCATTTTTACTTCCTGGACCTCAGAGGTAAATTGTAGAAAAAGAGCCGATAACATTTCTTTACTTATCAGATATTACATCAAATAGCATAGAGATAAGTCAATATTATCACTATTTTGCATGCTACAAATGCAAACAACTTCACCTTACATACGTCACTCTCTGAAAAGTACATAATAACTGGTGAGCGCCTCCATAAAGAGCATTCCAATGTATACCCATGGAGTTATATTTAATGCTCTTTGTATTAATATTGGCTCATTTAATTTATATTCTCTGCATTTTAGAACTTAAATGTCTTTTCATTCTCAAATCTGCTCTAATTAGGTAGGCAGATAGGCTTGAGAAGAGTTATGTCCCTTGTCATTGTACGCAACATGGCATAGACTAGTGGCAGTTAGAAACCTCTGTGTGTAATTGTTTTAAAAATGTTGCATTAATTTTACCTTACTCAAGTAAGATGCTATCAGTTCTTCTTTGAACTGGTAACAATTTGGATTTTCTTCTTTTTTATCGTCAAATAAAACTATGTGGACAAAGATGAGAAAAAAAACCCAACACAAAACAAAATTAATCGTCATGGTGTTTAATATTTTTTTATTTTCAGATAAAATCTATATAGCATCATATGGTCTTGGTTTTTTACGCTATGTCAGAAATATTTTAAACTAAATTAACAGTTCAATAATTAATGCCATATAAAAGAGCTTTTGCTCCACATACACAATTCACCAGCAAGTGTCACATTTGGACAGGCTCCCATGACCGACCTCGTTATGGAATAATTTATGTAACCTTTCGTTGGAAACGAAAGATTGTTTTGTCTCACCGACTAAAGTTCTATGTAGAAACTATGATAAACTCACTACCATCTCAGACTGAGGTATCACATAGATGCCATACAAAAACATGCATAAATCCTGATCATTTATCACTTGAAGCAAACATAATAAATAGGACTAGAAAATCATGTAAAGACTATAGTGAATGCCAAGGCAATATCAGCTAGGTGATGTGTATACTGTGATAGTCAGGTACATTTAATAATTGTTACATGCATTAATTTAAAGGATTTAAAGTCTATCAATGTTCATTGGGTACGAAATTATTTATTGAATCGGCAAACATTGAATTTTGTAAACGTCGTTTTCTGTTGTATTTTTGGTTGCGTTTGACGTAGCGTCTATGTTTGTAGTGAAGACTCAATTTCCTCTCCCTATTTTATACTGTTCTTTGATCGCGTTCTACCATGTGCTGAAATACTGCATCAGATTGATTAGAAACAAATCCACGAGACTTGGCCAGTAGGAGTGTAGACTTGCCAGTACCACACACAGAGCTATGAAGGGTTGAATGACATAATGCATCAAACGTTCTGCTCCATACTGATATCATAGGTGCATAGGTAAAAGTCCTATTGTGCACTAATTTGTGTTTAGAAGGATAGACATTTTACTTAGCTTGACATCTGAGACAAAATTTCTTGGAACAGATTCAAGCTTTCCAATATCATTAGAAGAAAGATTTAAATGTTTACTATATGGCATAAATTTTGATGAATAGGATACTAAATGGGCAAGGCAGACTAAGTAAGTTTTTTGACTCCTTGCTTATTACTGAAACATTGAATAATATTTGGACTGCTGCCTTTGCCAAAAATGCATCTTTCAGAACTGAAATGTCGTTATATGCGTACAACTCAAATGTACTGGTCTCCTGACAGCAGTCGCCAAGTTTTGCTGAAAGAGACGTCTGTGCTTTCCAGAGAAGGGACCAATTAAATGGATATTTATAACATGTTTTTGAAGTGTGTATATTGCATGGACGTAGTATGTAAATTGACGTATGGGGTCTCTGAACCTTAGTCGTTCCCTGACAGCCTTGTTTCAAGCTGAGCGCTTGCATCGCAAGTTAAAGAATCCATCTTTAGTATGTTTAACATTTCAAGCTTATTGCAATTTTCCTTTGCTAGTTTAGTTTCTGGTGGATATCAAGTCTTCTGTGCTATGATTTTTTGTGTGCAGTTTAAGTGTATGCATGTTTTCGTTCCACATAGTTTATTTCGATTGGACAGAGAGAGAGAGAGAGAGAGAGAGAGAGAGAGAGAGAGAGAGAGAGAGAGAGAGAGAGAGAGAGAGAGAAGTTTTCTGCTTGTGGAATGTTCCATGACTATAGCCACAGACTGCATGGCGTACTCACCTTCACTCGGTGATCTGTGGTTGTATACAGTGTCTGTCTGTACATGAATGCCTTTGTATATTAGCCGATTAACCTTATTAACAAATGCTTGATTTTCCACTAAAGCAGATTTATTGATAGATATTATTGTAATAGTTATTTCATTAACCTTATTATATAGATAGCCAGAAGAATGAGATTGAATACTGCGACAGGATATAATAAATCTTAGGTCAGTTACTCCAACTATGGGCTTGTAGCAAGAAAGTGCCAACATCTCATTTAAACTTCCTGTGACTGTGCATCTCTTTCTCTGTCCTTGGCACTTTTCTGGAAAGACAGTCTGTTCTTCTTCTGCTGATTGCAGTTTGTACATTTAACCGATACAAAGGCACACAGTTCTTGCGTTTTGCTTCTATACAACTGTGGATTATATAGCTTGCAATTTCCGACTCTGTCATGCATTATGTGCAATGTTTCCAATATCATATTTAGTTTTGGTATGTTAATAATTACATTTCCATTCATGCCAATCTCTGAAAAGTACATAATAACTGGTGAGCACTTCCTATATAGTGGAACATGGCGATGTTGTCAGACAGAAGTACGATAGTTGTTAGAAATTTCGATAGTATATTTTTCTTCAGAAAAGAACAACAAAGGCTAGAAGAGAGGTTTAGTTCCCTGCAATCGGAAAAGTCAAGTTATGACACGAAGGTGCATTATTATCAATAAGTGCTCAGAAATACCCGGGAATTCTGGATACCAGTTTATGACCTTAGTGGCTAGTCATTTAACAGATAAATGGTATTTTTTGCAGGACGAAAATGCAACCGTTCATCGCACTCAGATCATTAAAAAATACAAGAGAAGATATCAAATAATATTTACCAGCTGGCAAAAACACGTGCTCATTAAACATAAGCTTCACTGTAGGCGTCATTTGGTAAATTCCAGTGCATTCAGCGCATATAGATGGATATTTCACGAACTATTTTCGAAGTCTGCGTAAATCAACATCAAGACGTCTAACGCAAGTAATATGACGGAAAGAACACCTGACATAAATATACCTGACATAAATATACCTGATGAAATATAAAGGTAAATTCTATTTTATGATTACTCTGTTTCATATTTAAAGCCTAATTACTGTTTTGAAATCAACAAAACGTTTCAACGATAATGAAATTGCGGTCATTTCGCGGAACATTTTTTTGTATGTGAATGAGAAATTAAAGACATGCCGTACATCGGGCCCACTGATGTTCTAAGCCGAAAATCACCGACTTTTTCAGAGTACTTACTGTAACAACATGTACTCTTCAAACATAGAATATCAAGTAGGTATCTATTTGTAAAAAATCGGGACGTAATGGTTATATATTATCTTTTCCAATACATGACTATGTAATGATCATTTTTCAATGTATATAAATTTCTCGACTCTGTCGTAACAAAATGTGCGGCTACTAAAGCTGGGTACCTCGAAAAAATTGTATGCTCTGATATAACGCGGTATTTCTGAATGTAACGCGATACGTACCGAAATATTCCGTAATTATATTAGGAACAAATAATTAAACGTTCTTGACCAGGGGCCCGAAACTGGTTTGTTTGATTTCTCTCTGTCAGTAGTTGGACACATATTTTACTCTGATTTACAGCAAAATGGCACCATGTTATATTCACAACATTATTTGGAAACAATATTAATTACCTTGAGATAAAAGAGTATGTGTCAGCTAACGAGAAAACCACGGTCATATCCAGCACCCCACAAAAATTAAATGATCAACACCTTATTATAGAGGCCTTCGCTATGTTAGCTGTTGAATAAGCAGTCTAAAAGGTGCAACTAAAGTGGGGTGATTAAGTGTAAACTATGGCTGACACATTTAAATGCATCTTGCTGACTTTCCAGAATCTACAGATAAAAATCGAAAGTGCTGATTCTGTTGGATTAATTTACGTATACTGTTGGTATATAAGGAACAATATATACTAAATATAAAACACACTCGACAAACGATAAAATATTTAGCGAACTAGAGAAAATTACGTAAAGTTTCAAACAGGAAACAAGTTCGCTCCTAAAAATGGTAGAATGATTCTCAGCCTTATTAAAGGAATACATCTACTTAAAACATGCAATAGTAAATAACTAAAACATTACATGTGCTTCATTTTGTGTCATTGCTTTTTCAAGTCCGTAATTTGTCAGAAAGTTGGATTTGGCTAGATTATGTTTCAAAATTATTTCTATTTGGCCACAGCATTGGCATACATTACACGTTTCAAACACCGCATTGGCATATATTACACGTTTCAAACACCACATTGGCATCCATTACACGTTTCAAACACCGCATTGGCATATATTACACGTTTCAAACGTGTGAATAAATGAGTATAAATATAGCGAGAAAACTACTTATCTGTTTTGTTTCAAGTAGGCGGCAAGAAATAGTTTGATGCAACGTAGGAATATGTCGATGCAGTCAATTTTATATAGAAAGATCATTATTTTACAGTGATTTTAAAATCTCTAGTTTCATGTTTTCATTACAGGAAATTATTGATATACTAAACTTAAAGGTGATGCTTTACTCATAAATTCAAAACAACTTTAAATTCTAACCTCAGTCTAACATGCAGAATAGATTTGTAAGAATCGTTAAAATAACATTTAAACAAGAAAATTCTAACTAATATTGTTCTGTTCTTTTACCATTAGTTAAGACTTGAGTATTAACAAGAATTTAAAATGCGAAGAAACCAACAGTTCCCAGCGTGTGTCCCAATAATGAAAATGTTTCAATAACAATATAATAACATACTGTAATTATTCCAAACTTTGCGTCATATTCAAAACAGCTGTTGCTCTCGTAATACGTCTGTCTTTACTTATGTTGCAAATGTTTGTTAGTTTATCTTCAGATGTACTAAACAAATTCGATTTCTCAGTAATATTAGCAGACAAAATTTAAGTTCCTCCAATTAAACTTGCTCTTTAAAAATATAAATTCGTAAACCATCTTTTTGAAACGCTGAAACTGAAATGGATTTCAGATAAGTCTGGTATTTTAGATTATTTACATTGTGGAATGTCTTTTGGAAATTAACCATGTGGTAAATTTTTCTCCAAACGTGGGGGCGTTTCTAACTATGCCTTGAATACTGACCCTATATTTATCTGAATATATCTTACTTCGTTCGGATTTTTAAACACTTCAATAGGAGATTTCAGCAGGAAAGTACTTTCTTCTCTCTGTCTTTCTTTCTGTCTGTTTTTCTGTTTGTCTTTCTCACTCTCACACACACAAACACTAACACAAATTGCTCGTGGCCACTTACGATACTCTCCCATCATCCTCAGCGACAAAAACAGCCCTTTTCACCAAATCTAACTGTTTTTCTTACAATTAATTTTTTACAGATACGATCATTTTTGTATAAAGAAAATTAATTTGCTAAACGTTTTTCACACGAATAATGAAAAGACGATGTAATTATTGAAGTCATAACAAAAATCCTCGTGCACTTCCGTTAATTACTTCCTTACGGAAACTACCGACATAGCGGTACATTGGGATAGTGGTACAGTGAGTGATACGTACCAAAGGAGCCATATACTGCGGTAACAGGTATAACGGTATACCGCGCGCTTCCAACCGTCACTCATGACATTCTATGTGTAAGATTTTTTTCCGTCTGATCAAACATATATATATATATATATGTTTAAAACAAGGTTAAATACGCGATAATCGCCTTAATTGTAAATGTTTTTGTGGAAGTAACAAAAGTTCACGCGCTATATTATAGAATGGTTTTATATGAGAGCATCTCTCTCTCTCTCTCTCTCTCTCTCTCTCTCTCTCTCTCTCTCTCTCTCTCTCTCTCTCTCTCTCTCTCTCTCTCTCCACACACACACACACACACTCGTGCACACCACACACACATCCATCCATCCATCCATCCATCCATCCATCCATCCATACATACATACATACATACATACATACATACATACATACATACATACATACATACATACATACATACATACATACATACATACATACATACACACACATTACCGTTCAGATCAAGAGCGAAGTGTCGAATCTTATCCTGGAATTCCATCAATAGCTCGGAGGTACCAATTTTCGCTTTGTCGAGTACTGGTTGTTCATTGCTAGCTGTAGCGCCATTTTCACTCATCGTGACTTTGAAATCGTCCAGAGCACCATTTTCGTTTTCGTCGGTTGGCTGCAGGGTCAAAACCTCAACAGTTGACGTTAGTCTTGCAATGACATCCTCCAGCTCGTACTGACGCTCCTCTAGCGATGCAATTCTTTGTATATACTCTTCCTCAATGCCAATCATTCTATCCTCCTCCTCGTTGTCTTCATCGTCTGTGTTTTCGTCGTTCTCCTCAACGCTGTCTTTCACGGAGGTTCCTGGCACATATTTGGGAAGTTCCTTGGTTGAAGATTCTTCGGTCGATTGGCTGTTGCGTCTTTTGGTTTCCACGTTATATTCCGCCAAAGTGGCTTCGAGATTCTCGCCACAATTGTTATACTGGTATTGTATGTCATACGTACTACATTCGTCATGGTATTCATCTTGTAACTCAAGATATTCTTGGCCATCAGTTTCACTGACTGAGGTTGGGAATCCATTTAAGTTCTCCAAAGAATTTCTTATCTAAAAACAGAAAGGAAACGCAAATTAGATTTTTTTTGCTCAATAATTTATGCGAAGAATTGACGGAAAATATGTTAGTGGCTTACTAATTAATTAAATGGTTGAACGACTGGTCTATCAATTAGGGCTATGTAAAGAGACCCTTGAAATTATCCAGGACAGTGAAATCAGAGTATGATATATTTCAAGGATAGGATGCTATATTCCACTGTTGTAGCGACAATTTGCCGTTTAATAGCTTGATGTTTATTCATTTTCCACCGGGAAGCTAAAAGTTTGTGCTAAAGTAATGACTTTTGTGGACAATAAAGAGACGATCGTTATAGCAAAAGTTGTGAAAATCGCATAGGCGTTCAGAATCCACTAATTGAGCAATGGGTAACATTTTTTAGAATTTAAATTACACAAACGTTTAATTGGCATGTATTCATTTTAGTTAGATTCTAGTAAATTAATCTCCTTGTCAGGTCATTATTTATACTTTCTGAGAAATACACATGGTATACACCTCTTTTCTTGATTCAGTTTAGTAGCTGACCACCACTGAAAAAGCCCATAGCAATCAAAAGTTTTCCCCACATCGAGTTTTCATTGACATTTAGTGTGAAGAACATTGAACAATCAGAATTGACATGACTTTGGTTAAACTATTTTAAATCTACTAAAATATAAATAATACTCTGAACACTTATAAGTCACTGAAATTTTGCATACTCTGAAGTGAAGAAAGTCCTGATATTTTGGTAAGATCAATCTATTTTTAATTAACAATATGTATTTAATTAAAGTCACAGAATGTTAGAGTTCTGTGATTATGTTCTTGAGCTTTTTTTCAAACTGGAATCATGTTTTTCGATAAAATGTTAAAAACACGATGTAAGTTCATCTGTTATACTAAGTATAATATACTGAGTGGTGTAAAACTGAGTATATGATCTTTGACATGCTATCAGTTTTTCCGAATATTTACCTCGAACGACAGAAAGCTCTTCATTTGTCGAAGTACCAATAATCATCGGCAGAGAGGAATTCGTTTACTTGATTTACTGCCTTTTACAAGCGAAATATTCATGCGTAAATAATGAGTGATCTTTTTAATTGTTCCACAGAACGTTAATTTGTTGTTCTTATTTTCTTTAATGTTGGGGTTTAAAGACGTTTAGTCTTAAATGATATTTAAAATACAGTATTAAAACATATCTAAAAAATCAAGTTAAACTCTCATTTTTTTGTTCTTGTTGTTGCATTATTATTATTATTATTATTATTATTATTATTATTATTATTATTATTATTATTATTACCTGGATGTGATGCTTTATCGTAAGCAGTTCGTCGCTCCGTGCTTTTCTCAGAACGCAAATTCCATCATCGGTATCATTATCATTCTCAATTTCGGGGCGTTCCACTTTTTTGAAAAGTTTCTCATCCATCAAATATTGATTATCCGTGTGGGTTTTTGTCTCTCTTGTCTGGTAATCTCCAGTAGTGTTCTTCTTCATTAAGGAGTGATAATCTGTTATTGGACTGCACTGTTTTGTTTGTTCAAAGTGTTTGGAGAGTGCATTATTCGATCTTTCATCTCCACATATTTCTTTGTCTGAGCAAAGCGAATTTGTGTTAGATTCATCCAATTTGTTTGTCATCCTGTCGTAATACTCGTGTCCAGATCTGTTGATCTCGGCATTCAACACATCATTAACAACATAACTGACATAATCACATTCCATTTCGCTATTTTCCATCGCCGATGCAAATTCGTCGTTGGAACAAGTAACGGCCATTGTATAGCGTTCAGTATGACGTCACTTTCATTCGACTGACGTCATGAATAGAGACGTTTCAAATAAAAAGTATGACGTCATGTGAGCCAGTGATTTATTGAGAACATGAAATAGCAAATATACTGCATTACATAGAGGATATTTGCTTGAAACGAGTGAACAACGGATATATTTCATCGAGTGGATGAAAAACTCAGTATTTTTTATCCAAGAGATGAAATGTATCCGTTATTCACTCGTTTCAAGCAAATATTCTTTTTATTTTATGCTCACATAAATTTATATAGAAAATAAAAGGGAATTAAGTATGTTCTGACCCAAAAATGTAGTTCCTGTAGTGAAAAAATATTATTTTTTCACTGTTATTTTTTCACTTGTTATTTTTTCACTGCAGTGAAATATCAATATTATTTTAACTAGAAAATCAAGTAATTCACTGCTGAGCATAAAATAAATACATGTAACTGAAGTTCCGACAAAACATTTTTTTTCAAACTCGAACAATATGCCTTTGCGTGCTTAAACGTTTGAAAAATAGTGTAACGAAAGTTTACAGATTGGCCTGCTCTTACCTTCAAATGCACTATTATTTAATAATTTTTCTTGCGTATCAAAAATTAATTTTAGGTGAAAAGATATTTCAAATTAAATCATTATTTAAAATTCACTTTAACAGACCCTGCTGATAACCTTTTTTTTAAAATTATAAACTTTTCTTGGGGGGGGGAGGGGTGTAGGCATTTTTTACTGCATGCAAAGATGAGATGCTTTGAACTGACATGTATACATTTTGACCAAACTGCCATTAATTTAATTTTAAACCAAAAATAGAATTGTATTTGGAATCTATATGTATACTTTTTACTTAACACGATAGACGATATTATTTAAATAATCGTTTCTAGAAGAATGTTTTGTTCTTTGACGTATTGGTGGGGGAAGATGTCGTGAGCATACTGATACGAATAAGAGTGATTTAGCCGCAAAGCACATGATAGGCAAATTTACATACTAGTTAAATTGCATTACTATAATCATATTTACTGACAGTAAACGTATATAAATTTTTTTATTTGGGTACGAGAGTCCCTTTCTTGCATCCTTTTCTTTAACTGCGTACTTACAAATTTGGATGCCGGAGGTCGCGGGTTCAAGCCCCGGCCGAGTCATACCAAAGACTTATAAAAATGGTACTAATAGCGGCCTCGCTTGGCGCTCGGCATTAAGAGGTTAGTATTAGAACAGGTCGGTCGGATGTCATGATAATCTGACTGAGTGGGACATGATGCTACATGTCTGCGGCATGATGCCACAATGCTAGACATCACTATAAACTGCCACACTGCAGACATTTTGGCGATATGACTGAAAATGTGTTAATTCTACGTTAAATCCAAATCATCCACAAACACGCAGAAACATAAAAAAATATGGAAATTTCATGTTCATAGAGCGTGTAAAATTATATGCCTGTAATGAATGGCAACGCGCTGCAAAAATTTCGTTTGAAAAAAAAGAACTCTCTCAGTTTTGTTTTGTGAATTACGAATTTGTTTGGGGAATTATGAATTTGTTGGGGAATTACGACATAGACAGATAGAAAACGAAATACATTTCAAGCACACAGTGAAAATATTATAAACTTGTTAATTAAACAATTGTGAAGTGAATGATAACAAATTCTAGCCTTTAGGAGATAAGAAATAATTGCCCACTTTTGTTCACATTAGATCTAACGTAAATTTCGGTGAATACGTTGGTTACACCTTGTACACTTGGAAAGAAAAAATAAAGCAAAGTAGAAATAAATCATTAAAATAAATGATTAAAAAATATGGCATTTAATTGTAACCACAGGCAAAAATGAGGGATTTTAGGACCAGGGAGAATTTTGATTTTGATATATATTAAAACAACAAGTGTTAAAAAAACAATTTCCGTATTTATCATCGTTTCACGACAATAAAAATAATATAGAACTCATGGAGTCGACAGGTAAATGCTTAACATAGCTGTTTTTCTGATGCTCCTGGAACACGCATCAATATTTAGATTCATCTCAATTCCAGACTTTTTCTGATTAGAAAGGGTAAAGTTATAAACCTTCTCAACGCTAGATAATTAAGATGGCGTTTACAAACTAAATAATAAAGCCAACGTTCATAACACTATTAGTCCAATGTAAGGCTAACTCATTCATAATGAAAGTTTTGTGTAAAATGTGATGAAAAATATGTAAATATACTCTTTAAGGAGTCCGTAAATTATGCTAGTAAGTGTATAATACCAATTACAGCATTACACCTAATACTGACACTTGTATTTTGTCCGGTACTCTGCCTAGACTGGCAACCCATTATCATACGCCAGTACGTATTCAAATATCTCTCCTGATCAGTAGTGTAGCGGACTGATTCGAAAAGAGCATGGGAGCATGCGAGGAATGGACAGTTTAACTGGTACAGGGCATCATTGAAAAATGTAGGGTGGTTCAGCACTTAAACTAAGATGGGATGGGAGATATTTATGGTGGGAGATATTTATTCTGTGCTATCTCAGTTGTCAGTCAAACTTGCATTAACCATCGTTATTATGCAGCAAAAATAGAAACATCGCAGACTGAAAAAAGGCACTTTTAAGTCTAAGAAAGTTCTTCATGGCACTTTCCCGCCTTTATTCGGTTAACATTTTAAAGTGTGTGTGTGTGCTATATTTGTATCTTATATGTTTTCAGCATGTTTTTATGTTTTCCAATTTCATTGTTTTTTATATTTGTTGTTCAGTAGTGTACTTTAATCATTATTGATGGTGTAAAGCGCTTAGAGCTTCGAAAGATTAGGCGCTATACAAAGTCCTCATTATTATTATTATTATTATTATTATTATTATTCTTATTACATGTACTTGTACTGTTGTGGAGTAGATGGCAGATATGGATAATAGCAAATACATATTTTAAGTACTTGCAATTCCTGTCACGAACATGAGAAAACCACATAACAAGGATGTGATCCATAGTGTTCAATCATAATCAACGATCTTCAAATAACTATCTGAGAAATCAAAGTGGAAGTTATTTATAGTAATGTAATGTAATGTGTGTATGTATGTATGTATGTATGTATGTATGTATGTATGTATGTATGTATGTATGTATGTATGTATGTATGTATGTATGTATGTATGTATGTTTGTATGTATGTATGTATGTATGTATGTATGTATGTATATGTGTGTGTGTGTGTGTGTGTGTGTGTGTGTGTGTGTGTGATTCCATTTCTATTATGAAAGTGAGAGACACCATTCTCTACATTTTGCACATTTCTACACTTTACAATTCATTTTATTAACATACGTAAATTCCTCAGGTTCTGTAAATACTTTGTGAACTCGCTTTTACGTTTTTATTCAAGGTTTTATAAGCTTTATATTTAACAACGCTAAACTGTCATTTTTTCCCATAGAGTATCAATAAGTATGTACCCGTAATAGGTACCTGGATTCAATGTTGTGTTATCTTTTATCTTTCCCGATAGCGGCCATATAAAGCTGAACAAAAATCTACTTTTGGTATAAAATCTATAAGTTTTATGTCGAGAAATTAACTTTTCTGTCATTCTATAGTAGCGATTTAAAGTTAAAATCACACGATGCTTGAGAATTAATATATAGTCAGAATCGCCTGTATTTAAAGGCACTCAATTTAAAGGCATTTAAAGGCACTCAGTTGAGTTGTGATCCAATTAAGGTGATCAAATATCGATTTTGAATGATTATGCCTTAAATTTCTTTCATGTTAAAATTTTGTTCTAGCAACTTTATGGAAAATAAAAGTGAAGCTGTAAAAATACAGATTGGCTGAATTCAATTTTGAATGTAACTGGTCTAACACGTTCTATGTCGAATACAAATAGGACAACCTTTATTACAAATATGACAACTTTTATTATAAATAGGACAACTTTTATTACACCCGTAGACGAGAAGAAAGCTCTTTTTTCTCACAGGTAATATTTAAATAATTATGAAAACAAATTTATCTCAAGCTTTCATAACAATTGTTTTCATATTGGAGGAAAAGATTAATATAGACGAAAACTTGAAGAAAAAAAATACAAAAATCAACAGCAAATTGATAAGGAACGGTTTATGAGCCAAACAATCAATTAGTACCGAGTCCTACTTTGTAAGACAGCGAATATAGGCTGTTTATAGAAATATTATTTTAATAAAAAAAAAACAAGCTCTCAAATATGCTTATGCTTTTGTCAGATCACGTAATTGTGTGAAATTCCTGCAAAATGTCATTACAATAGCAACATTGAGTTTAAGGAGGGGAGAACACAGTTTATCTTGCATTCCCACAAAGCTGGCTAGGTTTAAGACGGAAGTCTAAATCCTTGCACTACAACCAGCCAGTTATACAAAGTATGGACATTTCCGGGAGATATTCCAGTGTTAACACACATGACAATCTGATTAAACAAATTACATACTGAAAGACTGAAAGAAGAAAGAAATATTACAATTCTTGCCGCTGAAGTGAAAACTACAGATGACCTGATAAGTGAGAATTAAAAAAAAAAATCAATGTGTGACGTCAGCAACTGTGCTAAGGCAGGAACACAATTAATCATAAGAGTTGATCATGCAAACACAATTTTGGGGGAATATCCTGTGTGGAGTTCAGGTATAAAATATTAACAATATTAACATTGATAAGGATATATATCGAATATTAGAGAATGTGATTTCAATCGTGACAAAGTTTGCCCCTGGGTATTGATAACTATTTTGATATTCACCTATCCCGAGTGTCAAAGCGATATGTCTAAGGTCTTCACATCGATGCGATATGTCTAAGGTCTTCACATCGATGCGATATGTCTAAGGTCTTCACATCGATGCGATATGTCTAAGGTCTTCACATCGATGCGATATGTCTAAGGTCTTCACATCGATGCGATATGTCTAAGGTCTTCACATCGATGCGATATGTCTAAGGTCTTCACATCGATGCGATATGTCTAAGGTCTTCACATTTTATTCATCATAAGGGTTGCACGAATTACGACGATATATGGTGTTTTATCTCATACATCTAGTGTTTCCCTTAAAAAGGTATATAGGGCTATCTGTGTCTATATCAAGTTCATACTGACTGGTTACGATACAATGGTTAATAACGACGAAATGCTGTGATTTCCGGGATCGGTGATGATTAAGGAGATAAATTGTCTTTAGGAACACATAAAGAGATATAAAAAATCGGCTCTAAGTTTGTAACTGTATGATTCCCAACCCCAACCCCTAATCTTGCATTTCGAATTCAGTGTACAAACCGTACTATTACGAGTTTCTTGAACTGTAAATATTCCTTTTCTCCATGATGTATTGTAATTCATCAAAGCAGATAAAATCATCTTTTTACATAGCTCTTTAGACACGACTGAATTTGGAGTTTTCATTGAATTTCGTTACGCCAGACTTGTGTAATGTCACTTGTGTCAAGAGGCAATCTGTTATTAGCGTATGATGTTTGCTATAACGAAGGGGCATGGTCCACGTCAACTATCTTAGTACTGGAATGTTCCAATCCACTAATAGCCAATACTATCTGAATGTACGTCAGCGCTCTGTCACAAACTTTGGTTTAGTGATGATGAGAAAGCAGTGATCAATTGCATCTCATACTCAGATTTTGTTTTATATACTCCATCGATGAAAGAAATAGTGAGCAATAATAAAACTCATGTGTTTTTTCGTTTAAACTGGATACCCGACTTTACATATTTTGTTTGCTTAACCAAATCGTTATGGTATTTGCGATTTCCTTCCATGTATATGCCCTTATACTGTCATTGCGAGCCATAAGGGACTCAAAATTTGCAATCCATAATGTCATCTTAGGACTAGAATAAATTGATTTATGTCTTACTTGACTGCATAATTCATGATTTTTGCGCGTCTGGAGTTCTTATGGTAAACGTAAAAAGGTAACGTTCTTGTTTCCTGACCGCACAATAAAACGTTACTATTGGTAACTCATGTTTCATGCATTGCATGCGAATCAATAACTTCTTCTTTGTTTCTACACGAAATCGATTTGCATGATATGATGCACTTATGAGTTCCTTCTCCGAAAATGACATTCTTACAATCCAAAACAATTTAGCAGATTTTGACAGGTAAAATAAGTTGGGGATAAATGGTGACAACACATCACGTGACTGCAAATGATGGACGCATGCGTGGGGTGATCGATTATTTCACCACACATACAATGCCAAGGTCGTTTAAGCAATTATAAGACAAATATAAAAGCAGAAGACACACAGTTCTCTGGGAAGGGAAAGAAGTTACTGCTGAAAGGTAGGTTGAATCAGTTATTATTTTGTTCTCATGCCGTTGTTTCTGTATTTACATCAATTATCAACAAATAGATATCCCCTTAGAGAACAAAACAATTAAAGCAAGATCTTTGAGAAGGCAAACATTTGAATACTCTATTTCCATTTATATTTTGGAAGAATACATTAATATAATTATTATATTACTTAATACAGCTATACGCTACCTAAATGTAAATGTGGTTTATGGAAGTCTTTTACTAAAGAGTTCGTCAGGTGAGGAATAAAATAAATCAATGTTTTATTTTTAAAAATACAAATGAAATTAATTAGTACAATCAACACAGCTGTGAAACACGGACCTTCTTATATTACAATTTTCCCCGTGTACTTTTAAGTAAGATAAATACTTCTCACAGATGTATGAATTCTTCATTATAGAACACATTCCCGACAAACATGAGGAGTGGACATCTTGTTTTCATCTTTGTGCTGGTGAGCTTCGTAAACTCCCAAATGATTCAAGGTATGTATTAATGGGTCTTTTTTGGGATTCAGAAAATTCTACGTAGCATAAAATGGTCATTTTCAGACATACGTAACCGCAACTATCAGTTTTTCTGTCCATTAAGCCATCTTTCGATAAGATGGCCGCCATGCTGTTGCTATGAGTAGTAGGAAATGAAAGATTTTCGAAGGCGGGGCAAGAGTATTCCCATGGTCGCAGCCAATCAATAATGAGAATATTGCTCAAGTATTTCATAGGCTTATTTGGACCAATGAAATTGACAGAATTTGATATATTAACGTATTGACACTTACAAATATTAAACTTCAAAACCACTTTTTGATTAATATTGAGCTTATGAAACTACACAGCTTGAACTTATTCATCTCGTTTCATTATTATTAAATCAGAATTCATTAAAAAAATATGTGTATCACATAGTTTATTTAGTCGAGAGAGTTTAAATGTTAAGAAAAACACACGGGTTCGGTATTTCATTTAATTTTGGCTCCGGCACTGTATCTTTCAGTTTTTGAACGTGAAAAAATGGTACCAGACGCGAGTTGTACATTGAAATATATAACTATTTTATTGTACACATTATACTTCAAAGGGCAATTTTTATTTTAAATATGATATACTACTAGTATTTGCCACGGACTTCAAGTTTCAACACTGGATCATTGATGGAAATTCTTGTGCGATGTCACAATGTTCACTTAAGACGAATCACTGGATTCAGACAGGCTTGAAAGAAAGAGAGTGATGGGGAATGCGCGTGATATTATACCCTCCCTCACCAGGTACCTTTACGTGCAGTGACCGTGCACGTAAATCAGTAGGTATGGATATACATGTACTGAAAGCCGTAATTCAGGGTATAGGGTCGCTTTAAACTGTACAGAAGCAACATTGGAACTCGGCAGTCTCCTATTTCGCATCACACTATTCACGACAGTAGCATGAGGAAGAGGTTGAAACAGGTGCCCTAAAGTTTGCCAGCCTTACCTTAACCTTTGTCAGTATACCGCGGTTGACGGGGATCACACCTTAAAAATCTAACAAGAAGACAAAGGTGACAAAACTCACCATCGGTGCGCACACTAACGGCAGTAGATATACTAGATATAAGAACACTCATAGTTGATAGAGAACTTGCTAGATTCAGGATCCAGATAGCAGCAATGAGAGAAAGTCGCCTAGCTGAAAAGGAGAAGTCAATGACGTATGAGTCTGCTACATCTTCTTGAGTGGCCTAATGATTGAAGTTCGAAATGAATCTGGTTTTAGCTTTACCATCAAATTACACCTTGTCAGCAATCATACAAATATCGTAAAGTTAGTGAATGACACAATGCATTGAGATTTGCGCTGCCTGGAAATAGAAAAGAAATGCAATTATAGTCTTCTTACTGACTTAATGCGATGAATATAATAAGATCGTAATCGCCAACACAATCGTCCGCCTGCAAAACCGCAACAATACGGCTTGGATGAACATATTCGCCATGCAATCACATCTCAATGGCTACATTATCGTCAGGAGAATAGGTATCCAGGATATTCGAGTGATGAAGGCTATCAGAAGTGCAGAACGATGGACTTACCACAGGCTCATCGTCTTCATGCTTTGTATCCAAATTCAGTCTAGCATACGAACAAAAGTCAAAGTTCCCCCTAAAGCTTAAAGTGTCAAAACTGAAAAAGGAGAATGTGAAAAATGCGTGTGTCGGAGAATTGTGCAGTCAACTAGATATGATCGATATGAACTCTGAGAATATCGAAAATAAAAGGGCATCATTCATGCACAATTTCATCCAAAAGGGCAGGCATTCCAAGCATCCAACTCGGCTGATGAAACCACATATGGGATGGGCAGGCCACGTTATTATGATGTCAGAATAGCGGCAACCAATGAAGATCTTCTACGGTGCGCTGTAGAGGGAAAGCGATCTAAGGGTGGTCAGAAGGAACGCTTCAAAAAATTCCATAAAGTCATCCTTGAAACATTTACACATTAACCCTGGAGTTACATGCAGTGTAGAGGCGTGAAAAGCGTAAATCTCAGAACTACTGATCCTCTTCTATCGATTGAGTAAACCCAAATATCATCTCTTGTCAAGTTTGCCACAGACAGTTCAGACCACAAAGTGGCGTGATCAGTAACTGACGTTATCACATAATCCATGTCGGTTATTGATGTCATGGTCATATTCAAAGTCGAAGATTGAACAACAACTCTGATCAGGTTTGCTGGAGGCGCCATATAAACGGATTTTAGCGAGGCATATGCAATATTGTATATTGCAGAGGAAATATCATTCCAGTTGTTGAATACTTCTTGGAAGAGATGCTTACAGAATTTAGTAGCTAATATTGACAAGACAGATAAGATTATATTCTCCAATAGATTGCAGTTTGAATCCTATTTGTCCTGGAGGCAAAATACAAGCCACATGTCGCATGGCAGCAGTAAGTTCAAGGAGAATCTCCATATTACGGTCGGCTGTCGGGCTCTGATATGCATGGATTCAGTATGTTCGTATCGAAGAACGTGATGGATATTTTCTGTAATCCAATGTATTTAGTTTAACTAACATAGAAAAACATCGAGCGGATTGACTCATGTTTTAGTTTTAACTTGTTTTAGAATCGGAGACATCGATTTAGAGAAAATGGGGTCATATTCAGGCACTACTTTTCACCCGTTTGTACCAATGGCAATTCAGGAAAAGTGCCGTCAGTAGAGAGAATACTGCACAATGATTTCATAGGGTTATTTGGACTGATCAGATTGACTTAAAGTAGATATATAAAAAATTTGTCCTGAACCAATGCCTTTACTATATTACCATATATCACTGTTTCTAGCACACTACAGTGAATAAAGAGATAATATTTCATTTTTTTACTATTTGTCGTGTCTTTTGAGTGATTATCGATGCCCAGAGAATGATCGATCACGTTGTTATAGCCCGGATACAGCAAATCAATGGAACTATGAGCAGAGATATACAGTAGAACACAATCCCCTTGCACATAGAATATAACAATTTAATTAATTAGATACAACACAATGAAACTGTAGAGGATGCACCTCCTCCAAACACAAACTCATAGTTATAAAATACAATTAGCAGTTCTGTTTTATATTGATACGACGAATTTCATCATTAAACCGATGAGTGTTTCGAACCTGAACTATCCTCCATAACCTGATGACTGGATGCTGTTTACTTTCCAGAATCAACATACCTTGTCGACTGGGGTCGATTTGAACTGGAACAATCTCGGGTTCTCTCTAACCTACCTATAGGTCACACTTCCATTAGTGGCCATCCTTTGTCGTCAAGGTCTCTTATACTGGTCAGGCAATCTCTTATCCTTAGACGTTGAAGCTATTTGCCTGATAACATACAATAAATGTGGACTAGTTCTTTGTTCATCCCTTACATTATGAACTGAACATACATTCCATACTGTGAAACACTCAGAATACCCCATATCACATTTCACATTGTATACTTAACTGCCATTTCGCTTCTAGTCATCACATTGCATAATATGCGAACAATGACGTATTTGTATGCTTACACCCGAGCTTCCTTGTTTTCAAGTACATTTACCATCTCACAATTTATAAATTGTATTCCCAATGTTCTTACGCAATGAAAATTTCTTCATTTTAAACGAATTTTACTCAAATTTAAGTTTAAATTTTGTTTTTGCCCCATATTTCCTGCTACTGTATCCAAATAGACGTTAACATAAGGTATGGACCTTAAAAACGTAAACTGCTGTTTTGAATCAATACAATTATTGGTCCATTTCAGATTGCCGACGGTTAATGGATGTTGTTATTGTTCTTGATGGATCCGACAGTATCCGTGCTGGCGACTTCAAAAGGTTACAAAACAATGTTATTGACCTAATTAACCATCTAAATATAGGTCATGAAGAAGTCTGGCTCGGCATTGTCATTTACAGTGCAGGCGTCTACATGTACCCGCTATCTTGGGACAAAGAAGATTTGCGTAATATCACATCAAACCTCATCCACGAGAGAGATAGGACTAACACCGCTCTGGGAATAAGGACAATGAGACAACTTTTAGCTCATGGCCGAAGTGGTGTTCCTAAAATTGGAATCGTTGTTACAGACGGTATTTCAAAGAATTCTACGGAAACATCATTAGAGGCCCGTGCAGCACAGTCAGAAGGCATTCGGATGTACTCGGTGGGAGTAGGAAACCTTGTAGATCATGCGGAGTTAACGAGCATTGCATCTGCGCCACAAAATGTATTCGCCTTCAGCAATTTCTCCCAGCTGTCATTAGACACTGTCAGCGAGGCCATTGAAGTTTGTCCAAGTATGTACCCTTTTGATAGAGTTAGTCCTAGCATGAATGATAAAACACCAGTGAAATATCTTATTTCATTTGTAGGCATGTTTTTTTTTTTTTTTTTTTTTTAGGGTTTAACGCCATTTTTCAGCACACGATAGCCTATACATGGCGGCCAGTATTTTTGGTGGAGGAAGAACCCGGGAAACACCCCAGAAAGAACCACCGACCCACGAGAAGCTACTGGCAAGCTTTCTCACATAACTACATTAGCCGAATCTTAGACTCCAAAACACGCAGACAGAGGTGAGACGGCAGTGATCCGTAATGGACAGCGCTTTAGACCACTCGGCCACTCGTGGCCCCTATTGGCATGTAATCTTCTTTCAACACAATAAGTAGATCATTTTAATTATTAATTCGATTTAATCTATTAATCAGAGAATTCATGCCAAATATAATTATATTGACAATAACGTACTTATGTTTGCTGATCTAGCATATGCCAAAAATTTTTATATTTGTCTTATTTTTTTGTTCCTTTAAATTCTTTTTTTTTTTCTTTTTTTTTGTCCATTGAATTAGTGAATAATGACAGATCTGGTAGAGCTGAAAAAAATACTTGCGATGAAAACTATTTCTTGGTAAGATGATCAAGATGCAGTAGTGAATCTTATTCTGATAAATTTAAGTTATGATGGACTTCAAATTATTACAAGACTTCAATATATACAGATGACGTTGTTTGATACATAATAAATATTAAATATTGTTTAACATATATGAACATCAGTATAGCTTAATAAAATCTCTAATAAACTTTTCATTAGATGAAATAATTTACAAAGATTGGGATGGTAAAGAGTTAAAATAAAAATTATTTTATTTCCAAATCTATTTCTTCGTATGATGCAACTAATATTTTAAACTCACTAAGATTTATGAGGGTAGATAATAAATTTAAAAACAGCGGACTAAAATATTTCTGGGAAACTTCCTAGAGTGTATAAAAAGGTGAATCCAGTTGCACAAAGAACTCAGTCAAGACAATTTGCTACACATTATGAAAAAGAAATGGAACCAGCTGGTCACAAATCATCAAGAGATGGCTAGACTTTGTTTTAAGATTATTCAAGATATATGCACTTGAAGATAAAACGGATTTTATGTTTTCATTGCTGAAGTAGTAAGATCAGACTTAGGTAATTTTAGTCTTTACTTTGAAAGAGAACAAATTTGACATCTCACAAAAATGGAACGAATAAAAAGGAATATTAAAATTGCTACAAAATACTGAAAGTAAACGGAAACAAGACTTAACTGATTCAAAAGTTATGCCATAGTCACCATTAAAGGAAATGCTGAAAAGATTGTTCAAAAAGATAAATGTGTAACAATTTTAGCTATTTTCACATCAATTTTATGATTGCAACAACATTTGCTTTGTTAAGGGGGAATTATACAACATGTTAACAATCTAATTCTGTAAACGGAAGAAGTGGCTGTATTATATTTAATTTTCTCTAATCGTGGAAAATAGTTTGAAGTATATTGAAGTTATTTGTTTGAGTTAGCGAAAAAGCAGTATTGTTGGTTTAATTGACAGTACAATAAAGTGACTTCTGAAACGGGATGGAATAGTTATTTATCATATATAAACATGCTATGAAATCTTGTGGATGCAATGCTTTGCATGTTGTTTGTAATTTTAATCAAAAGGTTTAAAATACTGAACATAAATATTATATAGATGTCGTAGAGTAACCTTACCAGCCCCTACAGCCATGAAAATAATTATGAAAAGTTTGATGAATTGTTGCACGAGAAAATCTATGCAATTTTGTTCAAATTTATTACTTTATATACATTAAACCATCACGTCAATGAATATCATTTGCCTTATCCATGTAACATACCGTAATATCTTCTTTTATGTATAGCCTAATGTGACTGACAGATTAGTAGTCATTCCAAGAGTAATTTATTTCTGAAAAAATGTCCTTTAAAGTTACAATTCTTCAAAGTTCCATCTACCTATCACCTAGAATGAAAACATATTCCATCAGCACAGGCAGCAATCTTTAGTTTCAAGTTTTGCATATGAAATATACTGTTGAAATCTTTCTCCAATTACGTTCCTCTGAGTCACATCCCTGATGGCCAAAATTTAAATTTTCAAAAACACTTTATGTGATATCTTGTTCCGTGTACTCGATGCTCTAATATTTGCTTGGTCATATACTATGTAATAGATAGCACTAGATAACTCCCAAAGCCCAATAATTTGATTTAGTTTACACATTCTTTCATAGATGCTCAGCAGCACAATGCCTCGACGACCTCACTAGGTCAAGAGACTGATGATGATCATCACCTGTTAAGCTATTTCTGTAGTAAGAAAAAAAACCATCAGATATATAGTTTATGTGTTCTGCAGATGTTTTTCTCCAATATTCAATTGCTCCAGCTATAAGTATAACGTCGTTTTAGGTACATTCAGCAAAATACGGTATAGGTTATAAAAATCATTGTTGCAGAGTTTAGTGTTCATCAGATCCATTACCTAGCAGCTATTTAAGATTTTTGTCATCAATACATCTCCAGTCACGACAAGGAAGGATATTACATTATAATAAATTATGAAAAAATTGCTTTAGAATTAAAGAATTTTTTTTTGTTTTGATTTACATGTTAATCATCAAGCAATGCTATTTATATATATATATATATATATATATATATATATATATATATATATATATATATATATATATATATATATATTAATATAAATTATATTTGGCCTAATGGATGTTATTTATCGTATTTGTCTTAGATATATATATAATCGTATTTGTCATATATATATATATATATATATATATATATATATATATAAGACAAATACGATAAATAACATCCATTAGGCCAAATATAATTGATTTTGTCAAACTTACATCACATCATACGTTTACTTAATCATTTAAGAAATGTAATTATATGAAAACGGCTTAAAATATTTTGTATTTATTCTGTGCATTTTTCTTTGTTAGCTAGCATCATTGAGAGTTGAAGGAAAAGAATAAGGTTATCGTGTTAGTATTTTTAAAAATCTGAAGTGAATTAATTTCCTAAAATTGTTTAACAATCTGACTTTGATCTTTAATGTGAAATTAATTATTTAAATTACTTAAATTATGGGTCAATTTTTTTTATTGGACCTGATGGCACGAATTTTTAGCATAATCCAGTAATTTATTACTTATATAATACATTCAAAAATGTATTCGCTTCGCTCTGTAACTTCTCTGTCTCTCTCTGTCTCTCTCTCTCTCTCTCTCTCATGAAAAGGAAACGTTTATTGGCGGTACATGAAAAGGAGCAACCAGCTCCAATTTACTGTAAATACAAAAATAAAGTGAGTTTTAAAAACACCACAATTTGCGCTGTTTTCTACAACTTCCAATTAATTTGGAATCCAAGAAATTTAGATTTAATAAAAATCCATCTACTTTGGAAAAGTACATTTTCTGTACTCTTTGTTTTTCTAAGATAGCGCACACGTTTAAAACGTGAATATGTTATCATGACAGCATGTACCCCAACACAACGTGATTGAGGGCACGTCGAGCTTTTTTATACTTTGCCACGTCCGCACGGTTGCCTCCGAGATTAATTTTTATAACTGTAAATTCTTTTCTTCAATTTATTTCCATCTGAAAGTAATTTTTTCTCTGTCATCTATCAAGGAGGAAACCCAAAACTATCAATTATTAGAGATCAATCTTTTAAATGTTTTGTATGACATCTGATTCATAACCTGTTTTTTTTTACAGTTATGTAACTATGTGGAGATTTAAAACAAAAAGAGACAATATGGACAATTCCATTTTTGCTTGGTTTAAATCCGTATGGATTGCATAATTTGCCGATTAAAATGTTATTTTTTTCGCGATGATCGATTAAAATGTTATTTTTTTCGCGATGATCGATTCGTCTGAAAGCCAGAGCGTAGTTTGAACTCTTCTTGCAATGGTGCTGTTGTGGATTGCGGATACAGACAGGGTGTGGTTTGGTTAATTATTTGTTTAACCTCTAGATGTCTTGTTTAAAAATTGTATTATATATTTTTCATGTATACGCAAATTCACTATCAAGAAGAAAAATAATCTATCAAGAACATTTAAACGAAAAGCGTTAAAATAGCAAGAAAAATCAACGTATGTTTTATTTTTATTACATTTTTTCGATATGCAATTCCAACATTACAGTAGTTACAATCACAAGAGTTATAACGAAAACAAAAGAATTCTTACAATGCGGATTGGACTAATATAACCTTAAATAGGGTCAGCAATAACCAGCTTTTTTGTTGCTTTCTTCGAGTGGCATGTCGTTCATATCATTTTAATATATTGATCCTGAAATTATTATAATTACTTTGTATCATTTATACTGCCTAATACAGCCACTATAGCAAATACAGGTCCATGAACTTTATCACTGATGTTAGATGGAGATTTTAGTACGGACGAATGAGAGATTGCCTCAACACACCCGAAGTAAAATCATACCAAAAGAACATATAGTGTTGAATCTGCTCTGAGATGGAGGAAACATTGATTTACGAATAATTTTGATCCGAACATTCAGCATTTGTTCCACGCTGATTCCGCTTATAAAAAAACAGGTGCAATTATGTATCATAAATACCAAGAGCTATTATTTTTTAAATTTTTTTTACGATAGTGTTAAAATACGTTGCACATCCACAACGGCAGTTTTATTTAATATAAACCAAGATGTTAGTTTTGAGGTCGACATGGGCCAGCTGCTGCTCCGAGTAGAAATCAATGGTTTGTTTGGTAAACTTTATCTGCGTTACATGGTGACTTACCTATACCAAGAATAATAGTGTAACATTGGGCATGTACACTCTTTTAGGATGATTTGTATTGTAATAAATTTAGAGTATGCGCATTTGATAGCACCCCGTTTTTAAGCAATTCTTAGATTTATTTTTGTGATTATTGAGATTCGGCGCATTGGAAATATTCCTAGCCCGAAATAATTAAACAAGTATTAGAAGCAAACGTCACGGAGCTGAGTGTTAATGAGTTTGAACCATGTCATGGTTCGCTAGTAGTCAGTTTAGGTCCAAACCGAATGACTGTCCCTGGTGTAACAGTCCATACTAAAATCTAGTTATGTATAATAGTGCCGTGGCTGATATGGCAGTATTTACGGTAGGAAATCACCATAAACATATTAATATCTTTGAGAGTCATCGTATATGTAGCCGGGACACCAAAGAAACTATTAGCGACGTAGGCATTGTGAGTATGCTTGCCAATAAACTCGATAATTTCAGCGAGAGTCATGCCTGCCACAAGCGGGGTTCCCAAAAACTTAACAACGACGTCGTTAGTGGGTTTTTGTACCTTTTCAAGATTTTCTATTATTTTAGAAATATCCGTGTAAATATCGAGATAATTTGCCTTGATTTCATTTTCATTCATCATCCTCCCCGCCTCCTTGTTAAAAAGAATAAAGATAGAAAGTTTTTAATTTCAACGAGAGTCATGCCAACCACAAGCGGGGTTCCAAAGAATTTATGTACGACATTTTTGCGAAAACTATTATAACCTCTTATATAATCATCCAGCTCACGGCCGTGGGCGGCAATCGCGTCGGTGATCGTAGACACAAGTGCGCCTGGTTTAAGTCGCCCGTCGCTGAAATACAGCGCAATAGAGTTTTCAGCGGCGTCGCGCTGCCGTATCAAAATGTCATCCGCGGATATATTACTGCTTTTCAATTTACCCTGGCGATCTTGAAATACAACTATTTCGTTCGGGTCAACACTTGCTAAATTTAACGTCTCAGCGATTTAATCTTCAATTATTTTTTTTACATCCTCGATAGAACCCGCAGATGTTTCCGCGGTGGGTTTCAACATTGACAGAGATCGTCCCCAAATATCAATCATTATTGTTAGCGCAGCTCGTGTTTTCAATTTATTGATTCTCTAAAATTACCTTGAAATTTCCCACTCGTGTATTTATTTACAACCAGATGAGGTGGTTTCTGTGACGATGAAATCTCCGCGAGGACATTAAATACTTCACGGCCGCATATCGGTGGATCATTTAATTGTTGTGTTGGCAGCGTGGAATAAAAAATCGGAAACTCTTTGAGTTTCATCGAAGAATTTATATACCGCATAAACTCGCTTGGCGGAGCTAACATTATGAATCAAAATAGACAATCCCACGTGGATCAATCGCGTATGCAACCTAGTGAGTTCCCGATCCGCTGCTGTTATCAAGATTGATGATACCGGTTTCAACGCGTTTTGGTTTTCTCGGTAATTGATCTCTCATAAAAAACCCTCTGAAGTTTTTTATCGCTAGTTTTTTAGCAGCATCAATTAAATCAAAATTAGACATAGGGAGAATTGAGCTTTCAACTAATAAACCGTTCCTGGTATTCTTATACCCTTTCCGCTGTACCATGAATACGGGGTTCCTGGTAGTCTTAGACCCTTTGCCTTTTTTTTATATCCTTTCCCAGTTGCCTTTTTCAACGCCATCCCTGCCGCGATCCCAACGGCTCCCAACGCCGCCGCTTTCGCTACCGCTGTGGCAGCCGCTGCAATCAATGCTGGTATTGCAGCTAACAATGGAAATATACCACCTGATTTTATCATGTTGGCAACTGCAGCCTTTGAAAATACAATTTGAACTCCTCGCTATTTCTTTAGCGCATCATTGAAATGTTTTATTTGACGATCCGTCAATGATATTTTATGTGTACCGCCGGACATCTGCGCTGCTTTTAACGTTATTGTTGTTCCACATTCTTTAGCGGATTTTGATCGCAATTTCTTGACCTGACCATCAGTCAGCTTGACACTAACAACACTATATGTCATTTTATTGTAAAACACATTTATGCTTTCAATTGATCTAATTGTGAATCGTTTACATATTTTCCACTGGTGCATCAACGATTCTCATTCGTCCGCCAGCCCTTCTAACAACATTGATTTGTCGCTGAGAATGACAGCAACCGCTCTATAATCAACACCACCAGGAGCTATACGAGCCCTAAAATGTATGTCAACGACGGATTGCCTTGTTAAATCAAGATGCTCCAGCGAAAAGTAATAAATCGGATATAGGTTTTTAAAATCAAGTTGCGATATTTGTAAACCAGTATCAACATTTTGATCACGGCCCATAAATGACAGCATCCGATGATACACACGTGCTATGTGGTTAGTGTCGTAATCAAGCTGTATATCCTCAGATGGTTCTTGTTGTCCGTTTATTCTCAGTGAAACCTCCTTGACTCCTAATCGATCAAATATCATATGACTGCGTTCTTGGGAGCCTAATCGATCCCGATTCTGCAGCGCTATAAATATATGACGTGGAGCTGAAACGCCTTGTTTTGATGCCAGGTGCCATGTAAATATATCAGCAACATTATCCTCTTTGGTATCAGTTGTTGTTGTTAGCCAATTTATCAATGATTTGCCACCTGTGTCCATAAATGAAAGTACCCGCTCTTCCGTGGTAATTGATGGGGTCATTACTGGCATCCACAATACTATTTTACTCAAAACAACTTTACCATCAGCGGCACCAGTACGCCAAATTGCATCATTGTCATTGCCTTTTCGCACTAACGCGATTGTGTGTTTGGCTCCATAGATGACTTTTCTGACATTTCTGCAGAATCCAAATATGTGATGGAGTGGAATCGCACATGAAAAATATCGCTGCTGTCATTGCAATGTTCCTTTTCGTGTTGCAAATCCTAAATTAAAATTACCATTAACGCCTCTGAGAATATCAAACGCAGCTCCGGGTCTAGCTCGACGTTCTGGATTTGCTGCTTCTGGTTGATCGGCTTCTGCATTATCTCTTGCTGTTAACACTTTAATGTATTGAAGGTGGTCAGCGTTATCAGAGGTATCCTTTGCAAACATCATAGATGGACCAGCCGACCTTGTATAATCATCAGAATATCTTGCTAGCCCGATAATTGTTGTTGCAACATCAACTTCACGGTCTATTGATTCAATTTTTTTTCCATCAATGAGATATCTTGCACTTTCAAATAACGCCATTATGCCATTATTGACAAAACCAACTCGGATATTTGCGTTATCTGCATATGGGGTATCAGCTGCAACATTTGTTACGAGTTTTCCCTCGATTTCAATAAATGCTTCACATGGCAAAAAGTATTTACTGGTATCTTGAACTTGAAGTTCAATTCGCGATCGTAGGTCGGGTTGTATTGCATGATAGGAATAGTATTGATAATCGCGGACGGAATTGTCCTTGGGTACTGGGGCTTCTATATCGAAGGCCGGATCAGCTGTTCGTTTAAACATTATATTATTCACACTAGTGTTTTCAATTGTGAAACTCTTTGTAATCATCGTCGTTTTTGTTTTCGTTTCAAACCACTTTCTGCTATCGCGTTCATGATAGCGCTATCTGTTACCGGTGAAGCCGTCAATGGCAACGGAGTCACCGAAGCAGCCAGCGACGCTAATTTTTCTTCCACTGCGCTATTTATTGCTTTGCTGATTTTTGCAGGCATCACTCTCGTTGATGGCAGCACTGTTGGTTTCACCACCGACTTCGTCGCTATTGGTTTCTTTCGCACCAATGATGCTATTTTATCTTTCGCGGCAGATAATGCCTTTCCGGCAAGATTTCCAACAGCGCTGATTCCCTTATCAAGAATAATATCTTTGGCCTTCATTGATAATTGTTTAGCTAACGGCGCCACTTTTATGGCCATTCTTGTAAATAGCCCCGTAGTGGTATTGCCGAAACCATCTCCGTAATATGCTCTATAAACAGGCAATCGTGAGTTCACCACATAGACGCTTACGGGTTTATCATGGTTGTAGTGTATAATCATCTTGTTATAAAAATAGTAGTTTTTCAATTAGTGATCAATCGCTGTAATAACCATGGACGTCTCTGCGATTTTCAACTAATTCAGCAATGAGTTCTCGATATACATCAATGCCCATGATACCGCCGGCAAATAATCGTCTACAGATATCAGCTGTCTCATTAATTATCTCGACGGAGTTGTTTCCGGCTCGTTTTCCACCCATAAGTACTTCCAACCGTGATATATCACTGAGGATGTTACCAGGGCGTGTCACGGTTGCGTTGAAATCCTTTGGATTTTTAATCGAATATCCTTTTCCGCTTGTTTTCTTAGAACCGGCTTCTGCTCTTATATCTATTTGTTCCGAGATTGGATCCTCCGTATAACGTGGTGGTTGTGGACCGCCTTTAACCGCAGCTAGAAAGTCATCATAACCAGGGTTCTGCAACGCCGAGATTCTATCCCCGCCGCGTTTCACTAGATATATTTTGGATGCCCAATCCTTTCTGGATTTTATAAAAATTTTAAACTCGTCTTTTAATAAATTCTCTCTTTTACCCTTTGGAAAATTTTCTCTAGCAAAATCAGCTAATTCGGAATCCGTATGGTTTCCTCTAATTTCATTTAATGCTGCGACTGTAAATATATTTTCAGGTGAATAGACTCTTCCTGCAGCTGCATCTTGCTGTTCTTCTTCGCGTTCTTCAATTTCGCGTTGAGTTTTTATATCACTGGATAGCTGTTGTATCCCTGAGCGCGTTTGTTCGGTCTCTGCTGCTATTTTTTCATGCCTATCAAGCAGCGGCGCCTTCGTTGTTCGTTCTTTTTCATGAATATCTCCGTATGTCGCTGCTTCAGTTAACTTTTTCACATCTTTGGTCGCACTTGTTATCGGAGTAAACAGTTTTTCACTTGACACAGAAAAGTCAGTTTGCATTGTCGTTGTTGAAGTTTCTCGCGAAGTCTGTCTCGAACCGGTATAAACTTTTTAATTGCTGCTAGCCGCTCTCGGGCTAATTTAGTTGTAAGCGATTCACCTACCATATATTGTTTGTGAACTGAGTTTTCAAATGTGAAAAGCTGAGTTATTAAATAATGTACCATCAAGCTAACGTATCCATCTCCGACAGGGTTAAACTGTACGACGCTATCCGCGAATGTTTCAGAAATAACATCGCTGGGGGTTTCAAAATTGTAATATCTGAAAACGGCGATGAACGATTTTTGTTAACGACGCGGCAACAACAACTACGTGAAAATGGAGGCGTCGCGGTGATTACTTGCTACCACAACCAGATCATCCAGTACGCACATAACTGCATGAGCAAGCCCAAACTGATGAGTATTCTTTCAGGAGAAAATCCTATGTGACAAGTGTAACAAGTGTTACAAAAAACGCTAAAAAATAAATTTTTTACTGAAATTTACTGAAAGCCTATTTTTTATAGTAACGCTCACGTGGTTAGGATACTGGTTTTTCCTCGTTTAATATTTTTCTAAGATCACGAACCTTAGAACTAATTTCAGCTCGTTTTTTATACTCTTGGCCGAGCTTTTGACGTATTGCTTCAACGGTGCTAAATAGCGTTATAAATACATTAATGTTGTTACCGTACAAACAAGCATTGATGGACTTTTGAATTCCTTTCACGAGCCTGTACATCTTAGGTAAAACATAACGACCCTTACTAAACTGATACTAAATGTCTTCATATTCCGAGGCAATCCTGTCGCAGTCGAGATCTTCAGATAATACTATCCCTCGATTTTTCAAATTTGAAATTTCAACAATTATAGAATTTACATCTTTGATATCCATTATTTATATAATACATTTTACCTCTAATTATTAAAAAATATTGGGGGTCGTTTTTGACCTGTTTTGTTTTATGGACAGTACAATGCCGTATATATCTCCACTCGAGTGTTGTGGCAGATTTTAGGCATACATATACTTAATTAAGTTAATTATTCAATGAAACGATAATGGAATTTGTGATGTGATGGTGGGCGTGCCATGCAAGCCCAAGGGAACACCAAAGCATACATCTCCGAAAGGGAGGCCTAAGGTGACAAACATCATCTTAGACCGCCCAGAAGATATGCTTGGGGGACATCACAACAAACCCCAAAGCGTACATCTCCGAAAGGGAGGCCTAAGGTGACAAACTTCATCATAGACCGCCCAGAAGATATGCTTCGGGATATCACAACATATACTTAATTAACTTAATTAATGGACGGTACAATGCCGTATATATCTCCACTCGAGTGTTGCGCAGATTTTAGGCATAACACATACTTAATTAACTTAATTAATGGACGGTACAATGCCGTATATATTTCCATTCGAGTGTTGCGGCAGATTTTAGGCATAACATATACTTAATTAACTTAATTAATGGACGGTACAATGTCGTATATATCTCCACTCGAGTGTTGCGGCAGATTTTAGGCATAACATATACTTAATTAACTTAATTAAGGATGGTATATTCAATGAAACCATGATGGAATTTGTGATGTAATGATGTGTGACGGCACAAAGACAGCACAAACATGAAACGACGGGTCGGATTTTCTACGGCCAATCCAACCAATCAAAAGCAACCCAATTAAATTAACCCGGTTGCATGATTGACAAAAGACAACCACACGCCCGGGTTAATGGCGTTGGTTAGTTTTGATCGGTCGGATTTGGCTTTCGAAAGCCCCAAGCTTATTACGAGTCATAACATATATAAGGTGACTAATACAGCAGCGTTGATTCACGGGTGTGTTATTTTATTTCCTTGAATTACTTATTAATGCTGTTTTACAACATTTAAATGAGACAAAATATTTAAATAAAACACTAAACAAAAGAATACAGTTGTTAGATAACAGTGTGTATTTTCTCTGTTCTAATCCTCTAGACAAAATGCGTTACCGATTAGGTCACAAAGAGCTGTATACAGAGGAATTTTAACCACGCCCACTTACTTCAATGCATGGAAAACACTAGTGTTTCATTCTCGTTCCGGCTGAGCGAACAGAGGTAACGCGTTGGATTATAAAGAACGTCTGTACTAAAAGTGTATAAATAGCTGAATGTAGATGGTCTAAGGGTTTAAATAAATACAACTGTTTAAATGATTCAGTTTTAGCCAAGCGACAATAAAAAGTTTTAGAAATGTTAAAAGTTGATAAATACAAATCTACCGAAACTCATGTATTATACTCCATTACAGTCACGTGTGCGCGCCTATATCAATTATAACTCTCTCTCTACAGGTGTAGCAGACGACACATACCTTTAACGGTCATAATACAAGGGAACTTAGTGAGTAGAGTGTTATGAGTGGCGGCGGACTTATCCATAAAGGATTTATCTCCCTTGAATCGTTTCAGATGTATACGAATTTTATTTTATGGCCATTTTTCTTTGACAGAGTTAATTTAGTTATATTTTCTGCAACAAATCGTATTGAAGACCTTCAAATATCAAAATATGTACTGGCTTTATTTATTGATTGAAATATTTTTTCTTCGTTGGTTTCTGTATCAAATGATTTGACATGTTTTGCCCTTTTTGCGTTTTTGCCGCTTCCACCTAATTTTGCATTCTCACTTTGAGTAACAACTCGTAAGTTATCCAATTTGTTATTTTGAGGGAATCCATCAACGTGATCAACCACAAATCCGTCTTCGATGAATCCGTAAAATGCTTCATAGATTATTCTGTGATTAAGATATGTCTTCTTCCCGGCTGTAAACACCAAGTATCCCATATTATTTACCCGTCCAACCGGTTTTTTTAGTCTGCAATTTCTAACAACACCATCACGGGATGCTTCATAATTAACAAGCACTGTGTGAGGTCTGAAATCTTGGCTCATTTGTATAATAATACTACTTGTCTAATTTATATCTGCTTTAATTATTGACCTCTTGATATAATCTTGAGGAGTTTTTATGATTTTGTCGCTGACGGAGTCATTGGTAGGATCAACGACTGCATTTTTTATTCGTTTGTCATAGTAGCGTTTTAGTTATCTGTATCGTTTGCCGCCACAACTGAGACACAACTGCGATTTTCCCCTTACCCCCACCCCACATCGGAGGCATGGAAGGGGGCCAAAGGAACCGTTGCGAACGCTTTGTAAATGATACCCACAGAATTCGCTTCTGCATGTTTTGTTACATGGAGTTGTTGATCCAATCATTAGCCACTTGCAGTGATTCATTATACTATATTTTTATATTTAAATACTTGTTTTAATTATAACATGGAGGAGTTCGAGAGATTATCAGCAATTAAGCCTTTCAAAAACGTTAAGTTTAATCTCGATAGAACCCTCAAAGATGTGCCAAAACGGGCAATAACTGATAGAGCCCTGATAAATAAAATACGCGATTGTATTAATGAATTCAAGCACGACGGTGCATCTCATAGCTGGTCAACATTTCGAATTGATGGCGTTGTTGATGCCACCATGAACGACAGCAACGCAGCGTTGATGTTATCACAACTTGGCAACAAAAAGTACTTTTTTAGAGTGAAATTCATTATCCGTGTAGAATCAGGCGGTTGGATTATACGAGACAAATTTGAACCGATTCTCAAAGACAAGAAAACAGTCGTTGTTAGCCGTGATTCTAAGCCGGGTTTGTTAACTGGAATTGACAAACCATACTATGAACAAGCATATTCTGAAACAGCAGTTTTGTATGGGATATATCCGTTAAATGAAAAACCTGATATAAGAAAACTTAAACCAATGAAACAGTCGTCGCCGACGACTTCATCATCAGTGGCTTTGCCACTCAATTGTGTAGCAGCACGAATAACAGAACATTTTACAAATGTATCCCGAGGGAACAAACTTACCAATCTACGGCGTAGCAAAATAGCTCAATGGGAGTTAACGGTGAAAGACTGCGGAGCAACTATTAGCGATATAGCGAAATTAGAAACATTACTGAGATTTCCAATAACAGTTATGACGATAACCGGAGAAGTTTTATACGAATCAAAATATAACAAAAATGGAGCCCCAATTAAAATTATTGATCATAACGAACACGCATGGACGTCCGCGGTCACAATATTTCCACGAAACAGAGCAATAAAGTATATACCCGACGAATTCTTACGAGAAGAATTCTCCAGGGATGGTTTTCTCGTTGAAGAGAAACTGTTCGATGCTATTGCGCATTTGAGTAAAAACGACCCCGTGTCGGTGTGGTTACTTCGCAGCACTGAAAACGACACGAATACGTTTGATCAGTGTGTAAGACCAAACGGTGAATTATACCGCACTGAAGCATTTCACAACAAAATGAAAAAAACAGCTAGCAGATTTTTAACGGCGTGTGGCGAAGGCAACAACAGTGGCAAAGCCGCCAGTGATGAAATAATCAACGATGAACAATTATTGACAAACTGTTTTACAATCCCGTCGGTTGCAGCTCATTTTGCAAGAATAAAAAACGCATGGAAACCAACACGCGTAGAATTCTTGCCAGACATTGAGGCTAGTTGTTTAGAATTTAATCATGGTAGTTTATGGAATAACAAATACGACCATGATAATATCATTTCAGTTGATATGGTTGCTTGTTATCCAGCGAGTTTTCTTGGTTATGGAGAGTGTACTGAGTATTTTAAACGATTTGGACACCCCGTACATGAAATGACTCGTGTTGCAATTAATGGGCCGCTGCCTGATTTTGATTTAACTGGATTCGCTCGTGTAGTATCATTTGAGTTCGCAGCAGGACTTCATCGCTGTTGTTATATTTGGATTGGTAGACACATGTCTGAAAAGAAGTGGCTGCCAATAGTGCTATTACGATTCAGGATTGATACAAAAATTTTAATTTCGCTGACGGTCAGTGAAGCAATTATATCATATCGGAAACAAGCCAATGTCTGGTTGCCAACACCGGAACGTCTTGATAGTATAATTGAGGAATCCAGAAAACATATTGATGCCGACGAAGAATATATCATTGAGTGGTCCAAAAGGGTATTTAATCAACGAAACATCGAAGCAAAAGATCTCGGCAGAAGAATAATCGGAAATTTCACTCAGGGAGGAAAAAATGCGACTATAAACGATATTGTTCACGGCTGATTATGGATAACACCGAATACGACTTTGTAATCGCGGATGCAGTATCCAAAAACATATATGTGGATCGTAAAGATGCTTTTTTGTCCGATGGAACAAAATTGGGAACGGTTGTTACTTATAGCGACGGTTACAGATCCCCGTATACACATTTGAGGTCGTCGATGCTGGGTTATGCTTGTATTAATTTATTTTCAATGATAAATAGATTTCCTGACACTGCGGTTAGGGTTGCCGTTGATTCATTTTACATTAACAGCAATTACAGTTGCGCAGTTGCTAAATTCACTAATTCGGATGAAAGTTGGGGATCATTGAGAATTAAAAAAGAAATGCTGCGTGATTATTCTGAATCAGCAGCTGTTGAAATTAAAAGTAATTACTTACGCGGTGATAATTTATCAGAACGTTCTAATGCACCACCGATATCAGATCCAATTTGTAGATATAAAACAGTTTATTTAAACGGCTGTGGCGGGTCAGGAAAAACGACGCGTGCAATCGAGTTATATCGAGGACGCGTAAACATGATTGTGGTGACGCCAACACATAGATTAGCCAGAGAGATAAAACAACGAGGCGTTTCCGCGTGTACGTATCATAGTTTTTTCAGATACAGTGGTGACAAATGGACACCTGAACGAATGGGAGAGAAATTCATCCCCGAGGTTATAATTTGGGATGAAGTATGCACAGTATCAACAGAAATATTAAAGATGTTCTTAGATTGGCTGCTGACAAAAAACACGACCGTGATAATGTGCGGAGATCATGGACAGCCACCACCATTTGTCGGCACGGGTCCACATAAGTGGCTGAAAGAATTCGTGGACTATTATGAAGAAATTGATAGCGATTATAGAGCACTTGATGAACAATTAAGTGAGGTTAAAAAATTAATTAGACTGAAACCCGACAGAATCCAATGTGAAATAATTAGGGAAATAATTTCTGAAACTCCAATGGAGGAATTTAAATAGCACATGGAGACCAAACGATTTTGTAGTTGCTAGCAGAAAAATAGTCAGAGACACACTTCAGAGAAAGTTGTTTGAGCTTCACAAAGAAAAATATCCCCTGATAAAAGTTCCATTGTGTTATAGACCCGCTGACACACGGCGACAGAATATTGAAGTTGAAATTCCAGGACAACGCGAAAGACAAACACTAGTATTAAATGATATTGTTGTCGAAGACGCATTGCGTGCTAATAAATCGCCATGGACACTGGGTTACGTAACAACAATACATTCCTCGCAGGGATTAACCATCGCGGATACAATTGTTTGGATAGTCGATAATCGCATTGAGTGGTCAAATTTCGTCTATCTTGCAGTGTCTAGAGTACGGCGAATAAATCAGCTTCGAAGAATTTTTTCGATGATGACACTACAATGGATGATATTGATGTTAAAATTATTGATAAAAAAACTCTCCGGTTACAAACAACAAGACAAAAAAAAAGAGAATTTTATATTGATGCTGAATTAATAATTACACTAAAGCAACAACAGAATAATCACTGCGCGAGTTGCAATTGTATAATGAGTTGGCAGTATTCGGATAAAGATCCTCGCCAATTTACCTTAGACAGAAAAATAACAGTCTCGGTCATGTCAGAAACAATGTGATGTTGACTTGTCTTGAGTGCAATAGACGCAACGGCGCTAGTTAAGACCATGCGGTGGTAATTGAGTATCGTCAGGAATCACTTGTAATTGTTCGCGTGTAAAACCACGCTGAGGGGCAGTTGATTCCAATTTATAGATTGGAGGTCTACCAGTTGATCGTGTTATAGTAGATATTTTATGCGTAGTGACACTCCAAATAGGATCAGTAGCCCTTTTTTTAACACCTTCAAGCTCTCCTGGTTCATATAAATATCTCACGGTGACATTGCCAAGAATTGGCTGAGAAACGCTATCCCGCTGTGGTTGTGGTATATACTTTCTTTTTATTGCGTTGTTAGGTTTCATATTGATTGCTCTGGTAATCTCGTTATTTTGCGCTACAACTACCCCTGGTAAAATTTTGACCCATTCACAGGATCGCTTTTCTTGGATGAATTCTTTTGCGTATTGATATCCAAATAACCGCTCAGCAAGAGTCCGATTAAATCGTTCAACAATTGCCTGATCGCGATGTAGTGCAGTATGTCCTCGTCGTATTGTGACATTGTGATGTTTCATTGTTGATAAAACAGCGCCTTGAAATTCCTTGCCATAATCAACTTGTAACAGATTTGGCCAGCGCAAAGGACCCCTTCGATAAATCCTTTCAAATGCATCGGCGACTTCAGTTGATGATTTTGTTTTCAGCGGTTCTGCTTGTTTGTATCGACTCGCAATATCAACTACAGTTATATTTGTAACCGTTGTCATGAGGTAAAAATAATATATCAGCCTAATGAACTTCATTAGGGACAGTCACATCAAAAATGCGAGTAATTAATTTGTTTAGGCGGTGGTAGATAAATTTGCCATATAGCCTGTTTGGATAACCAATTGGCCGCAGTGGCCTTTTTCACTTTTGCGGCGTTAGCGAGTTTATTGATTTCAGCGTTACCCCTCCAGTATCCTTTTGGAGAATAATAAATAGATTCCATATTATTAATTACCAGCGCCCATCATCAATTTACCTTTCATAGCTGATTTTACCAACCATGAAGCCAATTTTTCTTTGAAAGATTTATCAGGAATAGTATTTAACGCATGAATTAATTTCACATCCGCGAGATGCCTGTTTTGCAGATTGCTGCTTTTATATGCAACATCATGAGCATGACACGCCTTATTAATAGCGTTTATCGGATAATCGCCGGGTCGGGGCAGATTTTGATCATCAAGTCTGATATCTAATCGTGTTCCGGGGCCACAGTAGCTATATCCTGGAAGGTGCTTTTCTCCGGGGTACTTTGCCCATGGGGTTCCAGGGAGCTTTGCCAATTTGGCTGCGATATCACCTCCTCGTTTTTTTTAAAAACATCTCCGGATTTCATAGAAACAAATCTAAACTTTTTTATACCACATGTTGCACATCTACCAGTAAGTGCTGATCTGTTATTTTTAGTTGTAATCGTCGTCACATCATTTGTGTTAGTACGCGTTTTACACTTCACACAATATAGATCCATAATTTATGTATAGAGGTATGAATATAATTGATTTTTCAGCGACTAAAACAAGAGAACCAGTTAAGCATCATGCAGCGCTACCAAACTCTATCCGCGCAATTATAATCGGGCCATCTGGATCCGGCAAGACGCAATTGTTGCTCAATTTAATAGTGAGATGGATGAAGTGGAATAAGTTATATTTAGTTGCTCCTAGCTTAGATCATCAACGATGCTATGAAGTGCTAAAATATTTTAATGAAAACGCTTCAGAGATTGTCGGCAAGGGCATTATTGAATTTATAACCGATATTGACGAGGCACCATCCGTGGATGACCTTGATGGGAGCATTAACAATTTAGTCGTATACGACGATGTGATGTTAGACAATCAAAAAAACCCAGCTAGAAT
This sequence comes from Unio delphinus, assembly GCA_029339505.1. NCBI lineage: Eukaryota > Metazoa > Mollusca > Bivalvia > Unionida > Unionidae > Unio > Unio delphinus. The sequence goes on along the minus strand of JAQISU010000071.1, from coordinate 11,290,447 downwards.
ATTTTCCCGAGGCAGGCATAAAAACACTGACGTGATATATGTCACTCAACGATACACTCAGATTCCAAAAGTGATAAGAGATAACTGTAATATTCTTGCTGTGTTTAACGGCGTTGATAAACATACGCTACGAAATATTTGGCAGACATGGTGTTCCGATATGGACTTCAATCAATTAAAAAATTTCTTTAGTAAAGCTCTGTCAACCCCGCATGGATTTATAACAATAAATTTACATGATCCTCGGGCACGATATCGTATCGGACTCGATCAAATATTTGGTTGAAATAAATTATTAACCTGTAGCAGCAGGGGGGGGGGGGCGATGACATCACGACGAGACCGTATTTTGACTAAACGATGAAAACGGTCTTGGAGTATGATTTGCGAAAAACTTATGTTTCGAGCAAGTAATGCTTTTTTTTTCGGTTGAAAAAGAAGGATTCGAATTAATTCTCTCGCGATGTTTGTTAGATTTAGAGCAAATGATGTCTCGGGCAAATGTAGGATTCGCCCCCTCCCCTGCTGCTATAGTGGAAAATAGATTTAGTTATATTAGGGTAATACGCCGGTAAAAGCGTATATTGACTGGCCTTGGGTGGCGGAGTTGAATAGTTCCCAGTGAGAAAGGGGATACTAGTGCATTTTATATGGCATAACCGGCTGGCGGTACGGAAATCTGTTGATGGTGATGAAAAACAATGCAAATGTGCGGTTGATGGACTTTTGGGCAAGTTGATTTATCTGTGGTTTTGAATTGATTCGAGAAAAATTCAGTATATAAAAGCAGACACATCTGACCTTCCAGTTTACAACTCATATTGTATGGAAGCCTTTGGAAATTTGTGGCAAAACATATGACTTGCAGCGGGATTAGTACCAGGGTTTAACACCGCTCGGTCAAGTGATACCCCTGTCCGTGTAACAGTATCATTAAAGGACAGAATTTGTTCTGAATTTCTTCTCCATCTGTTTGAATGGGAAGGCATTTATAATTTGATCTAAAATAAATGTAAACACACAAAGAACGTCGATATAAGTATAAACATTTTACACTTTACTTATATTATTCAGTCTGAAGTGTCGTTACCTTTTAACCTATGGAATATAAAGGAGTAAAACAATGAAATCGATGAAGGCAAGAAAGACAAAACGACTAAAGGTTTATGAGGTACAAGTAAGTAAGAAGTAAATAAGTAAAAATGTAACGTTAAGAACAATTATATGTAATCTAATTGTCGGCCTCATTACAGTTTAGTTGTATTCAAATTACCTCGGCCACGCAGGACTATATGAATAAGGGGTTTTAAGGTAGAACGTGGAACACATTAGCATTTTAACACACACACACACACATGCACACATACACACACACAGACAGAGATACACACTTTACCACTCGTGTGAGTTAGAATTGCCAACTGGCTGATTCATATATATTTCTTCTCGTACATATCTTATAAACATATGTTCTATCAACACCACACTATGGAGAGGGAAATCTGTATTTTCTTAAAGTTGCCATAGAAGCGATAGAATGCCTGTTTATTTTATCCATTCAATCTTTTATTAGATTAAACTTTAGATGTGCGTAACTTCTTTTGTTTCCTTGAGATATATATTATTTACATTCCAGGAGAATGCAGACAGCTTATAGACCTCATAGTAGTTGTAGATGGCTCCGATAGTATCAGCTCTGAGGATTTCAAAACACTCAAATTTGCGATTGTAAAACTGATGGAAGGAATGGTATTAAGCGATGACGATGTCAAATTAGGATTGGTTCTCTACAGCTCCAATGTCACCAATACGATTCCTCTCAGCGGAGATAAGGCCAATCTTAAAGGAAATATACTCGCTTTGCCCCACCCTCGGGATGGGACCAGAACCGACCTGGGTATTGCGATGATGACAGAGATGTTTGGCGTTCAAGGTCGGGCGTCGGCAGCAAGAATTGGACTCGTCATCACTGATGGAATCTCAATGAATCGAACCAAGACCACCAATCGGGCCAACCAAGCAAAATTCGAGGGAGTTAACATGTTCGCAGTGGGTGTGACGGATTTAGTTGACAGTAGTGAATTAGATGTCATAGCCTCCTCGCCTGCCCAGGTTTTATCAGTTGATAGTTTCGATCAGTTGAAGAACAATATTTTCTCACTTTTGTCCACATTTTGCAAAACTAATCTTACGGAAATGACGGAATCTTCTAAAGCAGTTTTGTCCGTATCTAACGATGCACACATTCCAGGAGGTAAGTACACAATTTAACATCCGATCAAGATATTTATCTCATATGATCCCGCATGATGTTCATCTACCCATAGAGTGCCCACAGATCAGAGTCCACCCTGTTCTTTCTCCCTATGAGTTAAAAACCTCAAGTGCAAATTCAGTTTCGCTGTCGTATTATGCGAGAATAGATCCGGTTTTACGCTGTTCTGCAGTTTTGTGTACGGCCACGGGTATAAACACGGTAACTTATTGGGTAATTATCACAATTATACTAGATAACATTAATTTTTATAATAGTTCTTATTAGGATGTCTAAATTAGGAAACTTTTATAGATTTTTCATATAGTTTACCCAAAAGACAACTTCAAGCGAGAAATAATTGATTCATTTAGAGTCTGTCATGACAAAAGTGTTAACCTGAATTCCGTAGGTGTGTTTATTAGAATTCTTTGGAACTTTGATATGTAATTTAGTGCCGATTAGCACAATCGGTTTGTACGAACGTTCTTAATTAGTTTTATAAAATACCTAAGTAGTAATGTTGTTAATTTCTCTTCCATTGTTTGTATTATGTTGAAAAGACTACCTACATATTTACGCATATTTGTACTTCGCATGAGTCAACATTTGTATTTAAAATATATAAACCATGTCGATTGGGTGTAATATTTTAATCCTGAAGTTGCCAGTTTGTATCCGTTGCTAAAAATTGGTGATCGGTCTAATTAATGTAGTCTGTATCATTTGTGCTAAAATTGGAAAAGTTTTCATGTTCTTTGCAGTTAATGCACTAAATGAAACTGTACGCCATCTTAACCGCTAAATTACAAAATAATTTAATACTTTTCACCCCCATTGTCTTGGGCAATGGTACACTTTATAATGCGATATTATTTTGTCCCGCTGAAGTGTTTTCTTCATATATTTTTAAAGAGCAAGTTTAATTGGAGGAACTTAAATTTTGTCTGCTAATATTACTGAGAAATCGAATCTGTTTAGTACATCTGAAGATAAACTAACAAACATTTGCAACATAAGTAAAGACAGACGTATTACGAGAGCAACAGCTGTTTTGAATATGACGCAAAGTTTGGAATAATTACAGTATGTTATTATATTGTTATTGAAACATTTTCATTATTGGGACACACGCTGGTAACTGTTGGTTTCTTTGCATTTTAAATTCTTGTTAATACTCAAGTCTTAACTAATGGTAAGAGAACAGAACAATATTAGTTAGAATTTTCTTGTTTAAATGTTATTTTAACGATTCTTACAAATCTATTCTGCATGTTAGACTGAGGCTAGATTTTAAAGTTGTTTTGAATTTATGAGTAAAGCATCACCTTTAAGTTCAGTATATCAATAATTTCCTGTAATGAAAACATGAAACTAGAGATTTTAAAATCACTGTAAAATAATGATCTTTCTATATAAAATTGACTGCATCGACATATTCCTACGTTGCATCAAACTATTTCTTGCCGCCTACTTGAAACAAAACACATAAGTAGTTTTCTCGCTATATTTATACTCATTTATTCACACGTTTGAAACGTGTAATGTATGCCAATGCGGTGTTTGAAACGTGTAATGTATGCCAATGCGGTGTTTGAAACGTGTAATATATGCCAATGCGGTGTTTGAAACGTGTAATGTATGCCAATGCTGTGGCCAAATAGAAATAATTTTGAAACATAATCTAGCCAAATCCAACTTTCTGACAAATTACGGACTTGAAAAAGCAATGACACAAAATGAAGCACATGTAATGTTTTAGTTATTTACTATTGCATGTTTTAAGTAGATGTATTCCTTTAATAAGGCTGAGAATCATTCTACCATTTTTAGGAGCGAACTTGTTTCCTGTTTGAAACTTTACGTAATTTTCTCTAGTTTGCTAAATATTTTATCGTTTGTCGAGTGTGTTTTATATTTAGTATATATTGTTCCTTATATGCCAACAGTATACGTAAAGTAATCATTCAGAATCAGCACTTTCGATTTTTATCTGTAGACTCTGGAATGTCAGCAAGATGTATTTGAATGTGTCAGCCATAGTTTACACTTAATCACCCCACTTTAGTTGCACCTTTTAGACTGCTTATTCAACAGTTAACATAGCGAAGGCCTCTATAATAAGGTGTTGATCATTTAATTTTTGTGGGGTGCTGGATATGACCGTGGTTTTCTCGTTAGCTGACACATACTCTTTTATCTCAAGGTAATTAATATTGTTTCCAAATAATGTTGTGAATATAACATGGTGCCATTTTGCTGTAAATCAGAGTAAAATATGTGTCCAACTACTGACAGAGAGAAATCAAACCAGTTTCGGGCCCCTGGTCAAGAACGTTTAATTATTTGTTCCTAATATAATTACGGAATATTTCGGTACGTATCGCGTTACATTCAGGAATACCGCGTTATATCAGAGCATACAATTTTTTCGAGGTACCCAGCTTTAGTAGCCGCACATTTTGTTACGACAGAGTCGAGAAATTTATATACATTGAAAAATGATCATTACATAGTCATGTATTGGAAAAGATAATCTATAACCATTACGTCCCAATTTTTTAAAAATAGTTACCTACTTGATATTCTATGTTTGAAGAGTACATGTTGTTACAGTAAGTACTCTGAAAAAGTCGGTGATTTTCGGCTTAGAACACCAGTGGGCCCGATGTACGGCATGTCTTTAATTTCTCATTCACATACAAAAAATGTTCCGCGAAATGACCGCAATTTCGTTATCGTTGAAACGTTTTGTTGATTTCAAAACAGTAATTAGGCTTGAAATATGAAACAGAGTAATCATAAAATAGAATTTACCTTTATATTTCATCAGGTATATTTATGTCAGGTGTTCTTTCCATCATATTACTTGCGTTAGACGTCTTGATGTTGATTTACGCAGATTTCGAATATAGTTCGTGAAACATCCATCTATATGCGCTGAATGCACTGGAATTTACCAAATGACGCCTACAGTGAAGCTTATGTTTAATGAGCACGTGTTTTTGCCAGCTGGTAAATATTATTTGATATCTTCTCTTGTATTTTTTAATGATCTGAGTGCGATGAACGGTTGCATTTTCGTCCTGCAAAAAATACCATTTATCTGTTAAATGACTAGCCACTAAGGTCATAAACTGGTATCCAGAATCCCCGGGTATTTCTGAGCACTTATTGCTAATAATGCACCTTCGTGTCATAACTTGACATTTCCGATTGCAGGGAACTAAACCTCTCTTCCAGCCTTTGTTGTTCTTTTCCGAAGAAATATATACTAACGAAATTTCTAACAACTATCGTACTTCCGTCTGACAACATCGCCATGTTCCACTATATAGGAAGTGCTCACCAGTTATTATGTACTTTTCAGAGATTGGCATGAATGGAAATGTAATTATTAACATACCAAAACTAAATATGATATGGAAACATTGCACATAATGCATGACAGAGTCGGAAATTGCAAGCTATATAATCCACAGTTGTATAGAAGCAAAACGCAAGAACTGTGTGCCTTTGTATCGGTTAAATGTACAAACTGCAATCAGCAGAAGAAGAACAGACTGTCTTTCCAGAAAAGTGCCAAGGACAGAGAAAGAGATGCACAGTCACAGGAAGTTTAAATGAGATGTTGGCACTTTCTTGCTACAAGCCCATAGTTGGAGTAACTGACCTAAGATTTATTATATCCTGTCGCAGTATTCAATCTCATTCTTCTGGCTATCTATATAATAAGGTTAATGAAATAACTATTACAATAATATCTATCAATAAATCTGCTTTAGTGGAAAATCAAACATTTGTTAATGAGGTTAATCGGCTAACATACAAAGGCATTCATGTACAGACAGACACTGTATACAACCACAGATCACCGAGTGAAGGTGAGTACGCCATGCAGTCTGTGGCTATAGGCCCTATAGTCATGGAACATTCCACAAGCAGAAAACTTCGCTCTCGCTCTCTCTCTCTCTCTCTCTCTCTCTCTCTCTCTCATGAAAAGGAAACGTTTATTGGCGGTACATGAAAAGGAGCAACCAGCTCCAATTTGCATCTTTCTAAATGTTTGCAAAGAAAAATGCTTTGTAATTTCCTCATGAAGAGAGTTAAAAACAATTTTTAGCTCACTGTAAATACAAAAATAAAGTGAGTTTTAAAAACACCTCAATTTGCGCTGTTTTCTACAGCTTCCAATTAATTTGGAATCCAAGAAATTTAGATTTAATAAAAATCCATCTACTTTGGAAAAGTACATTTTCTGTACTCTTTGTTTTTCTAAGATAGCGCACACGTTTAAAACGTGAATATGTTATCATGACAGCATGTACCCCAACACAACGTGATTGAGGGCACGTCGAGCTTTTTTATACTTTGCCACGTCCGCACGGTTGCCTCCGAGATTAATTTTTATAACTGTAAATTCTTTTCTTCAATTTATTTCCATCTGAAAGTAATTTTTTCTCTGTCATCTATCAAGGAGGAACCCCAAAACTATCAATTATTAGAGATCAATCTTTTAAATGTTTTGTATGACATCTGATTCATAACCTGTTTTTTTTACAGTTATGTAACTATGTGGAGATTTAAAACAAAAAGAGGCAATATGGACAATTCCATTTTTGCTTGGTTTAAATCCGTATGGATTGCATAATTTGCCGATTAAAATGTTATTTTTTTCGCGATGATCGATTAAAATGTTATTTTTTTCGCGATGATCGATTCGTCTGAAAGCCAGAGCGTAGTTTGAACTCTTCTTGCAATGGTGCTATTGTGGATTGCGGATACAGACAGGGTGTGGTTTGGTTAATTATTTGTTTAACCTCTAGATGTCTTGTTTAAAAATTGTATTATATATTTTTCATGTATACGCAAATTCACTATCAAGAAGAAAAATAATATATCAAGAACATTTAAACGAAAAGCGTTAAAATAGCAAGAAAAATCAACGTATGTTTTATTTTTATTACATTTTTTCGATATGCAATTCCAACATTACAGTAGTAACAATCACAAGAGTTATAACGAAAACAAAAGAATTCTTACAATGCGGATTGGACTAATATAACCTTAAATAGGGTCAGCAATAACCAGCTTTTTTGTTGCTTTCTTCGAGTGGCATGTCGTTCATATCATTTTAATATATTGATCCTGAAATTATTATAATTACTTTGTATCATTTATACTGCCTAATACAGCCACTATAGCAAATACAGGTCCATGAACTTTATCACTGATGTTAGATGGAGATTTTAGTACGGACGAATGAGAGATTGCCTCAACACACCCGAAGTAAAATCATACCAAAAGAACATATAGTGTTGAATCTGCTCTGAGATGGAGGAAACATTGATTTACGAATAATTTTGATCCGAACATTCAGTATTTGTTCCACGCCGATTCCGCTTATTAAAAAACAGGTGCAATTATGTATCATAAATACCAAGAGCTATTATTTTTAAATTTTTTACGATAATGTTAAAATACGTTGCACATCCACCACGGCAGTTTTATTTAATATAAACCAAGATGTTAGTTTTGAGGTCGACACGGGCCAGCTGCTGCTCTGAGTAGAAATCAATGGTTTGTTTGGTAAACTTTATCTGCGTTACATGGTGACTTACCTATACCAAGATTAATAGTGTAACATTGGGCATGTATACTCTTTTAGGATGATTTGTATTGTAATAAATTTGGAGTATGCTCATTTGATAGCGTCCCTTTTTTAAGCAATTCTTAGATTTATTTGTGTGATTATTGAGATTCGGCGCCTTGGAAATATTCCTAGCCCTAAATAATTAACCAATTATTAGAAACAAACGTCACGGAGCCGAGTGTTAATGAGTTTGAACCATGCCATGGTTCGCTAGTAGTCAATTTAGGTCCAAACCGAATGACTGTCCCTGGTGTAACATAGTCCATACTAAAATCTAGTTGTGTATAATAGTGTCGTGGTTGAGATGGCAGTATTTACGGTAGGAAACCAGTAAATTACACACTGGAATCAATAAGTAGGGACTTAGTAGATACCGTTTATGTGTCCATAGTGGAAAATAGGTGTAGTTATATTAAGGTAATACGCCGGTAAAAGCGTATATTGACTGGCCTTGGGTGGCGGAGTTGAATAGTTCCCAGTGAGAAAGGGGATACTAGTGCATTTTATATGGCATAACCGGCTGGCGGTACAGAAATCTGTGGATGGTGAAGAAAAAGAATGCAAATGTGCGGTTGATGGACTTTTGGGCAAGTTGATTCATCTGTGGTCTTGAATTGATTCGAGTAAAATTCAGTATATAAAAGCAGACACGTCTGACCTTCCAGTTTACAACTCATATTGTATGGAAGCCTTTGGAAATTTGTGGAAAACATATGACTTGCAGCGGGATTCGTACCAGGGTTTAACACTGCTCGGTCAAGTGATACCCCTGTGCGTGTAACAGTATTATTAAAAGACAGAATTTGTTCTGAATTTCTTCTCCATCTGTTTGAATGGGAAGGCATTTATGATTTGATCTAAAATAAATGTAAACACACAAAGAACGTCGATATAAGTATAAACATTTTACACTTTACTTATATTATTCAGTCTGAAGTGTCGTTACCTTTTAACTGGAATATAAAGGAGTAAAACAATGAAATCGATGAAGGCAAGTAAGAAAAAAACGACTAAAGGTTTATGAGGTACAAGTAAGTAAGAAGTAAATAAGTAAAAATGTAACGTTGAGAACAATTATATGTAATCTAATTGTCGGCCTCATTACAGTATAGTTGTATTCAAATTACCTCGGCCACGCAGGACTATATGAATAAGGGGTTTTAAAGTAGAACGTGAAACACAGTAGCATTTTAACACACACACACATGCACACATACACACACACAGACAGAGATACACACTTTACTACTCGTGTGAGTTAGAATTGCCAACTGGCTGATTCATATATATTTCTTCTCGTACATATCTTATAAACATATGTTCTATCAACACCACACTATGGAGGGGGAAATCTGTATTTTTCTTAAAGTTGCCATAGAAGCGATAGAAAGCCTGTTTATTTTATCTATTCAATCTTTTATTAGATTAAACTTTAGATGTGCGTAACTTGTTTTGTTTCCTTGAGATATATATTATTTACATTCCAGGAGAATGCAGACAGCTTATAGACCTCATAGTAGTTGTAGATGGCTCCGATAGTATCAGCTCTGAGGATTTCAAAACACTCAAATTTGCGATTGTAAAACTGATGGAAGGAATGGTATTAAGCGATGACGATGTCAAATTAGGATTGGTTCTCTACAGCTCCAATGTCACCAATACGATTCCTCTCAGCGGAGATAAGGCCAATCTTAAAGGAAATATACTCGCTTTGCCCCACCCTCGGGATGGGACCAGAACCGACCTGGGTATTGCGATGATGACAGAGATGTTTGGCGTTCAAGGTCGGGCGTCGGCAGCAAGAATTGGACTCGTCATCACTGATGGAATCTCAATGAATCGAACCAAGACCACCAATCGGGCCAACCAAGCAAAATTCGAGGGAGTTAACATGTTCGCAGTGGGTGTGACGGATTTAGTTGACAGTAGTGAATTAGATGTCATAGCCTCCTCGCCTGCCCAGGTTTTATCAGTTGATAGTTTCGACCAGTTGAAGAACAATATTTTCTCACTGTTGTCCACATTTTGCAAAACTAATCTTACGGAAATGACGGAATCTTCTAAAGCAGTTTTGTCCGTATCTAACGATGTACACATTCCAGGAGGTAAGTACACAATTTAACATCCGATCAAGATATTTATCTCATATGATCCCGCATGATGTTCATCTACCCATAGTGTGCCCGCAGATCAGAGTCCACCCTGTTCTTTCTTCCTATGAGTTAAAAACCTCAAGTGCAAATTCAGTTTCGCTGTCGTATTATGCGAGAATAGATCCGGTTTTACGCTGTTCTGCAGTTTTGTGTACGGCCACGGGTATAAACACGGTAACTTATTGGGTAATTGTCAAAATTATACTAGATAACATTAATTTTAATAACAGTTCTTATTAGGATGTCTAAATTAGGAAGCTTTTATAGATTTTTCATATAGTTTACCCAAAAGACAACTTCAAGCAAGAAATAATTGATTCATTTAGAGTCTGTCATGACAAAAGTGTTAACCTGAATTCCGTAGGTGTGTTTATTAGAATTCTTTGGAACTTTGATATGTAATTTAGTGCCGATTAGCACAATCGGTTTGTACGAACGTTCTTAATTAGTCTTATAAAATACCTAAGTAGTAATGTTGTTAATTTCTCTTCCATTGTTTGTATTATGTTGAAAAGACTACCTACATATTTACGCATATTTGTACTTCGCATGAGTCAACATTTGTATTTAAAATATATAAACCAAGTCGATTGGGTGTAATATTTTAATCCTGAAGTTGCCAGTTTGTATCGATGCTATTTTAGTTTTGATCCGTTGCTAAAAATTGGTGATCGGTCTAATTAATGTAGTCTGTATCATTTGTGCTAAAATTGGAAAAGTTTTCATATTCTTTGCAGTTAATGCACTAAATGAAACTGTACGCCATCTTAACCGCTAAATTACAAAATAATTTAATACTTTTCACTCCAATTGTCTTGGGCAATGGTACTTTATAATGCGATATTATTTTGTCCCGATGAAGTGTTTTCTTCATCTTCTTTATAGTTCGGCTTTATACATGCTCTCGTGCTTGCAAAACATTGAAAGTCGATTTCTTGATATTTCTGGTTGTTATTGCTCTGAAATATGCATGGATGGTATCTCTGACTGGATAAATAACAAGTATCTAATATCTTTGACCGGATAAATAACAAGTATTTAATATCTTTGACCGGATAAATCACAAGTAATTTAATATCTTTGACTGGAACGCTTTATGAGATTACTGGATTTTTGTTCTTAATAATTTATTCTATGACTGTTGGCAGTTAATCGAATTTCAGACCTTGACGCTTGAGCTCGAGACCATACAAAGTCAATTGCCATATTATTATTATTATTAGTATTATTATTATTATTATTATCATCATCATCATCATTATTATTATTATTATTATTATTATTATTATTATTATTATTATTATTATTATATCCTTTCATACAAGCCTTTGTATCTTGTAATGGAAGCTTTGTCATACTTTACCTCACGCATCAAGTATTAGTTGCTGTAATGTCCGCATACATTTGTTAACTTACCTTTAGTTTTTAGTCGCGATGATGTATTTTGAAATACATGTACCAGACACTAATCATGACAACCATTATCGTTTATTTATACATCACTCATTCATTGCATTGTGCCCATTTATCACTCTCTACAGTCACACTGTCATTAAATTTAGTGTAAATATAATGCACTTACCTCAACTTTGGCGCATTTATACTTTTCGGGTTTTTGGTGGAGAATTTGTGAAACATTTTGTCAAAAACATGGCTTTAAAGCTCTTATCGACAATACTTCTAATCTGGACCTTAAGAATTTAATTATTTTTTTTAATTTCAAAACCTTTATCTAATATTTAAAAAAATCGTTACCTCCCACCCCCCCCCCCCCCCCAATTTTTAAACCAAATTTCTAAATTTTAGAGTCAAAGGTAGCTATTTTACGATGTTTTGGTGACATGTGGCTTGAGGTTTTTAAAAAACAATTTGATGAAAACTCTAGGCCACAAAACCCCTAAACTATCTCAATCATTTGAATGTGTTGAACAATCTTAACAAAATGTATTACGAACGAACATTAGTGGCCTCGAGTTTTAATGTTAAAGTCTGTACTATCCCAAAGCCACTGGTCATACAAATGTTAGTCAAGTCCCATTATCCAATTCGAATACAACCTACTGGTCACGATAAGGTAGTAAAACTTCTTAGCCACTCATTTTCAAAATATCAACAGAGAGCTTTGACCCCCTTCCTCCCCCCCCCCTCTCCGCCCAGCATCAAAAACCCCAGGCCACTTTGCATCAAACCTGTAATAAACTCTTAGCCACTCATCTTACAAGAATTAGGTCAAAGTTCTAGACAGATCATCACAATTGTAGCATAAAAACTTGACCAATGGTAATCAAAACTGTAGCAAAATCCCGAAAACACTGGTCGTCAAAATTGTAGTAAAAAATCACAAGTCACTGGGCAGCAACACTTTGGTAAACAATGTTGGTCAATGGTCATAATTTATTAAAAAAAAAAAAACACTCTATGCTCTAATTTCTATGACTTCTACTTTCATATATCAGTCCACAATTAAACAAATGTCATTATCTAAATGTTCTGAGTTATTAAATTAATCAATCGAAAGTTATAGAACTCCTACCCCCTCTCACTTTGTGCGATAAAGTGTTTTGTATATCTTCAATTGTATTCTTTTTAAATTCACTATACAGTGAATACTATGAACATACTAGTAAATCTGGTTTAGTAAAAGACCGCCATTGAAGGCAAACCAAAAAGCCATTAAAATGTTTCCTATTGCAGAATACAGTTCAAGTCAGTAAATCGTTGTTCTTAGTCACACACCAAATTGTCACAGGTGATCTGTTGAAATTATCTCATTCCACAAAGCCGAGTTAATAACTGACTCCCCACAGGTGGACTTTCTTGTTCCATTGGTTTTATTTTGATTCATGAAATGTGTTGCATAGTCGGTTATAATACCGATTTACAAAAAGATCATCAGATTTATTTGATATTGGAATAGACGCAGTTGTAAATACTGACGTGACAAAAAGTCTGTAAATAAAAAAATGATGATAAGTTTTCAACGCTTTACCATTTTGTAGACAATGAAGAATCGTTAATATGAATAATATAGCCTCGAGGTTAGTACCTACAATAACAAGGACAAAACCCACATTACCAACAACAACACTTACAATAAAAACGACGTACACACACTTTTGCTACGTAAAGCTATAATACACCTCATAATATTAGAGGTAGAGACCATGAAACAAATAAACAAGCTTTTATAACAGGAGCATATTTCAGGAGCTTGTTTAATTTATTTTTGAAATAGTGAAATAGCTTGCTAATTAGTTCTTAATTCGTTATATTAATAAAAGTAAACCCTAATAGAAATGCAGACTCCAAGCTAAATTAATGCATGAGTAAGCCAAGTGGCGTTATCAGCTATATGACTTTTCTGCTAAGCCGCTTCTTCATTATCAAAGAAATTTACCATTAATATACCAAGAGTTACTGCTTTATATAAAATTTACCATAAATATACCAAGAGTTACTGCTTTATACAGAATTACCATAAATATACCAATAGTTACTGCTTTATACAGAATTGCCATAAATGTACCAAGAGTTACTGCTTTATACAGAATTACCATAACTATACCAAGAGTTACTGCTTTATACAGAATTACCATAATTATACCAAGAGTTACTGCTTTATACATAATTTATCATAACTATACCAAGAGTTACTGCTTTATACAGAATTACCATAACTATACCAAGAGTTACTGCTTTATACAAAATTTATCATAACTATAGCAAGAGTTACTGCTTTATACAGAATTTATCATAAATATAGCAAGCAGTACTGCTATCATACAGACTGCTATAGAAACAGCGACAATCGTTACACCTTTTCTCTGAACAGTTGTTTTAGCCTAATGGAAACGCTTTTGAACTTTGAAATTTCTTTTGTTGATATTTTCTCTAAAGTTATCATTTAAAACTAACTACCAATCATTTGAGCTCTTTCGTTTTCATTGTTTTGCAAAAGTTCTTGCCAGTTCTTTAACCTTGAACCTTTTCAGAAAGATCTTTTTCTTTAGTAATATGATACTTGTATAAGCTAGCTATTTACACTTAAACGATTGATTTAATTGATTGAGTTTCTGATTTAACTACTTCCACTGCATTTACATAAATTTACATAAACCCTTAATTATAGAGGCTGAATTAGTACTATGAAGTTATAATTTGTTCGTTTGTCCAGAATATTTAAGATATCCCTTCTACCTCCATGGTTAACCATTACGTTCATTGCTAAAAAATTATATCTGGTTTCTGGTTGGGGCAAAATTATCAGGAAAAACGAGTCAGATTTATCAGGACTCGGAATAGAACAAGGTTGATCTTATTTAAATGAATTCCGTTTTGAGAATAAGACAATCAGAAACTGAAATTAGTATAACAACTGGAACATAATTAAAAATAACTGGTAAAAATTACGCTAAAGAAGAGTTGGTTACAGTAAATTCAACCTAAATAAATAATAGCGATATCAATCTGGACGATTGGTACAGTAAACAGAGCTGTATGGAAAGAAAAGACGACGGTAACTATTCATTCATAAATTCAATTACTTTGTTTCTTGTAGTATGTTTTTACAATTAGGGCTTAGGTAGAATACGAAACTGAGTATATAATATAATGGTTACTGCATTTCTATGGGAAAATACGAAACTCGTTTTCTCAGATGAATACCTCATTCCCAATGGTCTAGTTGCTTTATCAAATATTAATCAATCGAGGAAATAATTACACTGAATAAGACGAGGAATGTTAAGAGAATAAAATATTCTATTCTGAACTTAGAAAATTGGCTGATTAAAGGAAAACTTACCCATTATGCAAGCAGGCTAAAACCCGATTTAAATGTTTTCTGTTTGTTACGCAGATAACTACGTCTAGGCAGGCATTAATTTAAGCTTGTAATATTGTGGCTATAAATATGTTTTGTTTTTCTGATAATACGCCTTGGCCAAGAAAGTGAAAAGAAATCAGGTACGGTGTACAAGACGCTTTTATGGAAATATTTAAGGACAGAAAATTAGCAAATACAAATACAGTTCGATGCATGAAAAGCATTTGATAACCTGAAGGTGAATAAATTATCAGATGAAGATAATATGCAATTTTTACTACTTAGTAAAGTTAACTTCAGCAGTGGAAAGGTTTAGTCAAAACTCTTACGGTTAAAATTAAAATTAGTTTACAAATAATCAAATCAGAGAATATCTAAATATGTTACAAAGTTTTTCTGATGGATGTAGTAAGTGATATCATAGCTCGTAAAATTCATCGCCGATTGAAGCCATTAGCCCTAGCAAACAGGTCAAAATTGTGGATTAACTTACTTGGTTATTTTTCAGACGACGCGTATTAAATAAGCAAATATAATATACGTGAGAAAGTTAGCCATTCACAATTAAAGTCAATTTCTGCTAAAGGCTATTTTGCCAAATTCACGGAATATATTTTACAATCGCACAGTTAAATTAAGGACGCCCATGTAATATATAATTTGGATGACTTACGAAGAGAACACATTAGACAATATGTTACGATGGTGAGTTATCTCTATAACTAAAGAGATGACTTCCTCAAAGTTGTGAAAATATAATAAACAGAAAAAGAAACAGAAAAAGTGTGGTAGTAAAATGTAATGGCTAAAGCCGAAATACAATGTCATATCACTAAATAAGACTTTGATTGATTTGCCCTAACTGTTAATGATGAAAACATTGTAGTATTTATTTGCAAACATTTTTGTATAATATAAATGTGAATAGGTAAATGTAAATGTGGTAAAATAAACAAATTACATGAAATATGTATTTGTTGTGAAATGAAGGATCTTAACGAAATTAAACATTGAAATACAAACTAGATAATGTAACTATTGTACAATTATAATTAGATCTTAATTTCGTTATACTGGAAGAGATGAGAAAATCAGTAAACATAAAAGACCAATAACCACCTGTAAATGAGGAGAAAAGACATTATCAAGAGGCTTGATGTTCTTTTATAGATTTCTCAATAGTTTTATAGATGGAAAATAGTACTATTAAAAGGGGAAATATATTGGTGTCAACGTTTGCACCAAATATTTAAATTAACATAAAACTTACTATATCAGTGGAGACAAAATTTCCTGAGGTAAAAATAAAGAAACTTGAAGAATGAGATAATAGATTCCTTTAATGCCGGTTCAAACAAGCATAACAATAAAACGAATTGTGAGCGATTGGTAAAAGGAATGTTACGGCTATATGGTAAGAAATGTAAGTTTAAAAAAAAGATGCAAAACCTCAAAGTTTTATATAACTTATTAAACAATTGATTTATCAAAGCTATAAATAGCCAATATTAAAAAAGTTACAGTATTATAAATGGAATCTAAAAAATAGTCCTAAACAAATGAAAGTTCCTTTAAAAAATTCCATACAGCAAATATTTTTTCCGCCAAAAAACGCGACATTGTCATTATGGCATTGTCCTTAATTCCTTGGAATACTTTATAACAGTTCCAAAATAATATTTTTTTTCAAAATAATACACATTTTTAATTTCCGTGGACAGTTCAGACAAATGTTTTCCTCTCAAATAATATCTAAGTACAACATAAAACACGTCTGCATACTTCAAATAAGTGTGAATGACTCAAAAAGTCGGATGGAATCTAAATGCTTTGTATTATCATTACATAAACCGTATATTGCCACTGTATCTTGAACGTAACGGCATACACTACTCATTTTGATTCGAATTGGACATATTTACGTGACCTAGCGCCACCAATGGGAAGTTATAAAAGTGAAGATGATTATTAATATTAAAGGTTGTCATAAAACATTTCAAATTAAATTTTATTGGTAATCCTCATGACTAGTATATAAAAACGATTCGTTAACGTTATGTGACTTTTTTTTTAAGAAGTTCGATCGGTTTATATAAATAAACATAAATTATATCATTATCTTACTGCACTTGAAATAGCTCATGATGTCTTATGTTAAGGTCGTAATAGCAGCAAAGTGAATAATTCTTTTTAGGATAGAATCATAACAGAAAGATGTTCCATTTCGGCACTTATTGCCTACAGAATCAGCATTCAGATTAGATATGATCGTATCATGCGAAGATCCTTCAATGAATAATCTCAGTTTGAATCTTCTGTCCCTTAAGACGAGTTTTTGGAAAAAAAAATTTATTTCCGCGTAATGATAAAGCACAAATCATGAGAAAGAACAAAACGAAATAATAGATAATGATCAATCAATATTTGAAAATCGATTATATTTCTGAATTTTATTCCGTATACAACACACTGGACCTGTGTGGTGGGCATTAACAGCTCCTGATGTTAACTTTTGCAGTTTGTCACACATTATAACATGTACTAATTTATTTGATGTCTGGAACTATAAACCTATGGACGTTATAAAAATGTAGCAATCATTCAGCGTAAAAATATTCCCACTATCATAAAACCAATGCTATAACTATAACAAACATAATCTCAAAGTTGTTTACAAATCTTCATATATATTTACATCGAACGATGTAAGGAACGACCAGATACCATTAAAATACATTGATCCGAACCTACTTGCAAGTGGTGTTCAGGTTTTATACT
This sequence comes from Unio delphinus, assembly GCA_029339505.1. NCBI lineage: Eukaryota > Metazoa > Mollusca > Bivalvia > Unionida > Unionidae > Unio > Unio delphinus. The sequence continues at coordinate 11,272,784 of JAQISU010000071.1, read as the reverse complement.
AATTCGAATATGTTTAATACGATGATGTGTTGGACTGAAATGCTTAACACTGCAATGTTTTCTCCTGTTTCTGAGGAGTTTGTATACGTTTGCCATCTTTCCTATGTATTAGCTAAATTTAGTTCTCGTTTTAATTCCAAAGCTCCATTTCAATTTAAATAACACGATACTAGCCTAATTGTGTACCGTGTTGTTGTAAATTCAATCATATACGATGTAATATAGTCCCATTCAGAAGCAGTTGATGTTTGCAGTATAATCATAACCGTAATAAAATCCAGATAGCCGTAAATGTTTCATCTTAACCTTTTCAGGGTCTGACAAAAATATAGATCGGTGACTATATATATATATATATATATATATATATATATATATATATATATATATATATATATATATATATATATATATATATATGGTTGGGGTGGGGTGCTCCCAGCATTTTATTTAAAGTATTAAAGAATCCCCACCCAGGTTATATTTTGTTGGAAGTTAAATTTAGTGAAAGATAGATGTAAAGTTCCGAGCCCCAATCAAACTGTACCTGATTCGTTTGATGTATCACTATTAAATCCTAGTAATTTGCAGGTTTAGTTTGTTAGATGCACAGTGTACTTTTTTCAGAGTCATTCAAACTTTAAAAGCTATGTTTCTGACCATTATAAACCATGCTTTCTTCATTGTCATTATTGGCAAACATTCCTTCTTAAATTTTCCTTGTACATTTCAAGATTATAGGAATCATCAGGGATTTATATAGTATTGATTTCACGCTTATCGTCTGAATAGCAGAATATATTAGGGGTTTTATTATTCGGGTATATATATATGCTGTTCCGTTTCCTTTAAACCACTCGGGTATTGACACCTCATCTGTTCGAAAAGTATTGTGTATAGAGTTTTCCCAGGAGCGTGTGGATTTCAGACATGAAGTTGTTATTCAAATTTATCCTGATCTTTCGTAATTTGTTTTATTTTTTTGAGATATTATATATTTTCCAGGGGAATGCATACATCTAATGGACCTCATAGTAGTTGTGGATGGTTCGGACAGCATCAGCACTGAGGAGTTCGACACGCTTAAGTTAGCCATTAAAAACCTTACGGAAGGAATGACCATAAGTGATGAAGAAGTCAAATTAGGACTGATTCTATACAGCTCCAATGTCTCTAATACGGTTCCTCTCAGCGCAAATAAGGATGGTCTTAAAGAAAAGATACTGGCGTTACCCCACCCTCGGGATGGAACCAGAACCGACCTGGGTATTGCGATGATGACGGAGATGTTTAGTTCCCAAAGTAGGGCCACGGCACAAAGGTTTGGAATCGTCATCACTGATGGAATCTCCATGAATAGAACCGAGACCACCATTCAAGCCAACCAGGCCAAAAGCAAGGGAATTAACATGTTCGCTATTGGTGTGACGAATTTCGTGGACGTTATGGAGCTAGAATCTATAGCATCATCGCCTGCCCAAGTTTTGTCGGTTGATAGCTTCGATCAGTTGAAAAACAATATTTTTATAATGTTGTCCACATTTTGTGCAACTGGATACATTCCAGGAGGTAAGTACACAATATAAACATCAGGGCAGTCATTTGCCATATTTCCTCACGAACAACATGGACTTACCAGCGGACATCACCGACCCTGATCTGCCGTAGCATTCTTTTGAGTGTCGTGGGGAGAGTTTCGTTTTTGCTATTTATGTAAATTGGGTAGATGATGTTCAAGTATTTTTTTTTGGGAACATTTTCAATGTTGGTGGTCTAGTGTTTTGTGAATGTTGCTGGTATTGGTGACTTACTGTTTTTCATTCTTCAATATGGCATAAAAGAGCGTGAGTAGCTAAGCGTTTTTATTAAACGTTTGAATGTCGATAGTGTTTTAAAAAACAATTTAGCGAATAGGAAAATGGGTTGCTTAGAGTTTTTGTGATGAAAATAGTTGTTTTTTATATTGAGTAGTGGGTACATTATTAGTTTTTGAAAAATGATTCGTGCGTAGCTTTTGAAAGTTGTGGGAAAGTTATGGGATGGCTTAGAGTTTGAAAAATAAATTTAAAAACGGTTTTGAGCTTGTGGCCACGTTCTCTATTTTATGTGAATTAAAATTAGTTTCATTCCCAAAACAGCAACTTAACATAAACCAAACATAGATAATTCGTATCAGGAAATTTTTTTATGAATAAATTGGTTAAATACATGCAGTTAGCAAGACAGGTGACGTTTCATGTCTTGCATAAAGTCGTTTATGTTCTGTATTCTACCGTTGTAGGAATGTCTGTATTCCGTTGCATAATTGAGTAGGTAGTTGCTATGGTATAAACGGAGCTAATTACATCTGTGTCCACATTTTGAATAGATAATGTATTTTAAGTAGTTCAACCTCTCCAGGAAGTCGGTATGACTGTGTAGTTGCTACGTTATTCTAGTTACAGGCGAATAAGCTAGTTTTTCCCGTAGTAGAACCAAACTGTCAAATCAAGAGTCTAGTTGGTGCAGTTAATTTTATCATTTGTGACATAATATCTTCAAGTCAAGTAGTAAAGAAGTATTAATTTGTGTTATTTCAAAAGCAATATTGTAGCATATATTTCATTATGTTTTATGTGTTTTAACTAATTTATATTTAAGCTTAATCAGAAATGTAAGCAAACAGCTTACAGTGTTTAATGTCTGTTGATTCTTCCCATTGGGATGGTTATATAGGTAGTGCACCAAAATCTTACAAAAGGATATTGCGATTTGACATTGTCCTCTGTAAATTATGAAATCTCTTAGGCCGCTTTCACGTGTGACTCTCAAGTGAGCATATTGTGTGCTTAATTGTTTAGTGTTGAGCACACTTTGAGGCAAGCCACCCATTTCAAGATTTTTATAATTGTTCTTCATTGTTGTTATTTAGGGGTGGGATAATATGCAGTTTTATTTGCATTACGGATGCTTAGTGAACGTAATGCGAACATTGATATTTACTCACTGAGCTTATTTTTACATTAATTAAGAACCAAACTGCATACTTTTTGTTCTCTAATCTAACATTATACGTCTAGACCACTCGTGCACACCAAAATAATTCTGAATAATTTCAAAAGACTAAAATATTTTCTATTAATGTAATCAGAAGTTCAAAACTTAAGATACTTTCGCGAATGCTATAATTGATAATTCAGCCCGAGATGTTTTTTGCCCCTGACAACATTAGAAATTAGCAAAGGGTTAATGCCTGGCCCAACGCCCAATAACAAATAAACGAACAAAACAAATATGCCATAGCTGGTATTTGACCAGCGTTCTGCCTTACGATCTTGTTAACATAGGTTTACATGCGAAATCCATACAGACAATTGTTTATTAATTGTACTGCAGTCTGACTGGTCTAGTAATTTGTTTTGATTATTAAAACACACCATAGTAGTGTTCATCTTGTAAACGCTTCATTTTGATTTTTTATGTTCTCGTAGGTCTTTACGAAATTTTAAAAAAAATATATAAGTGGCCTAGAACCGGATATACAACTACTCTAGGAGGTTCTCAAAATATAATACAACTAAATCTTTGTTGTTAGTTTCTTAAAATATTTGTTAAGCTATATTGAAAATATAACGTATAGGTTTGTTATTGCATCCACCTTAGAATTTAAAACCTTGTTATATTAATATAAATCATGATGAATCCATGCCTGTAAATATACTTAGATAAAACTTTATAAATCCACTTCTATGATTAAAGAAATCATCTAAATTTAAATTAGTGGTTGAAAATCTGTAAATGGGAGCCTTTCTAAAAATAAAATAAAAATATCGCAGGCACGTGATTGACTGATATGCGGCCTAAATTGACAAATAGTTATCGTCAAGAAATCTAACAAAATCCGGAAATGTGATGCCATGTCATGAACAAAGATATTGTGTGTCAAAATAAACTTCAACTAATGCTTAATTAGCCGGTCACAAAGCTGTGAAATAATGACGTCTCGCCTTTTTCTTTTTACGTAATTCCATTTTTCCAATAAATCATCAGCTTGTATCCAGTATGCTTAATATTGCCGTATTATCTTATGTAAAATAAAATACATTTCTGCACTGTATTACATTGTAGCCTGGAGGCTGTAGATAACTTGTAAATAAGCTTCAAGCATTAAACAAGTTTTGAAGCATAGAGGTTGTAAATATTTGAAGCTTAGTTCGAACAACTGAGACTCAATACTATTATTCTTAAAATAGAGTCAGAGGAGTCAATGTGATTTTATGCTCAGATGAGTTTACAACCGTACATGTTCAAGGCCATTCATGTATGCTGATAACACACACACACACACACACACACACACACACACACACACACACACACACACACACACTCGAGCACGTCTTAAAATGATCGAACTCAATGTTTAGCTAAATATGCCCTTGAATTTGTAAATGTGTTAGAAACCATTATCAGATATGTTATTATAAGAAATGCACCTTCCTGTGACACAATTACTTTATTTTTCAGGGGCCTATCTGTGCGAGGGTTGCCGAATGAATAATGGAGCCGGGTATAATAACCATCCCACCGACTGTGACAAGTTCGTGCAATGTTTTCCTGGAGTAAACGGTACTTTACGTGCAGAGATTCAGCAATGTCCTTTCGGAACGTATTGGTTTCTGGACCTATTCACTTGCCTCCCTATTTCTGATGTGTACTGTGCTAACGGTAGGGTTTTGGTTTCTTCTGCTTTTTCCTTATTATTCGGGCTTATATGTTTTCATAACAATATCATTGCCATAAAATTTTCATTTAATCAACCTTTCATCTACAAATGTGTCAGGATAAATCTTAAAAGACTGTTAACAGTCAAAAATAAAAATTCGAGAGAATTTACAGAACAGGTAATTTCAATAGTTTTAGTATAAATAGATTGCTGCGATGAATATCTGAGCATACTATTTTTTTTTATAAAACAATCGTGTTGCATATTGTTTGTTTTTGTTACATCACATTGTTCTTTTCCTGTGTAATGGACGCCTAGATTCTTTATTTCTTATTCTTTTATAAATGTTATAAATGTTAAAGAGAGAGAGAGAGAGAGAGAGAGAGAGAGAGAGAGAGAGAGAGAGAGAGAGAGAGAGAGAGAGAGAGAGAGAGAGAGAGAGACCAACCTCTGCAATGACAAATTAGAGTTGTAATTTTATCTCTTAATACAAAGAATGGATTTGATGCAGTCCCATTACCTCCAAGTGTAGTGCCGTTAATTCTTAAGTATTATCTACATCTGATGCAGTCCCTTTAACTATATTTACAGTCTACATCTAATATGCAGTCCCCCTAACTATATCTACAGTCTACATCTAATATGCAATCCCCTTGACTCTATCTACAGTCTTCAACTAATATGCAGTCGCCTTCACTATATATACAGTCTACATCTAATATGCAGTCCCCTTAACTATATCTACAGTCTTCATCTAATATGCAGTCCCCTTGACTCTATCTACAGTCTTCCACTAATATGCAGTCCCCTTAACTATATCTACAGTCTACATCTAATATGCAGTCCTCTTAACTATATCTACAGTCTTCATCTAATATGCAGTCCCCTTGACTCTATCTACAGTCTTCAAGTAATATGCAGTCCCCTTAGCTATATCTACAGTCTACATCTAATATGCAGTCTCCTTAACTATATCTACAGTCTTCATTTAATATGCAGTCCCCTTGACTATATCAACAGTCTTCATCTAATATGCAGTCCCTTTGACTCTATCTACAGTCTTCAGCTAATATGCAGTCCCCTTAACTATATCTACAGTTTCATCTAATATGCAGTCGCCTTCACTATATATACAGTCTTCATCTAATATGCAGTCCCCTTGACTCTATCTACAGTCTTCAACTAATATGCAGTCAGAGGCGTAGCTATGATATTTTGCGCCCGGGGACAAACTATAAAATTGGCGCCCCAGCGATCTTGTGACCGATTTATTACCCTTGTTTACTTATTATAATGTAACGTTGTAAGCCTCATTTTGGCGCCCCTGTACCGGGGACATATGTACCCCCTGCCCCCACCTAGCTACGCCTCTGTATGCAGTCCCCTTAACTATATCTACAGTCTACATCTAATATGCAGTCCCCTTAACTATGTCTACAGTCTTCATGTAATATGCAGTCCCCTTAACTCCATATGTAGTTCATCTTGAAACCTGTAAACATATACATCCAATAGAAATAAAGTCGTCGAGTTTAATAAAATCTTTAAAACTGTTATAAAACACGCAATATCGTTCGCTCGATACAATTACTTGTTAATTTGTTTTTGTCTGTTTCAAGATGTAAAGTGTTTCCTTAATGTAAAATGATAAAATACATTGTCAATTCAAAGGGTTCGTGGCGAAGCTGGGTTTTCAAAATGATAGATCGACAGCTGTTATTTTTTCTGACGTGAAAAATTCTGAAAAGTTGCGTCAATCCACAGCATTATCGTCTATCACCTGTTCGTCATCAAATTGTCACTAAAATGTTTATTTTATTTATATTTATTTTATTTATATTGAAAATTAGTTATGAAACTGCAAGTGGCATGGCTGCTTGAAGAAAAGAAACTCGGAAATTTAATTCAAGTGCAATTTATCTTTAATTAAATTGCAAATAATGATTTGCACAGATGCTCCAAGTATCGGTAATTTTCTCTCAGACAGTGAAAAGGATCAAAGCTTGTGTTTTGTGATATTTTAATTTAATCTTGACGAAAGAAATTCAAAATTACCTTTCCTTACCTTCAGTATATAAACTCTGTGTGTGTGTGTGTGTGTGTGTGTGTGTGCACGCTTGTGTGTGTATGTGTTTAAGACTGGAACCAATTTTTTTCTTCTAACAAATTTAAATCATTTGAAACATTTCTCTATTATTATTATTATTATTATTATTATTATTATTATTATTATTATTATTATTAAAATGTGTAAAAGATTTAAATTGCTGTAGCTTTTTTAAAAAAAGATTAGTCTCGAAATTTGTCTCCAACGTATGTACCTTTTATCCACAGATGCTATTTCCATTTCGTTTTTTTTGCAGCATAGAGATTTCGTCATTTATGTTAGAATTTTACTGTGATATTGCGTGATAGCAATTTTCATATCTAAAGGATCCAGCGAGCAATGAAACGTCGAAAATACCCTATTTGCAAAACCACGAAAATAATTTATTTAAATGAAGTAAGTTTGGATTATCGAAAATTTCAGAGATATAGTCATCATTTTAACTTCCGATTAAACATTGGATAAAACTTATATCTAGGAAGTCGACTCCTTTTATGACGATTGGTAACAAATGTTTCTAACGTATAAAAATATTTTATTTCTATCAGAGCTGGCACCGAACCTGTAAATCTTTCCAAACGATATCTCCTTTAAATGCTTTATAAAATCAGTTTATTATAGTCGATATTTGCAATGATTCGCTGCTTAGTGTAAATACTTCTAACCAACCTGTTCATGTTTATTTGCAAGGTTCAATTAATGACTACAAATAACGAGGATCTACAAGTATTAATAAAAAGTGGTTCGGACTTGTTTTAGTTTTAAAAGTTAACATTTCATTTCAGATAAATGTAATCATTCTTCCATCATGGCATACGGACACGACAAAATCTGTCAGGCTTACTACGAGTGCGCTTCTGGTGGAAAGTCGGTCCCGAAGTGTTGTTCATCAGGACAAAGGTATTCCGACGGAAAGGGCTGCGTCGCCGATCCATCCTGTGTTGCTCCATGCAAAGTTAATGTCAACAGTACATACTGTGAGTTCATGCATAAATGATTGAAAACGAAAGTGTATGCAGCAGAGAGGAACGCGCGGTTTTCTGACGTTTGTTTCCTTATAAATGACTATGAAGAACATCAGAATTACACTACCTGCTTAAGAACATTTAGATTTTTTTTAAAGCTGTTTGTTTTGTTGTATAACTTATATTCACGTAAGATAGCGACAATTTAAGGTTCACTGTTTACAAACTCCGAAAAGCTCTCAAGTCTCCAGTTGAAACTTTTCACTCGTGCACAGATAAGCAATTGTAGACATCAAACCGTATATTCTCCATACGTTCTCTTTTTGAAAACGACCTCTTTCGTCTTTTAGCGTGCGATATGCGTGCCATCGCTGATCAGCCGAATATGTTTGAGCAGAACATAGAGGGGTGGGGCTGGATAAAGATGGCTTGCGCACCAGGGACTTCCTTCTTTGAATCCGCGTGTACATGCGCCTTCTTCAGTGACAGCTGGAGGGAGAAAGCAGGTTTGATATTAAAGTTCTAGTGCGAAAATGCTTCACAACTTCATATCTAAATATATGTATGTACAAGAGTATATTCAAACTATATTTTCTATTTTTAATATTTGTATTTTTTCGCTCTTGAAAGGCCTGTTAAGGAAATTGTGGCTTATGGGCTGTACTCCATGGGCACTAAAGCTGTATACAACATTGACGTATTTTAAATACACAGGCAAATGTTCGACGTTTAATATTATCACATTTTTCCACAAATTCCACTACATTTATTACGTTTATTAAAAAAGTAGAAAATATAGGATCCGTTTAGCGATAAAACTGTTAGAGTTGCAAACAACCTATGCACACCTGATGTGAGAAATGTCAGAACATGTGAAGAATTTGGAAATGACTGTAGTGTTTGAGGTCTGACACGCCGTGTCAAATGGAGAGTTGCATCATACGTTCATAGCCGACGATGTAATTTAAAGAATCAAGCAGGTTCAGCCAATCCTATGTGTGAATTTATTATGTCAATATAAGGTCAAAATTGATATTCATTATTGAATCTGGAATGGATCGTAACTCTTAGTGTCGCAAAACGTTATTTGCTCGACAGGATTCACGCACTACAATTCAGAATGAATTTGCAAATTTGTAATTTTGGGAGCACATAAGTACAATATCACGTGAGTTGAAGAATTTTCTAGACGTTGTGTTCAAATGTTTTCAGTTATCCTATATATGCCCATTTTTGTTCAAACAGGGTATTGTTAGATGCGATATTATTATATGCTCATTTTGTTTCTCCACTCATTGTCAGAATTGTGCAGTATTTTTCCATGCTGTACTTCCTCATACTGCAAGTCATGTGTTTGTAAAATTAATATAGTGTGTTATGGACTAATTTTCATGTAGCAGACACAGGAACGTTTCCATCGATAAACTAAACAAGCTGTTTGGTCGTTATGAAAGTACGATGATAAAGTGGACGATGTGGAAAGAAACTTTCAACCACGTAAACGAATGCACGTGATATCTGCAATGTCCACATTGAACGTGAGACCATTGTTGAGACTATCCGTTGTGCTCTCAAGGGTCTGTGACAATAGCACAGAAAGGCATATTAAGGTAAAATGCTATCCTGTCTCCCACAGAAACATACCATTTTACAAATCAGTCTAATCACCGCTAATGTTTTAAAAAAATGCAAATGAGCTAGGCGGGGTTTGGTTACCAAACGGCAAGAGCCTCGGAGGCAATAAACTAAGACGACAAAGAAGTCTTATTTCCCTTGGCGAAAAGGACTCTCACACCGTAGCTGCTCAGCAATTTTCCCAGTTTACTTTTATGATACAATAATTGGATTTGTAGTAGCCATAAAAGTTATACAGGCAATGTAAATATGTGGGGTCCATCCAACATAAACCATGCAAGTGATAGGGCATATACACCTGTCGTCCTAACAAAGACAAGAAATATACTTACATTTCTACCCGTTGAATTTATTCAAAATGTTTTTGCCCACTTATTTCTGCTAATCAGAATAAACGGGTTTTAAACTTTGATTCACGCCAAGGAACTGTACTGAAATTTAGACTATATTTCCGAAAGAAATCATATGGTCCTTACTGCACTCATAAAACAAACTAAACAGTCATTTCCATGGCAAATACATTTTAATATTGCGTCCTTCTGAGAATTTCAGTTTAGAGAATTCATATATTTTCCCTCATAATAAATCCATTCAATCTCTCCAGTCTCATGAACATAGTACGGAATGGACCAAGCTAATAAATCCAGTCCATCACAAATAGAAATGCAGAAGTTAGTTGTGTGTACAGAAAAACAAAATTATTCCATTACATACCAACTGGAAAAGTTGTTTCAAGGCAAATTTACTCACAATATGACTCTGAACTTCAATGTTTTGTTTGTTTGATTAGGATTTTTAACGTAGCTTTAACAATTTTTCAGTCATATCGCAAGACATGAAACGTCACCTGTCTTGCTAACTGCATGTATTTAACCAATTTATTCATAAAAAAATTTCCTGATACGAATTATCTATATATGGTTTATGTTAAGTTGCTGTTTTGGGAATGAAACTAATTTTAATTCACATAAAATAGAGAACGTGGCCACAAACTCAAAACCGTTTTTAAATTTATTTTTCAAACTGTAAGCCATCCCATAACTTTCCCACAACTTTCAAAAGCTACGCACGAATCATTTTTCAAAAACTAATAATGTACCCACTACTCAATATAAAAAACAACTATTTTCATCACAAAAACTCTAAGCAACCCATTTTCCTATTCGCTAAATTGTTCTTTAAAACACTATCGACATTCAAACGTTTAATAAAAACGCTTAGCTACTCACGCTCTTTTATGCCATATTGAAGATTTTTTGTTTGATTAGGATTTTTAACGTAGCTTTAAAAGTTTTCAGATATATCGCTACGATGTCTGCAGTGAGGCAGTTTATAGTGATGCCTAGCACTGAGACATCATGCCGCAGACATGTAGCATGATGTCTCACCCAGTCACATTATCCTGACACCAGGCCGACCAGTCCTAACACTAACCTCTTTATGCTGAGCATCAAGCGAGGCAGCTGTTAGTACCATTTTTGTAAGTCTTTGGTATGACTCGGCCGGGGATCGAACCGACGACCTCCCGCTTCCGAGGCGGACGCTCTACCACTAGGCCACCGGAGCGGTTCAATGTTTTGTAGACCAAAACGAAATTAAATTTTCAAACGAATGACTGAGCTCAAGACCAATATCAAATGTGTGGTGATGCTATGTGCGCATAAAAACTGTTACTATGAATTGTTGAATATATAGATGTGCATGTTCTTCTGGAATCAGCATAAATTCAATTACTTTGTTTCTTGTAGACTTTTTAAATTATTTTTCAGCCTTAGGTAGAAAAACAAAATGAGTATATAACTAAAAGGTTACTACATTTCTAAGGGATATTGCGTTACGGATCACTGCCATCTCACCTCTGTCTGCGTGGGTTCGAGTCTCAGATTCAGCCAATGTGGGTATGTGAGAAAGCTTGCCAGTAGCTTCTCGTGGGTCGGTGGTTCTTTCCTGTGGGTTTTCCCGGGTTCTTCCTCCACCATTAATACTGGCCGTCATGTAAAGCCTATACTGTGCTTAAAAATGGCGTTAAACGCTACTACTACAACAACAACAACAACAACAACAAACAACAACGGGACTGAAATAACAAGTTTGATTGATTCAGTGCTTGAACGAACAGGGTGATGTTTTAGATCTGTATGCACATATCAATAGTACTGCTGATATACATGTATAACTCAATTACGATGGTACGGTAGATGATTTTCAGTGTATGTAAATCTGGGTTAAAACTAACTTTTTTTCAAGGGAAGTAATTTGTAATATCATCAAGATTGATGTGTACAAAGATTCAGACATGTATTAGTAATTTACTAATTGTATTCTTAGTCGGACTGGTAGAGCAGTTTTAATACGTCATATATCACCCCCTTTTCTGACCAGATTGGTTCTTTTAGAGTGATATCATTTTCTGGAAATTTTTCGATTGAACTACTTCAAATTATCCAAAAGTCCAGTTTTCTCACCTTATCTACTAATAAATTTCGCAGGCGAAAACGACTTGACGCAACGGACGGAGCACGATTGACAACATATGTAGGTCCCTGAAATAAATATCGCTGTGTACATAAAAAAAAAATTCTGTCTGGTAGTCTATCCATATTTCTTTTTCAGAGTGCAAGCCTGAAGTTTACCTTCCTTTTGACGTCGACTCCAATGATAAGTCTGGTCTCAACTCATACGTTCAGAATTACAAAGTCGTTGTACGTGGCGGCGTCGCTTATTTCGATGGCACCGCTCGTTTAGTTATCCCAAGGTTCACAAACCTGGATTACGGCACCACATTGATCATAAAAATACGCTACAGATCGGATCCGGATAACAAAATTAGGTCCCTTGTATCCAATGCTGACTGTGGTATAACGCCAGCCATCCTAATCTCGGAAAACAAAGAGGAGTTGAATTTCGGTGTGGACACGGATAACGAACCGTTTAAATATGTCGCACTTCCTAACAGGGTAATACTATCCTCTGATAATTTTGTTGTCACTTTATCCCTGGAGCAGAGAACTATTGGGTTTTCTGGTGTATGTCTGTGTTAGGCCGATTAATTAGCCGCTCGTCCGTGACGATATTGATTTTTGGTTTAGGCGTTTATATCACTTATTCATTAAAAGCTGAAAAAAATATGCAGCCAGTTTGGTGAACCTTTTATACGCTTACTGGTATTTCTAGCAGCTGTGACGATACCGTCGACTGAAGGTTTCTTATGGTGACATATACATAATGTTTCCAGAGCAAATCATATGTTTGTTGACTTGTAAATCCACGTGGAATAGCAGAACGATCTGTCCTGTGGCCGTTTTGAATTTTGCGCTAGATATGGCTGTTACCAATTACCGTAATGTGTCTAAAGTATTCGCAGCTTTGTTCCTGAAAGATTTACATGCTGCAAAATTGCACATCAGTAACAGCATATATTTGGGTGGGTTGATTTATCAGGCTATGTCTGTGTATGCGTAGTTCGTCAATAATGTAGAATTTCTTTTCATTTCTGCTAATCTTAATTTAGAGCTTCATGATATCAAATTTTCGTTCGGGCTCTTGGATGATTTTGATAAAGATTGAATTTAGTTCGGGCTTATCGCCCTTTATTATTATTATTGTGTGTGTGTGTGTGTGCGTGTGTGTGTGTGTCTATTATAAACCTAACAATATGCAATTATATATATATATATATATATATATATATATATATATATATATATATATATATATATATATATATATATATATATATATATATATATATATATAAGAAGGAGAAGAAAAAGAAACCAGAAGAAGAAGAAGAAACACACTAGCCATAAGAAATTAACACAGTACCATTGTCCATATTCAGTTTGACATATTTGGACAATATTTTGAAAGCATACATTTCTCAAAACTATCTCATTCTGACAATATGTCCCTGAAAATAAAGCGATGCAATATTTCTAGATAAATGTTGGCTAGACTGTCCGGCAGGAATCGAACTTTTTTTCAACAGCGGCAAGTCATCAAGAAGTCAAACTTCGATGTCAAACTGCCCCAAAACGTTCCTTTAGATATGTGTGCATTTCTTTTATGACCTAATGGAAGCAAGATCATTAACTTTACAAAATGTCACTGGTTCAAATCCTAGCATCGTATCAACCCAGTTCAGTTACCATGGTATGTCCCTAGCCAAGGCACTTCACTCAGATTGCCTCAGTGCTAAATAACCTACAGGTGTTGCTGTGCCGTAGAACACCTAAACCAATGACTTTCCGCACTTCAATTAAATGGTAAATAACGACTGACCACAGAATAATCATTTTCTTTATTTTTTATTGCCATTTTTATTGTGTCGTCAATAACATCTTTCTAAGGGCAAAGGTTACTATTTCATATTGCTGTATATAAACTATTTGACAGCAAAACTCCAGTGCAGTATTACCAAACTCGCTAATAGCATTAGGGGTGATAAATCCTACATATATTCCTGCGATTCTTAAATTAGTATTTTCTATGCCGTACTAACCTCTGTGCTGTTTAAAAATTATTTTCTGCTTTGCATGTTTATGAGATCTCTGTCATGTTCAGTCTCATTACCCAAATAATTCTTAATTTCGTTAGTATATGAAAACCCGAAGTCTATATCAATGTCCATGAAGACTAATAAGAAGCCGGAATATCTCTCCCATTTATAGTTTATATGCATGGAATAGAAAGCTTGGAAAAGCGTTTGTATGTCTAATACATTTTAAAACAAATTTAACGAGCATTCTGTAGATTCACCTAGATGCTATCATTTAATAAGTTCTAATGTTTTTTTTTCTCAGCATTTAAGATAAGTGTCATTAAGTTAACTGGTAATGATTATGCATCGTTACCAAATTGTCTTATAGGATCACGAGTGCTTGAAAGACGGCCGTTGTAATCTTTCTAACTGTGAAACTAGAACAATCAAACCAAATGAATGCATGGGTGTCCGTGTTCCATCAGCTCTTGTATATATGTTCCAAACGATTAATGTAACAACTGTAAGAGCGGGTAATTAGTGTTATGTTATTAGCCTTATTTTAAAATTTGTATTGCGGAAATTTAAAAACATTTCTATTACTGGATTTACGTATCTCTTTTGGTACAGTAACTAATTCATCTGGTTGTTCTTGAGACGTTTCGTGTTGTCAGCCAGTTTTAAAATATAACCAACTTTGCTCTTTGAATAAATCATCTCACGAGGCCACCAAGTGACAATTAATACAATCGTTTTGACACCGCGAATTAGTATTTTTTATATATCTTGTGATGATGTGCTGCAGTCTATTCTTGCCTCTTTTGAAACCATATTGTTTTAATCTTTTATTCTTATAACATTTCCTAAGTTCTCCTTTGAGTTTAGCTCTACACGAATCTTTCTTCCTTTGTGAAGTTGCCTGCTGTAGGGATATATTAACAATTGTATTCTTTTTTCATCTTCCATATTATTTTATAGTTTCCCCTGAACGCAAATATCATTTTATTTTCTTCCAAACCAATGCTTAGGATATTCAACGTTAGAATATTACGTATAGAATGGGTAGTGTAGTATAAGATTCTCAAACAGCAGTAAAAAACAGACAAATTGAAACCCGAGTTTAATAAAAGTAATTGTCAGAGCAAATTTTCCCGAAGGAGTACACACAATAAACGTGAGCTTGCTAAAAAAAGAATTACTTTAAAAATGAAGAAATAACGACAAAACACTCGAATATATACTTGAAACAAAGATGCCACCGTGATTAAAAAAAAAGATCAGAATAAGATCATAATAATTGACATGACAAGAGTTTGAAGTGTCAATATATTGTAACAGGATATGACGTCAGATACAACGTTGAAACTATTTGCTCTTCAGTATGTCAAGAAATGATATAATGTCTACTGGAAAATAGATAAGACCTCGAAAGAAACATTTCAAATCGACCAATGTTTTCATTGGTGAGATTCTGAATCACGTGTTTAAGTCTGTGGGGTATCTTTTTTACTTTCTTCAGAAGACTTAGCTACGTAGTATTTATGCGATCGTGTAATAAACAGTAGTTGCAGATTTAGCCAAAGAGAATATTGTATCGATTGCAATGCATCCAATGTACAATTAGTTTCCATACTTTGTGTATCTCCCTATTGGTATTAAAATTGAAAAGCCAGCATTCATTTCAGCTGAAGGTTATCTCAATGTGAATGGTACAATCCACTAAAGTATATCATACCTGTTGATGATTTGTAATCATTCAACTATATCCGTGACTATTTAAGCTCGTCATTTTTGTTACAGCTGGAATCTGCCAGTAACTTGGATAATTAACAATTTATCTTATGCTTGTCGGCACAGCGCTGATAATGTCTATATTTTTGTTCATAAGCTTTCCATTCGTTTGTTGTTGTTTTTTTTTTTGTTTTCTCTCTCACATTTTTTACATACGGCACATTTAACAATTCTATTTACATGCCATACTAAACTTACAATAACCCAAGCAGAACAAACATTACTAAGATGACTGATGAATACTTGTACTTCCTCTCTAACTACATACTTGTCTGACAAATCAACCCCATAAATCTGTTGATTTTAATCAAAGATAACGGTATGATGTCACCTGTTCATTAAAATGTGTAATTTTTGCACATCTTTCCGGAACACACCTGCATACACTTTAGACACCCGTAATTGGTAACAGCCAAATCTATCGCGAAATTCAAAATAGCTTTAGGGCAGAGGGGTGTACTATTCCATATGGATTTATAAGTCGCGAAAGATAGTACTTGCTCTGGAAATATAACGTACATGTCTCTATAAGAACCTTCAGCCGACGGTAGCTCCACAGCTGCTAGAAATACCAGTAAGTGTATTAAATTTACACCGATTTGTGCAGCCAAAACTTGCAGCAGATTGTTGCAGGCTATGATGAATAGGCGATATCAGCCCCTAAGCCACAGGTCATTATGATCATGGATATGCGACTGATTTGTCGGCTTTTTTCTGGCATACTTGTACATTGTCGAAGGCAAATATATTATCATACAGTTGTTCCTTAATAGAAAAATAAGTTTGTTTATACTCATCCTCCATCTTACCACTGTTGCGATGTGATTATTTTCCTTCTTTCTGATTCACTCTTCTAATAGCTCTTGGAAAGCTGCGAGCATTTTTATCTCAGCAGAGTTTTGTCTAAGTTCTCGCTAGATTCATGCAATTTTTTAAAAAAAATAAAAATGGGTGCATACATAATAAAAACGAGCCATGTATACATTTTGAATCTCTCACCTTATGGTTTTTAATATTTCCTCTTTAGGTTAGAGAGTGGAAAAATATCACATACATCTTCCACGACGGCAAGCTCGAAGGGCGCTCACCCGACCAAAAGGAAGAGATAAATGTTAAAGGTATGTTTCCATTATTATTATTATTATTATTATTATTATTATTATTATTATTATTATTATTATAACAGAGCATGTATAAACATTTTGAAGCTTTGTAGGTTCTTTCTCCATCATATATACTCGCCGCCATGCGCAGTAAAATGGTGTTAACCCAAAAACAGCAACAACAACAAGCTGTCTGATTGGCTGCCACTCTGGAAGCTATATATCTTGTTTGATTTTTATATAATTTGGAATACATACCTACATACATTGGATTGGTTGATAATTGTATAATAGTAGAAAAAGATGACAGTTTCTTAAAACTTGTATTTTAACATTTATTGTATAATGAATTTTTCAAACGCTAAAATGTGAATCTCTTGGTGACTAACAAAAGCACTGAATGAATGAAGATACTTAGATTTGGTGCGATATTTGTTAAGAGATTGGGATGTCCGCATAAAGAATTAAAAACTGCACCTAACTCATATTGGCAGTGCACGGGAAATAACCCATGATGCGAGTTTTAAAATAAGTACAGCAGATTTAGAAATACCCACTGAGAACTACTGGATATAATAGAATCACACAAAGACGAAACTCTACAGCAAAGTATATTAAACAAGATCCAAGTACAACAATGACATTAGACTCCATCTTAGGTACTGGCGATCAGTATTATTACTACCGGAAGTCTGTGTAATGCAATGTTGTATTGGTCTGGCATGTTTACCATTCTATATACTCTTGTTTGCGAGAAGTTATGTATTTACCATAAGTTGCCATCCTGGCCAAGAAAACCTAACAAATCTTAAAGAGAATTGTAACCGATACAAACATTAACACACAGTACAAGGGCAATAACTGTGTATTATCATACTTTACGGGTTCATTAAAAGCTGGCGAAATTACGAAATTCAGCCTGTGTAGATCTCTCTAATGTTGGGTCAGGACTCAGGATGAGTAAAATTCAAAGGAAAAGCATCATCCAACTTACTCAAGTTGTGTGTCACCTATCCTAGTTCTTTCAGTCATTCGAGTATCCGAGTATTTTCTATCTGATCTAATTTAATCCTTTAGTCTTCCTCTGCCCGTCTTCCAAACTGTATGACGCCTAATTTTATTGTCCTCAGTCAAATTATAGTTTGAATAGATAATTTGTTCCAATATTTTCATTGCAATTGGATGGATATTTGCCATTTATGCTATCGAAGGGATTCCTAAAATATATTTCTGCATCAGAGAGTGTGTCGTCTGTATTATACCTCCTGTCATTTGCTTATTCTAGAATTAGTTAGCCTGTTGGTACATTCCTTGATCAGAGGTGTTGTTTCCACGTTAAAATTCCGAAACCGATCTTTACAGTGTGAAAGGATCACATACGTGATATTAAGAAGAGAACGTTGTTTTTATAATTCGATCGAAAGACCAAAAAGAGGAGTTGGACAACTAAGATGCAAAATAAAAGAAGAGTATACAAAATGTGTTACTTTTAAATGGAATGGCTTATGTAATATCACAACTTTTTCACGGCACAATAAATGGCGGCGGCAGAAGAAAATTATTGGAGTAACAATAGCTAACAGATTAGCTTGTACAGGAAGGATCTACCTGTTCAATTTGTTTGATCCAGTTGGAGCTGATAAAGAAATATTAAACATTACATGGTCATGGAAGATTTGCAGATGGAAGATCATGAGTATTTTGTGAAAACATAAATTAGACAGCGGATTACTGAACTGAAAGAGCATTACCAGCTAAACCTGGATTATGATTTAAATCTATACGCTTAGTAAACGTAGTACCATCCGCATCCCAATGAATGTACTGGTATCTGCTTAACACGATTAATCTACTGAGGTTTCCCTTTTGTGAATTAATAATTGAATCTCAGTCCCATAAACCTTCGTATATTAATAGATGCTAGTTCATCCATAAAGATGCAGGAACGTTATTAGTCTTCTGGGGATATCATATATTATATCCGTTTTGCCAACAGTGTAACTAAATCTCGTGTTATCCTTAATGTCATTGTACAAGTTCTGTCTGAACATGGATGGATAATTAATCAGTATCAATTAATAATAGTTTAGTGTTTTCACAGTATTTGTTTTAAGTGTATATTTTTAGAATTCTTCTCGAAATTTGTATTTGAAATTCATGGTGTTTTTTTTTAAAACTCCAAGTGGTGGCAAAAAACTGCCATTCTTGCAAAATTAGATAATGTCGGAGTAAAATAAAACTTTAATATGCACATGTTTTCGTGTAAGTCTAACTCTACGAAAAACAGCGTTTTTCGTGAAACTGAAGAAGCGTTTCTTGAAATCATTTTTGCGTAAGTTCTCAGATTTGTATATTCTGTCATAACCAGGCAAATTATGAATAAACAGTAGTATTTTAAATATTTGGAATGCAGAATGAATAATGACATTTATTTTATATATTTATAATTCAAAGTGCATTCGTTATTTACAGAATCTGGACATATGGCTATTCGTGATTGCGAGCAAACTTTCTCTTTAAATGTATCCATTTCAAATATGTGTCATGCATTTTGTTTTTAAACTTCAAATGTGCGTCATATTCGTCTCTTAATACTCTGTCTTGCAGTCTATTTTTCAGTCTTAATTCTTCATGTACGAGTTTTGCGATTTTATTTAACACATCTTTTACATGTCGTGATACAAATATTGAGAGACCCAATAAATAACAGCCTTGTCGTATCTTCTGTCGTACCTTCTGTCGTATCTTATGTCGTACCTTCTGTCGTACCTTCTGTCATTGCAGTTAGGACCACCACACGTAAATACGAATAACATGTTCTATGTCTGTTTAAATTATTCTGACCTACTTCCTGTATTTATCCCGAGCTACATGTTAAGTGTACGTTATTATTAATATATCTCGGTTGTCTCTCCCTTCCAGTATTTCCTATACATTCACGAATATATGAATTTCATCTGAAAAGGACCACTTGTTCTCAATTTTAATCAGATATTTATAAAGATTTTGTCTTCCATAGGACATAGTGATCTTGTAAAACAAGCAGTTATTTTTTTTTAAATAGTTGTAACTGGTCATTATTTTATAGTGGTGCGTATATGGTTGGTTCGTTTAGTGTAGTTTCATAGCATTCCATTAATATTTAATTAAGACAAAATGGGGCGAAACTCTTACTATGGTTACCATTAACACTATTAATTAAATAATTTATTAATTGGTCACGAACCAGTTGTATGGGCTCTACAAAAAATGCTTGTTAAAGTAACATGTGGGAGGAATATAGTCTACAGAGAGATAGGGATAATAAGTAAAGACCATAGGTGAAAATATTATCTATATTTATTTTGTTTTATTCCACTGGTCCAGACGTTGATGTTGCTGAGAGTTGTCTTCTTGTTGATGGTTCAAATTATTATTATTATTATTATTATTATTATTATTATTATTATTATTATTATTATTATTATTATTATTATTAGCATTACTGGTGTTGTTATGATTTTATCTTAAGTATTCGTTTATTGATAAATTACTCTATTTTAATGAAATGTCTTCTATGTTTGTTTTGGAATAGTAAGTAACTATCTGTAACATTTATCCATTCACTTTATATCTATGTAGCTACCTGCAATAATATGTCCAGCAAACTAAAATGTTGCTATTTATTATCGTACCCTTCTATTATGATGCACTGAATATACGCGTGTATAAAACAAATCCATATGTGCCATTTACCCAGATCTGACGTGGGATATCGCGCCAACCGATCAGGGTTAAACAGATCGTTCAATGATAACTCTCTCTACACATTGGCTTATCGAGCAGACGTTTATGCGCTTAGGGTATGTGAATTTGATTAGATGCGACGGCAGGCCACCGCATCCAATCAAAATTAAGTTCTTCAAATTGGAACACTGATCGAGACAAGGGGAGCACACAGCTAGAAAGAACTGATAAATAAGTACTTTTCCACTGCCGATCCGTGTTTGAACAATTACATTTCACTCAAATGCACATGCAATGACTTCCATCTGGTACATAGTCATACATTCAATGTTAAACTTACAAAGTATCTTTTTAAAGTCAATTGCCTCCACCATTTTCTTTCGGTGTACAATGCACCGATGTTACACGCTATTGGTTAGTTGGCATTCCATACTAAGGGATTCAACTCATGAAATCCAATTGGTGTCACCGGGACAAAAAAATAAATATCTGCTCGATCCGCCAAGGCGCAGATTGGGTTATCATATCGGAACCTTGGCAGGTGAAGATGACCAGAGCTGTTCACAGCTGGGTACGCTATGCACGTGGAACTATGACACCTTTCTTTCCTACACTTTCTACTGTTATGAAAATTTCTCTGATACTTTGAATTGTTTAACTGATATTTTTTCTTCTTCACATTTTAGGTGCAATCGAAAATCACCAATGCGCAATACAAATTGGGCACAGCCAAGGACTAGATATGTTCATTGGCGAAATAGATGAGGTAATCCTATTTAAGTTTAGGTAATGCTCGTAAGCATCCCTTTAGTTTGGACTATATATATATATATATATATATATATATATATATATATATATACTTATATATATATATCCGACGGACTACGCGAGAGTCTGAACGAGCCCAATGATTCCAGATTTACAACTGCCGGTGAATATATTTTTTCACAACGAGGATTCTTTTGCTTTTGCGCACAGCCAATAAGTACTTATAGATCTTCGTCGTTATGGCGATTTTCTTTGAGGCTGTAAAGTTTCATTCACTCTCAAAACAGGTGTTTGTATATATATATATATATATATATATATATATATATATATATATATATATATATATATATATATATATATATATATATATATATATATGTGTGTGTGTGTGTGTGTGTTTGTGTGTGTGTGTGTTTCGCTTTATTGGTTGTACAGAGGTGTTCCTTGTAGCTCGTACCTATGTAAAATAAGTGTCTTAACTTTGCTCTCCACAAAGACCGTCTTACCCCGACAAAAATCAACCCATATCATTACGCCCTTTTCGATTTGCCTTTATTTTTAAAAAAAAAATGAAACTTAGTGTTGCCGACCGAAAGTAGTATTGATTACATTCTGTTACAGAAAGTGACAAAATGAGACTCTCTTTCCTCATATTTTTAAATTGCAGTAAAGTCGGGAAGATCTTGGTCGGATCCGATTCAATGTTTTTCCTGACTTTGGCATAGACAAATTTAAAATATATATATTTGTTAAAGTCAGAAGAATCACAATTCCATCTGATTGCTATTAATGTCAGTACGATCAGTTACAACAACAACAACAACAAAAAAATAAAAACAACTACAAAGAGTCGTACAAACTAACGGAATTAAGACAAATCAGTCGCGCATTGTCACAAATACACATAGAGCTGTAATGTGTACATACAGATTGCCGGTATGCGCACCGATTACCACAAAAATGACATCCGCGCTCAGGTTCCAGTTCTGTGCTCAGGTTCTGTTTTTTTTTAAAGTCCTTTTTTTACGGCTGAGTGGCGGGGCAATACTTATTTCTAAACCGCGAAGATAATCAACTCATTTATTAGATGAAAAAAGTAGGTTATTAATTTCTTTTACATTTTTTTTAGTCTAAAAAAAAAAAATCTATCGCTCTAGTAATATTATCGTCCAGTCAGTAGTATTCCTTTTCTTCACTTCAGAAAAGGTTATCTTCTCGTTAATATGTAGCTATGAATAATGAAATCTCAGTTATCCTAGAAATAGAGAATTAGTTGACTGCTCAGTTCAATTGAATTGATTAAATTAGTTGAAATTGCTATTGTTTGCGAACTCTGGCGATCAAAGGACTGAAGATTTAGGAGTTTCATGAATTTCAATTAATGTGATTAGAAATGTAAGATTCCATTATCACTAGACCAAAACTACCGATTTATTCAACAAAGACATAAACGGTGCAAGAAAAGACTATAAACTAAATTCAAGTGTAAGGGACATTACGCAGTCGCTTTTCTTCACGTCATGATTCTATTCCAGACGTTGGGCGGTACTGGTTCGTAATAAGTGGGTGGGGGTGGGGTGGGGGTGAGTTTTTGAGTCTCAATTACACAGTAGACATGTGATAAACTTGAAATGGAATTAAATGTCGCATAACAGTCATTACACCATAAGGTTTGCATTCAAGACTGATCTCATTCAAGACATATTGAAGTGTTAGTACGACTTCGTTATGTTTTCAGGTTTGGTTTTTGTTTGTTCTTTTTATGGCTCAGAATTCTTTTGTTGGGTTAATTCCTATTGATGCAAGTAGAGTTAAGTGCCTTGGCCAACAGCTGCCGATTAAGGGTAATCCGATGGTGGGAATCGAGCCTTACCCTTCCTGTCACGAATTCAACGCTTAACCTAGAAAAAGAGAATTAAGTGACTGCTCAGTTCAATTGACACTGATTAAATTAGTTGAAAATGTTATCACGAGTTTCATGAATGTGTGTATGATTGTTAAGATTGTGAGCTTTAAAAGTCAAATTTGATCTTTGAAGGATCTGTACTTAATTATGGACTGAATATTCCTCTGTAATTGGGGGTCTCCAAAGACTGGTATAAAGATCACGGTACTAATCTAAATTAGGCCCGCGTAGTGGCTTTTATTTACCAAATGTTTAAAGATTTTGTATTGAAACGTTAAGATCAATTTATGTAATTTTGGTTGATAATAAAGTTCCATTGTACATAACAACAATTACACGAACGCGGAATTTAAATATTACGCGGTTAAAACAGTTTTTATCTGTATATGTTACATAATGAAATTCACCTAGGCATCAGATTACCGGCCAACTACACGGTTCACTGTAAAAAAAATCGCCGCACCCCAGGCTTTATTATGTAAAGCAGTGTATCACATAGAGCGCGGATTGAAATGGGTTCTTTGGAATGTTGTATATCTAAAGCGAGTCGCACCCATAGGACCTTTGGAGTATCTGATAGCTGGCAAAAGCAGGTCATGGCTGAAAATATTCAGCTGACAGCAAACTGAAAGTCAAAGAGCAAACTCAGGTTCCAAATCAAGCATTATGAACGAAATCTTTGTTAGACACTGACCAGTCATATTCTTAAATTCCCGCTTTGCGAATCCAGACCTGATTCACAATTGAAGTATAATTTTTGTAACTACCATCTACATTATTAATTACTAATAAATTTGAAATTCTTTTCAGATGTCTATCTACCTGTGCAGGCCGGATGGAATTTAGTAAAGCAACTATTTGACGTAAAAGAGACTTGATGAAATCCGTAACATTCAAGTAAACAGTTACACCAGGTAGTGTTATCGAGAGTTGAAAGAGAAAAAAGTACTATACATTTTTCGCAGAAATAGACCAAATAAAAGGAATTGATGTCATGTGCACATTATTATCAAATGAGTGGCTTAATCATGTTTTTTTTTTGTAAAAAAAATTGTGCTTGGTTTGACATATAACACTTTGATATTTATGTTCAGACCCTTTTTTTGTTGATATTTTCTGTCTTTTTTTTCATTATTTGTTGACCAACTCCGGCCTGTGTACTGTTTTTTCACCCAGATGTAATGTAATAATAAATAAAGAAATTATATTTTCATGTATGAATGGTGCGATCCTAATAGTAATTTATCCAGTTTATGACAATGCATACCGTATAATAGTGACAACGGAAAATGTCGTGCTTATTAACGTAACTATAAATATCAATAATACAGAACATCGAATTCTGCAGTAGTTTTACATTTTCAAATGTGGTGCTGCTTCACCACGTACATTTCTGCATTTTGTTTTTGAAACGAATAATATAGTAGCAACTTGCTTAGAAGTTCAAACGTCGTTTGTGCTCAGTAGGTTTTGGTCATGATGATATACCCCCAAACTGTCCTCTTGGCTGAAACCAGTGCCCTCATTTCTTTTCAACAACCTTTGGACAGTCAAAAATCCCAAAAGATTGGTCGCTGGAAAAATATATGCACATCGTTGGTGATTGCACAAAAGTTATCACTCACTTTAATTACAATTAATTACCATTAATTGTCATTAATTACCGTAAATTATCAGTCATTAACATTAATTATCATTAATTATCATTAATTACCATCTGGTCTCGTTCAGCAGTTGCCTCGGTAAAATGAATGTGCCTATTATCTGTTTTAAAAACATAACGAACTTGGATATTTTTCGACAATTCCCTCTCTCCCATGAATCATTAAGGAGTAATTATTTCGCAAGCTCTGCGCTGGATAGACTCATTTTATGTTTTCGAAAATAAAGGCATGGTGATAAATGATAACAAATCTGGTATGCCCAATGTAGCTTATGGAGTACATCGAGGCACAGTACCTGCGCCAATGTGTTTGGATTGCAGCCGATACAGACATTATCCTCTTTGCGTACATCCCAAACTCAGCAGGATACAAAGATATCACAGAAAGACATATACAAACTGTCGGAGTGGGCACGAACATCTGGTAGGTGATATCAACATAAAAAGGAATCTGATATAGCGCAACAAGAAAGAAATCCCATAAAAATTAGTAACATCGTATTTATTCGAAGATAACTCATTAAACAGCGTGAATCAGATAAAGTGTTCAGGAGTCAGGATTACTGGTGATCCGAAATGGAACCAGCACATTCAGGAATAATGCCCCAAAATAAATGGTAAGTGCGGGCATATTAAGACGTAACTTATCATCATGCCCACGAAATGCAAGTATTTAGTTGAATATACATGTACACCCCTCGTAAAATATACCAGTACAGTTCGGGGCCCCTTGTAGAATGTACCTGTACCGAATGGGATCATTTGCAGAATGTACCTGTACTGTTTGGGACCACTTGTAGAATATACCGTGACAGTCTTGGACCCCCATTTTCAGGTTTTAGAAGATGAATTTGAACAAATCCAAAATCGAGCATCCGGGTTTGTTATATCCAATTATGACTATTTCCAATTTAGTGTCATATCATTGAATAAGTCGTAATGGAAACCATTAAACCAATGTAGATTGCAAAAGACAGTGCTATTTATTTTACAGAGCTTTGTTTTAATTAAAATAAGAAGAAAAATTAACTTTTAGCAATTTTACCAAACCCAGTGGAAATCAACATGAATATGCCAACTTAATAACGTATGCAAGGACTAATATTTACACTTTATCTTACATCTTTACTCCCAAAAGAACGACAAATGCAGTATCTTTTACACAATGAGTGCGGTCACATGTTTGTTCATTTTATAATTCTGTTGCAAATGTTGACGTTGCGCGGTGCAACAACGTCGTTATGATGTAGCACCACACTAATCAAGAGCCAGATGAAACCGTGGTAAACATGTTTACATATCGAAACTCAACGGAATGGGGCATTTAAAGAAAGCATTGACATAGTGAAACTCATCAGGAAGGGACATTTTGAGAAACAATATTGACATTGACAAACTCAACGGAGATAAATATTTTAAGAAAAACATTGACATAGACAAACTCAACGGAAACGGACATTTTTTAAGAAAACGGGCATGAAAGCATTTGACATGCTGCAAAATAAAAACTTTCCTATCAAATTTAGACACAAGAGAGTTAGTATTTCATAGGAATGTAGCAGAATTTATGAAAATTGTTACATGTATTCTGTATTATACTACAGTTTAATATGTAAAGATGTTGCGAAAATAAAGAAATAAAGATACTAGTCAATAAATTAAAAAAATTGGTACAGTGAAGACTTAAAATGTATCTAACTAAACCGTACAATATTTAAAACGTTCAACACTTTTATGGCTAGAACATCATCACATAACCATCCTCACAGCAAGCAAATCGCTTTAATTTAGTCTTTATTTGCGACATGCAGGAAGGTACATCATTACATCGGACCTATTCTACATCTGCTATCATGTGTGTGGATGTATGTGTGTGTGTGTGTGTGTGTGTAAGAGAGAGAGAGAGAGAGAGAGAGAGAGAGAGAGAGAGAGAGAGAGAGAGAGAGAGAGAGAGAGATGTAAGTTGTAAGTTACGAATTTAAAAAGAAATGGTCAAAATGTTTGAATGGAACGGAAACAAATCTTTGACTAAGGTCACTCACACTGTTATTTTACATTTTATCACAAAACAAAATCTAATTGTGACGAAGGGTGCAAAATGGATTAGTTTCCTTCCCAGGCTCTGACCCACTCTCTGAGCCGCAGCCTGGGAAATAGACTTTATGGACACACAAGCGCTAATCTAATCCAAAATCCTTCCAATGCACATATGTAAATTTATGTTATGTATAGCCAAACTGTGTGCTTATTGTTTGTCCATTTCAATATTGTGAAGTTTGCTTTTGTTCATGATTGTGGACTGGATTTTAAGATACAAACATGTTGACATGGCAGTTTGACCTTAGAATGATCGAGAAGGAGTATCTGTTTTCTTGTCTTGTTTCAAACTTATAAATATGCTGTTTATTGTAATCTGAATTTTAGATCTAGAAAATAACTTGT
The DNA here is from genome assembly GCA_029339505.1 of Unio delphinus. Lineage (NCBI taxonomy): Eukaryota > Metazoa > Mollusca > Bivalvia > Unionida > Unionidae > Unio > Unio delphinus. The sequence continues at coordinate 11,245,487 of JAQISU010000071.1, read as the reverse complement.
TTACAAATGTAATGGTAAATTGACCCACATCCATGTCATCTTACTGGGTCTTATGTTTTTATGTAAGTTTGTTTGAAGTAAAGAAAATTATTTCGTTCTTACTGTAAGTTCAGTTGTGCTCAGATATAATTTGAGAGGAGTCATTTGTTTAAAAATTATTCATTGGAATTACAAAGTGCTCATTGTCATTTTGGACTAAATCGCTATTTCGGGCTTATTCTAAATTCATTTAAGAACAGTATAATAATAATAATAATAATAATAATAATAATAATAATAATAATAATATTAATAATAATGAGGACTTTGTATAGCGCCTAATCTTTTGAAGCTCTAAGCGCTTTACACCATCAATAATGATATGACTACACTACAGAACAACAAATGACAAAAACAATGTAATTGGAAAACATAAAAACATGCTGAAAACATATAAGATACAAAACATGATTAGGTCGCTAAGTTTGTCCCTGCAGTCGAAACAGGTGAGTCTTAAGAGCACTCTTAAAAGGGACCACTGTGTCTTTGTGTCTAATTTCAATGGGCAATTCGTTCCACGTCGCCGGGCCCTGGTGTGCAAATGAACGTTGTCCATATGACTTTGTTTTCATCTTAAGAACAATGAGTACACGATTATCAGAAGAAGAGCGTGAGGATCTAGCTGGTGTATACACATGGGTGAGGCTGGATAGGTATGTTGGACTGGAGTCTGTGATTGAAACATAGCAAAGAGAACAAATTTTGTGTTTGATTCTGTATCGAATTGTAGCCAGTGTAGGGTACAGAGCAGTAGTGAGGTGTACTCTGATCGAGGTACTCTAAAGATGATCATTGCAGCTGTGTTTTGAACTTTTTGATGTTTCTGGAGTAAATATTGTGACGAACCAGACAGAATTGAGTTACAATAGTCCAGTCTTGAAAGTACTAATGAACACACAAGTGTTTTAGTGGCATCAACTGAAAGATATTTACGAATGGAACTGATGCGTCTCAATTCAAGATATGCAGCCTTGCATATGTTCATAACATGTTGGTGCAATGTGAGAGTACTGTCTAGAGTAACGCCTAGGTTCCGTACTGACTGTGAGAATTTTAATGTTGGTGTTGCTGATATTTATTGTCTGAGGTAAAGGATGTGAATGAGAAAGTCTTTGTGTTGTGATCAGAATAGACTCAGTTTTATCATCATTTATCTGCAGCTTGTTACATAACATCCATGATTTCACATCAGAGTTGCACTTCTCTACTCCATGGATGGTAGCATCAACTTCAGTTGCATGGCTAGATTTGTATATTTGGGTGTCATCAGCATACAATTGATGCGACACTGGGTGATGATCTATGACACTTGAGATTGGCTGAGTATACAGAATGAAGAGAACAGGTCCAAGAATAGATCCCATACGTCAACTTGGCTGGAGTGTATTCCATTTGCAGATATAATTTGTGTCCTGTTGACTAAGTAGGACTTGAACCACTGTAAGGCTATATTATGAATGCCAAATACATGCTGGAGACGGTGAAGTAATATATCATGGTTTATTGTGTCAAATGCTGCAGATAAATCCAGGAGAGTGAGGACTGTAATCTTTCCAATATCAAAAACAGAGAGAATGTCACTAAATACTTTCAGAAGAGTAGTTTTCGTACTGTGGCAAAGGCGATATGGAGACTGAACATTGCTAAAATGATTGATTGCATTCAAATGAGATACAAGTTGAGTTAGAACAACCTTTTCTAAGATTTTTTATATGAATGGGAGATTAGAAACTGGGGGTAGTTCTTTAAATCGTTATGGTCCAGTGTTGGTTTCTTCAGCAGTGGCTTTACGATGGCAGTTTTGAAAAATGATGGGAATTCCTCTGATGAGAGAGAGATATTAATAACATCAGTTAGTGAAGGCAATATTGGGTCTAAGCAATCAAGCAGCAGTGATGTCGGAATTGGATCAAGTTCACAAGACTTTGGTGCACTTTTCATCACGATTGTCCGTACTAAATCAGTAGAAACAGGTTCAAATGCTCCTAGCGGTTGTCGATGACATTCTGCATCATAACTGTATGGTGACGAATCAGTTGAAATTGTGTGTCAAGCGAATCTCTAACTGTTTGTACTTTGTCATCGAAGAAATTTGCAAATTTTTCTGGTACGTTTAGTGGAGAGAAGGTTGTTGGAAGTGGTGTACATTTGTTCCTTGACATTAGTTTGTTAGTTATCTCGAAGAGCTCTTTGCAGCTAGAACTCTCTGTGATCTTAGTACTGTAGTGGGATGATTTGGCTAAATGGACTATGTTTGTGACGTTCTTCTTAGCGGCTTCGTAGATTTGTTTATGAATAGTGAGTCTGGTGGAAAGCCAAAGCCTCTCTGCTTTTCGGCGATGTCTTTTAGCAGTTCGAAGCTAGTTCCTAACACTGCTATACCATGGAGAACACTTTTTTGTTTATTGATACTCTGCATTTGGTGGCTGGGGCATATTACCATGGAGAACACTTTTTTGTTTATTGATACTCTGCATTTGGTGGCTGGGGCATGTTTTTCAAGCAATGAACGCAGGCAGTTATCAAGTTGTTCCCCTGTTGGATGTAAGGAAGTTGTTAGGTTTTCTTAGATGTCATGCATGAATTTGGTTCTATTTATCATACGGAGGTTTCTCTTAGTAGCAAATAGAGGTGGAGGGTTAGGGACTGATACGTCGAGATGGCATACAATGCAGAGATGATCCGATGCAAGTTCGTGGGATACAAGGGTAGATTGCAGAATATTATCATCAGGTCTATAAAGAAACCAGTCTAAAATATGACAAAGTTTATGGGTATTTTGGTTAACTGACTGTTTAAGATTGAAAACATGAATGGAATCTAGGAGTTTTGACATGTATGGTTTGCCAGGACATTCAAAGTTAAAGTTGAAATCTCCAAGAATAATTAGGTTGCCACTTATCGAATTTCCATACTCTAGAAGATTTGGAAACTGCTCGATTCAGTCAGCTTGTTTTTTTTCTACTAGGAGGAGGACGGTAGAGACAGAAAAAATGGACTGACCTTTGTTCCAGTGTGAGCGTTGTTTGGACTAGTTCAAACGATGTGTGGCAGAAAATGAAGGTTGTGTTGTACTTAAAGCATTTGATCATGGAATTCTTTGTAATTACAGCAATTCCACCTCCGCGAGAGTTGCGGGGAACGACTTGATGGAGTAATAGCTGGGTGTTAAATCCGCACACTTAGATTCATCACCTGCGGAATGTAACCAAATTTCTGTCAGGAAGAAGACGTCAATATTCTGGTCGTTGATAAAATTAACAATTTCTGTGCGCTTTTCCGGTGATCCTACTGACTGAGCGTTGAATAATGCAATACGTAGTGGTATCCCTGGGACAGCTGACACAACGGTTGACTATTTAAGAGGAATTTGAACTAGGTTATTAAAATTAATGGCATACTTTTTAAGTTGTTTATACGTTACGGGCGAAAGGGAGATAACTGTGATTCTTCTTCCTGTTCTACGCCGTCTAGCTTTGAAAGAACGTTTCTTATTTCATTTCCGTTTACATTTAAGAAATGATTAATGTATTCCCAGTTCGTTTAGTCTTGAACACAATGTAGTATCTAGAACCAAGGTGTGGTCAGTTAATCCAATTAATGAGGGTCCGTCGTATTGTAAGCGGTCACGTGACGGCAGTTTATTAAAAAACAAATGACGTCTTAACATTGGGACAAAACAGCTGAGAAAAATTCTAATTGTTCTCGTTTCCAAAACAAGGAGATGAATTAACACATACGAACGGAACAGCCAATGCATGATGAAACACAATAATGTAGACGATGATAGAGAACAAGCACAAATATCATAAATATAGCACAAAATCGGAAGAGCCTATCTCGAGCAGTTAAGCGATGGCGGCCATCTTTCCGTAATCCGGAATAAGTATGGCTTATATAATTGTGATACACAAAAAGCAGTTTACATATCATCAGCTCATCCAAGACTATTGGCACATCAGCACATTCAATAACTGAACTCATTCAGAACACTGTTTTGATTTTGTGATAGAGTTGTTTTTATCATTTGGGATTTAATTCACAATAAGTAAGTTCCTTTAAAATGTACATGTTGCATTCTATGGAAATTAATTATTTGTTGAATATTACTAAAATTGGTTTGGCTATTATGTTTCTTATTTTAAGACTTGACTTGTCATCGGAAGAAATATATTTTCCAAAATTATAGAATGTTTAAAAGCCGTCCGAGTTTCATGTAAACTGAAATTGCTGACTTTACGGTTATCCCCTTCATGTATATTTATCAGGAAAAGTAAATGCTGATCAGAAATTACATTTAGCTCATCTTAGAAAAAGGTATGTCAACGATCGGTATCAATCAATGTATTAAAACATAAGAACGAGTTTTTGTCCAGCGTATATTTATTTATGAATTTGTTAACATTCCAGTCTTTTGAAATTGTGTTAAACCTATTCAGTCCACAGACTTTAGCACAATAGTTCTATGTAGGGCCTTATTTACTTTCAGCTGACTCATAATACTGAATATGTCGAATTCATACACAGGAGTTTCTTTGTTCTCGTCTTGTTCACACAAAAATCATTCTTAAGGCATATAATGAATTAACTATTTAGACAAGGCATGTTGCTGGGAGTCACTATTTGGAATGTAGTTTGTGATCACAATGATGTTTGGATTAAACTTGATCCACTGACACATATCACTCTGAATCGCTTTTTACATAACGCATTTGACTCTGAGTCACTATTTGGAATGTAGTTTGTGTAACTATTTATATAACGCATTTTACTTAGCATCACTATTTATATAACGCATGTTACTCTGAGTAAATATTTATATAACGCATTTTACTTAGGGTCACTATTTATATAACGCATGTTACACTGAGTAAATATTTATATAACGCATTTTACTTAGCGTCACTATTTATATAACGCATTTTACTTTGAGTAAATATTTATATAACGCACTTTACTTAACGTCACTATTTATATAACGCATGTTTATATGTTTATATAACATATTTATATAACGCATTTTACTTAGCGTCACTATTTATATAACGCATTTTACTCTGAGTTAATATCTATACAACGCATGTTACTCTGAATCACTATTTATATAACGCATGTTACTCTGAGTAAATATTTATATAACGCATTTTACTTAGCGTCACTATTTATATAACGCATTTTACTCTAAGTAAATATTTATATAACGCATTTTAATTAGCGTCACTATTTATATAACGCATTTTACTCTGAGTAAATATTTATATAACGCATGTTACTCTGAATCACTATATATAACGCATTTTACTCTGAGTAAATATTTATATAACGCATTTTACTTAGAGTCACTATATATAACGCATTTTACTATGAGTAAATATTTATATAACGCATTTGACTCTGAGTTAATATTTATATAACGCATGTTACTCTGAATCACTATTTATATGACGCATTTTACTTTGAGTAAATATTTGTATAACGCATTTTACTTAAGAGTCAATATTTATATAACGCATGTTACTCTGAATGACTATTTATATAAGTTATGTTACTTTGAGTCTTTTTGGAATATAGTGTAAGAATTTTGGTGTATGCGCATTTGATAGCGCCCATTTTTTTAAGGAATTCTTAGATTGGTGTGATTACTTGTGTGATTGTTGGAATTCGATGAATTGGAAATATCATTTACCAGAAATAAATAGCCAATTATTAGGGGCAAACGTCACGCTGTAATGTATTAGCGAGTTTCCATGATGCCATGGTTGACAAGTAGTTAAGTCAGGTTAAAACGGAATGAATGTCCCTGAAGTAGCACGTAATCCATATTAAAATCAAGTAACGATGTCCATATTAAAATCTAGTAACGTAGCCCATATTGAAATCAAGTAACGTAGTCCATATTAAATAAAGTAACGTAGCCCATATTAAGATCAAGTGTTGCAGTCTATATTACAATCAAGTAACGTAGCCCATATTAAGATCAAGTGTTGCAGTCCATATTACAATCAAGTAACGTAGCCCATATTAAGATCAAGTGTTGCAGTCCATATTACAATCAAGTAACGTAAGCCATATTAAAATCAAGTGTTGCAGTCCATATTACAATCAAGTAACGTAGCCCATATTAAGATCAAGTGTTGCAGTCCATATTACAATCAAGTAACGTAGTCCATTTTAAGATCAAGTGTTGCAGTCCACATTAGAATAAAGTAACGTAGTCCATATTAAGATGAAGTAATGTAGCCCATGTTAAGATCAAGTGTTGCAGTCCATATTACAATCAAGTAACGTAGTCCATATTAAGATCAAGTAACGTAGTCCATATTAAATAAAGTAACGTAGTCCATATTAAATCAAGTAACGTAGCCCATATTAAATCAAGTAACGTAGCCCATATTAAGATCAAGTGTTGCAGTCCATATTAAAATCAAGTAACGTAGTCCATATTAAATCAAGTAACGTAGCCCATATTAAGATCAAGTAACGTAGTCCATATTAAGATCAAGTAACGTAGTCCATATTAAATCAAGTAACATAGCCTATATTAAGATCAAGTAACGTAGTCCATATTAAATCAAGTAACGTAGCCCATATTAAATCAAGTAACGTAGCCCATATTAAGATCAAGTAACGTAGTCCATATTAAGATCATGTAACGTAGTCCATATTAAATCAAGTAACGTAGCCCATATTAAGACCAAGTGTTGCAGTCCATATTACAATCAAGTAACGTAGCCCATATTAAGATCAAGTGTTGCAGTCCATATTACAATCAAGTAACGTAGCCCATATTAAGATCAAGTAACGTAGCCCATATTAAGATCAAGTAACGTAGCCCATATTAAGATCAAGTGTTGCAGTCCATATTAAATCAAGTAACGTAGACCATATTAAGATCAAGTAACGTAGCCCATATTAAGATCAAGTAACGTAGTCCATATTAAATCAAGTAACGTAGCCCATATTAAATCAAGTAACGTAGCCCATATTAAGATCGAGTAACGTAGTCCATATTAAATCAAGTAACGTAGCCCATATTAAGATCAAGTAACGTAGTCCATATTAAATCAAGTAACGTAGCCCATATTAAGACCAAGTGTTGCAGTCCATATTACAATCAAGTAACGTAGCCCATATTAAGATCAAGTGTTGCAGTCCATATTACAATCAAGTAACGTAGCCCATATTAAGATCAAGTGTTGCAGTCCATATTACAATCAAGTAACGTAGCCCATATTAAAATCAAGAAACATAGTCCATATTAAAACAAGTAACGTAGCCCATATTAAGATCAAGTAACGTAGTCCATATTAAATCAAGTAACGTAGCTCATATTAAGATCAAGTAACGCAGTCCATATTAAATCAAGTAACGTAGCCCATATTAAGATCAAGTAACGTAGTCCATATTAAATCAAGTAACGTAGCCCATATTAAGATCAAGTAACGTAGTCCATATTAAATCAAGTAACGTAGCCCATATTAAGATCAAGTGTTGCAGTCCATATTACAATCAAGTAACGCAGTCCATATTAAATCAAGTAACGTAGCCCATATTACAATCAAGTAACGTAGCCCATATTAAAATCAAGTAACGTAGCTAATATTAAGATCAAATGTTGCAGTCCATATTACAATTAAGTAACGTAGTCCATATTAAAATCAAATAACGTAATCCATATTAAAATCTAGTAACGTAACCTGCTGAAGAGAAACCATGCAGATGTGTGATTTATAGATGTTTGACAGGATTGAGATATGTGGTCTTGCATTGATTCGAGTAAAATATATGTATAGAACGGACACGTCGGGCTTTTATTTTATTTACAACTGAAGTTGTATGGAAGGTTTTGGAAATTTGGGGCAAACTTATGACTTCTAGTAGGAATCGCGCCATGGTTTGACAACCACTCGGTCAAGTAAAGACCCCTGACTTGTAACAATAGTTTGTG